>JADNRB010000001.1:2810000-3492815 GCA_017654865.1 Fusarium sp. FW16.1
AGTGATGACCACCGCCTCTCCCCTCAACCCTATTCCGAAGCTCCTGTCCCACGACGCCCATCTCGACTAACAATTACGTTTCGACGAAGGACGCACCTGTGGGATACAATCGGGTGGGCATCTCGCCGCGATGGGCGGAGATAATCTTGACGCCAAGGACACACAGAAGATGGCCCTTTACCGTCAAGAACGAGAGGAGACCCGGCCCGACGGCCCAGAAAATGGGGTCCAGGAGCCGCAAAACGGGCTGCCTGTCTCGAACGGCCGATACACAACCGCCTGGATCTGTGCGTTGCCTATAGAGATGGCTGCGGCTCGCGCCATGCTAGACGACGTCCACGAAGACCTGCCCAGGCATTCGAATGACACGAATACCTACACACTCGGCAGCGTACAGCGCCACAACGTCGTCATTGCCTGCTTGCCGACGGCTCAGTACGGAACGAACAACGCGGCGAACGTGCTGACCCACCTTATCCGTACCTTCCCATCGATCCGCCTTGGTTTGATGGTGGGAATCGGAGGAGGAGTGCCGGGCAAGGTCGACATACGCTTGGGCGACATCGTTGTCGGGACGAGGGTGGTGCAGTATGATCTAGGGAAGATCGTCGGAGACGGACAGATCCAGCGCACTGCGATCCCGAAGAGTCCTCATCACCTGCTTGGCATGGCCGTGTCAGCCCTGCAAGCAAAGCATGAACGAGACAGCAGCCGAATCCCCCTCATATTGGAGGGAAGTTTCGACGGACACTCCCAGTACCGCCGCCCAACCACGGCGGACTGCCTTTTCTTCTCGGCATACGACCATACGTCTCCAGCATCTAGCTGCGACGATTGCGACCGTTCGAAGCTGATACAGCGCAACAGGCGGAGCACGGGCAACCCGGTGATACATTACGGCACAATCGCTTCAGGGAACCAAGTCATGAGGAACGGCATCCAGAGAGACAACATCGCTCAGCAACTGGATGCCATCTGTTTCGAGATGGAAGCTGCCGGCCTGATGGACATTATCCCTTGCCTGCCGATCCGCGGAATTTGCGACTACTCCGATTCTCACAAGAACAAGGAATGGCAGAGATATGCTGCCGCCACGGCGGCGGCATATGCAAGAGAGTTGCTAGGAGTGCTCCCCGTTGCTGAAGTGCAAACGAAGGTCGCTCGGGCGCCGAATCCTCGTAAGTCAAGTTCAGTGTTTCCGGAGCATGCTCTAGTCGTGGATCACGCCTGGCGTGCTACAGATATCGAGCGCCTCTCAGAAATAGACAACAGGAATACAACCCTCGTCTTATCTCCAATACAACCCACCACGCTGTCATGTGACCTCAAAATGCTGACGTCAATGTCTCATAGTGCAAGCTTCCTTCCAAGTCGCTTTCAGCCTACAAGGCGTGCCCGTATCAGACAAGTTTGTCGATAGACCAACCGACAGGGCTGCGCTGGAGCAGTATCTTTTGCCGCAGCAGCCCCCTACCGAACGACGGAAGGTGTGCGTTTTGCATGGGCTCGGCGGCATCGGCAAGACGCAGCTGGCTATCGACTTCGCCCGTCGTCACAAGGCCGCCTTTAGTGCGATCTTCTGGCTAGATGGGCGGTCTGAGGATCAATTGAGGCAAAGCTTCGCCAGATGCCTTGCCAGAATTCCTGAATTTCGGACCGCTAGCCGCAATCCTGACATGAACCTTGACAGCAAGGAGGGTCTCGATGTTGCGGTGATGAATGTGATTGAGTGGCTCGCTCGACCCAGCAATACTCAATGGCTACTGATTTTTGACAATGTCGATCAAGATCAGCAGCAAGGTGGTGCAACGGGGACATATGACATCCAGCAATATTTCCCCGGTGACCAGGGTTCAATTTTGATAACGACGCGGTTGTTACGCTTGCAGCAGCTTGGTAGGTCAAAGCATCTGACCAACGTCGACCTAGACCAGAGCAGGGCCATTCTACAGACGTGGTATGGACAAGAGCTGCGTGAGTTATAACCCCCCTTCACACTTCAGTCCTTATCATAGCGCTAATTTTGGTTCTAGATTGGCGCCCAGATTACGATGCCCTTCTAGAGTTGTTACAAGGCTTACCACTGGCTTTGGCGCAAGCTGCGTCGTACTTAAGCGAGACAGGCATCGATGTTGCAACCTACATCCAAATTTACAATCAACAATGGAAAAAGCTTATGGGATCTGATAATCCTCTGACGGACTACGACCAAGGAAGTATCGCCACTACATGGGCAGTATCTCTTGACGCGATCGAACGTAAGAGTACGGATGCCACGTATGTATTGCGACTGTGGGCGTGCCTGGACAACAAACAGTTTTGGCATGGTTTACTCGAAGTAGCCAAATCTATAGACTCAGAGGAGCCGTGGCCATCTTGGCTGCTTCGCATGGCAAACGATGTGGCCTGTTTTGCGGACGCGATGGGCCTTCTGCTCCGCTACTCGATGATCCAGGCCCAAGCAGAACCCAGAGGAAGTTATGCCATGCACCCGGTAGTGCACCGATGGGTACTGCATCTGGACAGCAACGAGAAGAATAGGGATTTTGCGCGCCTGGCACTCATATTGGTCAGCCATTTAGTGCCAGCGCGAGAGACGAAGGAGTATTGGATTCTGCAGCAGAGGATCCTTCCCCATGCAGAGCAATGTTCATGGTGGATACAAGAGGACGTACGATCGGGTGAGATACCTACAAGTGACAGGGTTGTGATAGACTCGGTTCACCGCCTTGGGATTCTCTACAGGGACCAAGGCAAGCTCAGAGAAGCTAAGGCGATGCTTAACCAAGCACTAAAAGGCTACGAGAAAGCACTTGGGCGTAACCATACGTCGACTCTCAGAACCGTCAACAACCTAGGGCTCGTCTACAGGGACCAAGGCAGGTTCAGCGAAGCTGAGGCGATGCTTGATCGAGCACTGGAAGGCTACGAGAAGGCATTTAGGCGTGACCATATGTCGACTCTCGATACCGTCCATAACCTAGGGATTCTCTATAGGAACCAAGGCAAGCTTAGCGAAGCTGAGGCGATGCTTGATCGAGCACTGAAAGGTAAAGAGAAGGCACTTGGACGTGACCATGTGTCTATACTTAATACCGTCAACAGCCTAGGGATCGTCTACAGAAATCAAGGCAAGTTCAGCGAAGCTGGGGCGATGTATGATCGAGCACTGGAAGGCTACGAGAGAGCACTTAGACGTAACCATACGTCGACACTCGAAACCGTCAGTAATCTAGGAAGCATCTACTGGAACCAAGGCAAGTTCAGCGAAGCTGAGGCGATGCTTGACCGAGCACTGAAAGGCTACGAGAAAGCACTTGGGCGTAACCATACGTCGACTCTCAGAACCGTCAACAACCTAGGGCTCGTCTACAGGGACCAAGGCAGGTTCAGCGAAGCTGAGGCGATGCTTGATCGAGCACTGGAAGGCTACGAGAAGGCACTTGGGCATGACCATGTGTCTACACTCAACACCATCAATAACCTAGGGCTGCTCTACAGGGACCAGGGCAAGCTTGAAGAGGCAGAAATAATACTTGACCGAGCACTAGAAGGTAGGGAGAAGGCACTTGGACGTGACCATACGTCGACTTTCGAAACCGTCGGCAACCTAGGGCTCGTCTATAGGGACCAAGGCAAGTTCAGTGAAGCTGAGGCGATGCTTGATCGAGCACTGGGAGGCTACGAGAAGGAACTTGGACGTAGCCATACGTCGACTCTCGATACCGTCCATAACCTTGGAGTTCTTTACAGGGACCAAGGCAAGCTCAATGAGGCCGAGGCGATGTATAGGCGAGCACTGGAAGGATTCCGGTCCGCCCTCGGACCAGCTCATCAAAAGACGCAGACTGTTATGCGTGACTTGCAGCTTCTGCACTCCAACCGAGGTGAGAGGCTACCAAATTGTGATTTTACTTGTGTAGGCCGCCTAATCGGATTAGAAAAATACTCGAGCAGACTTGTAAAGAATGAATCGGTAAGTGGGACAGGACTTCTCAACAGATTTGCGGTGAGATTTCGCAACATCGTCCTGTTTCGTAAACGGAAACGGTAAGAAGGTACAATCGACACATATAGGTCGTTTCTAGGTAAGATCTATTCAAGCCATTTTTGGGCAGGTACAGATAGCTAATTCAACACAATGAACCAATCCTGCACCGAAACCCCTCAATTTCGCGTCGAATTGGGCAGGTGTTTGAGTTTAGTCGAGTACCGGACTTGGATCGTGCCCTGAGAACGATGTGGAAGGGCGCGGTGGATCTCAGCCCAGGAGCTACCGGCCTGTCTCATGTTGCGCACTGTGTTCTCCTCCTTTTGTGTCCACTTGCCCCCGGATGACGTTGTCCTGGTATACAAAACCGGAGCCGATTCTCGGTCGTCGGGATGTGGGACAGATGTCCGAGTATGTAGCTGATTCGACTCAGGGGTCCATTCAAATTGCAGTTGAAACGTCGTCCTGTTGCCCTCAGTGATGCGCTTTAGACAAACGTTGCTGAGGGGCCATTCCTCAAATCGAGAAACGCATGTGTCAATGTCGGACGGGACTGTACCTGTTTGCGGCATTGTTAGACTGTGTGACGTTCGATGCTTCCTGGACGACCGCGCAGTGCTTCTTGTAGCTCGTATTTGACGAGAGCTCAAAGCGCCAAGGGGCGAGGCGTAAGGGGATAGGGATACTTTTCGACGTTTGCGACGATTCAACTCTTCGTCTTCGTGGTTGTCTTCAGAGTCATATCTCTGAACCTCCGGCGATGAAGGACAATAATCCTCGTCACGACAGCGTTGTCGATCATCAAGACTATCTTCACTATCAGAACCTTCGGTATCCGTATCCATCCCATCCTTGTCTTGCGCTACCTCGCGTGTGCGGAGGGATGTGCGACGAGAATGGTGTCGAGAGAGCCCCTCACAGGACGAATGGTAGGTTTGAGTTCCGAGTAGCGATCCAGATTTGATCTCCGAGGAGCTAGATTCAGTATCACTGGATGAGCAGCTCCTGCGGTATCGGTCTTGGGTTTGATCCGATGGCGATTCAGGCGATAGTCCTGGTGACAGAGATGGGTTGTGGACGCGGGTGGCGTCATCGTGCCCGGGGCTCGGGCAAGCTTCGCTATCGGATTGCGGCGCCTGAGCCGTCACCTCGGGAGTGGCAGCAGTAGGACTGTATGTGAACCTTGAAGGAGTTACGGGAACGTTTTGTGATCCATCACAAGACTCCTCGCCTGATGGACCATCAATCGCCTTGACAGGTTCGCTAGTGGCTGGGATGTCTGGGATGGCTTCGGTGATAAGCTGCTCGTCTGACATAGTCAGCCATGACGGGCTCTCCATGTTGGCAGAAGGGTTGCCAAAGTCGACCCCGGCAGTAGAAGTGGGGTTTGTCTGGCAAAGGGTTCGCACATTTGGCTCCGGCTTAGGATCAGCAGGAGGGTCCAACTGTGAGTCGTGCGTCCAAACAGAACCGCCTTCCACTCCAACTGGGGGCTCTGTTGGCGTGGTATCCATGGTGGTTGCGGCATCCGCCTTAGTTGGGCTGTGTTTGGTGCTTATGCTGTCTACATGCTGGCTGTCAGGGCTTGCCCTGGGAGAAGTCTCAAAATGAAGAAACTTACTAAAATGGGTTGCGATGCTGGTCGCAGTTGTTGTGCATGACTGCGGACTGTGGGAATCTTCTCCCCCATAGTCCTCCTCTTCTGTATCACTGTCCTCAGGTATCACAATGGCGGTATCCTGGGATGCTCCAAGATCAGAGAGTGACTCACCATCGCAAGACAGTGGAGTGTCGGCGTGGAAGATAGGGGGAGTATAACTTTGTCGCAACCATTACTGGTCGGCGTCAGACGGTGTCGAGGCCATGTTGGAGTTATGGAGTGTCTGTAGACTCAGGAAGAAGGTTGGTGCTCTGGCAGTGCGATGAAGCAGAGGATGGGTGGGAATTGTGCACCTTATATGCTCGCACCTGAACTGCACAGGTCGCACAGCCGGTAGGAGCCATCCCAGGTGTTGTTCTGCTGTCTCTAAGCACCATCAACATCAAAGCGAGCCAGGCGGAAGAGACAGACACGTAGCCGTCCCCCCTTTGTGCCAATCATTCCACTGCCGGGCCACACTGATGCAATTATTCTGGGCAGATGATCACCCTCGCTACAGCTTCATTGCAAACCATCATGGGCCAAGCCGCTTGTTGGCAAGGCAGAGTTCTCGGACATGCCGGATGAGGCAGGTGTTGGTGGCTACTGGAGTGTCAACGCATGACGTGTGACCACTTCCAGCTCAGACAGCATCGGGATGGAACCTTCCGACAGCAGCAGCTCTTCCGTCTGACCGTGGTGGAGCCCGGCTCTGTGCCCGCACGTTTGATCGTCCCCAACCAGGAACTTGTTGGACCATTGAGAGGGCTCGAAAGCTCCGCAAGACATCATAAACGCTTCATAATCCTACGATTGTGAAGCGTCCAGGATTGACATGCATCCAACACACCAACAATTCACCGGCGTACGCCCGTCTCCGTCCTCTCCACTTCACCCAGTCACCCCTGACGGCATGCCAGCTTCCCCTCTTGCGAGGTTGGTGAGCCAATCATGAACGGTACAAGAATGGGTGAACCGAGGGCCAGCAAGCAGTACTCAAGGGAATATCCTCGCAAGCGGTAGGTGGTCTCGGCAACCCCTGAATAGGGGAATGGTGACTCGGCCCCGCCGCGCGAGCCGCCACACACTTTGGCCAGTCCGAGGACCAACCGGGCGAGCAAATTCATGCCGGGAGCCTCCGTATCAGCTTGTGCTCGTTTTGGGAAGGCGGCCAAGAATGGCACCACCCCCTTCATGCATGGGAGGCATTGATCAGCCACTGCGGCATTTCCGCTATTAGCTAGCCATCTGTTGGAGGCCTCACGAGGAGAGACATCATCGCGAGGTACTCAGCTGTTGCCTAAGCATGGCCGCATCGCAGCATCGCAAGACAAGCCTTCCCCTGGGGCATGCCTCTGAACTGTCGAGCTTGTCAGGTTTTGTAAGATGAAGGTGCAAAGGAAAGCCGTACGAGAAGCAAAGTAGAGCTGGAAACAACATCAGAGAGGATGATGATCGTGAGTCGTAGAAAATTCTTCATTATCCTCGCAATACAGTGTTGCGATGGTCGGTCAATCCAGGAGTAGAGGAACTTGATTCTAAACGAGAAGGATGACGTGGCAGGAGTGAACGAGGGGACTAGACTGAGGCCAGCGATGTTTGCAAAGGATTGAGAGTCCAATGCAGGCTGAAGCAGAGGATGGGAGGGAGTAGAGGTCAAAGATACATGTTCACAGGGTCGGATGTGGTTGCTGTCTTATATACGGAGGGTCACGTGATGCACGGTCGAGCTGCCATGCGGCGGGCGCGCCTTGCCCGAATGGGCGGGGCCGCTAAACCGGAGGCGGCAGCAGCGTGTCCGCGATTACTTATTTAATTAAAAAATAATTTTTAATATATTTATTTAAGGCCTTATATATTTAACTCTTAAACTTAAATTTTATTTAAAATTTAAATTTATTTTATTAACTTTTTTTATTTATATTATTTATTAATTAACATACTTAATAAGTAAGTATTTATATAAGTAAGTATCATAGCATACTATACACCTAAAATAGTATATTTTAAATTTCTAAAATCTATTAGAGGGTAGCTATAAAATTTAAAAATATATTTTTATAAACTTAACCTTTTATAAAATCTTATTATAATTTTTATAGATTTTTAAAAAAAATTCCTTTATAGAGAAATAATTATTTATATAATATAAATATACTTTTTCTAGACTACCTTATAAGGGATTTTTTTTAAAAATTCTAAGAAAATATATATTATCTATATTAATATTAATAAGCTAACTCTAAAGTCTTAGCTATTTTAAGCTTTAATTAAATTTTCTAGACTTTTTTAAGAAAATTCTCTTTAAAGAGGAAATCCCACTATAGGGTATTTTATAACACTTATGTAACTATAATACTTGCTTATTATATATGTTATTATAATTATAAGTAATTTTCTTAAACTTAATACCTTTATTAATTTTAATTTTAATAATTATATTTTAAGTACTTTAATTAAGGATTTTAAGCTATTTAATTATAGCTAGGCTAACTTATTAAAATATTAAGAGTATAAAAATAAAACTTATTCTTAGTAATAAAACAAATATCGATGTAAATCCGGTCGAGGGCATAATAGACTCGTGAATGTTAAATCTTTGGCGTGAAACGTGAGCTTTTAGCGAGCTCACAAGGGGTGTATGTGCATCCTTGGGTGGCTTGACTTGGCCCGGGCCACCGGTGATGTGTTTGATCGTTCGAGCAACATTGTCGTGGCTTTTATGGGCAAGTCATCGATGCCAAAGTTGAGAGTCTTCGAGTTGAGTGGTCGCGGTCATGACACCTCCATCGGGTCCATGTTCATATAGAGTTCCAACCACATAAAGGAAGAAGCCACTGCAGGTTCCGTTGCCATCGAACAACTCGTCTTTAATCAAGTATGCGCGGTTCTGGTAGGTCTCAAGACTAGAGAGAATGTTAATGGGAAATGTTTTGGCAAGTAGAGCCTTTGCCAAGGTGACGTTGGTGGTGATGCCGTCCATCTTGATCTGGATGGTGGCCGTGCCGATGTGAGATGGGTAGACAAGTCCTCCGCCTATCCTGATGGGATGAGTCTGTGGAATGACTTTGAATTAATCCTCTTTGTACCACTTCTGATCATTGATGGTATGGATATCGGTTTTGGAATCCCAAAGCCATCTGTCACGAGCGCGCTCGGTTTGTGCATTCATTGATCAATGCACCATTGGGATCGGCGAGCCAGTGACAACGGGAATCGACCCCTGCGTGCCGATCAATCCCTGAGATGATTGACCATCTTGCTCCCCCAGATCGTCATGGGTGGAGTCAATTGGTGTGGTCGGGCGAAGGGAATCCATGACTTTGTCGTATTCTGCTTGCCAGAAATCAAGGGCTGGCGACATGGCATGAACACTTATCGATGTGAATTCCTGCATGGTGGGATTGACCGGTTCCTTGTCTTCGTCAGGAAGAGGGCGTCGTTGCTAAAAGTTGCTCATCTTCGAGTTGTTGTTCTGGCGATTTGGGTAACCGACAAGTTCGTACCAATTCTTCTTGCAACGATCGCAGGTCTTGCCCCAGTCTGGGTTCTTCTTCTTGCGTTCGGCAATCTCTTCGGCGGTGAGACTGGTGGTAGACTTGCCACTGTTGTTGTTCTTCTGGGTGTTTGACTTCGCGTTATGGTCTTTGGCCTTGGTGGCCTCGTCAGCCTTGGGCTTGTCCTTCTTCTTATTCGGGTCGCTGGGGCCATTGTGATATCGTCGATCGTCGTTGATGAGATCCTGGCAGCCGATCAAGAAGGCATCCATGACCTCCGAGGCTGTGGGCTTGAGAGAATTGAATCGCAAGTGTTGACGATATGGTTCGACCCATTTGTCGAAATGAGGGCGAGTTGAGTCAAAGAAGAAACGCTGGGACTGTTTATCATCGAGAGTGCCTCCTGCTTTCTTGAACTGTGTCGAGAGTTGGCGGAATCGATCGACGTGATGATTGGCGTTGTAGCAGTTGGTGCATTTGAGGGCAATCAACTGGTCATACAGCTAGTCTTGTCGATGTTGTTGGGTTCCGCTGCATGGCTTGACAAGAAAATTGAATGCGGCTGAACCAAGCTCGCAATGCTCGATTGAAAGGCGAACGTCACCTCTAGTGGACTGAAGGATGTCTGGCAGCAATCGAGCTTCGCCGCGAGCGTTGAGGTCGAAGCCAGTAGTCTAGCCGATGGCCTCAAAGGTGGACTTGATAGTCAGGTACCAAGTAGATTGTTTCTGTGATTTAAGCTTGTCGCTCTCGTCTATCGACAGCGAGAATTTGCTCAATGATCGCGCTTGACGATATCCTTCCTCTGTCATCTCGTGTGCGAGACAGTAAGGTTGCATTGCTGCGTAGCTTTCTGCCGTGTAAAGCACAGCTAGGTGTGGTGGAACAGCCATGGCGGGAGTCTGTGTATTATTTCGGTCGGTCTGGGGTGTCTGAGCAGGATGGGGATCGCTGTTCATAAACACGTCCGCCGGGTGCTCTTCTTCTCTTTCTTCGGGATCGGAAGCGCCGGGGAGTTACGTGTCTTCGTCTTCGTCTTCTGACTCGTGGAATTGAGGTTGAGAGTAACGGAAAGACGTCGAGATGTCTGAGGCTCAGGACGTACAAGCCACTCGCCATGGAGAAATTCGAAGCGTTTTCGGAAGGGCTCTCGGGGTCATCGGGAGATAAAATTCCCGAGTGTGGGTGCTGCGAAATTTCGGGTGGTTAGGAGACATGGTCAACTGACACTCGGCGTTTTCTCAACAGTCATAAAATGCACCAAAAGACAAACCACACTATGTGATTTATTTTACTTTGAACTTTCCAAAAATATAGAAATATTGAAATCTTACCCATTCCGACAGGCTTCAAATGGGAGACAAACATGGATGCTCAGCAGTCAGTACCACTGATCGACCCACCAAGCAACCCCTGCTCACTCGGAACCGATTTTTTCGACTTCCTCCAACAATTCCAACAATTTGAGAACACACCATACGTACATCCAAAGGCCATTTCCTTCAACGATGCAGCCCATAGGGCAAACTGGATGGCCTCAATGCAAGACGCCATCCACAGAGACACACTGCCAGAGTTCTATAACGCAAAGAAGAACGGCAAGAAATGCTGGATTGGATTCTTCAGCGGGGAAACCGTCAATTGGATCGAAGACCCAGACTGGGCCACCAAGCCATGGCATTGCTTCACGATCGCAATTATTCAAGACCCATTCAAGGGAAAACACATGGTGGTCATCGACCCAGACCCATCGCCAGACGCAAAACCAGGCGCGAGAGCAACAACTGTACACAAGGGACTACAGCGAAACCTATTCCTCTGGATACGCAAAAACAAGACAAAATACCTCCGCGTATGGTATTCAACTGACCAATCGAACGCAGGGCAAGAGCTCTGCCTACTGCATTCACTACGGGCAGTACAGACGTTGGCAGCAGTGGGAGATTTGGGCTGGCAAGGTCTGGAAGACTTACGAACTAAGAACTGCCTTGAAATTGAACATGTCTAAAGAAGGACTTTATTAAAAAAAAAAAAAAAATGTATACATCACATGATTCTAACTACTTTTGCTTCTTATCCTCCCTTAATCCTTTACCTCGTAAATTTCTCCTAGCATATCCTCGAGAAAGTCCTTCTGTTCTATGATCCACCTGCGGGCCTCGGGGATATCATAAGGGCGCTTGCTAATCTCGCGGTTGCGCTCCTGCTTCTGGAAATGACGGATGCGCTCCTCGAGGATCTCGAGTCGGTACTCAGTATACTGGTGGTAAAGGGCCGAGAGGTCAGAGATACCACGGACACCGGTCAGCACAGTCTCATCCTTGGTGAGAGGGTTCTTTGCGCGGAAGGAAGTGACCATGGCAATGCGCTCACGGCCACCAAACGCCTTGAGGGCTTGATGTTCAATGTAACGGCCCTGCATAACAACAGCAGTTCCCTGGACGGGACCGCGGACCATCTTGAAACTACCATCGGGGAGTCGCAGGGCAGTCTCGCCACCGACCATGCCTTCGCAGTTGGAAAGCATAGTGACAACAACAAAGGGGTAAGAGTCGTAGTGCCAGGCCACGGCGGAGGTCTCAGCCTCCTTCTTGTCCATGTCCTTCACTTCGGGGTGTTCGACACTGTTCTCGCCAGCGTCGTTGATGGAAATGTTGACGTTGCCAATGTCAAAGTCAATAGCGGGGATCAGTTCAGTGCCGGCAATAGCGGAGACTTTGGCAAGGACTTCGGGGGACTTCCAGGCGGCGTAGGTAAAGGGGGCTCGACTAAGACATGGTCAGCACATGTATGCACGCATATGCAGAGTTCAGGCGAGGACTTACTCGGGGCCCATGCCACGGACCATATTTTTAATAAAGCCAGAAGTGTACTGGCACTCACGCATAACCTCCTCGCTAAATATCTCGGCACGCATCTGTTCGATAGCCTCGGGGGTGAAGAGCTGAAAAGGCTCGCAGACAGCGTTGGGAGCAATGCCCTGGCCCTCGAGGCCGATCTCGGCCATTGTATAAATGCGCTTGGGCGCCTGGTAGTTAAGGTGCTTCTTAGCATTGAAGGGTTCCCGGACAGTCTTGGCGGCCTCGTCGATAAGGAATTGGGGGACTGGGTTGCTAGGACGGGTTGCTCGCTTGGTCTTGGAGGCAATGGGCTTGGGGGCCTTCTTGACCTCGGGGGCAATGTTAATGACAGCAGGCATTGTGATTGGTGGTGTGTGAGATAAGGAAGAGGAGATAGAACGGAGCAGGGTGCTCTACTCTTAAAGAAGAGAGGATATTGATAAGCCTTGAAGATGTGATAAAGGGACTTATCTGATGTGATGTAGAGAATTGGATTTCAAGGTTAAACTCTGACTTCTTATATACCTGAGGTGATGGCGTTCTAGAGTGGGAGAGATGTGTTCTTCATCCTCGTGAACAGCTGGCCGACGCACCTGCGCATACAGGTTTCTCCTTTACCCCACGTCCAGACAATCGATCTGAACTCCCATACTGCAGTCTAGGGAATCCGACACGAGAGATTGATAGATTAGTGGTTCCTCTCGGTAGGGCCGCTTACTCCCTTTCCCCTATGGCTCTCGGGTCTCCCTCCCGAGGTGTGCGTTAAGCCTATCAGAGTCTGTGAAACTCTACCACAACGCCCTTCGGATCCAAATCCGAGGGGTGTATTTGATGGACCCGATGATTCCGAGCGTACGAGTCCCCGGGTGCCACGATATGTTGGCAAGGCCAGCCGTTTCGTGCATGGGGTATTGACCTCGTGATGCCATGCTAGTGCCATAGCGCTCGAGTTTTACTATTATGTTAGATAATTTGTTCTAGAAGACGGCATGTTCATTCCGCACCTTAAGACACCTTGTGACAGATCAATCGCTATTCTTAATCAGGGGCAGGCATAGCGTCATCACTCATCAGCCAGCTCTCTCTAAAATTTTGCCATCGCTGCCCTTATCAACAACATCAACACTCGATTTTTGCCCAAAACAACAGGTCTTTATAATTCCCTCTTTTAATAAGATACTTGATTTTTTGCTTTAGAGTTAACCATCCCCATAAATAATCGAAACAACTAAAATTTCACCCACCTATACCCTCTCCTCTCACCTCTGTAAGAACCTTTTTGCTTCTTTAAAGGAGAGGGGAGCTCCAGGGGAGTGTCAGCAAAACCGCCCAGTTTTTTCTACTCCATTAACTAACACAGTCCTCTCTTGGGTCGCCACACTAGACGCAAAACCGGTAGACTTTGAGACTTCTTTCAAGGCTGGACAAGCTGGTGCTTCCTGGGGGACGACTCTTTCTCACCCTGCGTACTCTAGCCTATGCAAGGTTACTACTAAGTAACTTAGATCAATGCTGAGGATATGGATAAACTCTGGATGGAGTTAGAGTCCCATGGCCCTTATTAGTGTCCTGCAAATGCGCACAACTTGCATCGGCTTTCGCGATCCATTGCCGACCTTTGTGGGGCTATCTTGTAAATCGACAAGAATGTCCTAACCGAGCTCTTAATGGACTTCTTCGGGAACTTGAGAGTCTTTCCTGAAGTTCGGGTCCCGGACCTAGATGGACATGTTGATCATAAGATGTGAGGCAGCGTCATATTCAAAAGTTCGGCTCATATCCGGTCGGCAAGCCTCTCCGTCCGGCTACCGCCCGTCCTGGTATGTACTTGCTCAATAGCAAAAGCGTAAATCTGAACCATAAAACGAATCAATATGTGCTGGGACATATATACTGCCCCTTTTTTGCCTTAATTCTCCCCTGTTGCACAAAAACTTCATCTTTCAACATCAAATCACCACCTCAGATCTCGATCCAACATGCAAGCATCAAACAGACTCAAGTCCACCTTTGTGGAGGGGAAGCAGACGTTTGGCGCGTGGCAGATGCTTCCTGGGGCCAATATCTCACGACTCTTGGCGCGTTCTGGTGTGGACTGGGTGTTGATCGACTGCGAGCACGGCAACATTGACGGTACGCCCATTCTGGCAGGGATTGATCACTTGATGGGATCAAACTGACGACATGACGCCGGTAGATGGTGCCATGCATGACTCGGTTCCTGCAGTTGCCGCGCTGGGAGTGTCACCGCTTGTGAGGCTGGCAGACATGCAAGGATGGATGGTGAAGCGTGAGTTTCCATATCCTTGCCTTTCCTTTTCTCCCCCACACGAGTAGGGTTGACTCATGCTGTGGCTGAGGCCCGTCGTGACTGACTCCAAATCTTCCTCTAGGAGCCTTGGATAGCGGTGCTCACGGTGTAAGTCGTCTACGCCGTTACCGGAGGCTTCATAGTGCTTATTAGACTAGATCATCGTGCCCCTGGTGCGCACAGTAGAAGAGGCCAAGCAGCTGGTGCTGGATGCCAAGTTCCCTCCCCTGGGGCGGCGAGGCTTTGGCTCGCTCATCGCGCTCGAGAGATTCAACCCCAACCCCACTCTAACCGAGTATCTTTACCAAGCCAATGACGCCCTCGTGACCATCATTCAGATCGAGACCCGCGAGGCCTTTGAGTCAGTCGAGGAGATTGTGGCTGTGGACGGAATCGACGCGCTCTTTATTGGTCCGTTCGATCTCGGTCAGTTTAGCCCCTTCCTGTTTCTGTCTTTTCCATGACCGGTTATTTTAACTCATTCAGGAAACAACCTCGGCTATCCTATCCAGAAAGGTATAATGGAGCCCGAACTAAAGGAGGCCCTTGCTCGCATCCTAGCAGCAACGCGAAGGGCCGGCAAGAAGTGCGGAATCTACTGCAAAGACGCGCAGCAGGCGAGGGAGTTTGCCGCTCAAGGCTACGACATGTTAGTGGCTGCTACCGATTACACGGCTCTTCAAGCTGCCGTCAACGGAGAGGTGAGTTCAGCAAAGGGTGAGCAAGCCGGCAAGGGAACCTGGTGATGGAGAGGGTTAGAGCAGCGAGCGTTAAACGATTAGAAAGATTTAAAACAATTGCAAGTCTTACTTGACCTAAGCCTCTATCTATAATATTGTTACAAGATAAATCATATACAAAGCAACTGCACTGGGTAGCCACCTATCTAACCTTTACAGACTATTAACTCCGTAACTCCATACTTTTTACACTCATTCAAGAGTCAACATGTTCTCCGGCATTGTATCCGGATCCCCTATTTGTTGAACGATCGTCAAGAAGTCCTCTGACGAGATTCCAATATTATCAAGAAACTCCATGTTGTTCGTCAAGTGAGGATGCACGCAATGCATGGGATTGATCGAGTCTGGGGCCATGCTCAAGGCGACATTCGCATCCGCCTCTGCAGAAAGCAGTCTCTGTTGTTGCTCCGCATCGGCCTTTCGAGCAAGTTCTGAATCTGTCTCGTCAGGTGCGGCGAGGGAGAGCGTCCGAAAACCTTGTTGTTGGACTTGAGCGATGAGTTCCTGGCACTGGACTTCGAGATAGACCAGCTCCTGCTTTCGAACGGCGGCGACTCGATTCCCCCGGGAGATCATGTTATCCAGGATCTGGTGGCCGAGCTGTCGACAGCCTTGGTCATCGGCGACGCCAGGGAAGAGGGCCGTGGCCATGTTCAGATGAAGGGCCGCCCCAAAAGTGAACTCGAGGTCGTATGGTAGAAAGACTTCTAAGATATTTGTAAGTATCTGGGCCTTGGTGACAAAGGATGGGCGGCAAACCAAGAAGGCTGTATTCGGTTGTCAAAATCTGCAGGGTTTTGACGGCCGACTTGATGCCTGTGGAAATTACCGCGGCTGTCTGACTGAAGAAACTCTCCCAATTCTCGTCGCCTGGATGTCCCAGTACGTCCAGTCTCTCTTTCAGAACCGACAAGAGAAGAGGCCGCGTTGCAACTATGACACACTACAGACAGGTTAGACCTGCGCATCATCTCTCTGAAACAAGTATCTACTCACCTGATGGTATAGTAATGTGATGTAACGTGTCCCTCGAGGCATTGTATCGACGGAATTTTGAAACTTGAGAGTAATAATCTTCTCAATCTCTTGAGCATGATGCGCCAAGGTATGTAGAATAGCTCTTGTTTGCTCGAGAAATGTAACAAGGGGCGTCTTCTCAGGCTTATACAGTGCTTTAGAGTGTTAGTTAGACAATAGACAAATGCTAGAAGACATGGGCTTACTGGTGAGAATAACTGATAGTAAATGGGACAAGTTTACCTGTAGGCTGCGGGCACTGTCCCCTTGGGAGCCAACATTGGGAGGGTTAACCGTCGTGGTTATGTCGCTATCCTGCACCGACATTGGAATCCCTAGAGATGATGAAAAGTGCCGGTCCATGATATACAACGTCCACCAGAGATCACGACACGAGGTAAGTGTTTGGGAGTCCAGTTCGCTCTCTGGTAACTGTGTATGAAGCCCTTCTAATTGCGCAATCCGTATAGCTTGGCCAAGCTGCCAGGTATTAGTGTTTTGGGCCAGGAACCGAATGTACCACTACTCACATATACATGGGCTGACTCCCTCTCATCAATCGAGTACAGGTAAAGACCAGCCATAGCCAAGACCTCGATGGCCGACAGACTATCCTTCCAGAGAGCAGTATGATCTGGCATCAGACCCATTGCCCGCACAAAGAACTTGGACCCCGGAGGCTCACTGCTCAACGTCGGCTGTGATGTGTGAAAGGCCGTGCCAAAGGCCAGTATCAACAGGAACTTGACATACCAGAGGCGGTTCTCAACAGCCTTTTGCTGAGCATTGGCGTAGAACTCGCGGATCTGGTTCTCAAACTCGACCTCGTCAAATAATCTGTACGTCTGGCCGAGGTGGAACTTGAAGGTGTAGAAGAGGTAGATGGCGTGATCGAGAGATGGGAGACCGCTAATGTCGGGCAGGTCATGAGGCGACTGCGTGTTCCAAGAGATGGTGTAGATGTCATTCTCGACAAGTTGTGGGGGGATCATCTGCGCTCCAGGCTGTAGCCTGTCGCCCAACATGAGCATGAGGCGGAGTGTAAATGACCACGTGGACCAAGGAGCTAGCCATACTATCACAGTCGAGTCAGTATCGTATCAGCTATCAGAACAGGGCACTCACTCCAGGTGCGTCTGTTCTTGCGTGTGTTCTTGATGATTTTGGAGGGTATTGTGAAAGCACTCGGCCAGATGCTGAGCGGAGACTCGGTCGGCCGGAAGGCTGGGACTTGAGCAGGGTCAGAGGGAGCGGCATGTTGTTGGGTGCCCTCAGACGTGAGTGCAGGAGAAGCAAGAGCAGTATCGACCCTGCACTCACCATCAACGTCGCCGTTGGGCCCAAACGCGACGTCGCTGGTGCGCTTAAGCCCCGGCGAAAACTGGTCGGCGAGTTGGGACTGGGACACCGGGGGAGAGCAGTAGGGAAGAGAGGACTGCGTCTGGATCGTGGGGATATCGAGAGGAGAGCGGTACTGGGGAGGAGCAGATGCTGCCTGGGCAGTCGGAGATGAGCGATAAGGCGCGTCTCCCGGTTGCTTCTGTGAGTCAAAGATGGTGCTGGACGGTGACCTTCGATGTTCCTCTACTTGCTTTTGTAGTTCTTGAAGATATCTACAGCCCTGGTCAGCGTCCAGATGAAGGCCATGAGAGTCCAAGGGGTGACAGACTTTTCAGACACCATAACCTTGGTGCCCCCCTCCGTGAAGCGACACTGGACAGAGCGTCGCTGGCAGTTCTGACAAGGGTCATCTCCCGAGCATTTTATCTTGCTCTGGCGACAAGCGACACATCTGTAGAAAAGTCAGACTTCAAAAACACGTCACCAGATAAGGGGGGGCTTCTCACGCGTTAGCTGTCCTTCTGGCTTTGCGAGGCTCGCTCTGCGTATCTGCCGCCATGGCAACCTTGATCAGACTCGCAAAAGCTGTCGTCGACACGCTCTGGACGAGGCTCTCATGTAGATATGCGACAGGGCAGAAAGACTCATCCGGAAAGTCGCGAGAGCGAACCGGGATTTGAGATCACGATATCTTGCAGGCCATAGAAAAGGAACGGTTTCGCTGCGGACAAGAGGGTCCCACAGACCCCGCACAAGCCATGGGGGCTCGCTTACTAATGGCTACAAGACAGAGATCGTGATTGGCCTGATTGCTCCGTTACCGGGAATCCGGGGCAAGCTTTCACCCTCCACGGTGTGATGGAGTGCAGGGCTAACTCTTTTGGTGGGGCATCGTCTGCAAGCGGTCTTCTAGAGATCTCCGGGTCATGGCAGAGGATAGAGGATTTGGGGATTGCGGGGTAGACAAACAGCATGATAGTTAAATGAGGCCGAGTTAGCAGCGGACTTGTGATTCGGGGGTGAGTTTTGCTGAAGTGGAAAACATTTCTGCGCGTTGGCAAGGAGGATACTGAGAGATAAGAAACAGGGCCAGACGATGCATTCGTATTCATTATCAGCTACTCTTTCATGAGAGCTGATCTCAAGCCCAGGAACGCAGAAACTCAATCAGGATCAGCCAGATGACGCCTCACGCACTTATTCCCAACTTCCCCTCACATGGCGTTCGCCACGACTCGTACCTTTTGGGAAAGCACTTGACAAACCGTACATAAGGTCAAAGCAGCAAAAAAAAAAAAGGTCGGGGTCACAAGGCCACGACGTGTCAAGAGGTTGGGAGTAGAGCTAACAGGGATCGGCAACGCCCCCAGTATCTCACCTTGCAGGGATCGGGAACTTTGCCCTCCCGATTGGTCGATGTTGTTATCAATTTCTCTTCATCCACCTGGACTAGCTACTTTGGGCCACCGCTTGGAATGCACATTTCTGGGTTCGCATTGGTCGGGATGTTTTATCCATTTCTTGTGGGAGGGGAGTTATCAATGTTGTGATAGCGATGGGGAAGATGCAATTTGTCTGATGCAACGGAGACGAGCTCTAAAGGTTAAAGCCATCAATATCGAGATGCTATTCGTTGGGAGCCTTGTATCAGACCCTCTTCACAGGAAGGATTCCGTTCACCTGATAACGCCAGCTTCAAACTTGTCTTAACTTGGTTTAACAAAACTCAACTTGCTTTTTTTCTTTTGAATGACTTGTCAGAAAATGCATCTCTAATCTACAGATCCATCCCATATCAAACAACCTCAAACTCCACGGCACCCCAGCCCTGATATTCGCACTTGTAGTGGCCCTTGTCCATGGGCATGGCCCGCAGGCAGCTGCCGGGCATGATAACCTGGCCGGCTTCGAGGCCGATGTCAAACTCGGAGATACGGTTAACAAGCCAAGCCACGGCCGCCAGGGGATTGCCAAGAATGTTTCTGGTGTTTCCATTCATTATCTCTTTGCCGTTATGGTACAGATAACCGTTCATATCGCCAAGGCTCAGATCTGTCAGCCGTCGAGGTGTGCCACCAAGAATTATTCTGCCTGTGGAGCCACTTGGGTTCGGTTACTATTGCTCTCAAGCGATGGATCAGTGGGTTACGTACTTGTCAGCCAGGGTATCTTCAAGGGTGATGGTCCAGTTCTTGACGCGCGAGTCGATAATCTCCACAGCAGGAATGGCATAGTCGACAGCATTGATGACATCCGCCACCGTCACATTAGGTCCCTTGAGGTCCTTCTTGAGAACAAAAGCAGGCTCAAGCTCCACGAAGGGTTTAATGAAGTCGTCTAGCAGCAGGGGCTGCCCCTCATGGTGGAACAGGCTGCCAAGCAGGTAGCCGTAGTCAGGGTGCTCAAGCCCAAAGGCGTCCTGCATCACCTTGGCGATGTTTCCGAGCTTGTAGCCAACCAGACGGTCACCATCCTTTTCGACAGCGGTGCGCACAGTGATCTTTTGGACCTCGATGGCACCCTTGACGTCGAGCTTGGGGAATGTCTCTGAGGGGGCGGGGATGGGGGTCTTGTTGAGGCGCGCCTGTCTCAGGGACTCGGCAATCTGCTCGTAGTCTGTGGTGGAAGCCATTATGCACGGGGAGGCTCTTGTTTGATGGATGTTGATTTGTGCCTTGGTACTTGGGAATAGCTTCAAGTTGGTGCAAGCTTGCTTTTATGATGGAAAGAGACGAGAATGGATTAAATGATAGAGTAAGGCAATCCTCGTTGGAATTCAGTGGGCTTTAGTTTTTATATTCTTTCTAGCAACACCCATATTTATTTTATATTCGCGATACCTCTCTACGGGATCCATCACTTCCTTGCGTAACTTGTACGGGACGGATATGAGCCGACGGATGCAAGCCGTGGAGGGTTGAGGGAAAAGGAAGGGTATCTCTTCTGCTAAACTCTGCTTGTCCATTTTGTCACCTCGCAGGCCGGCAATGGCTTACACGTCTACCGGCCACGGACCCCGACTCTCAGACGCACCCTCGGATCTTCTATGCTCTAGAAGCCGAGATCCAGTGTGCTAAAGCCTCTTCCTCTGGCCCCGTGAGCATCACCACGGCGGGGTACGCACAAGCTAACTTTTCCAGCTACTGTAATGCAGGACGTCCACCATCGGCTTCAGAAGGATTCTCAAGAGCTAAGCAAGAACTCAATGTGGTCCCGTTGTTTGCCGGGCTTGGGTAGTGAGGGATCGTCAGGTGACCTGCAATTGGCTGGCCAAGACCAAGCATCATTGCAGCTGGGGCTCTCATTAAAATTTCCTATTTTGGAGTAGTTGATGATTGTGACCACAACGCGGAGGCCTGCTACTCCTTCAACAGAGGGGGAAACAGTTATAAAAGCAATACAGAGCATCGTGAAATATTTAATTCCTTTCTTTATCATCGTCACTCTCATTTACAACCTTCAAGACCATACCAATAACCAAAACCTCATCAATCCCCACAATGTTTGACGTAGTCGTGGTTGGCGCCGGCTTCAGTGGCCTCCAAGCTGCCCTGTCCGCCCAAAAGGCCGGCCTATCAGTCGCCGTCGTTGAGGCCCGGGACCGCGTGGGAGGTAAAAGCTGGACGGTTCCGCTGGCGAATGGCAAGGGTAACGCGGATCTGGGAGCCGCCTGGGTCAACGACCAGTTGCAGCCTCGGATCTGGTCCTACATTGAGAGGTTCGGCCTCACCGGCCAGATCTTCAAGCAGCGTCTTGGCGAGACGGCTGTCATGGTCCTTGAGGATGGCAAGAGGATCGAGTTTCCCCATGGAATTACTCCCGAAGTACGTCTCGTAAAGAAATTGTTGGTCAAGCCACTTACCCCGTCGACAGTTCAGCCCCGAGGACAAGAAGAACCTTGAGATGATCCGTGACCACATCCAAGCCGAGTCTCTCAAGCCCAACGGCTTCCGTAAGGAAGATGACCAGGTGAGCCTGGACCAGTACGTCCGCAACCTTGGTGCACGTCCCAAGACTCTGGCCATGGTCAACCTTTGGGTCCGTGTCATGCACGGTCTCGAGTCTACTGAAGAGTCTGCCGCCTGGTTCATCGAGTACTGCCGGACCAACCATGGCCTTCTCGCCATCCGTGCCGACGATGTGACTGGTGGTAACTATATGCGGATCAAGTCTGGTAAGTTTCACTACATGACGCTTTTCACGTTTGACAGCTGCCAACATGTCTCAGGTACCCAATCTATCGCCAAGGGCATTGCCAACCTCGTCGGTCACGCCAACATCCACCTTAACGAGCCCGTCGCCTCCATTGAGGACAACAAGTCACATGTGGTCGTGACAACAACCACGGGCAAAGCCTTCAAGGCCAAGAAGCTCATCGTATCAATGCCCTCGGCCATGCTCAAGGAGCTCAACTTCTCTCCTCGCTTGCCCCAGCGTGCCCAAGAGGTCTACAACAACACCAGGCTCGGCCACTACAACAAGGCCATCGTCTTCTACGAGAAGCCCTGGTGGCGAGACCTCGGCTACAACGGCTTCTTCATGGACTACCAGGGCCCCGCTTGCGTCGTCCGAGATACTTCTTTTGACGACGTTGGTCTGTACGGTTTTACCTGCTTCGTAAACGGCAAGCCAGGTGAAGAGTGGGCGGCCAAGTACCCGCACGACCGCCGCAAGCTCATCCTTGACCAGATCGCCCGGGCCTTCAATGTGGGACCCGACTCGGTGGCTTATAGACCTATAGAGTTTGTCGAACAGGTCTGGCAACACGAGCAGTTCAGCCGTGGCGCTCTGGCTCCCGTCACCAAGATTGGCCACCTCACAGAGTACGCTGAGATTTATGGAAAGCCCATTGGAAACATTCACTTTGTGGGTACTGAGCATGCTAAGCACTGGAAGGGATACCTCGAGGGAGCTCTCGCGTCCGGTGAGGTGGGTGCCAAGGAGGTTATCGAGGCCCTAGGGCAGCAGCCTCCCAAGTCCAGGCTTTAAAGCAAGTATAAAAGTTTAATAATGTCTTGTTCAGTTGTTAGTTAGCCTTGAATTCTTAGCCTTGGTTGTGTGACAAAACTTGGTCTGCATCTCAGTCGAAAGTGAGACTTGTCGTGGAATATTCAACATCTGAGAGGGGACATCCCTGGGTGTCTCGGTTGGAAGCATCTCTACGTTTACCACTGGCGCTTTAATTCACTTCATCATGGAGAAACCTACCTTTTATATTTATGGTGTTAACATTGCTCATTCCAGAGGCCTGACTAACTTGGCTTGACAGTTCTCTTGACAGTTCTCAGAGAGTAATGCAGAGTCTTATTAGAGAAGCAAGTTTCATCATTCACTCGTGATAGATTTTTTCCTCATGCACCAGCTAAGCACTACATAACCAATACGGGCTGCTTCGGAAGTAATGCCGTCCAATTTTCATCCGCCCCTAGAGCCCAGATCCTCCTCAACGACTCCAACGCTTTGAGAATATTCATAAACCCATTCCGGCGGAACTGCTTCTCTAAGAGCCGTATAAAGAACTGTTGGTGATCCGGATCATGACTTTCCGAAGCTGCGATAAATATTGGCCATACCAGTACATGCTCGCCTGGGAGAGCCTGGGGAAATGACTCAAGCATCTGCTTAAACGTTGATATCAGATCGTCGGAAGCCATAGCACCAGCTTCAACTAAATATGCCCGGTTCAAGTAAATCTGAAAGGCCTGATCTCGGAGTCTTGATATCAGATCCAGAGCACGAGAGTGGGCTGGGTATGACTGGAAGTAAAGTTGCTGATCTGCCCAGCTTTGCCTGATTTGTGTTGCGACAGCGCTGACGCCTTCATCTTGGCTGATAAACGGCGAGGCGTAGACACGCATTCTGTTGAGACTTGTTAGAATTGATTTTGCTAGTGAAGAGGATTTTGACCCCTTACTTGCGAACTTGTGATGCAGAAAAGTCGGCAATGGCCTTGCTACCAGCTGCAAGCACAGTGTCTTCCCCCACCATGTCTAGAGCAGACTGCAACATCCGAAACATTATTGGAAAGTCTGAGCTCCCATTCACCATCATACCGAGAAGTAGAACAATTATGGAAACGATGATGCGATACCTGGAGTGGATATCATACTGGTGCAAGTCCTGTCGCTTCTGGAGATTGAAGATGGCTTTCGAGTATAGCATACCAGCGTTGACAAGATGATGGCTTTCAGCTCCTTCCGAAAAATGAAAAGCCGAGACTGCCATTACAGAGCTCATGACGAGCTCATCCATACATGCCAAAGGGAGAACCAGGCTCCGCCAGCCGTTGTTGCGGTCATCAATAACTACCATCTCTGGGGCGATGTGATCCGAGACTTAATCGCCGTCAGCAAGTTTCATCGGTCATGCAACAAGTACTTACAGTGCTTGAGCAGTAGTCTCTGCCATGCTGCGATATGATTTAAGCAGGGGAGCACTGATACTGGTGTGTGTTGGATGGCGCTCTGTTTCGGCCCAGTAACAACATCGCACCGGGCGAGTTGATTCTGATTGTCATTTACTCGCTCCTCAGCGACCGGCACGGAAGGTAGTAGTAGCTGAGGGACGCTTGTTTGTCCTCGTCTCCCGTCATCGGGATGCTTGGAATCTAGGGGGAAACGATAATGATCGGAAGAGCGGGCGAGGCGATTTCTCAAAGGGACCCCCTTTCGCTTCGCAGCCAGACCGTTTCGGAATCTATACCTAGGTCCGATCCCGCTACAGGCAACCCCCTTTGAAATGCATTTGGCGCACTCGGGTTCGCCTCTATCGCAGTTAATCCGGCGCTGCGAGCATTCATAACATCCTAACACCACAAGGTCAGCTCTTCGTGTCTATACTAGACATATCCACTCACCTTTGACCTTTGGGACATATTTTCTGGGCGCTCGAGTCATTGGTGGCTGTGGGGAGAGTGTCGTCAGAATCGGAAGATAATCCAAAAACGGAGATAGAAATGAGAGCGACGCCAGTCCATCAAGTAATATTCCCACTGCGATTCGGCATCGGACCCGAGGGTGGATCTGACCTCGCTTCCCCCACCCGATGAAGGTGGAACGAGTTGGAGGAGCGCCAAGGGGGGTTAAAAAAGCATATCTAGGCGACGACGGTATGTTTCAACATGGCGGGTAATAATTGAAGATACAAATCATCCAAGTTTCATCTTCTGCTGAGAGTTTTCCCCTCTTGTTGCTGCCAAAGTAAAGTAGAGAAAGATCTAACAACGAGTGGACACGACAAGCAAGTTGCGCTTAAGGTTGGGCCAGCTCGTCAACAAGGACATTGCTGCAAGGCAAAGGATCGGTTTTTCTATATTCTGAACGAAATCGAGGAACAAATATCACTCATAAGCGGAGATTCTATTTCCCCAAGTTATATATCCCCCCCCTCAGGTCGCTTCTCGGCCCTCTTTCCTGATTCTTAATGGGATGCGCTGGCTGGTGTTCCGAGGAGCAATCTTCCATTGATGGTCCTACTCTCAACACACACGAAGCGAACGAGGCATTGCTAGAGTTGCTAGAGGGTCATGAAGTAAATGAAGGGGCGAGTATCTGGGGTCTATAAGTTAGTTTACCTTCTGGTCACAAGATAGCACAGGTTGAAACGGCTGTTCCTTGCATAACCTGGCCCGATTTCATTTAGGCCACAGCGCCTCTTTCATCGTCTGGGGGGTGACTGGCCCAGGAAGTATGAGCCACTTCACAGCCACAGTCCTTTGATGGGAATACAAACGGAGAGCATCGCTTTTAGCTAGCTACAGTGGGCAAAAAGAATGAGAGCCAGCACCGGGGCAGGAATCAGAGTCTGAGACCTGCATAGCCGGCTCTATGTGCATACCCGAGATCAGGCAGATGTGGGCAGCACAAACCCATCAGCAAACCGCTGCTTTGTCTTGGCTTCTCTTTCAAGACCCCCACGCCCATGATAACAGACCCTCCATATCACTTGAGCAGCTGGCGATTGCCATGTATCAGGTCTCGGCTCTGGAATCCTCCCAAGCCCCGCCCCCTACCAAACGAGGAGAGCATCTCGGCTTCTGAAGCCGACCCTCCAACCACACGCGGGGTAAAGCCAGTGACTGTCAGATCAACGAATGAGAGAGCGGTTCATGACGTGGGTGTCTCATTGGCGAATTCCATATCGATTGCATCCGTCATCGCTTCCTCCCCCGCAACATCCCCACACAAAAGGAAGAGAGCTTCTGCTCTAATTAGGTAGCTTTGCTGCTCGGCTTCCAACACCGACAGCTTACATTAATTCATCCTAATGCTGCACGCCGAATATCTGGACACCGGCATTCAACGGGCAATGTCCCGTGGCGATTGAAACAGCCAGCTTCTCCAAGAGACTGTCCCGTCAAGAACCGGAGATAGAGACGTCAAGACCGAGCGAACCCTCCCGTGTTTCTCCAAGCTGGTGCTATATCAAGCTCCAACCCGCTTTGCTTCATCACCATCTCCAAGCCGAAACTCTTCGTCAACATCGAGCCATCCTTAATATACTGTTGATTTCACCATGGCATCCATTGCTTCCGCTCTCAGCGACGCCAGCCTCGTCTCCGACAAGTCTTATATCAACGGCGAATGGGTCGCATCCGTCTCTGGCCAGACCTTTGAGGTCCGCAACCCAGCTACCGACCAAGTCATTGGCACCGCACCCGAGTCTACCGTTGACGATCTCAACAAAGCCATCCAGGCCGCCTCAGATGCCTTCCCTCTATGGCGAGCCCAATCAGGCCGCCAGCGTGGTCGCATTCTGCGCAAGCTCGCCGACCTCATCACCGAGAACAAGGTTGACATTGGCAGGGTCATCACCGCCGAGAACGGCAAGGCTAAACCCGATGCTGAAGGCGAGGCTCTCTTCTCTGCTGGCTTCTTCGAGTGGTTCGCCGAGGAGGCTCCGCGACTCTACGGCGATGTCGTCCCTCATGCCCAACCCAACGCTAGAATCCAGATCCTCAAGCAGCCTGTGGGCGTCTGCGGCTTGATTACGCCCTGGAACTTTCCGATGGCAATGGCAGCCCGCAAGATCGCTGCCGCCCTCGCCGCTGGCTGCACAGTCGTTGTCAAGACTGATGGTGTCACTCCCTACTCTGGAAACCTCATCGCCGTCCTCGCCGAGCGCGCTGGCGTCCCCAAAGGTGTTCTCAACATCGTCACCGCCCTCAATAATACCCCCAAGCTTGGTCTTGCCCTCTGCGAGTCTGACACCGTTAAGAAGATCTCATTCACCGGTTCCACTCGAGTTGGAAAGATCTTGATGAGGCAGTCAGCTGATACCCTTAAGAAACTGAGCCTTGAGCTGGGCGGCAATGCCCCCTTTATCGTATTTGACGATGCCGACCTGGAGACGGCCGTTTCCAGCGCTGTCATCGCCAAGTTTAAGGTCTCTGGCCAAACGTGCGTGTGCGCCAATCGAATTTATGTGCAAGAAGGGATCTATGACCAGTTTGCCAAGCGACTGGTGGAGGAGGTGGGCAAGTTCAAGGTTGGCAACGGAACTGATGCCTCCGTCACTCACGGCCCCATGACCACGAGTGTCGAAAAGGTCGAGGAGCACGTCAAGGATGCCATTGGCAAGAATGCCACCGTGCTCCTCGGTGGACAGCGGTTGCCCGACCTCGGCAAGAACTTCTTCCAGCCCACTATCCTCGGCGATGTGAATGACACCATGGCCGTCACCTACGAGGAGACGTTTGGTCCTCTTGCGGCCCTGACAAAGTTCAAGACCGAAGACGAGGTCATTGCCCGAGCGAACAAGTCCGAGGTCGGCTTAGCCTCATACCTCATGACCACCAATCTGGCCCGATCGCACCGCGTGCAAGAGAGGCTCGAGTTCGGCATGGTTGCTATTAACACAGGCGTCATCGCTGACTGGGCAGCACCGTAAGTTTACTGTCTCTAATACATTATCGGCAAATGCTAACCAGTTGCAGTTTCGGGGGTGTTAAGCATTCTGGCATGGGTCGCGAAGGCAGCAAGTACGGAGTTGATGACTATATGGTCCTTAAGACTATTGTCACCGGCGGCATTAACACTGTTTATAACCCCCGTCTTTAAGAAGTGAGCGCTTCAGAATATATCAGGCATGTATCGCGAGTTTCAAAAGCATATTATAAATAGATAAAGGGGGTCTACTTGTCCTTAATTATGACGATTGAGTATCTTGCTATACTGGAACACCAGCCCCCGGTTATACACCTGTCTACTATCCTATGATTACGGGCAGCTTTTCCAGAAGAAACTGTCCAAACCGTTATTGCTATCACTCAGTCCTACACAAGGAATAATAATCTAGATTAGGGATTGTCTTACGCTAGACCTCTTACGGTCTTTAAGCTGCCCACTATTTACTTATCACTAACCACCAACGATAATCAGGTTACCTGCTAGGTATAACTCAAAGTTCCCAAACAAATCTAGCAGATATTAGTCTGTGGTGTATCCTCTAGGATGTATTATCAGGAGACAGCCTCCCCTCGGCGTGATAGCACGATGCTGAACCGTCGCAAACCCTTCTTCACCGCCCAAGTTCCCCGATATGAAATTCGCCGAAACGTTGCTGCCTTTTCCGCAAAGCCGTCGGTATGATCCGAGCGGTAGGCACAAGGCCTTGTTGTCTTTGTCGAACAAGCCTCGTATTGGTCAGGATGCGAGTTGGGCATACGGATATGGTGATCCGCGTGGCACAGCTTAAATCGGGAGCAGGGGGTGGCCAAAGTGCCCAGTCCCTAAATGCAACATTGTTATGGAACCTCGCCTAAGGAGCGCCTCTGAAGTTTTCCTTTAGCCGATGTGTCTTAAGCTTCCTCTTTGAGACTGTTGCGTCCTGTCATCAGGCGAGATGCGGTATTTCGGCGCCTTGGCAAATTGGGATGGGGGCGAGACCGTATGTTAAAAATTGCAAAATATGGTTATATCAGATTCCAGTGGCGTCTCGATTCAAATCATTCTTCATCATGAATCTCCACCCTAGGTCCTTTTCCCGCGGGTAAAGCCGAGGCAGGGGTCCTGGAGGTAGTGTCAGGTACTAAGCCTGGGCACTTAATTTCGCGATCACTCTATTTTTTTATACACTTGGGTTTCTTATTGGTCTAAATGTGAGACGTTTAAAACTTGGTGTTAGGTTATTGCTCTTGAACTCTGTCTGCGTGACCTGGCAACACTCATACATCACACGTTACCTAACGTGTGCAATGCAAAGACTTGAAAGAACCATACGATAATAGAAATATAAAATACGTGCCACTCGAAGGATTCTTAACCCGGGTAGAGACACTCCAGTGCGGCACTGTGTATGGTGGCACGCTTAGCTATTTCAGATTCCTGGGAATGCGCCCAGCCTCGGTCCCAGCCTGCAGCGTAACTGAACCTATCACTGAAAGACTTAAGAATGCTTCAAATCTTTACCAGATACCACCTTCCTAGAGCATTGAAACAAGGTTAAAATCAAAGATAACCGGCTTTAGCTGACTGTATGGTGTGGTATTAACCACAAAACGACGAGCCAGGCCGTCTATAAAGAGAAGGATAATAGTCCTCGTTCGACAGCTTTACACATCAGCACCATCATTCATCTATACACTCAACAGTCCAATGCTTGAAGGCCCTCAACATGAAGGCTTGCCTTGCCATCCTTCTTCCCCTGGTTTCGGCCGTGGTCGTGGTGAGTTAGATCACATCACCGTAATAGACACGACACGTCCCAATGCTGATTTGACTTAATTTCAAGAACGTTCCTAGGGGCATTCCTGATGGATATGACCTCTCGAGTGAGCTTGAAGTCATTGGTCCTCTGGAGAAAGGAGGAAAGAATGTCACCCTGAAGGGAACAGCAGAGGTAGCTATGACCGCCCATCCTCGATTGGCACGTGTCTAACTTGCAGTTTCATAGACTGTTATTGCGCAGATCAAGGAAGCAAACCCAGACTTTGAGCTAGACGATGTTGAAAACGTAGAGCCCGAAGAGACCAAGCGGGACCTAGTTCTCAAGGCTCGTGCTCAGGCGGTAAGGTTGCCTTGGTTCCTCTACCACTGACCTGCTAACCTCCATCTCCAGACTCACCACTTCTGCCGCGCTGGCAAGATCGGCTACTGGGGCGGGGGCGAAGCGAATCGTGACCAGATTGCCCGTGAAATCGGTTACCTCCGCTCCATCGGCAGCCGGACCTGCGGTGTCAACGCTCGATCTTGCGTGCGCATCTCGTGCTCCAACAATGCGGGAATCTGGTGGTGCAACGACAACACCTACCATGTTGGCGAGAAGTGCAACGACCTTGCCAATCTGGCTCAGATTGCCGTCTACAAGTGCGAGCGTCATGTCAAGGCCACGTGCTGGTTCGGACACCCCGTGTGCTATGACTGCGGATGTCGGCCCATTGATGACTGGGTGGTTTGGGGCCAGCAGTTTAGCAGCCTCAACCACAATGTCATTGTCACCGTTGATAAGTGTTAGGGTAAGGCGAAAGACTCGGGTAGTTAGGGCTATGGGTTGAAGGGTTTGTCACAGTCTAGGACTGTCGTTCTCTATTTTATTAGTGAAACGCCTTGAAGACGCTGTCGAAAGGGCTTGTTGAGGAAAGCCTCTTCTCTTCTCTGTAGTCTTAGATACTTGATAATAAACCTATGTCTTCTTACTTTATCTCAGGTCTAGCCTGAATAGTACATGTTCCGTGTGTAAGTAAATCATTTTAAAAATGCTATTTATAGGGTTCGCGGAAGCGGACCAAGGCCCCGATATCATGGCCCGACACTTGGAATGTACAGTACTATCCCATCTATCTTAAACTGCTTATGTGTCATGGATCATAGTGTTTTACGACATTATTTTCACGGCGCTGTTATATTAAAAAAAGGTATCTTTGCCACTGCGGTAAACAATCTCTATGACTCTATGAGAATGGACGCAGGCTCGTTAACAAGGGCCATGTATCATTGACGAGCAGACCTCTTGTCCAGAACTCAATTGAGACAAGTTGATCTCTAATCAACAACCAGCCAACGAATAATCCAACTGAAGCTTAAATAGCCAAGAACAACCAACAGCACCCAACACAGGTGCACCAGTGGCCAGAAATACCTCGTTGACGTCAACACCAGGAGGAATCGGTATGAATCAGGTGACCTATTCATTTGTTTCAAAGAAACATGGACCGGCAATCATGCACTCGACTGAACAGCTGGTCATGGCCTTGACCGCGGCCATGGCGGACCTGTTTGCGAGAGCTGAAATGTCCAGGATGGCAATGCGAGCCGTGTTTTACTTTTGTTGAGTCGCCCTAGAAGAGATTCTCCTCTCTAATCCAGCTGCCCGGAGACGGCAGGGTTGGCAATTTCTTGAGAGCTGCAGGTCTCACCTAATCGAAAGTCGGTGGGCAGTAGGAGATAAGATACCTCTATCGGTTGGTCAATGTCGAGACCACGGCATCCGTCCCTGCATTATGACGCGACCAGAATAAGCACTAGAGGACCCAACCGTCTCAAAAGTTTCAAAAACGGGCCAGGGGCAAGACGGGTCGGCATATGGATCGACACGGTAAAATCAGCCGCTTGCTCCGAGGATCAAAATAGTAGCGGTCATCAGAGCCCTATCATTAGATCCGCGGGGGAGACAGATAGGAAGTCGGGGCTGCTGCAAGTTGCACCTCCACCGTAAACACTCGGCCAGTCAGAAGCTGGGAGTGGGCAGAGGGCATGGCGTGCTGGCGGGGCCCAACATCGACGTTGCACAACGGCCTTCTCGGCCTTGTTAATACGGGCAACACAGCAGTACAAGAAAGGGCTCAGCTGTGACAGACAAACCTGCTGTGGACAACAAGGCAGGCTATTTTTGAATACTCGTAACGCCACCCGATTCGCAATCAAGACCGCATCTGAGATCATAGCCAAAGGCTGGCTCAAACGCAGTCAGACCGGCCACGATACCATCTCACGGTCAGGTCGGTTAAGCAGCATAAAGTCATGATGCTTCAATAATGTATGCAATCATCCTGTGCCTGGCCTCTTTCAGCTGGGCTGATCTGCCCTGATGGGTGTGCCCCGGCGATTGCGCAATTTCCATTGCCTCTACGACTGCATAACTTTTTGAGGCCCCCGCAGGACCCAAGTCTCGACCTGCAGCGGCACAGACGGGGAGCCCAATTGCCGGTCAAAAATGTAGTAGAGGATCTGCATAAAATGCCTCTTTTTGTGTTATTTGCCGTGTTGTCTTGGTACCCCTGTCCATGAGGCTCTTGACTCCCCGCAAAACGTGATCCTCGTGGAAGCTGACAGCGTCTGCGAGGCGAGCGGTTTGGGAAACACGGCTGTCAGGTGAAGTGACGGACTGGGAGAATGTGAATGGTGATCAATTTGGGTTCCAGAGCCTGGTCTTGTACGGTGTTCCTTGAACAATAAGGCATACTGTAAAATAATGCTCAGTGTGCAGTCGTTGACCAGACCACTTCTCTCTCACGCGCATGAAAGGATCATTAAACACACTAACAAGAGACCGTTTAAACCATATCTCTATTCACACACTGATACCGAGGCTCAGTGTGAGTAAAAAAGTGAGGAAAGCATGTCCCGACGTCAATGTTGCGACACCACGTTATCACGCAATCGGCTCGTCAGCCGAGTTCAGGCACATCTCAGCTAAAAGTGCTAGCAGGACTAACCACCCCTACTTACGAGGTGCATTTCAAGCTGCCATATCATCAAGGTAGCTCTGAATATAAACTAAATCCCAACGGCTTTCCAAAACGGTGTGTGTTGTCACCGAGTGTTGGCCTGCCGTCCCGCATCAATAGTGGTTGCCAGCCTGCTCCCGTCCTGCAGCAAAAGAGGTTGCCGTCCTGCATCAACACGGGCTCTCAAGCAGATACGAGCTTATGGCTGATCTTGGAGAAGCCTTATTTGTCCCGCGGGTGGGTATTGGGTCGAGCATGTGTAACCTGACTGGGATGATCATCGCCCGGGTTTTACGTGGGTAAAGCGTGGCCAACAGTCAAGACTCTGTGAGCAACGTGCGGCTGAGGTCTGGATGCATCTTCCAGCCTTCTCATCTCGTCATTACTTCTGGCGGGTAAACATCTCCAAGGGGTATAGAGAGAACAAGCAGAGTTTCTCTATAAGTATCCTCTTATCCTCTCCCTTAATGGTAACTCTCAGACTCATCCTCACACACCAATCTTTTCAGCAAACCACTCTTTACCTCACACACCCAAGCCTTTCGCTTCATCCCACAAAATGAAGGTCTTCACTCTCCTCGTGCCTCTTCTCTCCGCACCACTGGCCTTCGCCGCCCCCGGCGACTACGGCTATGGTTATGGAAACACCAAGACCGTGACGGCCACCGTCACTGTCACGAAAAACTACCCCCAACCTCCTGTCACCAAGACCAAGACCTTGACAGTGACTCAGCCCGCCGTCACCAAGACCGAAACGGTCTACAAGCACAAGCCCCCGGTCACCAAGACCATCACCGTCACCCAGCCTCCCGTCACTGTGACCAAGCCTCCGGTTACCGTGACCAAGCCTCCCGTCACTATCACCAAGCCCCCAGTGACCAAGACCGAGACCGTGTACAAGCACAAGACTGTCACTGTGACGCAGCCCGCGATCACCAAGACCAAGACCATCACCGTCACAAAGACCGTGACCGAGTATCCTCGCAAGACCCACGACAAGCCCGGCTACGGCAACCCTGGCTATGGCAACCCCGGCTACGGCAACGGCGGCGGCAAGGACAAGGACAAGGACGGAGGTAAGAAACGCATAGCTTCTTGAGACATGAGAGTTGCTAACATGTCATAAGACTACTAATAGCTTTCACCCATGAGAATTGGGTGGGCTCAGTACTTTGAATGTTTGCCTTATGGGTAAAAGTGCTGGGTTTCGATGCGCCGGGAAGGATGGACTCCAACACCACGGTCCTTTTTGAATCTGCCTTACTGCTTTGCCTTTTCTACCCCCTGTTTTTATTCTTCCTTCCATCCTTTATGCCGACTCATACCCACTGCCCTTGCTGCGGTGAGAGTCCAAGCTTTGGGTGGCAGGCTGGTTGCTTAACGGTGATCAAAAAATATTCTCTTCGAGACATTCTTTCACATAGTAACATATAGCTGCAGTATAGTTACGACGGTCCTTGGGCTGTCTTGGATTGGAACATAAATAAAATGATATTGACGTCTACTTGATCCTCGCCTGTCATTGGTACAACTTGTACTTGAGTCAGTAAGCTCTTCTTTAATCTGTGATTCCCTTGTTAGAGATCAGAGCCATGACCTTAGATACACTATGAACTATCCTGGAACTGTTTTTTCCAGTGTTTCCAGTTTAAGAAATCAAACTTCCACAACAGTCTTCCAATACCTACATAGGAACACAAAGAATGCAACAAGTAAATAGCAAATGTTTGACAGTAATTATTGAAACTTTTTTTATATCCCTACAAGTCAACTATGTCTTCCACAATCTACTTGCCCATACGCAGGTCGCTTCGCAAAATCTCAATATCAGGGTTCCTGTCCACATTCTTGAGCGGCTTTGTTTTGTTCTCAAACAGCAGTTTCAACAATCCAGCCATGACCTCATTTACCACCTTTTCGATCTTCCTTCCATCCAACTTTCCAAATACCTCGTTCACTGTGGGCTGCAACTCAGGCGGAACCTGGTATACCGTCAGCAGCAACGGCAAGTCCATAAAGGCATAGTGCTGCGTGTCCCTCACCGCCAGTTCCATCTTAGCAGCGTTGACCTTGTTATAGAACCTATCCCACTCAGGCACCGGTGCTGAATAGTTCCTCCCAACCAGAATAAACGGCTTATTCTTAAAACCCTCCTGGCCCACGGGTCCAAAGATTGAGCCGTCAAAGTTAAGCCCTCCTATGACATTTGGGTCGTGCTGCGCGGTAGCGGCGGCTGTGGCTCCACCAAAAGAATGTCCGTAGACGACGACTTTGTGAGGATTAAAAGTGCCTGGGAAGTTGGCAAAAATGGAGTTTGTCACGGTCGTATTGGAGAGCTGTGATATGAGGAAGGATGCGTCGGCCGTACGGACCTGGTCATATTAGCCAATGTTGGACTCATTTGTCTACTGAGAATGATTGCTTCAGGCTAGGCATGGACTTACTTCCAGCTGCTTGAGAGTTAACGTCTCATTACCCAAGGCTGCATATGCAGCACTCCCGTCGGGAAACTCAACGACAGAGGTTTCATACGTATGGTCGAGCGTCACAACGATATACCCCAGACTAGCCAACGACCTCGCGAGAGCACCATATACAAACCTCGTGCCCTGGAACCCCGGCGAAAACACCGCCACAGGAAACTTTTTCCTTTCCTTATAGTCCCCGTCCAAATTGAGCGCCTCAATATTGCAGAACTCCATTTTGAAATCTCCAAATAAGCCCTGCGGCACGCCCAAGGACTCGCCCACATTTTCAAAGACGCTCGCCGTCAGAGGCGGCATGTATGGCACCACTTGGGCCTTGCATCTGTACTGAGCATCGATAGGGAGATATACCGACGCCATGAGGCGGCGCTTGGAGTTGGACTCGGGCGCAAAGAGGTCTATACGGCTCGGGTCGACGAGCTCAATGTGCTTGACAGCGACATCGTAAGAGCCTGGAGGAGAGGGAACAAGGAGAGCCTGGGCTGCTCCAAACAGTAGAGACAGTGTGAAGAGATGCATTTCTGGGTGAACTTGGCTGTCTTTGAGGAATCTGACCTTTTGGACGCAGTTTCGAAGGTCTAGTTATATAAAATAGGTCTCTTGGCGACGGTCCCTCGTGTTAATCAGATCTCACGCATTGGTCCATCCTACGTAGAAGGATCGCCTGCGCCACACTTAAATTACGTACGACAGTTACATATGAAGCACGTACGTAACAGGTTAATGTTAAGAATTAAAATTACACATGACCAGGCCACAGTGGCCGCGTCATGATGCATAGCTATCGTAGCATTATCTCGATCCGCCCAGGCAGCACATTCCTCTCAGATCATCATGTCTGAATTAAGGTCCAGAGTCGCAATTTCTGTCAAAATGCATCTCTTTCAAATGAGGGACATACTGGTGCATTAAATAAGCTCTGCCGTCGTCTCGTACCAAAACCTCGTTATACGCACAGAAAAGATATTAGATGGTCAATTGAAACCTCCTTCGCGGAGCTTTCTCTTTTGACCACGAGACTATATTAATCATAGCCTTATTGAGCGAGACCGAAGCCGGCGCGGGCGCGGTACATGAGAGTCAACGTCATTTTGATAGAAATGCATATAACGACGAGCTATGCTCATATCCGCTGCTGGGAGCAGTGCCAGATTAAGAACAGCGCGTCCTAATAGGTATCTAAGCAGAAATAGATGTCAAATTTCATTTTGACAGACATTGCGACTCTGGCCCTAAATAGGGTATCTCTATGGCAAGCTGCATCTCATAAGGCTGCTAGCGAAGCAAATATTCACCAGCAAGACTTGCAGATTCAAGAACACTATCTGAGATAACCAAAAGATACACACCAACTCAACACCAAGAGAGCCGAGAGAACACGTTCAGGCCGGGAGTTGCCCCAGGTGAAGTTGGAGCAGTTCAATAGTCTGGGGCCTTTGTTGAGAACAAAGACAATTCAGGCATCAACAGAATTGTGCATAAACAGGTTAAACGCCAAACATGTTCCATTGTGACCGGCACCTCGAACACTTCAAGATGCTTCTGCATAAGCTATCCCATCCAGAACCTATCCTTCCATGCGGTTCAGCTCAGCTACCAACCCATCATCACATCGTCAGATCGTCAAAACTACCTTACACAAACACCCGCAAGAACTCAACCAGCGCCATCATAGCCATAGCCTGTCCGTACGGCATGCTCGTCCGTGGGATATCCTTATAATGCTGCAAGTCATGGCCCATACCCGTGCCAAATGACGTGTTGAGCAACTCTCCCTCCGGGCTAATGTTTTCTAGCACAGCCTTGATCGCCTTGACTGCCACCTCAGAGTACTGCTTGCCCACGTACCGCCGTCGCTCGGCTTTGAGCATTCCGTATGCAAAACCCGCAGTAGCGCTGGCTTCGACGTACGAGCCCTCCTCCTCTGAGACGTCCAGAAGTGTGCGCCACAAGCCGTTGGGGACCTGCAGCTTGGCGAGAGCCTCACACTGGCTCTCGAGGGTGTTGATGAGGTGCGAGCCGAGAGGATCGTCAGTTTTGAGTCCGACCAGCTCCAGAAACTCGGGGATGACAATGGTGACCCAGCTGTTACCGCGCGCCCATCGTGCATCAGCAAAATTGTGACCACCATCCTTGAAAGTCCAGCCGTGGAAGAAAAGTCCCGTCTTTGTGTCAAACAGGTACTGGATGTGAAGAAGGAACTGCTTCTTGGCCTCGGCGACGTAATGCGGCCTATTGAGGACCAGACCAATCTTGGCCAGCGGCATCACCGTCATCATGAGGGTGTCATCCCAGAGCTGCTGGTCGTTGACCTCAAGATAGGTAATGTGCTGCATGCCGCCGTGTCTGGTGCGTGGGAGGTCGTGGTATGCCCACTCGGCCCAGCTATCGAGCCAGGGCAGGTATGTCGGGTTACCAGTCTTCTCATAGACGAAGGCCAGGGTCAGGAAAACAGCCATGGTGTTGATATTCTTGCCCTTGTGGCCCTCCTTGAAGCGGGCCTGGAACCAGTCCTCGATGATCTTGAGCCACTCATCCTCTCCCGTCATCTCGTAGTACTTCCAAATGCCGTACAGGCCGATGCCGTGCGTCCACTCCCAGTCGTTCCAGCCCTTGGTGTCAATGATGCGGCCATCGTCGAGTTTTAGCAAGAACTCTCCGGTTGTGTCCTTGATGTTGACGAGCTCATGGATGAGAAGACGGATCTGCTTGTGTACGTCTTCCGCCGCGACGCCGTGCATGTGGGAGGGCATGATGTGATGAGGGAGTGTGTGAAGAAGAGGGGTAAAGTGAAGAGAGAGAGCCTAGTAGAGTATGGCGCGATAATTCGGAGGGAGCCTGTTTCTCTCCGTAATAATCCTGTGCGTGATGTTTTGTTGACCGAGCGCTTTTTTTCCCAATCACTCGCCTGGTCACTCAACAATGGAACGAAACATGGGAACAACGGGATCAACACGGGGGGAAGGCGGTAAGCATCTTAATAGTGAGGCAAGTCGACCAGGATGCCCACAGCCGCGCCAACGGCTCCCGCTCTCTCATGCCATTTGGAATCTGAGTGGCCATCTAAGCTTCCCCGCGAAGACCCATGAACCCACAACTTCGGTCCGAAGCAGACCGAGCCCTGAGCTTCGGTCAAGTCACGTCGTCCTATGAGAGGCCGGGAACGTCCACTCCACACCCTCTCCGCACTCTGGAAAGAAACTTGGTTCTGTGGGGGTGGGGGTCTGGGGGCGCTTCAGGATGGGGGCGGAGACTCAGGCCTAGGTGAGCGTCCGAGAAGGGGAATTATGATGAAGCCATAACGAGTTGGGGGAAACATGGTGAAAGAAAAGACCGAGGTTTCCGAAGCTGGATGCTGGATCGGCAATTGTTTGCAACGAGGCAAAGAGAGAAGACTTGGCGCTAATGTTTGACTGTGGGACTGCCATTCTCAATACGGGTGCAGTACATAATCCACAGAGCCGTAACCTTATTCTCTTTGTCGGTTAATGGGCTTTGTAATGGCCTCAAGAAATCACATACAGAGACTACCCTACTCCTCCCTCCAGTGTCAACTCATGACGGACACACCATGTCAGACAGACAAGGATGATGCGGAGTAACTTGTGCCGTCACTTCACTTCCCCAATTTCTCGACAGGGGAACACAAAAGCACCCAGGCATCAGCATTGGAGTACCCATGCCAACTCGCCACCATGCACCGAAATCCTTTCCAGAACAAACCGCCCTCAGAAGCACGGCTTTCCCTTTTCACAAATCATGCCACGTCTAATGACGATGATGATCGAGCCTCCCCCTGACACGCAGGGTTGCATTCCGCTCTCTCCAACCCACACAGCTCACCTTTCCCCGTCCACAGACCACTGATATTATCCCTCAAGCGGAGATCCTGGTCCTTCTCACTTTTCGGTCCCAACTCAGTGGACCCTCCTCTCCTGAGAACCACATCTTCAAGCCAACCAGCATGAACAGTTGGAGATGAAAGAGTCGGGGTCAAACCTCAAGCAGGCTCTGCCGCATAACCGAGCATGCCAGAGAGCCATTCGGGCATTCGGTCCAAACCCAAGCGAGGCACGACTCGCCCCGTGGGACCCTCCACTACCTAACCCTCTCTGGGCTTTAGCGGTCTCACTCGTCTGGAGACCCAAGACTGGGGCGTCTGGGGGAGATGGGGAAGCCCAAGCCATCTCCGCACCGAGTCAGACGGGGTGACACCTGGGGAAGCCCATTCGCTCGCCTCCTCTCCCTCCAGACCCCAGGATTGTAAAACCCGTCAGTCCGACTCTCGAGCAGATAAAAAAGCTCTACAGCCCATCTCTTGGCCAAGGAATTTCCCCAAGGCCAAGACAGCCACCAAGCCCTCCCCTCACATTGTCCCCCCTTCTTGTCACATTATGGAGTCCGCCGACAAAGTCCAGCGCAAGCAGTCCCTCGACGAGGTCGAAGACCTTGAGAAGCCCACTCAGCACTCTGAGCGAGTTGACAAGGAGCTTGCCCAGTATGTCTCTGATGTCCGTATCGACATTAGCCCCGAGCGTAGCGCCCAGCTGCGAAAGATGATTGACAAGCGAGTCCTTCTCGTCATGATCTGCACCTACTTCCTACAGGCCATTGACAAGGGCACTCTCTCGTTTGCCTCCATCATCATTCTCACGGCCGACACTGGCCTGGAGAACCCAGACGGGACCATCAGCCAAAATGTAGGTATCCCCGATCGACCCCGTCTTAAACAAGGCTGACCATTAGCTTCAATAGTTCTCATGGCTCACTACATGTATCTACCTCGCGATCCTCGTCGTCGAATACCCCCAGAATTGGCTCATCTCCCGCGTTCCCATTGCCAAATACCTGAGCTTCTGCATCGTTGCTTGGGGTGCTACTCTTGCCTGTCATGCTGCCTGCAAGAACTTCACTAGCCTAGTTATTGTGCGAACTCTCCTGGGTATCTTTGAGTCGGCATGCCAGCCATGCTTCGTTATCCTGTCTGCCATCTGGTACCGTCGTGAGGAGCAGGCCTCTCGTGTCACCTACTGGTGAGTCCCCCCGAAGACCATGAACCACTCAAGAGCTAACCAGCCGCAATAGGTACATGATGAACGGAGCCCAGCAGATCGTCGGTGGCCTCCTCGCTTACTGCTTCTCCCTCATCAAGAGGGGCCCCCTCAGGTCATGGCAGTGGCTCTTCCTCTCGTACGGTGTCATCTCGGTCATCTTTGGCTTCTTCGTTCTTTGGTGGATGCCTGACTCTCCCATGCGCGCCAAGTGCTGGACTGAGCAGGAGAAGCACGAGATGGTTGAGCGCGTCCGCGACAACCAGACGGGTATCCAGAACAAAAAGTTCAAGAAGGAGCAGTTCCTCGAGGGTCTCAAGGACCCCCAGACCTACGGCTACGCACTCATTTCTCTGTGCACCACCATCCCTACGTCTGGTCTCGGTGCCTTTGCCAACATCATCATCAAGAGCTTCGGGTTCAGCACGCTCGAGACTCAGCTGCTTGCCATGGTCCTGGGCTTCTACATCATCATTGTGCTGCTGTCATCGGCTTGGCTTGTCAAGAAGACCAATCAGAACCTTCTGGTTATGCTCGGCTTCTGTGTCCCGTGAGTCCACCCTTCTTTGCCCTTCCTTGACTATACTGACAGCCGCAGGTCTTTTGTCGGCACCATCCTCCTCATGACCATCCCCAACCGGACCTTTGCCCAGCACGTCGGTCTCCTCATCTGCTACTACATCACCCTCTCCTTCTGGTCCGCCCAGACTCTCGGTCTCTCCATGATCTCGCGAAACACCGCCGGTCAGACCAAGAAGACAGTCGTTGTCGCAGTCAACTTCATCATCTGGGCCGCCGGTAATGCCATCGGCCCCCAAGTTTTCCTCTCCCACGACGGCCCCCGCTACTTCATCGCCTTTGCCACCCACCTGGGCTGCTACAGTCTTCTGGTCATCGTCATCCTCGCTCTGCGATGGTACCTGCCGTGAGAACCGTCGCCGCGATGAGATGGCCGCTGCGGGCATTGCCGAAGCGAGTGTCGACGCCACGGCGCGAGCTTGGGATGATCTTACGGATAAGGAGAACCTGAGCTTCCGCTACGTCTACTGAGTTGCTTATGTTTGTACGATGCATATAGATGGAGCTTGTCCAGCATATATAGAGATTGCTTCAAGACGGTCAATGTTGGGTACTCCTCGAGTCCTAGCAATTTAATGAGTACGACGAGATTTACATATACGTTCGGTTCCGATGGGTTTTTATCGTGTGTGTCTGTTTATATAATAAGGACTAGCTTCCTCTATGTTCTCTTGACCGTCTTGCCTACAAGACAAGACATCATCAACCATCGCCAAAGGGTGCGCACCCTCTTGCCTTGAACCATAGACTTGGCCGACATTCCTATTGCCTATATCCAGCTGAGCCTGCTTCTAATTATACTGACCAACTCAATGAGTGCCATTAACGAGCCTCTCGTAATATGTCCAACGCTCTGTCCCTTGATCATCTACTGAGGAAAGTTTGCCAATCTGCTCGCTAGAATTGTTGAGCGCGAAATCGCCGACTTGGCGCCGAGAGTCGCAGGTCGGGCCTTCGCATGTACTCTGCGTCATGTCATTGACCATTCCACAGGTACCCGTTGAAGTCGGGCGGGTGCATTCCCAGCGTGTGTGGTCCTTACGGACTTGACTGGTAGTCTCGGAGGGCATGTTGAGTAATCTGGTCGAGCTGATCCTTGGTGATGTAAGAGATTGTGCTTTCGCTGCAACACTGCTCGCCAAGTCGCTGTGCTGTTAAGGTTACCTGCAAGGTTGCCTGCTTAGTGAGTGGGAAGAGTTAGATCGGGTATCTGTCGAAGTATTGTAGGATATAGATAGCATAGAAGTGAACACTCTGGATCTTTGGTCTCTTTTATACCTCTAGGCCATTAAAAGCATGCGCCAGCCCACGACTGAGCAGTTGTCCAAGCCCTCCTTAACTGTGAAGCCGCCCATGCACTGATTCGTTGAAGAACAAAGCCAGTGAGTAGGTGATTTGGCGCTGTTGATGATCAGAGACGTCTCTTTCTTACTCTCACTCACAGGTTTGTGTACGATGTGGGTGAAGCAGCTGCGTGAAGAGCCCGCAATGGAGCCTCGATCCCAACGTTCGCGATTCAACACAACAGATAACACAGCAGTACAGTCAAAGCCTTTGAGAAGTCCATGCAGAGTCTCCTACATCTACTAAGGAGCCAGCTATGCTCTGATTCCTCATCAACCCAGTTCTCGTACATGCAAAGCCAATCATCTCGTCAATCATCAACTCAACCCAACCCTCGCAACGACCACGACGCCTAACTCTCAACCATACTCAAACATCCAATACACATTGGAATACTTGAAAAGAGAGCAAGACATAGTGTTAGAAGACATCGTGGTGGGGCTACATGAACGGACGCGGAGTGTTGGGGTGCCACTGGAGAACAAAAAAGGGTGTCGGGCGAACGAGTTCAAAACGGCAGGAGATGCTGAAAGGCCACAAGCGACAGCCCCAAATCGTTGCATGGTTCTGGCGACGGGGAGGCTAGTTGGACTCGTGGCGGATAGTCTTGAATTGCATCTCTCGACCCCGATGCCCGAGCGAGACGAGTCTGAGGAAGTTGTGGCAGTCTCCGTCATGCTTTGCACACCCAGTGCGTTCAAGCTCCTCGGTCGAACAACCAGTAAGATCCTTCTCGAGCAACGTCTTGAAGCAGATCCAATCTGTGTCCCGGTTAACCAGGTCATGAAGCCGTCGGGACTGAGCTCCGTCTGCGCGGTCGGGCATCAAAAGGCTGATCAACGTCATGATTCCGACCTCACCCTCCACATCAAGACGCAAGTGCTTGGAAAGGGCGTAAAGAGTCTTCATGAAGCCAGCCATGGGATGGCACTCTTGCCCCAGGGCGGCATTGGGCTCCGGCGTGGGCGTGTCAGAACGAAGGCGCTTGAGACCGAGGGGTTGCATGTGACTTGTGTTTATGTTTTCATCGTCCGCAACGAAGAGGCTGCTCTCGGCACCAGTGCTCACCGATCTGTTACGATGCATCCTGTTATCCTTTCGCGTGTGGCGTAGGTCCTTCGGGGGAGAAAGGAGATTGGGCGTCGACTCCTGGTGCTCTTCCCGTGCCTTGTTATGCTTGAGTTGATCAAGCTCGAAATCATCCAGCGGGACTGGGTTCATAGGAGGTGTCGTGAATCTCTTCTCGGTGTAGGTTACTCCACACTCGTTCATTTCCTTGAGGAGATGTCCCTGGACTCTGTCAAAGATCTGGGCCGCCTTGAACGGGACGGTCAGGCCTGACGTGGTCCTAATGTCGTCAATCCCGTTATAGAGCTCTTCCAACTCTTGTTTTCGGGTCAAGAGAGTGCTTCGAGGGGAAAGTAGCTCGGGGACAGCCACCTCCAGGAAAGATCGGGCAACAGGCTCGGGCTGGGTAACAGGCTCAAGAACAAGCTCGGGCGCGGGCGCGGGAACAGGGTGGGGAGGCTCCAGGGCAGAGTCGTCCTCCAGTCGAAGTCTATCATAGCAATGGGACATGACCACATCAGATGGGTCAGGGCAAAGGAGTTTCTTCCACGGCCACTCAGGATCATTGGGGCGAGATCGCTCAACTGTGGTACGCACAAAGGTCAGCAATAGAGACGATTCGAGTCCAAAGGACTACGTACAAAAGCATTTCCAAGTGATCATGTCACTCATGTACGCAAAGAATTTGCCTGGAACCTCCTTCCATTGAGCCTTCTTCAAAGCCAGTGTGATCGCCCTGTCAGCGTAGTTGCGCAGTTCGCCGTACCGGTGCATCTCGTTGGGGCTCATCCATTCACAGTAGGCCCTGATGTACTCGCGGCGCTTGCTAGCATCGGGCTCGTTGCCAATCCATCCAACAGGAAACCTTTCGCCGGGGTGGGTGGGTGAGTCGAAGTTATAGTGAGGGGGGTCCCTGGCCTTGTTGGAAAAGATGGGCATGATCGAGACCAGTGCGTGGGTGCGTGGGTGCGTGGGTGATGACAGTGGCGTTGGAAGAATGCTCAACTCGCACGCGCTCCTGAAGATGAGAGAAGAACAGTTCAAACAAAACTCAACAATATTGTTTTGGACTGCAGTTGCTACGAGCAACTCATGCGTTTGTTTACGTGGTGAAGGCGTTGACAGTGCCGGCCACTGGCAGAACCGAAGCGAGCAGATTCCCCTCCACCATGATGAAGACCTAACAACCATGACAGGTCGTGTAAATTGATCAAGTGCCTTTCTCTCCATCATAGCGCATTCTTTCCACAAAAACGGTCCATCATGACGAAGCGTGATTCGCTCCGAAAGTCCAAGGGAAGCCGTCGCTCCCGCAAGAGTCGAGTGTCAGACCCGAGCATCTACCCCTACTCCCCTCACCCTCAAGCAACCGCTACCACGTCCTCAGCTCCTCGCCGAGCTTCTGCTGCGTCCTACACTATTCAGACTTATCCCCATCGACCAAACCCAAGCCGCGATCCCCAGAAACAAGCCTACACGGGCCGTTCTCTACCTCCTCACACTGGCCGTCCGATCGAATACCACGAACCTTTCCTCAGAGACGACGAGGACCTACGACTCAAGACTCTCCAATATCCTGATGGAACTACCACTGGTTTTCCCGTCATCAATAAGGACATGCCTAGGACAAACAATACCTGCGCGCCCCTCCCCCTCCCCAACGGCGGCATCACCTTCGACGTCGACAACGGAATGAGCGCTTTCGCAGCCCGTGAACGCGCCAAGGGGGCTTTTGTGAGTGGAAACATCGCGGGCCTCATGTCTTCGCCCCCTTGCGATATCAACAGACTTGCCCTGCGTGAGGGCGACTGGAGCCGCCTGGTTCCTCGTCCAGCTATCAAGGAGATCAACGAGGCAGACGGCGGGTTCCGACTCTCTGAACTAAAGAGCTTCGTTCCCGGGATGCCCGCTCCGCTAGGACACAGGAGGAAGTACTAGCAAGGTTGTGATGATTGTAACGGGAAAGTCGGTAGTTAATAGGCCATGAGGAACAAAGGAGAATGGCGGATCAGCGTTTTGTTCTGCTAGTGGCTGGTTGCGGGAGCATGGGAAATATGGAAGAACAAAGAACGACCGCAACATCAAACATTTGTGAGCAGATGTCATGTACGCAACCTAGCCATAAGCACAATCATCTCAGACCCAGATCTGCCACAGCAGCTCCCTCAAAGCCAATCTCCTGTCTCGATGAACCCGAGTGACTAAGATGACTCTTCGACAGAAAAAGTTCCTGTCAACTTCAAATCCCGCGAGCTTTCTCCCACAGCAACAGTGAATTCTCCGCCGCCCGTCACCCGCCAGTTCTGCTCCTCCACGTCCCAATAGCTCAAGTCCCTCCTGGTGAGCTTGAACTCGACCGTCTTGCTCTCTCCCTTCTTCAAAAACACCTTGTCGAACCCGCGCAGAACACGGACGGGGTGGTCGACCTTGGAACTGTCGGGGTACGACAGGTAAAGCTGCGGTACCGCCTTGCCACCGACAGAGCCGCTATTGGTGACTACCACAGATACTGTCACTACGGGTGTCCAGAGATCAGGATTGCCACCTTCTTCGCCTCCGGCTGGTGAGGGAGGCTGCTCGACATCATAGCCGTCCGGGTAAGGGTAGTCGCCAAGCTTGATGTCGTCCGCTGACTCGATGTATGGATAGATCCATTTCTCGAGCCTACGGATACCATTTGGCCAAAGACCCTCCTCCACATCGGGAATCTTGTCGCCCAGTTTTGGAGGCTCTGCGCTGGGCTGCGATTGTCGCAACGCTGGGAGGTGAGATACTGCTACATCTCGGTTGACCTTCAGATCCTTGTACTCAAAGGAAGTGTACGAAAGTCCAAATCCAAACTCGTATCGCGGCTCGATGTCGTGCTTGTCAAAGTGCCGGTAGTCAATGTACAGACCCTCACCAAAGTCCTGCTGCGGAACGACTCCGTTGGGCAGATACAACACCTGGCCACCTTCGCCGTAGTCCGCAAGGGTCTTGCCGATGGTATACGGGAGCTTTCCGCTGGGGCTCTCATCGCCAAAAATGATACTTGCGATGGCATTCCCGCTCTCCTCGCCCGGCAGGTTGGCTGCCAAAGGCCCTTGATTCGGGTGATTAATCCATTTCTCCACGACGACAGGACCAACAGCATGGATCACCACAATCGTCGTGCCAGTTCCGCCACCGCAGTGATTGGCAACCTCGGTGACAAGTGCGTCGCCTCCCTTCTGCAGGAATAGATCGTTTCGATCGCCGTGCACGCCGTTCCAGCCGAGGTATCCCTCACCCGAGTCCGAGTTGGCAAACACCAAGCAAACGTCCTGTTCCGTTGCCTTCTTGGCATCCTTGACCTTGTTCGACAGGAACTCGCTCATCTCAACCTTGTCCTTGTTAAACTCTCTTCGTAGAGCCTCAATCGGAGTGATCAAGAACGGGAAATCAGCTGAGCCACTGCCCCAGCCGGAGCCAAGCGTGCCATCATTGCACCCTCGGTCGGGGCAGCTGTTGGGTCCCTTTCCAGGGCCAGCATCCTCGCCGAAAATCCCAATCTTGATCTTTCCAGGTCCCTTGTCAGGCTCAGTGCTGTTCAGGGCCCCGTCGCGAGTCAGAGGAAGAACTCCGTCGTTCTTGAGCAGGACAGTTCCCTCGATGGCAATCTGTCGAGCGAGTTCGGCGTGGTTATCTTGGACATTGACAAACTGGTTCACAACTTGCTTTTCCTGAGGCGAAGGGCTCCCTGGTGCCAGGATCCCCATCTTATCGTAGGTCCACGACGAGAAGTTGGGGCCCTTGTTCTCGTGCTTGTCCTGCCCCAGCTGATAGAAAGAAGCAACAATTCGGAGTGCCATGTCATTCAGTCGATCCACCGGCAAAGATCCATTTAGGACAGCCTGAGTAAGGCGAGGGCCCCATAGGGAATCGCCATCCTGCCATTTCAATCCGTCTCCAGGCATCGACATGTCCAACCCAGCCAAGGCACTCGCCACGCCAGATCGTTGGGCCAGCCAGTCCGACATAACGAATCCCTGGAAGCCCATCTCGTCCTTGAGGATGCCGTTGAGCAGCTTCGAGTTCTGGCAAGCGTACGAGTTGTTGACCATGTTGTATGAGCACATGACGCTCGCGACTCCAGCCTTTACGGCATCCGCAAATGGCCAAGCGTAGAGCTCATGCAGAGTCCGGTCGTCAATGTTGGACGACATGGAGTTGGGGAGACCCCACTCCCAAGACTGACGGAAATGCTCCTGCTCATTGCCAATAAAGTGCTTGATCGTGGCCATGATGCCTTGGTCTTGAATGCCTCGAATAGTTTGTGCGCCGGCAATGCCTTGCAGGTAGGGGTCAGGGCCAAATCCCTCCCAATTGCGTCCACCGGCGGGCATCCTTCCGAGGGGTCCGATAGCAGGGCCCAAAATGACATTTACGCCCTTTCCCTTTGCTTCCAATGCATGAGCCTTGCCGCGCTCATACATCAGCTCCCTGTTCCACGTAGCTCCGACAGTAACACCAGCAGGCCAAGCTGTCGCGTTGTCGGCAAAGCGGATTCCCAGAGGACCATCCTGAAGCGCCAATGAAGGGAATCCGGCATGGACCGCGGCGCCTGTGTTACCCACAGCCAAGCCCATACTCCATCCTGTTCCTGTGGTGATATTGACCTTCTCAGCCAACGTCATCTTTCCAACGAGCTGGGCAGCCAGGCTGTAACTCTTCTCCCAGTTCTTGGAGGAGCCACCCTTGGGGCTTGGGTACCATGGCGGAGACTGTCCAAAAGTCGGTGGTGCTTTGATCTTCTTCCAAGCAAAGGCGCCAAGAGCTGAAATGACAATCCAGACAGCCAGAACAACTCCGACAACGGTCAGGCAGCATCGTTTGGGTGAGGCACGGCACGGGCGGAAGAGACCAGTAGGCTTCACTCGTCGGGGAGGGACATAAGTCGGAGGCGCCTCTTGAAATGGAACGAGATTCTTGTCGAGATAGTCTGTCGCATCAATGTCGGAGTAGCCATCGGAGCTCCCGTCAAAAGACGAGCGCCCGCCTGGCTTGAGGAGGTTCTCCCTGCTAGGGTCCATAGAGGGCGGTTTCCCCTCTCATTCAGCACGTCGAAATCACAACAAAGACCACGGTGATGTCGGGGAGAATCCAAGACACTGTTTTACTACAAGTATGAAAAAAGAAAGACTGGTCATTTATAGGACCTCGAAGGAATGATGCCCTTGCTCTCGGTCTCAAAGCGCGATCAGCATTGTCTTTATCTCCAGACTCCACCCCGTGTTGTGTTGCGTCACGTCACATTCCGAAGCCATCCACCTCTTGGTGTGTGAGGAGGTGTGGGGCTAGCGCAGGCCTCACGATTGGTACAGCACCACCATGGACTGGAAATCGGTACCTTGGTCCTCTGCGAGTTTGTGAGATAACTCAAGTATCGTTTTTATGTCCCTCCCGTCTCCATGCCCCTTGACCTTGACCCCACATCCTCAGGAGGTTTCGGAACCACGGCCCGGACTACCCTATACCGAGACAAGATCAGGGACGGTCAATTAATTGCCGATCGAGACAGGGCATTAGACAGTGAAAACAATTCCAAGTTCATTATCTGGAAATATCTTGTATCTCTGTGCATATATCTGGATGCAAACATATATGAAAATGTTGGTTCATATGGTGTAAAGTTGGACATGGTGGCGACTGGTTTTCATTCACAATTTGTGAATCAATCACCATGACAGGGAAGCAAACATAAGTCCGGGCTATCCAAGCGCGAGGGAGGATTGAAAGCTCGTTTTGCCCGAAGGCAAATACTCTTCTATTTCCATATAAAATAAAGTCATGATTATACCAGAAAAACCACCCTGGAGTACAGTATCTCGTTCAGTTGATCGTGATCGATTTTAAACCACGTGACGCCTCCATCCCCAGTTGCTGGCGGGGGACGGCCGGGATTTCTTCGGCAATACCAAAAGCCGGCCTCAACTCCAGCTTTCCCTGAGCGCAACATCTCCAAGTAAGAAGCAACCCGCACTGCCCGCCCCAATTGCCCAGCATGTCGATGTTCCGCGCGAAGAAGCTCGACCTGGGCTGCTTCGTCAACGTCCGAACTCTGCGTGATCACACAAAACGCAAGGTGTTTGAGCAACACGAGACTGAGAGGTGCGCAAACTCTTCCTACCCTCCTGAAGCCCTCACCTTTTGCACGGCCCTTTCAGCGGGCGGCACCGCCTCTCCCCTCCTCATACCTCAATTTGAGTCATTTGCTAATACAGTGCTCAGACAAGCCCTCCGTTATATCATCCGCAACACCACACTTCCCCCCCGAGTCCGCGCCGAGGCTCAGCTCCAGTTAACGCAGATGCACTGCTATACCCGACCGACTCAGATCCGAAATCGATGCATCATGGGTGGCCAAGGCCGTGGTGTATTGAGCGACTTCAAGATGACCAGGGTACGCGCCGAACCGAGGCCACGACGCCAGACGCTGAGGCTGACACTTGCAGTACAACTTTCGAATGGAGGCCATGGCTGGCAACATTCCTGGTGTGAAGAGAGCCAGTTGGTAGAGAACTGGTCTGCGGAGATTGAATTTCGTGGAGGAGAGCAATGTATGACTATGTGCTGGCATAGCGGGAGTCTTGGCTTGGGAAAGACGACATCCCAGCCCGCGACAGGAGGCAGACGAGACATGACTGTACAATACCATCTAACGCTGATCGGAATACCTGCTTCTCCAACGTGACGACAAAATTGATTGCGGGACTCGCTTGCTATTTGATTGAGTAGTGATGGGTCTGAGGGACTTGACAAGGCGATGTCACTCCCTATAATATAAAGGTATTAGCTCACCAGTCTTCACGACGTATGAAGAGCATAAGGATGCCCCTAGGTATGTACCTCATGGCTATCGCTTAAACGGATGGTCACAATGCCACGAGAGACTTGGCCAAGATTACGCTCCCACGGCTCAAGAGTCAAGACCAAGGACACGCAGTCTTAGGGGGCTAATTCTTTTCAACTTTTGAAGGCTCTTGGAAGCCGCCAAGTAATCCCAACACCTACTATTTCAACATTAAGTTCCTGTCTTGTGGTGCCAGGCGCTCGAGCTCGTTACCTTGCTTGTTGGGGGCATTTTGAAATTTTGGTGCAGATTGGAGATAAGATAAGAACCGATAAGAGCCGACCTGATAAGCGCGATAAGATCTTTTTTCGTGTGGCTGGGACACTCGGGTGGCTGACTCAAACCTGATTGCACCCACTGCCTGAGGGAGGAATCCAAACACTCTTCATCAACCCTTCCATCTTTTCGCCATCCATTCGTATTCTCTGTCGCTCTGCCGCTCTTCGTCCAACTCACATTGCCCGCTACTATTCCAGCAAATTTGCCCATCATGGGAGGCGGCGATCTCAACTTGAAAAAGTCTTTCCACCCTGCGCTGAGGCGCAACCAACAGGCCGTCTACGAGGAGGAACAAAAGGCCCTTGCCGAGCGCAAGCGCACCCAACAGCGCATCAATGAAATCAAGGAGGAGCGCGCGAAGGAGGAGGTTCAGCGACAACTCGAGGCCGCCGGAGGCAAGAAGCGCATCGACCGAGTCGACTGGATGTATCAAGGTCCCAACGATGGACAGACTGGCACAACGGAGGAGACGGAGGCGTACCTGCTTGGAAAGCGAAGAATCGACAACCTCATCAAGGGGACCGAACACAAGAAGCTAGAGAAGCAGGCGGGAGAGGAGAGTTTCATGGCACTGCAAAATGCCAACACCGCACGGGACACAGCTGCCAAGATCCGCGACGACCCTCTACTAGCCATCAAGCGACAGGAGCAAGCTGCGTACGAAGCGATGATGAACGATCCGATCAAGCGACGCCAACTACTTGCATCCATGGGGGTTGACGACGAGAAGAAGGACAAGTCTAGGAGGAGAGAGGAACGACACGAGCGACACCGCAGGAGACACCGCCATCGCAGTGCCGACTCAGAAGACAAACATCACAGGCGGAGACGGTCTTACTCGCGATCACGAAGCCCACGACGAAACGACGATTCCCGAGAAGATCGGCACAGGCGACGCAGAGAACGAGATGACCACTCGCCAGAACGACGTTCGCGAAGAAGACACGACTCGGAGGATGAGGAAGTCTCTCGACGCCACCGTCGAAGCCGTGATGACAGGCGCTACGACGATGATCGACGACGAGACTCGCGGCGCAGCTACGGCAGCGAGACACGTGATAGGAAGCCACGACACAACGAGGAAGATGACAAGGCCAAGGAGGAGGAGCGCCAGCGCAAGTTGGCAGCGATGCAATCAGCAGCCTCAGAGCTTGACGAAGACCGCGAGAAGCGGTTAGCGGCGCTGGAAGAACGGGAACGGGCGCTTCGAGAAGCCGATGACAAGGCGAGAGAGCGCGGGGGAGATCGTGGATTCGTCAATAGACTGCACCAGCAGGCAGGAAATAAGGGCTTGGCAGAGCGTATGGGAGGAGCACGACGGGGATATCAGAGAGACGACGATTAAGCGGGTATATGTCAAGGTTGCAAATCATGGCTTTCGGCGTTTAATACTTGGTTCTATTGGAGGTAATTTTGAGCATAGAGGTCTCCCTCGGAGCTGTGGCGCGAGGTTGAGGTTGATCGACAACAGTGGCATATGCAATAATGAATGATTCATCCACCTGACTCCAAAGGCTGAACAGTGTCGCATCACCGGAAGATGGCGTCGATTCTGACCTAGAACCCAGAGACTCGGGCTCTTGGCAGCCAATGTCTTAGCCTGACTACATCGATTGAAAAGCCCCGTCGCTTGGTACTGCACTGTATCAGTTGATGGGAGCACTAACGTCAAGCAAGATAATGCGCGGATATAAACGAAGGCGGCCAAGCCACGACTGAATGACGATTCAGCAACCCGACCTGAATCGCCAACATGGTGGGTGAGGTGCCACAACTCGACGCGAAGCTTCCGAACATCTCCACCCTCGTTCTTACCGACGGAGGAGCCGTTTCGACCAAGTTCTTGGGTCATGCTTGATGGTGATGAATCTAGATTCTTCTCTTGCTCAATCTTGGCCTCGATATTGGACCTCCCTCCAAAGGACGGTCACGGACCCCTCAATATCCGGGCGATCATGGGCCGGCGCCGAGGGAGAAGCAACGGTTTAATTGAGAGGCTAGAGCCCGTCGGGAAAGGTCAGGGCCGGAATAGTGGACCTCGTTGAGTGGCGTGCCAGGGGGGCCGAGGGAGACCCGACTCTGCAGCACCTGACGGCTCCAGTGCTCCAGTGCTTCAGCTGGCTGTGCTCTCCTGCTCGGGCCCCCCTTGAGCGTGTTCCAGGCTGACTCTGGACGCTGGAGTTACAGCGGGCTTGGGTCCAATATTGAAGCTAAATCTGGGCGGCCAGCCAATCAGGTACCCCACAGTCGATTCCTCGCCAGGAGGGGGAACTCCACCGAGCGATGGACAGAAATGGGATCCATCTCCTTGCTCGGCCGCAATCCCATTCCCTCCACTGACGGGACTGTGCGGCCTCTAACTTCATCTTTTTCTCTCGCTCCCTCTTTTGCCCCCCAGCGGCTCATTTCCTGCCCCGTCGACTTAATCCCCGTCTGTCCTCGCTGCCCCTGCCGGTCCTTGATCCGTCTTCTTGCGCTACCAATTTATCGCCCGAGATTGAAATCGATCCTCTATCCTCTCCAACGACTCTCTCTCCCCCTCTGCCCGACGACGTGCCATCTGGCCAGTTTGCGACAATCACCTTCTCTCGGAAAAGCTTCACTTTCGACTCCCGAGCTCGATCCCCCCCCCCGACAGCGTCCGTTGACACCCGCCAAGTCGTATGCGACTACTATCCCGTACCTTGCTGACCCGAGTCTTGATCAGCGCGCCACCTGTGAGCAGGGTTTCAAGGGAGCACGAACCGAGATCACTCAAGATCGACATCGCGATTCCTCACTCGAATTTGCCCAATCTCCCTCTTCCACCACACGCGATTTGACCGAGCCGCCACGATGCCTTCTCTCTGCGGAGGTTCCAAGACCGTCCAGCGTAAGCTGGTGCTGCTGTGCGTCGAATCCCCCGCCCAGCCCAGACATTGGGCTTGCACTGACCTGAACTGCGTCGATTAGGGGCGATGGTGCATGCGGAAAGACCTCGTTGCTGAATGTCTTTACGAGAGGGTATGTCTGAGGAGTCGAGAATCGCGGGATGAGAGACTTATTTGTCGCGCCAGTTATTTCCCAACAGTCTATGAACCCACCGTCTTCGAGAACTACGTCCACGGTACGATACGGTGCACTCGCCCGTGCTTTCGAGGATCGCAGACTAACATTTCGCGCAGACATCTTTGTGGACAACGTGCATATTGAGCTTTCGCTCTGGGACACAGCCGGTCAGGAGGAATTCGACCGGTTAAGATCCCTCTCTTATGGTAACTCACGTGTCAACCACCAGTCCACATCGCGTGCTAACCAGGCTCACCCCAGACGATACGGATCTGATTATGCTTTGCTACTCCGTCGATAGCAAGGATTCGCTTGAAAACGTCGAGTCTAAGTGGGTGGGCGAGATTGCCGACAACTGCCCCGGCGTGAAGCTTGTCCTGGTCGCCCTCAAGTGCGATCTCCGAGAACAAGGCGAGGAGGAGGAGGGCGAGTCCGGCGAGCCGAGGGAGAAGCGGCCCATGATCAACTACGACCAAGGCCTCGAGGTGGCACGGCGCATAAACGCGCTCCGGTATCTCGAGTGCTCAGCCATGAAGAACCGGGGCGTCAACGAGGCCTTTACCGAGGCCGCGCGAGTGGCATTGAGCGTCAAGAAGGACCGCGAGGAGAGCAAGTGCACCGTCATGTAAACGGCCGAGCTTTTCAACAACTACCTACCTATACGAAAATGCTCGTCAGACCGGACGAGTATCTATATCGAATACGAGCCAGACCACCGACGAAACCGAGCGACCGACGACATCCGACCGACCATTTCCAAAAGAACAGGGGATCCATTGTTTCGTTCGGCCCGGTTTCTCACTCATCTCACTCATCCTCATCCCTCTCACAACGGGGTCTTCTCTGTACATATCTAGTGCGGCATATATGCACATAGGGTTATTTTCGGTTGGTGTTTCTGCCTCGGTCCTTGTCCCCTACACCTCTTCTTTTTTTTTTTTTTGGCTGGGAGTCACGGTCGCAAGATGAGAGCACGAGGAGGAGTAAAGCAGGGCTGGAAGACGCGCGCAATGCTGGGAGATTTACATTTTTTGCTTCTACTACTACCCTCGACATTCCATTTGTTGCCATGTCGCCCATTTCTTGTTGTTTCACCATCCTCAGCTGGGTGTCTGACTACCCTTCTTCTCTGTTTGTTAGCGAATTCTTAATGAGATTTACCCAGGTTCTGGACATGAGAGTGTGCAGAAGATCCATGATGTGGCCAAGAGCTACACGGCGTACAGCGACGTTGTTGATTACGACGAGCACGAGATGCTTGGTTGGCAATGCCGATGGAGCGGATCAAGGTGATTCCGGAATGCACGGAGATGCTCACCGAAGTGTTCAAGGTGAATGACCAGTCGACGAGTGTGAGAGACGCGACACGCGACCATGGATGGAATTGGCGCTGTGCAGTGCTTGCAGGAGCGCTGGCCTCATTGTCAATGTTTGGACGTCTCCAGGTGAGGCTTGTTACTGGTGTCACTCGTCCCCGATACCAAGAAATACCAGGGAAAGCAAGCAGCCATAATTCAAGGTCGGAGGGTATTCCAGGTCTGGACTCAGACTAATAGCAACCTTTACTCGCAATGTCGTCTTCGTGTAAGGCGCTGGTCCCTCATACCACGATAAACACCACCAACTCACCGATTTTAAAGCATCACCCCCAGTCGCAATGTCGTCAACATCCTCATTCCAACACCACCTCGTGCGTCATAAGATCGCCCATCCCTAAACAAGTGACGCTATCCCCATGCCTACCCCGGCGCCTCATTGTGTCATCAACGCGCCATGATTGGGCGGACCCTTGGGGAACAACCATGGCCTACCCTACATGCTTGGGTTGACGTCACAGCGCAAAGGGTTATCTCAACGTCAGGGCAAAAGCAGGTTTCACAGTTGGTGATCTTTGCGGTTGATGGCATCGAGAGTGTCTGATCGAGGAGTGTAAAAAGGCCAAGGATCGCCCAGCTCTTGGAAAAAGGCTTCATTCTTTTCTCATCATTCGCAAGAATTAAAAGTCACTCCAAGACATTCTCGACAAGCAATCCCATCCCTCATCTCCACCACTTACACAACCTTCACCACTTACACGGTACTACCAACATGCCTCTCTTTGGATCCTCCCGCCGTGAACCGTCTCCCGAGCCCATCAGGGAAGAGCCACCTCGCAAGCACGGTCTTTTCGGTTCATCTCGCCGTGAACCCTCTCCTCGTCGCGCATCCCGTCACTCTTCAGGCTCTCACTCCCGCCGGTCCTCATCTTCCTCGCGCTCCCCCCACCGCCGCAGTACTGGCGGAGGAAACTTTATCACTCGAAGCTTTGGCCATGGAAACAGAAACGAGCATGACCCTGCAGTCCTTGAAGCTCGTGAGCGTGTGCGTAACGCCGAGATGGCCGAGCGCGAGGCGGACCGCGCACTAGAGGAGGCCAGACTGAGCGTGAGGGAGGCCAGGGAACACGTCAAGAGGCTCGAGGTTGAGGCGAAGGAGGACTCGAGGAGGGCCAAGGTCAAGGAGCACCAGGCCAAAGAAATGTCCAAGATGGGACGATCTCTCGGACGTGAGTATTCAGAGTTGACTTGCCAAAGATCGGGGCTGACAATAAATGATTTAGGTCACGGGTATTAAGCTATTAATCGATCATAGCTCGGAGTTGTTGTGGTGTAGGATTGATTTGATGCATCTGTATTATGACTGTACGAATACGCAAAAACACGAGTATACGATGGAGACAGGAGTTGATTTGAGCAACCTTGGCCCTGCCTTTATTACATTTCTAAACTTTACAACTGATAGCGTGATGATATGAACTTGACACGCCTGAGAAGTTTTTCTTCTAGATTGTGATGAGTCTCATGTGAATACATCTCATGTGCATGTTTACAACATCTCGGCAGAGACGTCTTGCCACAGCGTCCAGCCCTCGACTGCTGCCCAAGCCCCGTTTGCAGAGTTGGGGCACTATCTGGCCATGTTCTTCACGGCTGGGTTGGGCTTGGTACTCGTTGAGAATTGCGGGTTTCCAAGTCATTCTATTGAGTGCTGACTGAGGCGATGTATATGCACATGGGATTGCTCTTGTTGGTCCTGATCGAAGGAAGTCACATACCATTGTAGTGTTCTCCGGACATCACGGACCGGCGCTTCTGCCTGTATTATTTCTCGTTCTTGTAGTGATTTTGAGCCGTCAAACTAATGCTGTTGATCTGAGATCAACGTTGAGCTCTTGACGTTGCTGCCAAGCATTGAGCCCTTGTCCATTGGAGGCGAAAGACTCGCTCCCAAATCTGGACCCAAAACGTAGGATATCGCTGTGCCCCATTACCCCGAAAGCCCGATAATTGGGAAATTGGGCTATGATGGGCCTCCATGGCTACCTCTCTATATGCTACCTGTCAATAGTCAATTGATGGGGGCCCAGTGTCATGGCGCTTCGAGACAGCCAGGCTGGATCACACGTAACTCATGCATTGAGGAACAATTCTCCAAAGTAGTTTTGATAGCACAAATATTTAATACAATTCAATGCATGTTTTGAGCACCTATAGAGGTACCCTCTGCTAGCGACGCACTTTCGTCTCTGATTCACTGTCTTGCATCATCTAAACATCCGTTTGCCCCGACCTTCATCTGTTTGCTGTGCAACCAAAGCACCCAGACCAGTGACTGGGCCTGAAGTTCAGAGGCGAAAATCTCCCGATTCCGTTTCTTGTGGGTTTGTTTCCATTCTTTTTTTGTCGCTAAATCTCTCTCTGTGGCGTTTCCCTCCGACACCCAAGATGTCAACTCCAAGGCTAACAGAACGATGCGGTCTCTGCAACTTCAAACTACACCGTGAAGACATCATAATCGTTGGCAAGTATAGACTAAACTTTATGGCATATATCCCGTGACACTAATATTGGGCTCATAGTGAAAGAGGGTGAGAAATCGGGACCGCTTTCATTCCACCCATGGACAAGGATCACGGATGATGAAGAAGCCGCTTAACCCGGCGACGCATACCCTGTCTGCCCTGGCCTCGACCGGTACGCTCACACGTTTGAAGAAGGTGTTGGTTGTCATCCCTTGTGCCTGGGGATCGTCGATGACGCACCTCTAGACCGTGTGCTCCAGCTCAGCGCTCAGTCGTTCCAGCCATCGCTGCGTCTTGAGAGAGCACGACGTCGCTGGCTCCTAGACGAGTTAGCTTCAGGGCTTCAGACGTCTCTGCCACTGCCGGCAGAGCTGAGGACAGCTGTGGCCAGACATCTCATCCAAGAGTTTGTCGTAGCAAAGAACACCTCACAATCTCTTGGTGATCAGGTTGCCGTCTCCAATGTCTCTGTTGCATCAGCGATTACGGAGACCTATACCACGTTTGAGAGTCAGCGATATCTCCAATCTGTCAGAAATGCGCAAGTGTTAGACGAGAGCTGGGTTCCGCCCGAGATGATCTACGTGGCTGAAGACCAGGCCGGCATCAGACAGGTGATATTGGCCAACGACCCCATCACAGTCAGCGACGTTCCCGGTGTATGGTGGAAGTCATTCTCGGTCTACAAGCCAGGTGCCTCAGTGCACTTTCACAGTGATGTAACATATCCCTCTTTGGAGTTGATGGTAATGTGGCTGACCAGAGTTCAAAGGGTATTAAGCTGCGATATCTATCATATCACGACTACTATGGTCGAGGCAAAACAACAAGGTGCTTGCCATCTTTCTCCCTGCCACGAGACCCCGAAATTTCCCTATTTCGATACCTATTCTCCCACGGCCCAACAACAGAGCCGCGCCAGATGTCACTCTTCCGACCCAACGACCCCGACATCACCGGTTACTCCATCTGTTGCGACCCTGCCGTCCTTGCGCTCCATACCCACCGCAGATTCGACGACGACCTTTCGTGCTATGAATCCACCCCCGAGAACGCAGCCTGGATCTATATGCCCATCAAGAAAGACGACCGCATCGACCGCATCTGGGTGCGGCGGAACCGTATCTCGAACGATCAGAAAGGCCTGGCATTTGAGATGAATAGCGGGCGCCTGCTCTTCTTTGGACACCATAAAACATGGGCCTTGGATGAACGCAAGTATCAATGGACCCCCTTGTTTTCCCTGGTGAACGAACGCGTCCTCCCCCTCTTCTTTTTTGACACGCTGATACCGTTTTGCATTCGCGAACTGGGTTTTGACACTCCCTGTCCGAGCCTTCCATCCACACCAGTCCTTACCTCGGCTCCTTTGTCTCACCCAGCCGACCCTGAGTTTCTCAATAACCCCCACTGGTCCCGCGCTTCGGTCGAGGACGTCGTGGAAGTGGTGCCCTGTCGACAAACGGCGAAAGGGGAGACCATGATAACCGGACTACTCCTACACTACTCAGACGGCAACAAGGCATCTCTCCGTCACATGCGCCTTGATCGTCTCGAGCCAGCTATCCCCATCTGCAATGTAAGTGATGACGCAGGCTTCTTGCTCTTAGACCTAAGCTTAAAGGTCGCCTCGGCCAATGTTAAATCGTTGCGAGAGACAAAACCCAAGAGATGAGTAACTGGAATGGATCTAGAATAGCACCATGCTTACAGTGACGCAAACTACAATGACAGTGGAACGCACAACACCATTCATTCAGAGAGGTCATCATCTCCGACTCGACACCAACTAACCTAGAGCACGTGCCAACCTGCCGATTCAATGGTGCTCTGGGACCGTTCGAATGAGGCATGAATTGCCCATGATTCACAGCTCTATTCAGATATGATCCTCTCACTGGCCCAATAATTTACTTGTTCGTGATCGAAACACCCTTTCAAGACTCGACTCGCTGCTACAAGATCAAGCAAGGCCAAGCTTTGCCTCCCGAATAGCGGAACGCGCCGTCCGGTTCCTCGCCAATCGCCACCTCTGATTGGGTGTCAAGTCCGAAGTGGGCCGTACCTAACCCTCCAGCAAAGATCTTTCGAGGTACGTACCTGGAATGCGACTCACGCGGCCGGCATCAGCTGCACCTCTTCCATTTTTGCTTGCATTCGAAATGGGGGCCATCTGCGACAATCCTGCCCTTGCAATCCTTACTCCTCAATCGCTCAATTCTCGCTCAAACGACGGTTTAGAGGCCAGACCAGCTCTTGCCTTTTCTCCTCCCCTCCTCCGGCAATGCCCTTGCATCGTCCAAGCTCTGTCCTCTTTCTGGCCCGCGTCAGCCCCGCCGTCGAGTAAATCTTGCCCGCCCTACGTCACCACTTTTCGCCGTTCCCGGTGCCCGGATCCCAGCGCGAGGTGACAGGCTTGAAGAGGCTTGACTGACGCTCTGCGACAATCTTTTCCAGGGCCTCAAGAGGCTCTTGACATTGCCCATCATGTCGCCTTCACGAGCCACGCCCGCGATAAGAGCCACCGCCGCTAGTCGAACTACCTCGTCGGGCTCATTCCACGCCGGCGCCCCGATCCCTACACTCAGCGCAATGCGACGACAGTCTCATCGCTACCAGACCTTTCCTACGACGCCACCAAAGACGCCCCTCGAGCAGCCATCTCCCCCGTCCGACGCGAGCTCTACCGCCTCCGAAGACGATAACGATGAGACGCCATTGCCTGTTCGGCAGCTGCTTCTACTGGCGTTCCTGTCCCTGGCCGAGCAGACCGCCCTGAACTCGATATCTCCATACCTCCCTGACATGGTGGTGTCCATGCCAGGGATACCTCCTGCCGAGGCTGGCCTGTATGTCGGAATTCTGGCCAGCGCATTCGCATTGGCTCAGCTATCAACAAATTTCCTCTGGGGATACGCATCAGACGTGATTGGGAGGAAGCCTGTCCTGATCATGGGCACCTTTGCCCTCATGTGCTGCTTCTGCGTCTTTGGACTCTGCAAGCAGTACTGGCAGATTGTGGTGGTCCATGTCGCCATGGGATTGTTGAATGGCAATGCCGCCTGCGTCCCGACGGTTTTGGGCGAGGTCACCGATCGATCCAACCAGAGCCGAGCCTTTACCTACCTGCCCGTTATATATTCCCTGGGTAGTATTACTGGGCCTGCCTTGGGTGGCATTCTTGTCGGCAAGGTAGGAAACGAGTTTCCATATCTGGCGCCCAACATTCTTGCGGCTGCGCTGCTTGCGTGCAGCGTCGTCGTGGTAGGAATCTGGTTCGAGGAAACCCTTGACAAGTCACAGGTCAACTTCGAGCTGCCAGTCTGGGTACAGAAGGTCTTGTCATGGCTCCCCTCCCGAAAGCCGCCGCCACGACGTCACTCTTGGAGTGCACGATGGCCTCGTGCGCGATCGCATACCCAACCACTGTTATCCTCTGGCGACTCTGATGATTCGGACGATGAAGCAGAAGATGACGACGACGACGAAGACACCAAGCTAGATCCCGCGAGATCTACGTGGAAAGAGCTTACAGGCACCACCATCCTTGTCTTGTGCACATATCTCGTCTTTCAACTCTCCAACATCTCCTTTAACAGCTTGTACCCCATATTTGCTGCCACTCCCCCACCAGCTGGTCGCGATCTTCTCCCCAGCAAGATTGGCGTCAGCCTAAGTGTCGCTGGGCTGGCCAGCATCATCTTCCAAGCTTTCCTCTTTCAGCCATTCAAGACCCGGATGGGGAATCTTGGTACATATCAGTTTGCCCTCTTGGGTCTCGGCGTTAGCATGGTATTGATGCCGTGGGTTGGGTACGCCGACGACAAGCCGCTGTTTGGCGTTGGATCCGGGAAGCTGTGGCTTTACCTGGAGCTTGGGGTGGTGTTGATCCTCAAGAACCTCTGTGCTGTGGGTGGCCTATCGAGCGTCATGCTCTTGGTAAGTTGGCTTCTTTGTTGGACTGACGAATTCGACTAACATGCAGACAGATTACCAACTCTGCCCCATCACACGCGAGTCTCGGGCCTGAACGGTCTGGCGCAGACCCTTTCCGCCCTGGGACGCAGCATTGGGCCCTTGTGTGTCTGGTGCCCTGTTCACGCTGTCAACCCGCATCCATCCCAAAGGCGAGGCCCTGGCATGGAGTTTGTTCGGCGGCCTGGCCATCTGCGGTTGGATCGCTTCCTTGTTCATCCATGGCGCTGGCCTCGAGAGCGACGATTGGTAGGCTCCGAGGATGCTTCTACCGAGACAGAGTCAGCTTGATTGCCCTGACGGTAGCCTCTCCCTCCAGCTGAGTCGGCATCTTGGATAGATTATTTACATTTGGCACGATATACATGGGCGGGTAAATTCTTTTGGGCTTGAGAAAATGCCCAGGCGTAAAGAGAAGAAGAGTACATGAGGGGTGGTGTCAGGATAAAGAAGCGACGTGTGAAAGCGGCTTCATCAAGACAATGCCACTCGATGATAGACGCTGCTACGATACAGGTGATCAATACATACACAGGCAACCGATTTGCGTATCCATTCATCGTCACACACGTACTGAACTATTAGCACCCAGAGTGTAGTACCAGTCGCGGTGGTTATAGGAACTTGCTAGTCGCGGGTTGAATGCTCAGCGTTACGACCCATAGAATGACAACAAAAATACCGTATTGATATGCGAGGAGATCTATATGCAAAATACAAAGGTGACAGACAATCTCGATACAATATAAGCGGAGACAGCATCGGGCTTCAGTTACGGCTGCCGCCAAGAGTCTTCAAGTACCAGCAGCAGAACGGCTCTCAGTTGGGATTGACTTAGAAACTGGCGTTGTTTCCACAGTCAAAGGAACCCCGGACTCCTGAACCACTCTTGAAACTATCCAGGAGTTCTGAAATGGCCGACCATAGCCCGACGCTGTTCATAAAGAGGGTAAGACCGATAAGACCAATGTTCAGGGCGAAGAAGGCCATCTGTTTCCAGTCCACAAAGTATGAACCCTTATTCATGTGGAACCAGAAGCAGGCGCTGATACCCCAGGCAGTCCAAGCATATGTTGTACAAGAACTGATGGAGAGGATAGAATCGAAAATGGGGATGGCATTGGAAAGAATGAAGCAAAGGGTCCAGAAGACAGTGGCGGACGACACCCAGACGACCCAGGATCTAAGCGTGGAGGAAGTAATCTCGTTTGTGGCCTTCAACTTGCGCATAATAGAAATGTAGATGTACTTGATACCGATATGACCGTTGGCGAGGCCTGTAGTCAGGACTGCTGGGATGATCACACCATATGCTGCTTTGGCGTAGATTATAGGAGCTGAGCCAAGTGCTGGCGACGTGGTGAACTCGCCCGCTAGACAATAGATGGCGATTGCAACAGTAGAATAAACAGCAATCGACACGACGAACAGCCATGAAAGGCCAAAAGAGAAATCACGGGCTGGGTCTCTCATCTCGGCCATATAGGAGCAATAGGCAACATTGCCTGCGTAGGCGAAAAAGACACGTAGGCAGGCGTTGAAGACTTGCTTGAAATCTGGCGAGGCTGCAATGACAATATCGGCTTTCCAATCTTCAGGGGCTTTGGTGGGTTTCTTGACACCCAGGCTGATGATGACGATGAGAGACGCGATGATGATGCTGAGGAAGCAGGGGACACCGCTCTGAGAGACAAATTTGACGGTGCGAGGGAGGCAGAAGAGCCAGATGATCAAAGCACCAACACCAATGAACCCAACGGTACACATGGCATGTTCGCTGATAGTGTTGAGGATGACGGAAAGGGTTATGGCAGATGAAGCGCAGGTCATGAGGAGCTGGATCAATATTCCGACAGCTGCCACGACTTCCCAACGGCGACCTCCCATAACGGCAACCATATCAACCATGTTGACGACATGGGGGTGTTTGCAGTAGAACTTGTGGAGGAGGATGCCCGAGTACCAAGTAAGCACACCAATCGAGACGATGGCGACGAGTCCGGGAACAATGCCGAGAATCTTGAGACACGACGGCAGGGAGAGGACTCCGAGACCTAACTGGTTTGTGACCAAAGCAAAGAGTGTATCCCAGCGTCCCATGTTGCGGAAGCCCTCACCTCCTTCGCCGCCAAAGATGTTGTCGGCAACCTCCTCGTGGGGGGCGGCCTTAAAGTCGGCTTCGTCATTTCCAGAAATTTGACCCTTTTCGGCATCGCTGCTCTGCTTTTTGGTGTCGATTTGGTCGCTGTTTGCCGATGGGACAATGGCGTTGTTGGTTTCGTTCGGGGTGGAAGGCATCATGGCGGTCATGTTGTTGGTGTTTAGGGGGAACTGATGAGATGTTGTTGGAGAGGCCGATGGTGTTTTCCCTTAGCAACCTCGTGCTTGGAAGAAAAAGATGTAACACATCAAGTCGAAGAAGAGATTTCAGTTTGTGTGGTCAAGTGAAGTAGGGCTTTGCTAGGAACTCGAGGCACTTGAGACCACGATAAAGAACTAAAATAAACTAGCGGCGTCCCCCAATCACCTTTATACTTCTAGAAATTCCACCGGAAATTCCATGAGTTATTCGAATTACATGGCCTGGTGTTGTCTGACATTGCCACGCCCTTGGCGATGGGTGTTTGCTCCTGGGGCCGGCGAAACCTTCCCCATAGGAAGCCATGATATCGTGGAGTATGAAAACCTCCCCACAGTCATGCCCACAGTGGGGACATAAATCTCTACCGAGGCCATGTTTTGCGTATGGGGTATTTAGTCTTGAGAGTATCGAGTTTTCGGTTTCTGATGCTGGGATCACGGGGGAAGTTTTGATCGATGAGCTTGCTGCTGAAGAGACATGAGGCTCAACAAGCATTGACGAGATACGTACAGCCTATGTCGATCCAGGTTGAGCATCGGCTGTTGTTGATTACACCCTTGACGTAACAAACGCTCGAGCCAGACAAAGGCCTCAGTGTCGACAAACATCTAAGGGAAAGCCAGCGCGCCTCAACGGAAAAGCAGGCTATAGGGGTAAGCAATCAGGTTACTATTAGGAAGCAAGATGATATGGTCTCTGGGTGAAAGCATAAAAAAACCGCGCATCGTGAGCTAGGTCAGGGTCTTGTATCCCCCGAAGCCTAAAGAAGCAGCTGCAGTGAGGCGGGCGACTTTCGATCGACAACCCGTATCTTTAGTCTCCTTTGATACCTTGAGCCTCACACATCCTTCACTAACTCAATCTGCGGGGCTTGCTGTGTGGCGTACATGCATGCACTCAAAACCAAATACCGTTGAAAGAAAGACAAAAAGTATGTCAGAAAAAAGCTGATGTATTTCTTTTCCCCCTCATGACCCTGGGTCGTTGGAATTTCCCCATGGGCAAGTCAGTTACCCCAGGGGAAAGAGCCCATGGCCTCCGCTTCTCTCCAGACCTTGGCTCAGCCCAGACGGAGCCATTTTACGTAAAAGTGAAGCTGTGATTCTGACTCTGGCCGTCAAGAGTTTCCGTATCCAAACGATGGGGCGGGATGTAACAGTGGATGCCGAGGAGCATGGGTTCGCAGGGTCTCCACCCAACGGAACAGTTCCGGGCCAGAGAGTTGGGAAGACATTATAAGCACGTTTCAGTATTGGTAAGAGAAACATTTCTGCCCTATGGAGTTGTGTTTCCGGGCTGAGAAGCTAGGGATTAACGTGGGTGAGGGGGCATAACTGGGGCTAGGGCTGAAGGACTTGAGTGTATAGGCTGAAGTTGGAGGAAATCTTATTGCAATGACATTCTTGACTTGCGTGGTTGACTGCATGGCAGTGATGACTAGAAGACTTTCCCAATGGCGTGAACCTTTGACTTGTTGCTGAAAGCAACTGTGGCAGGCACACAAGGCTACGCTGCAAAGAATAACCGCGGTCTTCTTAAATTCAACGCATGAAGGGAATAAATAGAAACTCCCTATTAACGCTCCGTATAAGAGAAAACATTAAGTAGCTAAAGTGAACAAGTTAGGGGGGTCATCCTTTATTGGGTACTGACTGGGTACAAACAAGCTTTGATAGCTGCCTTGTTACAAGATACGCCCCATAGTTAGTTATATCTAGCCAGTTACGGGTTTCTACAGCATTGATCTTATGCAAACATCGTGCAGGTGTTTAGCAGATGATCGAGAGTTTTTCCAACCGTGGCAGCTGGACTGCTGATAAAAGTTTTCCCTAACTGACTATAGGGCCTAAATATCAGCTTGCAACACGCCAGGAGGATCTAACACCTGTATTTGAACTTCTCTCCCACGGTTAAAGTGATGTAAGCTTGTCGCGCGGCGGTTTATGGCATGGAACTTGACGCTAAGAGGGCACAAGACATGGCTCCTTATTAATATGCCAAATACTCTGTTTTGATAAGAAGAGAAACCTCAAGATCAGCAAAGTAGCCGAACTTACAAGTTCATAACGTGTGTTGCTCATCTACCCTGAAAGGCTTAATTACGTGTCGATCGAGTAACAGCCTCGGCACCGGGATCTTACTCAAGCTAGTGTCATGTTCGAGGTGCGACAAAGATAAACAGAATGCGGCGTTTAATCGCGTTTAAATGATTCTTTGGGAGTAAAACATTCCCCGGTCTTCGGAGGTGTCGGAGTCCGGAATTCCAGCAGGGCTAAGATCGTGGTGTTATTTTTAGAGAGATAGAGAGTGTGTGGGCTGCGCCATCGACGGTTCGATGTCATCTGGTGGAGTTGTCAATCTCAGGGGTTTTTGGTACACTAACCATCTGGCTTATCATCCAACTGTCGATTTGATGGAAAAGATTTGGGGTTTGAGAATGAAGTTCTTTGAATGGTGATTCCAAATGGATTCTAGATGGCTTGATTATCTGCGAGACATGGTGGCTGTGTACATGCATTATTTGTACATGGAGCGTCTATATTGCCTGGTCTGTGAATGCTGCCCTGGAATTCATCCTCTCAAGTCGCTTCACCCCACGCATCTTCAACAACCGAATTCACAACCGAAATTCAAAATCATAGACAAAGTTAATCATTGTCTCTCCCATTTCTCAATCGGGATGGCGTGCACATCACATCAACCCAAAACCCCTGCACGGGACCCCATCCGCAAGGTTAGCCAGGGCCCGCACAGCCACTCATTCGTCCGTTCACAGCCCGTCATCCTGATCCAACAATAGATTCAACGCCGCTGATTAATTTTCCGCGCCTTGCATCTTTTAATAGGACCCCGGCCATTCCATCTTCTTCGGCCCATCATTGGGCACGTCGACCAAGGCTCGGTCCGCTTCTTGGGTATGGATCAAGCTAGCCTGGGACCCCCCTCGGCTCACTTCATCTTTGGGCGCTGATATCTTATACATGGTATCTTTTTGTTTTCTCCCCCCCTGTCCACTCTTTCCGCATCAGGAAGTGTGAACCTGAATGTAGGGCTGAACTGATCGAGCCAGTATGTCAGGGCCGCAGCTGCTCATCCACAGGAGGCCGCCCATCGGCTCGTATTCATCCCGTCTGGGTATTGAATGACGACCAAGCTAAGATTCTAAACTACGCGTCTATTTTACGCGCGGTGCAGCGCCCCAGAGTATTAGATGTGGTCCTGGCGGAGGCTGTGGTGGCTGTCTAAGCTCAGTGACGCGCGCTTCACCCGCTTACTATTCCGGCAGGCCCAATCAGTATCTTTATTTCTATTGATTCTAGCGAGCACATGGAATTGAATTCGGTCCACATTTATTCGGCTCAGATCCCATCCCTTGGTTCCCCCTGCCGACGAAATCGTGGGTGGCTATCCCCTTCTCGGCATGGCATTTCCGGACACCACCTCTTGCCATGAACCGTTTCCCCAGTTTTGGCCCGTATGCCTTGAGAGATCAGGGATCATGGACCACTTTAGATTTGTTGTGTTTATTTCTGGAATCCTGTGGTTAGCTTGGCTTGGCTGAACCTACACGCGACCCCTTTTCAACCTCGGCAGTTTCCCAACGCCCGACGCTCTCTCATTCTTTGGAATTCATCGAGGCTTCACTGGCTCAGCCTTGTTATGTTTCTCTATAGATTGAAACGTTACCGGAGCCTTGATGACGCTGTGTAAGTCTGTGTATCGCGTCTAGCTCACATCATACGCGCTTCTCAGCTCCCATACAGTCAGGCCGGGAGCAGCCTTCGCGCTTAACGCCCACTACCCGAAGCTCCGTGCCTGACACCCCTCCACTATCCGGGCTGAGCAATCTAAGCTGCCCTGATAGCCCCTTGTCGACATCGTGGCTGTTCAAGGTCTTGGTCCCTTTCCCCGATTACAACATCCGTCACCAGGCCAATCACGGCCCCAGGACCCTCCCGGTAAAAGTATTTCCACTCTTCAAATCCCACCAACACGAACTTCAGCTCTTGATATTGCTCGTGAAAGAGGTCTGAGCTCCCGCAAGCTGCCGGGGTCCGGGCGTGGCTGTCAACGCCTTGACGCGGTGCATCTTGATGTCTTTTGGACTTTAGGAGGTGACAGGTTCTATTGATGTCTCAGTCCTTTCTTTTCTGGTGCATAACATTGAGCTGCATCATACGTTGCACACACCATATTCTTGACCCAACATGGTTGTGGACAGTGATGGCTGGTATACATAACGGATACGAAGCTTCCCATCGACTGAGACCCTCAACACTCGATTTGAATCGTGACGAGCAGACAAGGGCATTGCGCACCATCCATAACGCTACATACTACTGTATCTTCTAAATATTTCTCGTATTCATCATGTCGTCCCATCGTTCTGGTAAGAAATCACGACGGCAGAGAGTAAGTCGTTCCCTCTCGTATCGTATCTACCTCGACTAACCCTCTAGCCCCCTGTGCGAGAGCTCATCCGTTCCCTCACATCTCACCAAGTCAACACCCTTACCGAACTCCGCCGTATCGAGCGAATAGCCGCCTCATGCGAAGACGAAGACGATGCCCGTGCTTTCCAGGAGCCAATGACGCTAGCATGGGCCAATTATGTCACCAGCAACCAATTCCTCATCGAACTTCACGGATTGACCCCAAACTATCCATTCTGTGGTGACATTGTGCAAGACGCCCATCTACGTGTGCTGAGTGATCCCGACAGCAACCGCAGCTGGAACACGGCGTGGCTCTGCCTCGTCAAGATAAGAGACGATGGACTCATCCCCTTGTATGCCCTCCTGGAGGCGGGAAAACAAGAGATGTGGGGAGAAACACTACCAACGCAAGAAGATGTCGAGCAACTGGCGTCATGCTTCGAGTTGGAATGGAGAACGGCGGTTGATACCATGCTGAGGCACTGGGCGACTCCCCCTACGTGGTATGGACAGTGATTGAAGCAAGGGGGCTTGTTTTGTGATACTAGGTTCTTCTTCCCGAGATTCTTTAGGGTTTGGTTTGGATTTTAAAAGTGGGTTGTTGGAAAAGACGAGGAATGCGTATGAAAAGCGAAGAGGGTATTTGAATCTGTTTCTATAGGTGCGATGGCGATAGAGTGCTGCGATTTAGCGACTGCTTAATGCGAATTCTTTTTACTGTTGAGTTTATAACATCATGCTTATAACTGCGTCTTGTAGTGTTATGTCAGCAGGCTTTTTATCTATGACAAGAAGTGCTTTTGCTTAGTAGGGACGGAAGATAATTATGCCTGTTACTGTATCTCTGTTTCAGGTCTCGGCTTTTCAATTATTCTCTTGGCTCGATTAGATTCTCTCTGGTGCTGATAACAACTGCGCTGTCCTCGACGAGTAGGCCTTAACACACCTCTTGTATATGCCCTCTGCGCTTTCCACTGCTATTGTTTCTGCTGTCCATTATCTCCGTGTCTTGAGTACTTATATCCCTGCGGCGTGCTCCTTGTGACATATGCTTGGCTGGTATGGCAAAGGATACCTGGATTATTTAGAGGTTCAGCTATCTACAGTGCCAGACAGTGTGCTCGGACTTGAATCGCGGCTCTTTTATTCACACACCCGAAAGGGAGCTAATGGATAGATATCAACGTTATGCTTAATAATAGAAAGAGATACAAGTGTCTTAACAAGTATGGGCCTACCTAGTGCTGTCTTTTTTTTTTTTTTTTTTGCCAGCGGTGGATGAAATTTGCAGCATAGATCTCGTATCGTTTTTCTTTACTCCTAGAGTCCTCGGAGCTTATTTCCGGTTTACGCGTTGAGACAGACCGCTGGAAGACGGTTGTGCTTCTAGAAGTTTCATGTACCTAGTTCCACAAAGAGTTCATATTGAGGAACGAGAAGTCGGCGGCACTCGGCCCTATTCAGCTCTAGCAATTGCAAACTTGAATACTGGGACAGGGGATCGTCGCTATGAGCCGAGGCAAACTGTGCCGGTTGCTCCGATACACCCACTTTTGTTTACTGGGACTGACACTATCCTTCCAGTGTAGCTGCCACTATAACTGGACCAGCATTTGGCGGGTTGATGCCCTGTATCTCTTGGCTGGGCGATTACCCCTGTCGTATACCTGTTTGCTCAATCTGACATGCTTTGTGCTTACAACCTCAGAACTCCATTATACATATTGGTAGATTTCTCGAATACTACAAGACGTTGCTAGACATGCGCAATGAGTTGTCCAAATCGCATTATTACGCAACATGGCAAACATCAAAGCCAATGAGGTCATTTCTGCTCGTACCGCATTGGGAAGTATCACCGCCGTGTGGGCCGTCAAAGTCAAGCAATGCACTGACTTTGCAACCGGGCCTTACAAATCAGGTCCAGCGAACCTCGGCATCTCGCGCCACCAACGTAGGTCTTTGGTTGCTTTAAAAGGTCTGCAGCTCGCCGCTGTTTATTGCTTTGTTTCATCATAGATTCACAATTCAACACGGAAAAGCAGCAGTCACCATCACAATCACCATCCAAAATGACCCAGAACAAGACCCTCATCTTCAAGAAGATCCCAACCGGGCTTCCCGTGGCTGGGGAGCACCTCGCCATCGAGGATCATCCCATTGATCTCAATGAGGCTGCCCCCGAGGGCGGTCTAGTTGTCGAGATTCTCTACGCCTCTTTCGACCCTTATCTGCGAGGCAAGATGCGAGACCCCAGCATCAAGTCTTATTCTCCTGCTTTTGAGATTGACAAGCCCATCACAAACGACACCGTCGCAAAGGTCCTCAAGAGTGACACTTCGGATTTCGCAGAGGGTGATCTCATCGTGGCTTATCTGCCCATTGCCCAGTACGCGCGCGTGCCCAAGGACAGCATGGCAAGAGCCAGAAAGATCAACAACCCCCACAACCTGGACCTCGCCCTGTTCCTGGGACCTCTCGGAATGCCAGGCCTCACCGCTTGGGCTGGTCTGCACAAGATCGGCCAGCCGCAGAAGGGCGAAACCATATTTATCAGCTCCGCTGCTGGTGCTGTGGGCCAGATTGTTGGCCAGGTGGCCAAGCGGGAAGGCTTGACAGTTATCGGCTCCGTCGGCTCGGATGAGAAGCTCGACTTCATCACCAAGGAGCTTGGATTTGATGCCGCCTTCAACTACAAGAAGGAGAGCCCCAAGGACGCTCTTCCCAGACTTGCACCCAACGGTATCGACATTTACTTTGAGAACGTTGGCGGAGAGCATCTTGAGGCAGCCCTGACCAACATGAATCTTCTCGGAAGAATTCCCGTCTGCGGCATGGTGAGTCGCGTTTTCCCCAGAGAAGTGTTGAATATGCTAACATGATTTGTAGATCTCCGTATACAACACCCTGCCTAGCCAACAGACCGGAACCAAGGGTCTCATGCAGCTCATTACCAAGCAAATCACCATGCAGGGTTTCCTCGTCGGAAACCCCAAGTTTGGCCCGGCTTATGCCAAGGAGCACCAGGAGAACCTGCAGAAGTGGCTGGCGGATGGCAGCGTCAAGGCTAAGCTCTCCATCACCGAGGGAATTGACAGCGCCGCGGATGGACTTATTGGAATGCTTGAGGGCAAGAACTTTGGCAAGGCTGTGCTGAAGATTTAAAAGATCCTTGAGGATATAATAATGATGAAATGAATTGATACGTAATTGAGACAGTTTCTACAACCACGACATCCTAGTAGCTCCAGTTGTCCTAGATCAATGCCTCTAGTTAAGTGTGTACTAATGATGTTGAGTTGCCTTTCGAACCTTTCCTCTGGGAGGTCTATGAAAGAAATAAACAACCTTTATAGGCGTTTGAATATGCGCTCGGAATACCTTGATGCCCTCGGCCTGGATTGTTCCAGAAGTGCCCTTCGGCCTCCAAGCTAGCAACGACGATGCATCCAGACCAATCAAGACACAAGTTGCAAGTTGGTAACGATACTTTCAATACTCGATATTCTACCTTAGGAAACGTTAGGCAATGCGGTGGCCTGGCGTCGGAGCCTACCGCTTGGGGCAGAGCACCCAGGTGAGGTATGGCCTGGAGGCCTGGGAGATTCTAAAGTGTTGTCTAAGCTGGGTTCTTTGCCATTGTGCGTGACACTCTTTTGATAATGAGAGTGCCAAGCAGGGTCACTAACCTTGAGGGCTATCTTACCCAGCGTCTTCAAGAGTCAAGGGGATTAGGTGACATGGGTTCAAAGCCTATAGCTGTGGCCTGCATCCTTTGTGCAGGTTGAGATGAATCAAAGGCCTGGATTCAGAATAAGAGCAACACATGTGAGAACCAAGAGCAATCATAGTAAGCAAGAATACAAGAGAACAAACAGACGCGAGTTTACGATTGACTAGCACACAAGCCCAAGCTGAGGAGCCAAGACTTGGCCGCTCTAGAGTTTGTTCAAGGGCATAACTCGCCTCAAGATCCCTCTCTTGTTACCTCAGTGAGAAAACTGCCAAGACATGTTTCGCCTTGATTACTGGCCTCCTTGGTGGAGAAGGATCGTCAACTCACAAGTTTAAGCTTAAACTTGGCCAACGTCATTCAATGGAGCTTATCCATGTCGCCAAGCACAAAGATTCTATCAAAGAACACAGATCCCCAATTTTATCATGCCTCGGACTTCCAAGACAGGTATTCCGGTCGTCGTGATTCCGATGTTGCGCCGTATTGTATGTCTCGGCGTTGGTTGGACTACCCACATGAACCGCCATGATACTTGAACCCCTAGTCATTTTCAGGTGTCTTGTCGAATCATACAATTGATTCACTCTACTGCCTGTTTAGTGGAGAACGAATTCTGCGCAGTTGCCGCTTTTTCATCACAAAGGATCAAGGCCAAGATGATTGCCAAGCTTGTGGTCCGAGGTTCAAACGCTTCAGGCACTCCGAAGCCTACAAGATGGCAATCTGAACCAACAGCGTGTGTGATTTGGGCTTCTAGATGGAGAATTTTGTGGACACCTTCGCAGTCGTTGGACGGTTCGACTGCTTGGCTCGACCCGTCAGCAGTCTACGATGACTTCAGCCAAGTCATCCTTTCTCCCGCAGTCCCATTCCGCCCCACGATGTTGAAGTTTTGGGCGGTTCCGGGGCCAAGTACAAGACACGGCTTCTCCCAGGTCTTTGGTGACAGATTTCCCAACCAATCTCCTCTTCTACCTACTCTTTATACTTGCGCCCACCATGTCCGGGAAATCAGAGCAGCCTAGAGACAATGGGACCAGCCCTCCCTCGTCCATTGACGGCCAAGTCAATGAGAAGCCCAAACATCAATCTGGTATTACTGGTTTCTTCTCTCGACTCGGTGATCTACCAGAATGGAAAGTCGGCGGTAAACATCTCGAGGGTGCTGCACTCAACTGGGCTATCGGCGTCATTGCGTCATGTGGTTTCCTCATGTTTGGATACGACCAAGGTGTTTTGAGTGCCCTCCTTACTTTGGATGACTTTCAAAAGAACTTGGTTCTCATGACACCGCGGGACGATTCAAACCCACTCTGCTGGCTTGACTACCCCGAGAACAATCAACCTGACCCGAACCAATGCACTGGCGATCCCAACACCCAGGCAGCAGCTGTGGCGGTTTACCAGATTGGATGCTTCTTGGGAGCTGTCCTTATTCTCTTCTACGGAGAAAGATGGGGCCGAAAGTCTTCTACGTTCTGGGGAAGTCTCATTATGATCATCGGAACAATCATGCAAGCCTCTGCTCATGAGTATGGTCTCTTCTCTGCCGGCAGAATTGTTGGTGGCATTGGAAACGGCATGGTCACTTCGAGTAAGCACCCCTCACCCACTCTCATGTCTTTATAGTTGTTGACTGTGTATAGCTATCCCGACATGGCAGTCCGAGTGTGCTCGACCTCATCAACGTGGTTTCTTGATCACGCTCTCAGGTGCTCTCATCTCGGGTGGCATCATGATCTCGTATTGGGTTGACTACGGGTTTTACTTTCTGTCTGGATCTGTTCGCTGGCGATTCCCAGTCTCCTTTCAATCATTCTTCACAATTGTCGTCATGGTTGGACTGCTCTACCTCCCCGATTCACCTCGTTGGCTTGCCATGCAAGGCCGTGTCGATGAGGCGCGCCAAGTGACTGCTCGTCTTCTAGGCAAACCAGTTGACGATCCCGAGGTGATCACGGAAATAAAGGCCATCCAAGAAGCTCTTGAAGTGCAGAGTCGAGGCGGTGGGTTCCGTTTCCAGGAGCTCCTCACCAATGGCCCCTCTCAGAACTTCCGACGAACCATGCTCGGAGTTGCCGCTCAGTTCTTTCAACAGATTTGCGGAATCAATCTTGTCACTTACTAGTATGTCAAAGGACTTTCAAAGTATTCTGGTCCTAACTGATGCTTTGTAGTGCCACATTCCTGTTTGAAAACTCTCTCGGCTTTGGTCCCGAGATGTCTCGCTTGCTGGCTGCTCTCAACGGCACAGAATATTTCCTTGCCTCCCTCGTGGCCCTTCCCCTAATTGAACGTACTGGTCGACGCAAGCTCATGTTGTTTGGTGCTTTCGGAATGATGGCGTCCATGGCGGTTCTTGCAGGAACAGTCTCTACTGGAACAGCAGGAGACAACGGTGCACCTCAGCTCGAGACTCGATATGGCGTGACAGCGACCGTTTTCCTCTTTGTCTTTAACTCGTTCTTTGCCATCGGTAAGCTTCCCCATCCGTACTAGCAAAACACTGCTGACAACCACCTAGGCTGGCTTGGAATGACCTGGCTCTATCCCGCCGAAATCACAAACCTCCGCATCCGCATCCAAGCCAACGCACTATCGACATGTTCTAACTGGCTTTCAAATTTTCTAATCGTCATGATCACGCCCCCTGCCTTTGCGAACCTCGGATATAGGACATATGCCATGTTTGCCGTCTTTAACGCGGCCATCATTCCATGTGTTTGGCTGTTCTTCCCCGAGCCAAAGGGACGGAGCCTTGAGGAACTGGACGTCATCTTTGCTAGTGCGCACTTTGACAAGGTGAACCCAGTCAAGAGGGCGAGGGAGATGCGTCATATTGAAGGATCGGAGCTGGAGGGTGAGCTGGATAAGTACTTTGGGGCCTCCAGTGAAGAGATCGAGAATGCTCGTTAGGGCATGACCCAGTCCCCAAATACATAGATGTTTGGTTTCTTATCCCATTCAATGTAAATAAGAGGTCAAGTCAGCTTAAACGTCCATCAGTATGGAGAATGACATGATTAATACGCTTGTCATGAGTCTTATCGGTATATGGAGAGTTGAGGTAAGTTAGCACCCCCTAGTGCTCGATATCTCTTGGCGGTGAGTTTCATATTGGCCATGAAAACAGAATTGCCCAACTTGTAAACAGGGAAGCGTGCAAAGCGATGCAGCCAGGGTCGTTTAGTGAAGCCTTGAAAATAAAGTTTTCTACTCCGTTGATCGACCTGCCCTGACTGACGTCAGGATGGATACTTTGTACTGTACCCTGAACCGGACATGTTAAGTCCGAAGATTGTGACGTGATAAGGTGTGGGTACCAAATCGGACCTTCCGACCCGATGGACACCGTATCTCGAAGCTAGAGCGGTTTGGGAAAGTTCTAAACAACGGTTCAGGGAGGCATGAAACATGATGTCTCATTGGGGGGTTTTGTCGGATGCTGATCCGTAAAATAATGTCGCACTTATTGATGGCTAGGTTGTCATTAATGAAGGGGAGATAAAACAACAGCTGATTTGAAGATGGGGACAAGAATTATTTTGGGATGGGAGGTGAATCAAGTGTGAACGGGAGCAGGCGCCAAAAACCGCATACACTATATCATGACTCGGCACGGCAGTTCAACATCGATGAACGAGACGATGTAATGCCCTAAATGGCGATTCCGCTGCTCCTTTTAATTTACGATGTAAGACACCCCATTAAGGAACACGATTGCCAACAGAAGCGGCGTAGCGAGAAGGTATCACGAGCTTAATGAAAGGAGACAAAGATGTGTCAGGATCAAAAGATGTCTATCCTTTATGAATTTATATACTGTAATGCAGAGTGCCCCCCCTTGAAATGCTCCACGCTAGCTTTACATCCTCAAAATATCACACCACTCAAGCTCAAACAGAGTTGGAGTTGTCGGCGCAAGACCAAGCAGCCGAACCACCAGACTCCTTGTAAGAATCAATAATGCTGACAACGGACCCGTAGGTGCCGCCAATCATCAGGAAGGTACCGGAAACGATGACAAAGACGCTGAAAGCTACCATGAGATACCATCGAAGAGTGGGATCGCGTCGGCCGGGAGCCCAGTTGTCGTAGAGCCACATGCAGCCCATGGGCTGGAAAGACATCAGCGTGCCGAGGAGAGCACCAACGAGGGAGACGAGGCCGCCGAAGACAGGGATACCGCTAGCAATCGCATAAGCAATAATGGAGGTGACAAAAGTGCATCCGAGCCAAGTTCCCCAGTGAATGGGGCTGTTGGAAGCCAGGTGCTTGGAGCCTCGAAGGATACGCACAAAGGCGTACTTGGCGGCGAAATGGATAACGAGAGTCGTGGTAGCGACAAGACCGGGAAGCGCAAGACCGTAGGCGATCTTCTTAATCAGATGACCAGCTGAGCCGAGAGCGGGCGAGGCAACGTAAGAACCGCAGTACAGGTACACGACGCATCCGATGACGATATAGGTGATGGTAACACCGGCCTGGCAGATCATCAGGGATCGAGTATAGTGGGCTGGGTTCTTCATCTCGGAGGCGATGGAGAAGAAGCCAGGAGTACCGGCGTAGGCAAAGACCAGGGAAGAAATGGCCGTAATTCCCTCGGTGAATGAAGGGTTGTTGACGACCTTGTAGTCAGACTTCCAGTGTCCGGTCGATGGCGCAGCAGCGGGTCGATCCTGAATACCAACGGCGATGGTGACAGTAAAGACTGCTCATGGTTAGAAATGAAACTATGCAGAGTCTCAGGAAACTTACTGGCTGTAAGAATACAGACAAGACCGATCCAAGCAAGCCAGCTGATACGGCCAAGAGTACGGATACTCGCGAGACTGAATCCAACAATAGCGGCAACGGCAACAAAGATGGCGGTACAGGCGCCATGAGTCGAGACAGCGTTCAGACCGATCGAGATACCCAGCATACCAGAACCGGCAACGAAGATCCAGTCTTTGGCATTGTTAGTTTGAATCATATGATCCTTTCAAGAGCACTTACAAAGACAGAAAGCTATTCCCAGAATCTCACGACCAACACGGCCAAACATCAAATCGCCCGCATCGTCGATACTGTACACCTGGGTGTGGCGACGCTTGAAAACTCCAACCATGTAATCAGACCAAGTTGTGATGCCGGCGATGATAATAAGGCAGATGACACCAGGAACGATGCCAAGGACGTCGAAAACGGCGGGGATAGACAAGACGCCAAGACCGACCTGGGTCTTCATCATGAGGGCAACGGTGCCGATCCAACCGACCTATGAGGTGTTAGTCCATGAGCCTCAACCATCTTGGCATCTACCTACAGCACGATAGTTGGGTCCCTCTTCAGTGATATCACCAAAGACATCATCGTGGACCTCGCCCGTCTGAGAGGGCACAGTTGTGAGTCCATTGTTGAACTCGACGTCCTGCTCGTGCTTCATGTCCTTTTCCGTGGGAGGGCTCGAGTACTGCGACATGGCGCCGGAGTTGAAAGATGGATATGGCCAAACCAAGATGCAACCGGAACAGGTGCAAGAGAAGGAGGATGAATAGAGAGAGAAGGAGAGAAAGACTTGAATACAGACTGATCCACAAACAAGACTTGATGATCTGGGGATTGTGGGCTCAACTTATAGCGATTGACATTGACGGCTACGCTCTGACCAAGCCAACGATTCGCCCAGGTCAAACACTGGAGGTTAGCTCTTCCTCGCCCCCCTCCATGGGTCGTATCAGGCCCAACGATAGGGAAACAGGCTATGACAGGGTCATGATTCCAACCTAGAGGGTTTAGACCGGGAGAGTGGGTTCCATGCAAACCTTGGTTCAAAAACCTCGCCCCCCCCTCGGCCGGCGTCAGCGATAGCGAACAGCCCGGGGCTTATCTCTACGGGGTTAGTAGATGCTCCGATGGAGGGTGGAGAAAGCACGCGTTTTCCTACGGGTTGGAATTGGCACGTCTGCTCCCCCATGGGGTAAGTCGACGGACTCATGGGGTAGAGAGGAGAAAAGCTGGGGGTAAACTCCACGGGGCGAGAACGCTCAAGGGTTATTAGCAGCATGCGGAGATGTGAGTTCCGCATTGGCAAAAGCTTGCTGAACGTCAGTCGAGTCAGGCTCGTTGCTAGCAGAGAGACGTTGCTCTCAGTACGTAAGAAAAATAGGAATCCCGGACAAAAACACGTAGCAATGTGTCCGAGGTATGACGTTGGAGTTCCACTGGGCGACGGGGTTAGCTTTGCCGACTCTCTGACGAGTTGGGGACTCTCCCGCGTCGGAACCGTCTCCACTGCTTCTCCACCGTCCATGGTCGTGTTATGAGGCAAAAGAGGAGACGGTTTGATTACCCGACTACGGTTGACAATGTCGGGAGCGCTCCCGATGAGGGCACCAACGAGAGGCAAGATAAGATGTGCGACGGTATCCTTGTTTGCATTGGTTTTTGGCTTTCTCTATGCGTGGAATTCTTCCATTGAGCTTCCTTGTGCGTCAAAATGTCTCGCGATCTGCGCTCCAATTGCCTTGAACGGTTTGTACCCAAATCCACTCCTCCGAACGCCTCGACCATCCCTGCACCCCTTTTTTTCCCTATTTGTTCAGCTCTGCGTCGGCATGTTGACGCTCTTTCCGTGGTCAGCTTCCTCCTCACCTCTCCAGAGAGTCGTGATGGTCTTTGTCTGGGTGTAAAAGTTGAGTCCGGGCTTTCCGTAAAAGGTGCTCGTGCCGCCACCCGCCACGCTCTTCTTGTTGCCGGTGAAGCTGAACATGGGCAAGGGCACGGGAATAGGAACGTTGACTCCGACCTGACCGGCTTCAATGTTCTTCTGGAACCAGGCGGCCTTGCTGCCCGAGTTGGTGAAGATGGCTACTCCGTTGCCGTACTCGTTCTGGTTGATGAGGTCTGTGGCAGCCTCGAGGGTAGGGGCCTCGAGAACCAGCAGCACGGGTCCAAAGATCTCTTGGGTATAGCACTTCATGCTCGGGGTTACCCCTGTGATGATGGTTGGGGCGATGAAGTTGCCCGAGGGGTACTTGTCGGGAGCGTACCCGCGACCGTCGAGAACAATCTGTGCGCCCTCCTCCTCAGCTGAGGCAATCAATGATTCGATCCTCGACTTGGACTCTGGGCTAATGACGGGTCCGAGGTCAGCACCGTCTTCAAAGCCTCCGTCCGTCTTAAGCTGCTTGGCTGCTGAGACGAGGTCGTCTACATATGACTTGGTGTCTGGACCGACGAGAACGACGGTGCTCAGAGCCATGCATCGTTGACCAGCAGCACCAAAGGCAGCGCCAGTGATGGCATTGACGGTGCTCTTCTTATTACAATCGGGGAGGACGACAGCATGGTTCTTTGCTCCGAGGTTGGCCTGAACACGCTTTCCGTTGGCTGAACCCCTGGAGTATATATACTCTCCAGCGGCATTGCCTCCGACAAAGCTGATGGCCTTGATTGCTGGCTCGTCGATGATGAAGTTGACCGCACGGTGCGTTCCGTGGATGATGTTGACAACTCCCTCAGGGAAACCCGCCTCCTTTGCAATTTCAGCAAGGATCATGGCAGCGCCCGGGTCACGTTCCGATGGTTTGAGGACGAGCGTGTTACCGGTGATGGTCGCAATCGGGATGGACCACAGTGGAATCATGGCAGGGAAATCTAAAAGACATAAGAGTCAGCCTGCATCTCCTGATGTTCCGTGTCTGTTGGTTTGGGGACTCACTGAAAGGGCAGATGGCGGCAACAACGCCGAGAGGCTCTCGAACATTACGAGTCTCCATATCCTTAGCAACTTCCAAAACCTCTCCAGTGATTTGCGTAGTGATGCCGCAAGCCGTCTCGGCAACCTGAAGGCCACGGAGAACATCACCACGGGCATCAGCAAAAGTCTTGCCCTGCTCTAGTGTAATAGACGAGGCAAGACGGTCCCAATTCTGACGGATCAGCCGTGTAAACTCAAACATGATCTGCTGGCGACGCAGAATGCTCGTGTTCTTCCAGCCGGGAAAGGCATCCTGTGCGGCCTTGACGGCTGCGCGGAGCTCCTCGTCTGTAGATTCTGGCACTCGGGTTACCACATTGTTGGTAGCAGGATCATGGACGTCAATCCACTTTGTTGCGGCCGAGGGGGTAAAGTTGTTTCCGATGAAGTTGTGTGTGGGGAGAGGGTCTTTGATTTGTTCGTGGGAAGTTGGAGAAGGACGGTTGAAGATGGAGTGGGCAGACCGCGAGGTGACTCGGGGTGTTAGAGACCGAGGGATGCGTCGAATAGCTCGTGCGGACTTCATGGCTGCGACGAGGTTGACGGTTGAGCTTGTCTGGGGTGTCTGAAGAAGCGAGAAGTCATGAGGTCGGATGCCTTTATCATTGTCTTGTTCCTCAAGCCAAATGCCACTTGTTTTTCTTCATCTTGAATTCAGAAACCGTGTTTGTCGAATAAGGCAAGTCAAACCGCCGTGATTGTTCCAAAACGTCCGGAGTTGATCTTGTGATTGTCAAAACTCAAGATCCGGAGTCGGAGGCCCGGACCGGCCTTGGACGATTGTTCTCCGCACAAACAGTCCCCCATTTCCCCACAAACCTTGGCCCGCTGCCGATGGTCACTTTCCTTCCAAAGATCCGAAGCGGCGCGGTCTGAATCGGCCGAAGCGGGCATCCGTTAGCCTCATCCTCCAAGACAGGCAGGCCTCGCCGGCGAGATAAGGCTTCCAGTCTGCTGGCTTTCTTTCGCCAATTGATCACATGGATGCGTTTGTTGGTCGATTTAGGCATGGTCCCCAAGTATGGGCAAGCTGGGGTATGAGGGGGCCGGATCATTTTTGGTCGGCTATGAAAGTTATTTGACTGGCTTCGAGCTGCTACTGTTGCTTTTCGACATTTTCAAGTCGTCAATTCCTATCTCTTTCTACTTTTCGAGACCAAGATTCCCTTTGGATACTATCATACATTCACAATGGCTAACCGAGGCGTCTCGTGGGATCCCCATGTCCACACAATTGCGGACCTCAAGGACCTTGGCAGCAAGAAGCTCCCCAAGATGTATCGGGGTAGCTACACCCTGCATACCCAGGCCAGGAACAGGCCAGACGGACCCATGCTAACTGTGTAATCATAGATTACTTTAATGAAGGTGCCATGGATCTGGTTACGTATGATTTGTTCCCTCTATGTGTTTGTGTTTGCGCCACGGCTTACAATTGGCATGCTGCAGATTGAGAGACAATGAAGAAGCGTACAACAGGTACAAGATCCGACCGCGCATTCTCGTCAACGTTGACAATGTCGATATCTCGTCCGAAATATTTGGATGCAAGACGGCGTTACCTTTAGGCTTCAGTCCAGCTGCTATGCACCGTTTAGCGCATCCCGATGGCGAGATTGCTACTTCACGAGCTGCCGCCAATATCGGCATTTGCATGGGTCTCTCTTCGTATGCGACGGCCTCTCTTGAAGATGTCGCTGCTCAAGGAACAGGGAACCCTTATGTGATGCAGCTCTGTGTTTTGCGCGATCGCGAAACAACGCTCCAGATGCTGCGACGCGCTGAAGGTGAGTCCGAGTCCAATTGCGCGCGCATCCCAATCGCGTCTAACAATTCTTACTACAGCCTCCGGATACAAGGCCATCTTCCTCTCTGTCGATGTTCCCATGCTCGGTCGCCGATTAAACGAATATCGCAACAACTTCGTCCTCCCCGACGACATGGCCTGGCCCAATCTTCTCTCCGATGGCAAGAGTGAGCTCAGCGGATCCAGCGAAGATCTGACGCAGAGCAAGCATGACTTTGACCCGTCGCTCGACTGGGACACTGCCATTCCCTGGCTGCGCCAACACACCAAGCTCCAGCTCTGGATCAAGGGTGTGTACGCTGCCGAGGATGTCCAGCTGGCCATCAAATACGGTCTTGACGGTGTCATCGTGTCGAATCACGGTGGTAGACAGCTGGATGGTGTCCCTGCGACTCTCGACGCGCTCCGAGAATGTGTCATCGCGGCCAATGGCAAGATTCCTGTCGCTGTCGATGGTGGCATCCGACGAGGTACCGACATCTTCAAGGCGCTCGCCATGGGAGCCAGTCACTGCTTTGTCGGAAGAATTCCCATCTGGGGGCTTGCAGTACGTGCCAATTCACAAGCAAGCGATTCACCAATACTAACAATGTGTGTAGTACAACGGCCAAGAGGGTGTAGAGCTTGCTCTCAAGATCCTCATGTATGAGTTCAAGCTTGCCATGGCGCTCGCAGGGTATGCTGCCATTGATCTTGCGAGATGTTCAATTGACTGACAATTACTTAGGTGCCGTACGATCAAGGACATTTCGAGAAGCCATCTCGCGTTTCTCAACTCGGAGGGTATTTTGGCCAAGTTGTAAAAAGTTTATACCAGCTGTTAGATTGGCATGGAATTTGTTTAATAGCATTGTAATAATAGAATTAAGCGTTGCATTGCTGCGAGGATTGGGGCCTGGTCTCCTCGCCATTTCGTGAACGTGCGTCTACTCTGTGATTATATTAGTCTTAAAAGAAGGACTTAATTATTTGCATGGTTGCAGAAGAGATTTTTGAGGGCTTTGCTATGGATTTAACTTGCTAGATGTGACTTCTTATGGTTGAAAAGGTGGGCGGTATGTTCTCCCCTTATTTCGACCGTCGCCAAGATGCCTCACGTGAATACACTTCAGCCATGCACACATCAACCGTTCAATACCCGATTCCTACCCATATCATCAATGCAGGATCAATTCACCATTACACAGGCTTCCTATATACTCCATTTCTTCCTAACGTCATCCTCAAGGGCCATCAATCATTCACATTATGAGCTTGAACTTATCTGCGGGAGCTACCCTGGACCTTGGACCCTGACGTAGTGGACACGACCCCTAAAACCGTGGGTCGCCTTCTGGAACCCTTATGGAAACCAGGATAAAAGGCCGGGATTATCCTTTCAAGATGCTAATAATGTCAAACACCATGGCAAGATTGCGTACACAAACGGATCGCCCTCTGGTCCACGTGCTCATTATTATCGCGTTGATAAGCGCCCCTCAAAACAGGAAAGTCTCTCTAATCATCACAATCACCCCCCAAAAAGAAGCTTCTCGCCGGTGCTCCCGCAGGTTGCCGTGTGGCAGGCCTCGCCGACCCCGTCGTGGAGACCTACCTCTTTCGAAGAGGCAAGACCCTTTACAGAGTTTCCCACTCCACACAAACAACGCGGGGCATACGGATTTGTAGGAGGGAGATCCTCCAGAGGGAAACAGGATGCGCATATAATAGACAATGTGAATGCTTTGATCAGACGAGTTATTCTTTATTCTCATCCCATTATCATCAAGTTGCATTCTCATCTCATCTCCCCCTATCCCAGCAACAAATCATCTCTTCTTAAAAACCAAAATGGCCCCCCAGAAGGAACTCACCGGCATCCTTGTCGCCCTCATCACCCCATTCACCGCCGATGGGGCCGTCGACCTCCCTGCTCTTGACGTCCACATCCAGCGTCAGATTGACGCCGGCGTCCATGGCCTGGTCCCTGGCGGCAGCACCGGAGAGTTTACCGCCCTGACCGTTGACGAGCGCAAGGCCGTCCTCGAGCAGTGCATCAAGTCGGCTGCCGGCCGCGTCCCCGTCATCGCTGGCATTGGCGACCTGACCACCGCCGGTGTTGTCGATCTGGCCAAGCATGCCGCCAAGGTTGGCGCCGACAGCCTCATGGTGGTGCCCCCCTTCTACGATGCCCCCAGCCTAGCCCAGCTCCGGGACATGTTTGACGAGATTCACAAGGCCAGCGGCCTCCCCATCATGTACTACAACATCCCCGCTGCCAGTGGCGTCAGCTTGACGCCCTCAGAAATCGCTAGCCTCTCCGAGGTGGGCGTCAAGTACCTCAAGGACACGTCCGGAAATGCCCCGGCCCTGACCGACCTCCTCTTCCACCACCACGGAAGCATTACCGCCCTCAACGGATGGGACACCCTTACTTTTTACGGCCTTGCCGCCGGCGCCAAGGGGTCCGTCTGGGGTACCACCAACGTCCTGCCCGAGCTGTCGGTGCAGCTGTGGAACGCCCTTGCCGTTGAGAACGACCTCAAGAAGGGTCGTGAGATTTGGTCCAAGATCTTTCCCATTTGCAAGTTCCTCGAGGCTCACCAGTATGGTCCTGCCGTCAAGACCGGCATGGAGCTGCGAGGATGGAAGACTGGTGGTCTGCGAAAGCCCTTCCATCTCCTCCCCGATGATGAGCGGGCGGAGCTGGCTGGTCTGCTGAAGGATGCCGGTGTGCCTCTTGTGTAAAATTACCTGACAAGGAAAAGATTTAATAGTTAAAGTAAAAAAGTAAATAGACATGAATTCAATGAATTTTGACAATCAGATCACAATCTTCTTGAAGCAAATAGTGCATAGCGCGACAAATATCGCAAGAGCTGGAATTCATCCGTAAGTCAAGTCATTATTCAAGTTCTATAGCAAGCTATCCGACACCAGACTCTGCCAGCTTGCGGTCCAGTCTCCAGACTCTTTCCGCTTATCCCAAATCATCGGCACAATCACCTTTGCTGGCTTTGGCGTAAAGTAGATGCCCTTGTCGTCGGTGACCGACAAACATTTAAGGGCTCGCTCTTGAAGCTCCGGAGATACGGCTTCGCAAGCAGCAACAAATGCAGGCCAAGCGAGGCTGGTGGCAAAGTCTTGATCATCGATCAACTCGTCCAAACAGGGTTCCAGGAAGTCCAGTGTCTTCTTGACTAGATCCTGGAGGATCATGGCGTTCATGTCGTATACCCGACGGTAAAAGTAGATGATGAGGGCCTGGTGTATCGCCAGAGCCATCGATCGAACTTGAGGGTGGGCCATCAGATCTTGATCCGTGCCGAGGGGCAAACGGGTCGGCTTTGGAGGTCCTTGAGGGTCGAGCGCTAGAGTCCATGCCCAGATTCTGTTCTCAAGTGTCTTTGTATGTCTGGCCAGGGCTACTGAAACTCCTGGGTTGCAGCGGGCTACATTCTCAAGACGCGTCTTTTCATTCGACAGCGAGACTGTCTGTGACAAAAGGGTCATCAAGGACTCTGGAATGCCGTAGATGACAGGGTACAATGTATGGCTCCAACGGCCCTGCATCTCGAGATGGATGTCGTTGTACCCTATTTCCTCTGATTTCTCTTGCGCTGGATCAAGGCCGATATTCAGGGCATCTTCGGTGATTCGAAACGTTCGGCCATAGGTGAGGTCGGTGCTATTGACCTCATCGGAGCCGTCGGTACCGGGGTCAGCGCACAAGGATATACTCTCCGCAATGACGCGGAGATGTGTATACATGTGATGTAGCATCCGTGTTTTGAAGGGATTCTGGTTGATCAGGCCTCGAAGTCGGATAAGTCTCTCGGCATCGAGGAGGAAGACGCGGAAAGCGCGAGCACCGCTATGCAACTGTGAAGCTCGTTAGCCAAAGTCAAGAGTAGGGCACACAGGAGAAAACAAACTGAAGTCATGGCCATGCCGAGAATGGCCATTAGCAACTCCTTATAGTTCGCCTGCTTAGGACCAAACATCTCGAGTTGCAGAGCATTGCGTAGATGATATTGAGCCCTCTCGTGATTCCTTATTCCAATGTCTTTCCAATCAAGAAAACGCACTGGGCTTGTTGGACATGTGTAGCTGAAGAGCGCTGGGCAAGAAGGGTATAGAATATCGTGGATCTTGTATGTGACGCGCTTCATTCCAAAGGGAGAGCTCGGCAAAGGTTTCAAGGGCACAGGGCAAAAAGATGATTTCCCACGGAGACTTTCGTTTTGCGTGCATCGCTGTTCTTTCACCAGTCACGTGTTTTCTGTAGTATCGAAGTAATGGCTCCGCCTCTTCTGGAAGTCCCCAGTTGCCCCCATTGGCCTGTGGGAGCGCCCGGGGACATGGTATAACTTCGTTTTCTAAATGGCTGAATGAGCTGTTTTGATGGTCATCTCCGTGGCCATCTGCGTGGCCAATTGCTTCGCTTTCTATCGCCTGGGTGATAAAGTTGGGACTGAAGAGCGCCAAGCCTTCAACACCCATAGAATTATCGAGGAAGAAGTTTGTCATGGATGAATCTGGCATGAGAACTTGTTCTGAACCTGTTGGTTCTTCAGGGTTGAGAGAAAGACTCGGATCTAGAGGTCCGGTAAACAGATCCAAGTCATCTCCGATATGAGTGGGCCAGTCATGCCGCTGTACCTCCTCGATGAAGCTGTCGGTATCGGGATATGTGTTTGTATTCGAATTTTCGGTGTCTGGAGAGGAGGTGAGAACCTCAGCTGGTGATGGCTCTTCGATTGATTGAAAAACTCCGAAAGGTCCCTTGATCATGGCCGAGTTTCCACCAGCCAGCTTATCGCAGGCAGAGTCAATATCGGCCAAGATGTCCATAGCAGACTGCTTTCCCAAGCTGTCTGATAATTCGGCACTCATCAACCTGCGATCAACCTCTGCGGCACGTCAGCTTCCGTTTCGGCATTGGGATATCCGGGACCGGAGGACTTACCGGAGAAGAGTGGGTACCGGTATTCGGATCCCCGATGGCTCTGCTGGAGCTCCGGCCGGACTGCATCGTCTGTGATCCAGAAGAGGCGGGCTCCGTACCCACCGCATGTGAGCCCGAGTCTCCGACAGGTGCCGCATTCTGGCTGAGCTGGAGCCGGGAGTCAGCTGTGTCGTGTGATAAGGTTAAGATACGATTGACGATACCTTCGTCACACTTTGCATGTCGGCTTCGACAAGTCCGGCATCCAGTAAAGGTGCGCGTACGCTCGACCTTGGTCCCGCTCTGTCGAGGCATCTGATCTGAGAGAAACCGACAGAAGGGGAATTCGAGATAGGCAAGTGGGTCGTTTTCGTAAGTATGAAAGAAGAAGACAGACGAGGATGATGCAAGTTCCCCTGTTGCATTGCAGACGAAAGAGAGAAAGTATCCGGGGGGGAGCAAACTGAGGTCTTCTGTATCCAGAAGAATGAGGGGGGCAAGAGTGGCCACTGAAACCACACGACAGCGACTTTCCAAAGAGGAATGTCTCCGCGAGCTAGTGTGGGCCCGTGAGTGGCTGGCTTATCGGGGAGTCCGCGTGGGCGACAACGGCCTTTGGTCAAAGTCCGGGGCTAGGGTCACGACTTAAACCATGGTTGATAAGGGGGGATGCAATGAGTCGCGTGTTGATTGATTGTTATTGAAAGACTGATTGATGACTGATTGGGGTTTTGCAGTTGTCAACAGGGAAAAGGTGGTTGTTTGTTGAACCCACAGTGAACCGCCTTTTATGACACTCACCACTGACAAACAACACGATTGCTAAGCTAGAAGAGTTCTCGATGGACACATATCCGCCCTATTTTGCAATCCCAGTAATATGAGCCAATCGTTTGACTCTTTCGTCGCCATGTGTCTCCAAGCGAGCGGGGAAGATGTCATCTCTGTCACGGGATACCAACTGCATACTAGACTGTGCATAGAACGCTACGGGAAGGGGCAGGAGAAAGGAGACATCTAGAAAAATTCATGCAATCTATCAATTCTCAGCTCGGCACATGCAAGTCCCCACACTACCACCTGCACAAAGAGGCGTGGCTGACATTCCCGATGGAACGGTCAAATGTGAGGCTTCATCATGAACAACACCTATCAAACATTCGAATCTCATCATGGGTTGATTACCCCGCCGGATATAGCTTGTGATCCAACAGTAGCCACTACAGTTTCTCCAGCGACTCGCTTGACTGCGGATGTGACGGTTAGCTTCAAATGGGGTCAAACAGGGGACGAGTTAATACTAACACTTCTGCCACGACATGGGCTCCTTGGGTGGCTTTCCAGCTTCGTGCCAAACCTTGGCACACCAGCAAGTCACCAGAAGATCAAGCTCCTTTTCCTCCAGCGGAACCTTGACCTCGAAGCTGGGTGGCGACGTCTGGCCAGACTCCTTGTTGAGGCTCTGCTTGAACTCGATGCCAACCACCCGGTCCTTCGTGTCCACCCAAGTGATTTGGTTCTTGTTCTTGATTCGACCCAGGACACCCTGGCTTGCCTTGAAGTGGTCTGCAACTTGATACGCAGCCGATCCTACACCCTGGACGAGAAAGAGGCCCGGGTATGCACGATCTTGGCCGGCTCTTCCGTTAATGGCCAGGTGGGCGCCCCCCATCTGGCTCCACGTGTCTTGGAAATCGTACAGATGCACGCGAGGTGGCTTCTCGCAAGGTTCGTTATTAGGGGGATAGCAGTGTTTTGTGATGCTGCAAGGTTCTGTCGTGGGGTTTCCAAGTGGACTACCGAGCTCGTACTGAACCCGGTTGTGGGACTGCTCCAGCACGACACAGTCATCCAGAAGAAAGGTTGGTGTATCAGTTTTAGCCGCAAGCGGTTGGCTAGAGCTCGAGGCTACGCTGTCGTATTGCGGGGGTGCATTTCCAGCCGGGGCTGGCGCATTATTGTCGGGATAGTACGGAGGAGGAGATGCCATGATTGAGTCTTGATGTTGCTTATGCACCAAATCCGCTTTAGAAGACGTCGCTGTGGTTCTTATTAAAGCATCGCTGCTGACTTGTTACCCCAAACTCTGTGACGTACCAGTCAGGGATTATTCTGGGGTTGTGTGAGCACAGCCTTGGCTTGCTTCAGATTAACATTCGACGGGACACTTGATTGGGAGTATTTTGGTGACTGCCTTGGATCGGCAGAGGCGAGGTAAGGCAAGCTCAGCCACCAACAAAGGATCAGCGTTGCCCGACACAGCCAACATTTGCCTCAGGGCTTAGCATGCACCTGGATGTAAGAAAACTTGAGATACCAGAATATTTACACTCAGTAAAGAGTACTTATATAATAACCTAAGTATATGCTAAGTAAGAGATAAAAATAAGGAATAATATCCTAAATATTTAAATACTTTATTTATTATATTTAAGGACCTTTATTTGCCTTAGAAGATAGATATTGTTGACTTGGTGTCTTATTCTTTTCTGCGAACGCGTGGCATGGAAACTCATGCGATGAGGACGATGCATTCTTTTCAATGCAATAAATACTTAGAATCAGCAAACATTATGAGCGCATCCCTAATAATGCGTTTCGCTGTATCCTACGCGAATAAGAGCCAAGGAGGCCCAAATTATCTAGCCTTGTTTCCAGGGTAAAGAAACTATCAATGTGATACTCAAACTACGGTTTCCATTCAGAATTGTATACAAACATTTATTCCTCCATCACAAGGTCTCATGCCGAAGACGCTCATCAGCCAACATGAAGGGGTTTGACATTGCCACTCTTGATCCCCTCCAAATCCAAGTCTTGACGAACATGCATCTCTCCGTCAAATAAGACATCAATCTCTTCTAGAGTCAGCCCCTTGGTCTCAACCCACTGGAAGTAGATGAAAAGCCACATCAGAATGTTCCACGACGCGTTAACAATGTACGTCTTCCATCCAATAGCCTCCATCATGTACGGGAAGGCCATGGTGACCAATACTCCACACGACTTGATCAGGATGCCTTGCATTGCAATCCCGTTGGCGCGCATGTTGTACGGCAGAACCTCTGGTGCATACATGGCTGTGAGAGGAGTGATGCCAAAGGAATACGCGCCCAGGAAGAGGAAGATACAGGCAATGGTACCGTAGGTACCGGCCAGATTGTGCGAAGTCCCGAACCTGGCAGTCAGACCTGCTAGCAGGTAGAAGAAGATGGAGCAGAGACCCAAGCTGAACAGAGCAAGGAACCGGCGCCCAAGTCTCTCGGCCATGAAGGATCCACAGATCGCAACAACCAGCTGCCACGAAGAGAGACAGACATTGACCTTGAGTTGCGTGACCGAGTCACCAAGACCGGCCTGGGTGAGCATACTGCCAAAATAGTAACTAGATTTTGATGTTAGCACTATGGTGATTGTGTGATTGGGCCATCTCCTACGTGATGATATTTGAACCAGTCAACATGGCAAGCGGCGCCACAGATAAGGCCAGGAGAAGTCTCTTGCGGTTCGCTCGGTTCTTGAGCATATCTACGATACTGACGCTCCGGCCCTCGTTCTTCTCGTATTCTAGAGTGTCAATGACTTCCCTATACTGAGTTTGTACTTGCGGATGCTGCTCATCAGCACCGTTGACTCTTGCCAGGACCTTGAGCGCTTCTTCTCGTCGATCTTGGTATGCTAACCATCGGGGAGACTCTGGAACAAAGGGGATGAGACAGAGAACAGCGAGTGGAGGCACAGCTTGTAGAATAGATGGGATCCGCCATGTCCAGTTGGAAGGTTCGAGGCCGGAGGACTGGAGGTTCGCATCTGTTAGCATGATTGATCAAAACTTCGGAGATATGTCTCTACTCACTCCATACGATATCCCAGCAGCGAGCAGAGAGCCCACGGCCCAACAAGAAAAGTAAAGCCCCAGCGCTGTGGGGCGAACCGAAGGTGCAGTCGTCTCAGCAACATAGGTGCCAGCAGCAGTCTGTCCGAGTCCGACGCCAATGCCGATGATGATGCGGCCCGCGATGAACATGGCGATGTTGATGGCTCCCCCAGCGATGGCAGCGCCCAAGATGTTGACGATGCAGGCGGCGTACAACCCAATCTTGCGCCCCTTTCAGTCAATGAGCATTCCGGTGAAGGGTCCGACCAGAATGGCTCCCAGGAAAGTGGCGCAAGTGTTGACAGCAGTCGTTGCAGTCGTAAGCTCAAAGTAGCTCTGGTACGCCTTCATGACGTTGAGCGAGCCCATGAGTGAACCGTCATAGGCGATGGCCACGGAGTCGACCACACACACAGAGATTACCAGGGCCGTCGTCAAGTGCTTGCGGAGCCCATCTGGGGCCTCAGTGTGTGTAATGGATGGGGTCATCGTTCCTGTCAGTTACTGGGCTGTTGGTCTTGCTGTTTTCCGTATTTGATGGAGAGTACTGGAAACCAAGGAGGAGAAGGGCAGATAGTTATAGAAGGTTGAACCAGAGTTATCTTGGCCAACTTTACGCGTTGTCAGGCCGAGACTGATAGCAGCCCGTCACAGCGCCCACCCCACATATGATAGTCTGGGGTAAGTTAATCTAGCCGTCCTCATGATCCGGGGTTGGCCCATCATGTTGCCCAAGGGAGTCGAGATAGCGAGCTTTGACAGGGCAACAAATCTGGTGGCCGCGGAGGTGAAGCCGCCGTTCCGCCAGGGAGACGTTTCGAGACCACTATCACCGGCGCAGCCTATGATTGGTCGACACAACGATAACTTGATTCGTTCGAATTAAGGGCACTAACCGTTCCAGACCTAGTCAGTTGGGCCTGTCCATGCATAAGACATTTCGCTTGCCCCAGGTTGCGGATTGTCCGCTTCCAATCCCGCTGCTTCTTCCGTCACAAACAGTTCGGCCAAACGAGAAAGAAAGAAACACAGAGAAGCAGCGGTCATGCACAGTCCCAAGCGGAGGCGAGCCGCTGTGGCGTGCAACTATTGTCGCAAGAGGTGAGTCGATGTGGAATGGCGGGCCGCAATGCTCCATGTTCCGTTGTCGCGATAGAGACAAGGCCAAGATACTGCAGATACTGATCAATTTGTGTCTGGTAGAAAGCGCAAATGCGATGGCGGGAGACCAGCCTGTAGTCTCTGCGAGGAGGTTGGAAACCCATGCGAGTACCGTGAGGTCGAACCTCCCAGGTATGTTTACCTCCACTGAATTGTGCCCTGCACGAGCCTGTGTGCTCACCCAGTCCATCTGTAGGAACGCATCTGTGCCGTTAGATCAACTGAGCAGTATTCTTGACCGGCTCGAGGCATTAGAACGGCGGGCGGATGGTCCAACAACAACGGATCAGACAGACTCGAGCCGCCAATACCCCGAAAGTGCACAGTTCATCCTCGGCGAGGACTTTGGCCTGGGCTCGGCGGAGACCCCGGACGTGGCTCCGTCACTGGCACCGACTCCGCTCAACTCAGCTGGGCTCAACACCACCATGGCCATCCCCTTATCACACTCCACAACGACAGGTAGCCTCTTACGGTCGGCCCCAGCCCGAGCCCTACTCGGGGATTATCCACAAGATATCTTCCTCCACGTTGAACTAGGTCGTAGCGTTCCGGCCTCCCTATCGTTGACCCCGAAGCCACTCAACCAGGTTGAGATACCGGCCATCTCGCGCAACGAGGCTGACGAGCTAATGGACAAGTTCTTCAAGTTTGTCCACCGATTCTATCCAATCCTGGACGAGGACGAATTCCGGAGCACCTATCATGATGTATTCACTCAGGGTCTTGCCCCTAATCTTGCCACTGCCATGGTGCTCATTGTTCTGGCTCTTGGCAGCGTGTCCGACGCCGACTACGAAGGCTCCGCTTCATGGGAACCGGGCAGCCGTTTCTCATCCCCTGCAGTCAGCATTCTACTTACAGTAGGACTCGAGTCGTTCGGCGGAAGCTTACTTCTCCCGCAATCGTTATACTTGGCTGCTATCTACTATAGCTTCCTAGCTAGACCTTTGCCGGCCTGGCGGCTGGTGCATATGGCATCAACTGAAGTACAGCACTATTGGATACGGTAGACCCCCCTTTCCATCTCCATTCAGGATGAACTACTTATACTTTGATTAGAAAATTAGACTCACTAAACGACGCGCAAGCATCCGCACAGGGTCAGTTGATACTGCGACTGTGTTGGGCTATCTTCATTCTCGAGTGGTACGGCTATGGTCCCATGACTGAAGACTTTAGCTGATTAATATTTAAGTGATATCGTCGCCGAACACCATTTCCCCAGAAGCGGAATAGACAATGTTGTCGAACAGCTCCCCTTTCCCGGCTTCGGCAACACACCCGAGCCCCCGATGCTGCGCTGGCTGGCCAACATCTCGTCCCGTCGCCTGCTAAACCGGATACACTACGTGCTCTACGATACGTACCAAGGTGTAACAGCCGGTGTGGACTCATCGTCTGGTGCCCCGACCTCTCAGTTTGGCATCAGCCAAGAACTCAACCGTCAACTCCACGCCTGGTATGATTTGCTTCCTCCTGCCATCAAACCAGATCTGGACCACGGCGAGCATGGTCTTGACGACTCCATTCTACTCATGCGCTTTCATGCCGCTGGGGATATTATTCATAGACCTTTCCTGCTCCAAGTATGTGCTTTGCCTTCCGGGGAGACAACACCAGATGCCAGAATGGTTGAAAACGCCAAGACGTGCTTGTATCATTGCCGTGGCTATCTAGGAGCCGTGCAAGGTGTCCTGAGAAAACCATCTGCATCACTTGAGATCTTTACTCACTCGTAGGTAAATTTCCGACTGTCCATTTACATCCTCTCTAATCTGTTTCTCCACAGTACCATGGCAGTTATTCTGCTTCTCACATTTGCCTCCTTTTCTCCCCCTCTCGCTCCTGACCTGCAGGATGTCAAGGAGCTACAAGCGCAAGGGGCATCGATTCTGCAAAAATGGTCCTTCCCTGAGTCCAGTATAGAGACTATGCTATCTATAGTACGAACAGTGCGAGTCAAATGTCTCGGCCGCTGAGCCAGTCGATCCTATTCTACAATCACATCCAGCTCATTGGAGAAGTCCCGTGAGCTGGCACCAATGTAGCACCTGTATGTGCCCTCATCAAGTCTCCATGCACCGCGGGCTATGCCCTCTGCGACGGGATCAAACCACCAAAAGGCCGTGGCTGCCAACTTGATGCTGACCATCTTGCTCTCCCCAGGGTCTACAGTGACCTTTCTGAACCCGGCGAGGGCTCGAGGGGCGGAAGAGAGACCAGAATTACCGATACGTGTAGAAGGAGACACGTAAAGCTGAACCACCTCGCTACCAAGTAGGCTTCCCATGTTTTTGATGAAAACTTGCACGACAGCACTGGAAGAGCCATCTCGGCCCACTTTGCCTTTGATGGTTGCGCCAGTGATGGAAAACGTCGTGTAAGACAAGCCATGGCCAAACGGCCACAGCGGCTCAATGTCTCGGTGATCAAACCAGCGATATCCCACCAGGACGCCCTCCCCATACTCGGCCTTGTCTGCGACTCCATCACCAGGGAACCACTTGTTGGAGCCATGGTCCTCAATCTTGCGGGGAAAAGTCAGGGGAAGCTTTCCCGATGGGTTGACGAGCCCGAAAAGGACATCAGCTATGGCATTTCCACACTCTTGCCCCTGATACCAAGCATGTACAATAGCACTAGCTTCATCAACCCAGGGCATGCTTATGGCGCACGCGGACTGTGTCACCACGACCACGTTCTTGTTGGCAGCACAAACAGCTGAGACAAACTCATCTGTGCGGCGTGGAAGAGAAAGGGATGTCCGATCAGATCCTTCCCTCTCGGTATCGTTGTTATGACCGATGACCAGGACAACGGCATCTGCATCCTGTGCTGCGCTCACGGCGTCTCTAAACATGGCTTCCTCGTCGTGCCTAAACAGCATGCCAACCCGTACCCCCGAGATCTTGTGGAAGAGTGTGTTGTCGTGTGGCTTAGTGGGAGGAGGAACGACGACATTGTCAACCCTCAGCTCATACGTCTTGCCGGCCTCCAAAAACTTGCTGGCGAAGCACTCTACGCTTCCGCAATTCATAAAGTTCCCACTGATCTCAGTCCACTCTGTATTATCCATCAGGAGCTCCCCGTCTATCAAGAGCTTCGCCTTGCCCGTGTTAGACAAGCTGAAATCATAGACTCCCGTGACGCTAGGACGGAGGAGTCCGGTGGCCCTATAGCTGAATATGGTACCACGCAGAGGAGCAGGAACATCTCCGTCGCTCATGAAATAGACGAGGGAATCCTGCCAGAAAGTAGTTGCTACGATGTCGCCTTCGAACCTCTGTCCTGCGAAAAAGTCTACCTGGAGACCCGGAGTGCCACTACCCGGCCTCGCGAGGCAGTGTCCGATCAAAGGCGGCTGCAAGTGCGTGAAGATGCCTTGCTCGTACACTATATCCATGTCGGGGTTTTTCTCTTTGGAGAGAGACGCGATTGACTCATACGGGGTGGTGATGTAGTACGGGTTGACGATTGCACTGCCGGTTCCGCCAATGGTGGGATTCTTTGCGTTGGGTCCGATGATGGCCAACTTTCGAATAGCTCGCGGGTCTAGAGGAAGTAGGTTTTCATTCTTGAGGAGAACAATTCCCTGGGATGCAGCCTCTCTTGTGATCTTACGGAACTCGGGGGTGTCAGTCTCAGCCTCGTTGGCCGTAATTTCGGCCTCAGTATCGCTGCATGTCGCTGTGATGGGGGGCTGTGCTTCTCGGCCTAGAAGCTTGAACTTCTGGAGCAGCTGTAGCAGCCGCTGGACAGAAGGGTCGACATGCTCGGTCTCCGAAACCTGACCCATTTGTACCGCCTCCATCAATGCCTTGCCGTATCGAAGCGGAGGACCCGGCATCTCAAGATCTGTCGTTGCGCAGATGCTATCGACCGTTGAGTTGAGGCCGCCCCAGTCACTCATGACCAGTCCCTGATATCCCCACTCCTGACGAAGAATATCGTGGACAAGATATCGACTTGTGTCGACGTGGTGGCCATTCACTTTGGGATAAGCCGTCATCGCAGTCAGAGGTTGAGCCTCGAGCGCCATGTGAAAGGGCCTGAGGTAGATTTCTCGCAGTGTCCTCTCATCAATCTTCTCGTCCATGTTGAAGCGACGCGTCTCCATATCGTTGGCGACATAGTGTTTCATGCAAGCCCCAGTGCCCATGCTCTGAACGCCGCGGATGTACGCGGTGGCCATGTTCCCCGTCAGGAAAGGATCCTCGCCAAAGTTCTCAAAGTTACGACCGCCGAATGGAGATCGGCTAATGTTCATGGTCGGTGCGAGAAGGACATGGGCGCCCTTGCTCTTGGCCTCTGATCCCAGGATGGTGCCGACCCTTTCAACCAAGTCCGGGTCAAAGGTCGCTGCGAGGGAGATTCCGCATGGGATATGTGTTGTGTGCGTTCCATCTGTCCATCGCGAACCGCGCACGCCGGCTGGGCCGTCGCTCGTCTTGAGGCTCTTGATGCCGAGTCGTTCAATCGCTGCCGTTTCCCACATGTTCTTCCCAGATAACAGAGTACATTTTTCCTCCAGCGTTAGAGACTCGAGCAAGTTCCTGATCTTGGCTGCATCAGCCTGGGTATGTTCTGAAATTGCCATGTTCTGGATAGTAAGGAAGGGAAGGGATGGTTCAAGGGTGTCTAGAGGAGTCTGGGGCAGAGAAATTGGGTGCAGACTTGGTACATGGAGGTCGGAGATGCCAGTTCGTCGTCTCTGGATTAAATACATAGACTGCTTCTTTGCATGTATCAAGCCCATGCTACCGATCACGGCAAAGCACAGTAGTGTGGAGGAGTAAGTTGGCTGCGAGGCGGAGCGGCGGGATAGTCACCGCTCGCTGAGCATGGCTCCATCAGCGGAACCTCTCCGCAGAACCGACGCCAAGGGTGGCGGATCATCTAGTCAGATTTGCTCAAGTCGCTTTGATACACTAAGATAGCCGCTAGCTATGGGCTTGAGTCGTTTCCAGTTCTTGTCCGGCTTTGGTCTACGACCAAGCTGCTCTCGACCTTGTTAGAAGCGACATGGAAGGCGAGTCGGGCAAAAGGATCACGGCTAGATCCCAGCTTCGACCGTGAACTAAAGAAATCACTATGAGGTCATTCATTAAAGACTACATTTCCTTAAATGATCTATAGATTCTAGCTCATCAAAATTTCACAATACTTCTTTTTAACCATAAGCGTTTCTCGTATTAGTCGTCTATCAAGAAATGCCATAACCTGAATAGCCAAGTTTGCAAGATGGCATTGATAAGAATATTTCGACACAACTAGTCACTAGCACTAACACTACTGTAGGACATTCGCCGACTGCAGATACACTGCAAATGACAAGCTCAACAGGCCAGTCACAAAACTGGCCGAGCTAGCATCGCCAGATGAAGACACTAACAACCCAGTGATCATGACGCTTACAATCCCGCCTGCTCCCCATGCCACAAGCGTTCGGCCATATCTAGCCCGAAACCTCGCCGGTTCCGGTTCTTTTGCCTTGATCAGACCAGGAAGAATACCAAAACCTGCGCCATGGCCAAAAAGCACCACTGAAAAGGCAGCCGCAGCTGTCAGAAGCCCCGGCCACTTTGAGAAGGCAAGGAGAGAGGCGCCTCGTACGTAGAAGAGAGCCAAGAAGGTAAGCCTTGGGCCTGGTCGTGTGGCCAGAACTGGAGCCATGAATCCTCCCAGGGCTAGAACGACCATGAAGCACGGCAAGATTCGAAGGGCATCTCCAGCAAACTCCTGTCCGTGGTAGGATTCTGCGCGCCATAGTGCTGAAAAGACCACCATCCCAGGAAGAGCATTAAAGAATAATAAAAAGTCTTCGAAAGCCACCGCACTTGGCTTTGGCTGGCACCTCTCTGCATTGCCTAGTTTGCACCTTTCCTTGTCATTTGGGAGCACAACTTGTGTGGTCACACCAACGACACTGACTGCAACGCCGACCAGTTGTAGAAGACGTCCCAGGTTCTCTGCGTCCAATGACTCAGCGCCTAGGATCAGTGCCGATGCGAAGCATACTGCTGACCCCGATGAGAAACCCAGAGGACCTATAGCACTTCTAAGTCGGGAATGCGGAGGGAAAGTTTGCCCAACCAAGACGACAACAGCGAGATAAGTCCACCCAACACCAATGCCTCCAACTGCCAGACAAGCGAGCAGACTCATAAGGTCTGTACGAGCTAGTGATATGCCCGTGCCAACCACCGCTAGGCCCCAGAGACCCGTACCTGCGGCGGCTGTGGTGCGGGCTCCGACTCTGGTCATGGCGGCGGCGCAAGAAGCGACCCCTACAGACAGCCCAAGACATGCAGATGCGAAGGGGACTGAGGACCAAGCGTGACTGATGTGAAGTAGTCGGGGCAGTTCAGCTTGAAGAACGCTCAGAGCGTACACAGTCCCCACGCTAAACATGTTGGCAAAGCTGACGAGCGCAACCAGTGGCACCGACTGCTCCACAGCGGACGATTGAGAGGCCATTGTGCGCCTGGTCTAGATCTTGGTAGATAATGACTGAGCCAAGACAAACAAGGGAAATTGAGGGAATGGGTTCAAGGACGAGTGAAGAATAGTCAAAGTCGGACTCTAAGAGCTGGAATTTGGCAGAGCAGAAACTGTATGCGGCTCAAGGTACTTACTTATAGCCTCCGCCGTCCCGGTGGGCTTTGCGGATTCGCGGCAAGGGTCCCGCTTGGTCACTCTACATCAATGGGCCGCTTGCGGTAAGCGGCAAGGCATGCCGCTGGTGACCGCAATAGAGGGCGAAATCAAACGTGTTGGTACACAGCAAATACTGGGTTGTTTTTCACGTTAAGCAATGCTCCCTTGCATGTTTCTTCTTTTTTTTTTTTGCCCCTTCCCTCGTCGCATTCTTCTTCAGCTCGCTTGTCCCATGTATCACTAGTCAGGGGGCTAACGAACCTCCCTGGCGGAGTTGAAATCCACAGCCGTCGAGTTCTTGGGGAGCATCCATGGACTAGGATCAGCTACAGCCACGCCTTGGACTTTCGGAAGGTAGAAAAATGGCCGAGATTCAGAAGGCTATTGCCATGGGCTGACCAGTCGAGCTGCAGACAACCAGCGGCATCGCTTTTCCCCGTTCCTCCCGTTATTTCCGCTTTTCCCGGACAGTCTGGTCAAAAGATAAATGGGCATTGGAATAGTGAATGCCTTCCTCAACCTATACATGTTCAACATTCATTCACAACAATAATCATGTCATCTTCTATCCGAATCGCCGCCTGTCACGCCGCTCCAGTATTTCTGTCGGCACGACAGACAACGGCAAAAGCCATCAACTTAATCAAGCAAGCTGCAAAGAACAAAGCCAACTTGGTTGTCTTTCCCGAGACGTACATTCCTGCTTTCCCCGTCTGGAGCTCGCTGCGCCCCCCAACTGAGAACCATGGTTTATTCAAGCTCATGGCCCTCGAATCTATATACGCCGACGGCGACGAAGTTCAAGCTCTCCGTGCTACGGCGAAACAACTGGGTATTATGGTCAGCATCGGTCTATCAGAAAAAGTCCGCTCGAGCAGCGCAACTCTTTATAACTCGAATCTCCTTATTGGAACCAAAGGGGAGGTCTTGGTCCACCATAGGAAGCTTGTACCGACATTCTTTGAGAAGCTAACTTGGGCACCCGGAGACGGTCACGGATTACAAGTTGCTGAAACTCCCTACGGAAAAATCGGGAATCTGATTTGCGGCGAAAACACCAACCCTCTGGCCCGATATACTCTAATGGCACAAGGCGAACAGATTCACATCTCTACCTGGCCACCTATCTGGCCCACTCGCGTTCCGCCTCCTCCCTCTCAAGGCGAACCGACCAACCGTGAACCAGAGAAGCCCAACTATGACAACGTCACTGCCAACAGGACCCGCGCTGCAGCTCATTGCTTCGAGGCCAAATGCTTTGGCGTCCTCTGTTCAGCCGTTCTAGGAGACGACGCCATAAGGGCTATTTCGGACGGCTCCCCATACCTCGCTCAGGTGCTGGAACAATCTCAACGAGGCGCAACTCAGTTTCTGGACCCAACTGGAGCGCTTCTGCCTGGGTTCACCGTTGACTCCGAGACGCAGGAGCATGTTCCTACTGAATACCTTCAAAAGCACGAAGGAATTCTATATACGGACATAGACGTTGAGGATTGTATTGAGGGGAAGCAGTATCACGATGTTATCGGTGGATACCAACGCCTAGATATCTTTGACTTGAGGGTTAATCGAACTCGCCCGTCTCCAGTGACATTCGTTAAGGGGGACAACAAGCTTCAGTTCCAGGAACTGAAGGGAAAAACTGGGGATAATATACCTTAGTTTAGATAGATACTACTTCTTCATAGAGTGATTACTGAGTAATTACGTTTAATTCTGTCAGAGCACTATATGTCTCGAGTCGACATAGGAAAGAGTAGAGAATTAATCTCATTCGGTGGTCCCACGTCTCTTGTGGCGTTAGACATCTGTGGTTCTTTGTCTTCTAAGATGTGAGGTGTGAGTCTACATAGCATTGTGTTGAGAGACTACAGTCTCGGGGAGGTATAAAACTCTCTCTTATTTCGCATGTAGAGGTTAAAGCAATTAAATACCCCGTGAGAGGCTTAACCTTTCATGACGATGCGGCTGGGTGTAACTCTTCTGCTACCTGCAAAAAGTTAAAATAAAAAATAAAAAAATAAAAAAAAGGTACTATGCTAATATCGGTTTATACTTTTATAACGTGTTGATAGTTTATTCTTTATTATTAGGTAGTCATAGCGCGGCCCTTGATCGGAACTGAGCCAGAAGACCGAGTCTATGTGGCACGCCATGCAACCACATGGTGTCGTACACAATAGACCACTATGCCATACAGCAAAAGTAGGAGATACCTTCTAACAGATACCGTAGCAATTGGTCATTATACTGCTCAACACATGGGCTTGTAAGTACAGGACCCCGTCCGGTGTAGCTCAGGCCGTTGTTTCATTGCTTTCTTTTCATTGCCAAGTTCTAATAGGCGCCCCAAGCCCAGATATCTAGCTTTTCAGTGGAGAGTTTAGTACACCGCCCCCATCACTGTGCACACACATGCCCTTCACATCGATAGACAGGACTCAAAGACCTTCTACACACTAAACATCAGTCAAATAAACGATATATGCAGTGCTCTCAAACGTTCTACGGCATAATTCGTAAGTTTGTCACCATCCCTTATCTTATTTATAGTATGTACACCCTTCACTTTTTACCTATGCAAACTTGACAGAGCATCACCTTTCAACTGTAAACCAAGCAGGCACTGAAGGATTCCGCCTGTTCAGCCCTATTATCCAGGCGGTAACTTGAAAGGATTCCCAACTCTCTCGATGGCAAGAATCATCGCGTTGCTTTTGTGAGTTTGATTGTTGGGATGTCACTTCGCTTCAAAGGAGCCAACAACTCAGGTTGAAAGCATCACCAACGTCATAAAAGGAAGGAGCCAAAGTAGGATCGAAAGCATTCACTAAAGCTAAAGCATCAAGGTGTTGGAATCCAATTGTAAAGCAATGTTGGGTCTGGCTCGCCCTTTCTGGTTTCGTTCAAACCAATTACTCTCTGTTGCCATCATCTAAAACACTTCCCTTTTCCTGTGAAGAACACCAAGGGACATGGTTCTACTTTACCCTGCAGTCACCGGACTTTTACCAGACTATTTCCTCTAAACTAGTGCAACGCTTTCGGTCAGGCTGTGGGGTGTTAGTGACTGACGCGATGAGTGATGGTTATAAGAGGTTACCGGTAGCTCGGTCTCAGTCATCAAGCACGACACATCAGTGGGGATGTTTTAGCTGGGAAATCATCTATTAAATTGCGAGCCAAGGCATGTCTAGCTGAGGCATCACACCTAACGGCTTTGCCGGCTTGCTTTTACCCAAAAAATACTTGCTCAAGTGCCCAGGCAGATCACAAATCAAGGCCCCATAGCAATTACAGGCTAAGAAGTGACCTCATGAATGACGACGAATTGCTAACCACTACGGGAATAGAGTCACCCGGTGGCCTGGGAAGTTCAGCTGGCTCAGCTCATAAAGAAATTTAAGTCGGTCCGGCCGTGCGGACCTGTTAGGCGAAGAGCGCCACAAGCGGAAAAAGACCACGGCCTAGGTTCAAAAGCTGTCACCCACCGCGGCGGTTAGCCTCGTTGGTCTAGACCCCGGCCTCGTCACATGAATGGGATTAGCGGGGGAATTGTCATCAGCCGTCTTTTTGATCGGAAGCGTCGGTCGGCGAACTGCTGGTCTGGCATTTGACGTGCGAGTCTATTGGATTTGACAGTTGGTCTAGTTTCGCGCCGTCTGCTTGGGAATGGGGCCATTCTTCTATAAGCATCAAGTCAGCCAGGCACATGTTTGTTTCATTTGACAAGCCTGGATCAAGGTTCATGTTATCACATATGGAGTATCCGATTGTCTGGCTTGGGTAGTGTGTTATGAAATGTCTGAAGCGCCAAGACGTAGCATGATGATGGGTTCGGAGCCTCTGGGCGGTGATTGAGACCTTTGAAGGCCAAGAACGGGGGATTTGAGCAGCACCGGCACAAAGGAACTGATAAGCCTCTTTGCATCGAGCCACATCCGGACTGGCAGAGAAGACTATGTTCTTCGTTGCTGTCGCTTTGTGTGATGACTGTTTCCCATGAATTTAATAGTCAGAGACCTGGAACTCTGCTTGCTTTCAAATTGAAATGGGCAGGTATCAGTAAGAATGATTCTCTGCAGCGGGGGTTGAACGTGTCATCCCTCTCAAACGCTCTCCAGGATGGTGTCAGCAAGTGCCATTTCCATGGTGATAGCAAGTTCTTGTGTTCACCATGCATCCTCTCTATTGTAGTTGTCATTCCAGTCCCGCTCGTCTCGTCCGATTGGTCTCTCTGTCTGGTATTCGCGCGCGGAGCTATGCATATGCAGTCACTAGACGCGACGGTCTATCGAATCATTGTCTGAGAGTCGTAAGCAAACACTGCATCCGTCATTGGCCTCGGAACTTGGTAGTGAAAACTGTACTGGTCATCGTGCCGACAACACTTTCACCACTCGGTCTGTTTCATGTAAGCGCGGGTCGTAAACGCGGCTGTTGACAGCTCTTGTTATTATGCCGTGTATTCGATTCGAGTCGCTTGTCAAAGATGAATGGAGTATATCGGCCATGGCATGTCAGAGTTTTCCAATCCTGGAGCCTTGTCTCTTCGAACAATCAGTCACAGCCTAGGCAGCCGGCCCCCTTAAACCGCCATGTCTTTGTTGACTTGGCAATGAAACGTCAGCCTTGTTCCTTCAGGCCTGATACTTTTTCTTCCCCCATTCAGAAGTGATGCGCGTGCTAGAGGACTCATTCGAACTGCCGAAATTCTTGCTTGTGTTGATCGGTCGTTCCCAATCTCATCGAGAGTTGCATGCAGATCTGTCAGCATCGGCACATATTGCAGGAGTCTGAAGCGATATAGATTTGTAGATCCAACCGCAGAGGGGTACATCGCCGGTCTTATCAATGCGGGCGCGAGTCATGTAGGAGCTCCGTTGACGTTGGTGAGACACTAGACATGGCGTCGTTTCGAGTGACGGCAGTGGGTGAAATCGCGGAAATCGAGCCGCATTCTATCAAGTGCATGGGACAGCGACAAAAGCTCAGTTCCACCTTGGCAACGCAATTGAAACTTGCCAAGGTCTTAAATGATCGAATACGGACTGTTGCGACATCACTTGATTACCCCTACAAGTCTACCAGCGCAGCCTGATTGAGCATCCAGCTCGCCATTCAACATCAAATGCCTACCCTACACACTCACGGCAAACCACTGGTGGTGAGCGCTGTGTGAGTCAATGTGCGGTAAACTCGGACCCCCTGACGTGTGCCTGACTCTAATGCCCCTTTCCCGAGTCAAACGACACTCCGCGTTCCGGTCCGCCGGATTCGACAAGAGCCTTGTGGCTTTTCCCTTTTTCTCTAAAAACGCTCAGACCATTCTCAATCTTGGTGTGTGTGCGCGTTGGGGGACGGGAAGTGATGTTGACAAGTTGGAGCCAAAACTTGTTAGCATCATTTTTTAGCGTCTTCAGCGCTCAAGTCCAAGCGTCCAGACGGGGACAATGGTCAAACGTCTTTTTGGATGATCGATATATCCGAGCCCGGGGGAGGATGGCACTGGCCATGGGGGGCAAGAATGGGTATTGTGATTGTTATTGAAGCTATTTTGAGGTTGGTGATGAATACCACGCTGTGCAAGGATTCTGGTCTCAACACTTTGACAAAGAGGGTACTGAATGGCTCCTGAATTGTTTCGACCAAGAATGCCCTGGCCTCTCAGTGGACGACGTTCACACTGCCCAGAGCTCGCCCTGGCACTAGGGCTTGGATAGAGTTTGTTGGTGAATGCACCCTCCAAGGGTCAAACATCAGCTGGGTTTAATTGATATCCCACTTCGATGGGCGAATGAGCCAGCCACAGTCAATTCAAGGCAAATTGAGGGGGAGGTGTGCAACTGTCTGTAACTGGTCGCTCTCGCCCGGGTATAATGTGGCGTTACGGGCTTTGACATTGCAGATTTGCCGTGCCGTCCCCCCCCGGAAGTACGAGGCCGGGCGGCTCGAATCTCGGGTCAGCAGCCATGTTATGCAAGATGTGAGATCCGCACAGATGCAAACTCGACAAAAGGACAAACGGGGTCTGTTGCCACGGGAAGGGGGGCACTGTGCTTTGTTCTTGCCAGAGCCTCCTCTTGTTTCTTTGCTTTTGGTTATGGGGCTGAGGTCCAGATGCTGGAGGCAAACTTTTTTCGTGTTTGATTGGGCGTGGATTGGTGGAGATGCTTGGCGTTGACCAAGGTTTCTGGGGGCATTCCAAGGATGTGAGCGTCTTGTTCAGCCTCTTTGCTCAGAAGGCATGCAAGTCTCGGCTTGCAACGTGATGATGGATCACTTTCCGACAATCTGTCAGATATCAGACCCCAGAGGTCAGATATCAAGACACAAACCCTCATCGGCTGGCATCTCAGTGTGACGTGTGTTCTCCAACAGACGGCTCCCTTACATCAAAACCACCTGGCTGCCAAGCACAGTGGATGATGCCTAATGTAGGGAGGGAGATGATGGTCTCCTTGCGCGGTAAGGAGGAATGAGAAATTAGACTCGAGATTTTCTTCTCTTTTTGCTTCTTCGTCCCCAGGACCAGGAATGAAGCAAACACGGCCACCACAGCTGGGACGCCATCCAACTTGGTGAGAGCTGCCGTTTCCGATGCGGGAACCAACGGGACTACCGAGAGTGAATACATTGTGTGTACGTATGAATGGATGGATGCAGAAACAAGCTTGAGAACGGTCCCGGTTCCTTGGGAACCTTGGCGGGATTGGAGATGGATGGGTCCATGACAGCTGATTGATCATACGGGGACCAAAAAAGCAATTCCTACAGGTGGGTTACGCGCCTTGTGGCTACAGACTGCTGTGAAAGCAACCGCCACTGCAGCCTATTTGCGACTGGTCTCTTTTGACGCATCTTTGTCACAATTGCAAACATGTTTTTTCCCCCTCTCCCATTCTTCTTCACACTCGTAGCTCGTAGACATCAACGAGAAGCCGACGGGTCTGTGTCACAAGGGGCACACCCTCCCCTTGACCCCCTTTTCCACGCCGGCGATATGTAGTGCAGCGCTAGTGGAAGTGACACTCGGGTTTGGAGCCACACGCGATGCTTAATCCGGAGAAAGTTGTCGAGAAGAGGGTCAACCAACCAACCAACAACCTCGGAGCTTGGAGCTCAGTTCCTGCTCTCCGGGGGGTGTGTTTGTCTGGGCCTGATCAGTCGAGAGAGAGAACGGCTTGGCCCTTGCATAACCCGGGTTAGCACGCCTATCTCCACGTGGCAGCTGGCCTGGTTCGTTCGTGACGGCGGTGGCGACTCGGCGAGACTCTTTTTGCTTGGTGGGAGAAATGGGGGCAGAAACTATCTGCCCATTGTAGATTGCCACACCGTAGATGCAGAGATTACGACTTCGTTCTGCTGTGGAGCGGGAGGCGGTGGTTGGACATGATGGAATTGAATGAATGAATGGGCGAGAGAAAAGGCTTTGGAGGCTGGTATGTCTTTCAAATTTACCCAAACCCTGAAATCATCACGCATCATCATGCAATACAGCAGCGCATCCCGTGGTTTAGATGCAGGTGGCTCAGCCCAGGTGGCTACATACCGGGTTTCCAATTAATTGTTGTCTTATGGGTCTGTGAAGGGGGGCGGCAAGGGTTTCTTCATTGAGATACACGAGAGATGGACAGATACTACGTAGGTAGACAGAGAGAGGCACGCGGCTGCTGCAAACGCACTGATACAAAAATGATGCCGCACATGAGACATCAGCGCACCGCATCAGCAGGGGCCCGTGAACTCACCACCAACTGCCCGTATTTACCTGGGTTCTGTCCTCTGGGCAAGCAAGGGATAAACACACCCAGTTTTTCCCTTTGGTTCCTCTTTTGTTCTGGCGTCAGGAACGCCCGTCTTGTAGTCAAAAACCCAATCTAGCGTCCTTCTGTCAAAGAAGAAAAAGTAAAACTTTGAAAATCCCCAGGATCTGGGGGCCAGCTTCCTGTGAGGGGGGGAGGAAAAAGAAAGGAAACCCAAGTGCATCGAAATGTCTCACCCAGCCGAGGTCAAACACTCACTGGACAGTGGCTGACCTACAGTGGGTAAGGTCCTCTATTGGCGGGTCCAATAGTTGCGTTTTTAGCAGGCCTTCATCGTGGAAAACACTGGTGAGGTGATGCAAAAGCTCCGATGCGTGCTAAAAGCGCAGTCCAGATCGCCATGATTAGCTCCCCTCGGGTCCTCCTGGCGCTACCGGCAAGGTTCCCGATCTGGACCAGTCCATTCGTCACTCCAAACGACGCCTCTGGTGCCATGTCTTTGTCGTCCAGCCAGCCATGTCTCTTGTCCCGACGTACCGTCTCAGCCCGCTGTGAGCGGGAGGAAGCTGGGCTGCTGTGGGAGAGCTGTGAGGTGGGCTGGGCGCTGTCTGTCCAGTGTGTCACAGCGGTTGTCAGGTTATCCTGGGTTTAGCGTCTGCACCGCGGGCTTTGTCAAAGCTTATGCCGATCTGTGTCGTGCCTTTTCCCCTCTGTCTGCCTGCTGTCTTCTGCACACCCACAGCAAGAGACGGGTAAAGCCTCGCGTTGCCCCCGCGGGCTCTGGCTGGCTGGATGGTTGCAGCCCGTACATGCCCCCCCTCCTCCTCTTGTTTCTCTAGCTCCTCTCTCCTGAAGAGCCAGTCCGAGCGCAACTGATGCTGTCCTATCCTCGTGTATGTAGTATTCGGGCATGATAGGCTTGCCCTGCCGGCTTTGCCTTGCCGGCCCTGCTGCCCTGCTTCCTGCAAGTCAATCTTGCTCTAGTCCAGGGTAATTGTCGACATTGGTTACTCCGTCTGATATAGATGACGATCGCAACGTCCTATCCCATGCAGGGAAGGAGGCCCGTTCATCTGGTGGACTCCCAAGGTCTCGGCTACGATACACGGACGACGCCATGCAACTCTCATGACGGATTCAAGGGGCATCCCCGTGTCAAAGCGCCATTCTAGCAGGGACCTCCCTACCTTTCACCCAAGCACGATCGAGTCCGCTGAGTGGGCCCCTGGATCTTGGGGCGTTAGTGTGACTGCGCTACTGAAACTGGGCTGCACAGTCCGGCAGATCCGTAGCGCGCCAGACGACACCCTCCTCCTCCATGCCTGTCGTCAGAGCGCAGCTCAGCGCAGATGTTGCTGGTCAGGCACGGAACGGAGAGGCCAAGGTCGAGATGGCACGTCTTTTGGGACCTGAGCGCCTGCGGCCACGGCTCCGTAGGGCCTGGGCCGACTCGGGCTGGGCGCCATTAAAGCCAGTTGCTCCCGCGTCCTGAATTCCTCTAAAGAGGGAGCCTCGTCCGTACATCTATCCCGTCTCGTCTTCAATGATGAACTCGCAGCATCTCGCATTGGGAAACGCAGAGAGACAAGAGAGAGTAGACAAGGAATACTCTTTCATCGAAGCCCTTGCTCTTGGACCCCGGGAGTCCTTTTCCTTGGTATCCAAAGAAGCGCTCGGTCTCCCTTCATCCCCTAGCACCCCGTCTCTGCCCATCACACCAGGCTCGTTGACTCGTCCGAGGACTCCTCCTCAACAACAACAACACCACATCTTCCCGGGCACGCCCCAGCAGCACCAGGCTCTCCAGCACCAGACCCTCCTTCAGCAACAGCAACAGCTCCTTCAGCAGCAACAGCAGCAGATACAGCAGCTACAGCTACAACACCAGCAACAGCAGCGCATCTACTCAAGCGCATCATCGCTCTCACAGCACTCCCAGCTCTACCCTAGCCCGCTGCCTCGATCCCTCACCACCAAGAAGAGCAACGTCATGGCCAACTCAACCAAAGCCCAGTCGGCATGCCTCGAGCTCTGCCACAAGACGACGGCGCTTGGTGACCGCATCTCGGTCCGCATGCTCGAGTATCTGACCATGCTCACCAAGCAGCCTCACGGCCTCGACGTCCTGGCCCACGACTTCCTCGACACGTGCGAAATCCTCTTCTCCATTGAAGCAGGTCTCGGCGAGTGCATCCGCAACCAGCAGACATTCCCCGGCGATGTCATCTCGGAGCTGAGCAAGAAGTTCCGCGTCACCCAGGCCGACTTCCAGCTCCTCGATCAGATGCTGGGCAAGTTCCTCGAGAACGAGCGCAAGGGCGCCATGGGTCGCATGCGACGTGGATGGGGAAGAATCTTTGGTGACAATGATATCGAGAAGATGATCATCGCCCTCGGCCGCACGCGCGAGAGTCTGCGCATGAGCGCCTTGATGTTCCAGTGGAGTCTGGGCAATGAGAAGATTGAGAATGAGCTTGGAATTGGCTACACTGGCCTCGCTGCCGCCCTCGATCGCATGGACACTCGAGCTGGTGTCGCCCGGGCCAAGTCTGAAAGCCATGGATCACAGTACAGGCCTTCGTCGGCCTCTCAGCACCGCGGCATTGAAGGCCATAGTGTCATCAGCACCAACCAGCCCCCATTGCCTCCTCTGCCTTGGGCCGAGCGCACTTCTTCTATTACCCAGGAGCCTCTCAGCCCTGGCCTTGCCGACCTCCGAGTTTACGGAGGCTCCAACAACATCAACACTGCCAGCTCCATCAGCTCCAACGAGCGATATCACTCTGGAACCACCGCGACCTTTGATCGCATGAGCACCTTTGACGAGTCGCATGAGACTCGCTCCCAGCACACCGCCCTCTCCGACAGCGAAGCTTCACTCGAGGAGCTCTCCGGTCTTGACCTCAATGGCGGAACCAAGGTTGTCCGACTAAAGGCTGATCCCTTCAGCATGCCTCGATGGAACCCTAGGAACACTGCTGGCGCTGATGCCGCCAACCTCAAGACGGCTCTCATCTCTGCTGTCCGTGGCAAGAACCACAAGCTCATTGAGCAGCTTCTGGATCGCGGTGTCTCGCCCAACACTGGGCCTGAGCACATGGCTCTCAAGGAAGCCGTCCTGAACACCGACGCCGAGGCTGTCCGCCTTCTCCTGCTCTTCGGCGCTGACCCCAACGGTACTGATCGCGATGGTGTCACTCCTCTCTTCGCCGCTGTTGAGAAGTCCTTCCTCGCTGGCGCCGTTCCTCTTCTCAAGTATGGTGCCGATCCCAACTTCACTCGTGGTCCCGACAATGAGACCGCCATGGCCGCCGCTGCCATCGCCAACAAGGTCAACTTTGCCCACCTTCTCCTCATCTATGGTGGTGACCCCAACCAGCTCACGGCTACCGGTGAGACCCTTCTCATCAGCGCCATCAACAAGAAGACGCCCAAGAAGTTCATTGACCTCATCCTCGACTACGGCGCCGATCCCGACGCCAAGAGCAGAGAAGGCAAGACTGCCCTCTTCGAGGCTATCCAGAACTCCAGGGTCGACATCGTCACCAGCCTGCTTGACCACAAGGCCAACCCTAACCTGCCTGGTCCCAAGCACATGCTCTGGCCCGCCACCTACCAGACTGCCTGCTTGCAGGTCCTCCTCTCCCACGGAGCTGACCCCAAGAAGTGCCCTGGTATCATGGAACTCGCTGCCAGTGTCAACAACATCGAGTCTGTCAGGGTCCTCCTCAACGCCAAGGTGGATCCCAACGCGAAGAAGGACAACACATATACACCCCTCTGCACATCCATTCGTGACAACCGTGGTGACATCTTCAGTCTTCTCCTGGCCAACGGCGCTGATCCCAACGTTCCTGCCGCCGAGTACCCGGCCTTCAAGTGTATCACACATAACCGCCTTCACTTCCTCCCCGCCCTTGTCGAGGCTGGCGTCAACCTTAGCTCTCCCAAGGGCATTGTCGAGACTGCTGTCAGCGTCAACAACATGGAGGCTCTGAACTGGCTCCTCGACCAGGGCATGAGCCCCAACGACAAGAACCCCAAGGGTCACTCTCCCCTCACTACCGCCATTCGAGAGAACAGGATTGATATGGTCGACCTTCTTTTGACCCGCGGCGCCGACCCCAACGTCCGTGGTCAGGACTGGCCCGTGTGCATGGCCGTCCGCAACCCTCCCGTCCTCAAGCGAGTCCTCTCTGTGCTCGCCGAGCCCCGTGCCTTCAAGGGAGTCATGGAGATGGCCGTGGTTGCCAACCAGCTCGATTCCGTCAAGCTGCTCCTCGCCGCCGGCGTCTCGGTCGAGGACAAGAACGGTGGTGTCTTTTCGCCCCTCACCTCCGCTATCCGAGAGGATCGCAAGGACATTGTCTACTTCCTCATCAACGAGGGTGGCGCAGACATCAACGCCCCGGGCGAGCATCTCCCTGTGGTCAAGGCCCTGCGAAGATACCGCGGCGACGGTGAGATCCTCGAGTTCCTCCTGGAGCACGGTGCCGACCCCAACAAGGTGTACCGTGGCTGGAACGGTGTGATGCAAGCCGTCGAGAACGGCGACGAGGACATCCTCCGCCTGCTCGGCGAGAAGGCTGGCTTTGACCTCGAGGTCAAGGATGAGCTAGGCCGAAGCGTGACTGAGATTGCTGCCTCAAGAGGCTGGGACGAGGCCGTCGACATCCTGATGGAGTACGCCGCCAAGCCGTCGGAGAAGGCTCACTAGAAGATGGATAACGGGTATTGTAAGATGACGAAACTTGTTTCTGGGTAATTACGCACGTTATTGGGTTGAGGGTTTAGGATCTGGAGTCTTAGAGATTGTCTTTTGCGGTCGGTAATGGGACGGTGGTTCAAAGGTCCTGGCTTATATATCCTCTGTTTAGACACAGACAGACATTTTTCTTTGTATATTCCCCTGTTCGTATAGTTCTCTGGCTTTTCCCGGTTTTCTCCTACCAGAGATAGTTTTCTATGTCTAATCTACTTTATCAAGTTATACACTGCTCCAGAATGGTGATTCAATCGTGTCAATTAGTTGCTTTGAGCGACAATGCTTTTTACTTTACAGCTTGGTTCCCATGTTTACATGAACTGCCTTGATCTGTGTGTAGGCTTCGAGACCTGCCTCACCAAGCTCCCTACCAATACCGCTCTGCTTGACACCTCCAAATGGCACGCGAGGGTCACAGTCCTGACTGCTGTTGATCCAGACCATGCCGGCCTCGATCTCTGCCGCAACCCGATGGGCCTTCTCCAGGTTTGTGGTAAATGCGGCAGCTCCTAGTCCGTACGTGGTATCGTTGGCAAGCTCAATAGCTTCCTCCTCGGTCTTGAAGGTAGTGATGACCACGACAGGACCAAAGATCTCCTCGCGATAGACGCGCATCGAGGGCTTGACCTCAGTAAAGACTGTCGGGGCAATGAAGAAGCCCTTGTCGGAACTTCCGACCTTGAGAGGGTGACCTCCAGCGGCCACGACAGCGCCCTCCTTCTTTCCAATGTCGATGTACTCGAGAACCCTCTCGTATTGGACCTTGGACACCTGGGGACCCTGGTATGTATCCTTGTCCCATTGGTTCCCAACTTTGCTTACGACATTGAGAGTGTCGATAAACTTCTTGATGAAAGCGTCGTAGATGGTGTCTTGAACCAGGATTCTCGACGTGGCAGTGCAAATCTGTCCCTGGTTGGACATGATGCCAAAGTGTGACCACTTGACCGCCTGCTCTAGGTCTGCATCGTCAAAGACGAGCAATGGCGACTTGCCGCCAGTCTCGAGTGTGATGTTCTTGAGCGTCTTTGCAGCGACGCCCATGATGCTGGCAGCCGTCGCCGTGGAACCGGTAAAGGCGATCTTGTCCACAAGAGGATGTTGCACCAAGGCAGCTCCCGTGTCTCTGCCAAGTCCGTTGACAATGTTGACGACTCCCGGGGGGAAGCCGGCCTCCTTGATGAGCTCTCCCAAGACGAGGATACTCAGAGGTGTTTGTTCAGCGGCCTTGAGGACAACAGTATTGCCGCAGGCGAGGGCAGGGCCGAGTTTCCACGTAGCCATGGAGAGGGGATAGTTCCAAGGGATGATCTGCGCGACAACGCCGATGGGCTGACGGATTGTGTAGGCGAACTTTTGAGGGTTTGTGCTGATGGTCTGACCAAACGTCTTGTCGGCCCAGCCAGCGTAATAACGGATGACGCCGACAGCCTCGACGAGATCGTTCTCCAACGTCTCGATATATGTCTTGCCATTATCCCAAGCGTCAATGGTGGCAAAGAGCTCCTTCTTGGACTCGATCAGCTCAGCCAGACGGTACATCAATTGACCGCGGTCAGAAGCAGGAAGCTTCTTCCATGACTCGTGGCGCAAGGCGGCTCTGGCAGTCTTGACGGCCTTGTCAATGTCTTCGGCATCAGCGGCTTGCACAGTGGCAATGAGCTCTTCAGTGCTGCAGTGGAAATGTCAGTATGGCATTGACAAATTGACGGTGGTAAAACATACGCAGGATCAATGGAGTCAATAGTCTTGCCGCTGGAGGAAGCGACAAACTCGTTGCCGATAAACAGGCCAGTTGGCTGAGACCACTTGACTCCATTCGGAGCCGTCAATTCAACAGAGGGAGGCGCCATGACGAATAATCACTGCAAAAAGGACAAGGGTTTAGCGATCTGGGGATAACAAGTTTGGGTCTGGGGTTGGCGAAGCTGGTTTCTTGTACCTTTGAAGCGGCGACCGGAAACAGTATCCGATTGATGATGAAAGCTTCTCCTCTTCTTCCCAACTCAGGTTGGTGATGCTAATGACTACAACTCGTTCCCTTTGCGAAAGCAAGTCGCGGAAACCTTCTCCTTTTGAAGCAGCCTCCGCTCTAAATCGAGCAATCAGATAAGCCAGCAGTGAGACGCCAAAACCCCGCCTCGCTCTCTCTCTCCACAGAGGGGCAGAATGACGTGGTGAGTTTTCGGGGCGAAGAGAAGGGCCTCATAACTGAGGGGTTTGTTATCTTTATCCCATATAGAGTAGGTAGAAGGAGATGGTTTCCATTAGGTGCTTATTCTTGCTATCTACAGGCTAGACTGTCGCTTCGCAGCCGCCTCCTCCGCTACCGCTCTCGGGATCTCGGCCTCGATGCCCTCTTCTGTGGGCTTCCATCCTAGCAGCTCAGCGCCACGACGGGCGTTGCTTCTAGCGTTGCTGCCGAACAGGACAGAGCTGTAGGGCAGTACAGTGTCGGCCTCGGGCTGGTGAAGCTCCTCCACTTCAGTGGTCTCTAGAAGACCCTGGTCCTTTGCCGCTTGGGCGACTCTGTCCGAGATGTCGGCCCACGACTGAGGGGAGAATAGTTAGCATTTGTAGTGCGCATTGCGGGAAACGCGGTACTCACAATCTCACCAACACCTGTCAAATATATGCCATCCTCTCCCCAGACTTTGCTATCGTCATTTCCCTTTGCGCCAGCCTCAGCCAAAACGGTAAACAGCCTCGCAATGTCGGCGACGTGAACGTTTCCCCATCGGCTCAGACCCCGCCCGACTCTCACTGCACGGCCTCTCTCCAGGGCGACCTTTGCCAGCGCGGGGATCTGGTAGCTGCGCTGCTTGATGGGGCCTTGACCCTTTCCGTAGATGATGGGAGGCAGAACAAGAGCTGTCTTGACCGAAGGTGTTTGCTTGGCAACATTGAGGATGTAGTTGTCGACTGCACGCGACTTGTGAGCTTTGAGAAGGTCTCGGATTGATGCGACGCCAGCAAGGTCATCCCAGACGTCGTCGGAAGGCTCTCCAGGCTTGAAGGATGGGGACGCCAATTCCTCTACAGCAAGGCCGCTGGCGCCAGAAATTTGAACCCAGTAGCTGGGGGTCTGTCGCTTTTGCAAGCCGCGATGGATGGCCTGCACACTGCCAATGTGACTGTTTGACGCGACATCTACAGGCTCTGTCAGTGGAGTCATCACCAGCGCTTGGAGTCGCAACACATACGCACTACAACAGAGGCCTGAGAAGCCTCTTTCTCCACCAGGTCACCATCGTTAAGATCGCCAATCACGGTGCGAATCTTGGGGTAGTCTTTCGAAATGGTTGCTGCAGAGTTGGTATCGCGAACGAGAGCCGTGATGGCGTACTCTGGGTGGCCGCGCACCAGCTCGCGGAGGACCTGACCACCAACATAGCCGGACGCGCCAGTGCTGAGTAGAGTGTCAGTAACATGCATACGCCATGAAAGAGATGATAGTAGCCTCACAGGAAGATTGAAGACATTTTGGCAGTCGTGATGGATGAGATGAGAGATGTGATGTGATGTGATTGCTACACTGAGGCTAGGTACTACGGCTCAAGATGGGCTATTTATGTCCTCATGCACGCAAATTATTAAGCTGCACATGTGAATTACGACACTGTGGGGAGAATGGCGCTACTTATGCTCCGACTTTTGGTTGGAAATACAGTGCTCGAGACAATAGAGCAATTGTCCCGCCACTTTGCATCGAGACCCGAGTTTGCTTGTTTAAGCGACTGGATTCGCTGCCCGTCGCGGAGACCTGCCATTTTAGTGGCGATGAGACGATCCCATCGCCAACTGACTCTACGACCACCGAATTGGATGTCACTAGGATGGCGAAAATGGATGCAGTAGCCGACACTTGCCGTGGCCAGAATATCGGGCTGTATTGTCAATGCCGTATTGAGCCATCTCTATGACTCCCAGAAAGAGTTCAAGGTCGAGGCAGCCGTCTTGGGCCGTGTGTGAGAACAATACTAGCGTTTAACCCTGGTGGCTGTGGCCCCAAGGAACAGCCTAAGGCATATTCACAACTCAAAAAGACACTGGGGTCGTATTCATAAACATTACAAGATCAGACCAAGGTGTATCCACAACATAAAAGACACAGAGACCGTGAAGCTGCCATACACAATTTTATTCCCATCACTCAGGTTTCGTAGCGTATACTGACCAACTGTGACATGGTTAGCTCGCTCCTAGATTCCGTGGCTATTCAAATCCGCAGACTTACATGGGCCAGTATGAATGAATCTTGTGATCTTTAATATCCTTCCGGACTTCGATGAGAAAAACCTCCAATTCTTCACTCGTCCACCCGAGCCCCCCTTGCCCCTCGGGACGTGTAAATACAGCCAAGCTTATCGCCGCCAAGGCATCCATGGTGTTCTGATTAGCCCATGTTCCTAATAGCCAATAGTGAGCGACCGCTAGAATATCTAGGCCTTGTCTTTGGAGGCTCACCGATTTGCTTGTATATCTGGGCCTTGGGCCAACGATTCATCGGCCACTTGCGCTGCACCACGTGAACATCGACAAAGCCAGCCGCTTCAAGCTGCTCCTTGTACTTCAACGCGCTATCAAGTGGAGAGCCCATGGCGGCAAAGGTTCGTAGAAGTAACGTCGCCCACTTGTAGAGTGGTGAGTCCTCGGATAGTGTACCGTCATCAGATCGAGGGGGGTAGATGATATCCATGATTTCGATCTTGCCGCCTGGGTTGAGGAACCTGGGAACAATAATTAGTTGAATAAGAGCAGGGGATTAGAAGAGAGTTGTTTCTACTCAAAGCTCTGGTTGAAGAACTTGGGCCAGTCTCGGATTGACCCCGTGAGGAAGCGCGAAAAGATAAAGTCAAACTTGGTCGAGTAATCCCAGACGTCTTCAAGATCGTCGACAAAAAAGGAGACATTAGGTGGGACGCTGGAATACTTGTTAGTATACTTTTCGAGCATGTCGTGGTTGTGCGATGCCTACGCTGATGGCTGGATGGGACTAAGATCGACACCAGTAACCTGAGACATGATTAGCTGTGATCTCAATCCTGGCCACTGGACCGTTATCCACTTCACACTCGGGATGCTCGTCCGCTAAACACTTGTTAGAACATTCATATTCCTTCTCGTCAACCATAATGGGGCTGTACCAAAGTCAATAGCCCAGATCCCCGTGCCACAACCGGCATCCAACGCTCGACGCAGCGGCTGAGTCAAGGGAGCAGCATGTAGTCTCCCTTCAAATGTCAGGGCAAACAAGTGATGTTGAATATCTGCGCGAGATAAGCTCGTTACGGGTCTTGGTTGGGGCTCAAGCTAAGTACCTAGTCGCTCGTTCTCTGTCTGCACCCAGTCAAGTCAAGTCAGTCACGAAGCTACGGGGTGGTTTAGCTGTGTGGGGTAACAAGACCTCGTCGTTTGGAAAGACATAAACTGCATCGGTTCAGTCAGTGAACGAGGCGTCACTTCGGATCTACAAGCGTAAGACTGAGCATCTTTACCACCATCCTTGTATGCATGATATGTCCGGCCATTCTCCTCACGATACCTCAAAATGCTCGATCGCAGAGAAGTGGTGTCACTTGCGCCATCCACGCCGAGGGCTGAGTCGCCATCATCAACAGTCACGTTATCGGGCTGCGAGATGGTTCAAGGCGGTCAGAAGACTTGCAAGGCATCCAATCTGTGGTGTATTCATACATTATCATCGGCCTCGAGCGGAAGTGTCTCAGGATTCTGTTCTTGGGCCATGGTCAGGTAATCGGGATGGTTCGATGGAACTGTGCCAGCTGTCAAAACGGGGGAATCCTGGTTTAAGTTTGAGCGAAGCCCGCCTTGGATTAAATAGCTCGGCGCTAATACTGTAAACAGGGGTCTTGGGGTTAACGTGACTGCCTAGACTAGACTAGGTAATCAATCGTATGAGCGGCCTTGATTGCTATGTACTTGCGCCATCAAGGCGAAGAAGCTGACACGAATACCGTTCAGTTCATGGCTTTTGATGATATCCTGGCAATAAGAAATACTTCCTGATGGCAGTAACCTGTGGTTTTCCCCGGTGAGGATGGTTGGTTTCCTGGTGCTAGTATTGCTAACATTAGAGTTGGCCTCACGTTGCTGGGAATTCATGACCGACATGGATCTTAAACTGCTACATCTAATCCTATGACGGAATTAAACGTAGTTGCCTAACAACCACTGCATGAAAAAGTCGTATTTATCTAAGTTAGGGTACATTATCCCTGGGGCTTTCCTTTAGTTCCAGGAACTAAAGCTTATTATCCGCCTCAACAAATGTCACTAGCAACGGGCGAGTTCTATTAACCCTCAAGTCAAAGACATCTAGACTTTGATGTCCACCGACAACACCGTGATAAAGGTAACCTAATAGTAAAAGATACACCTCAGTCAATAAGAACCATTTGCCACCAAGCACATCTCTCGTTCGCGGCCGGATCCCTCCTTGTCACGATACCATCTTTGCCCAACACTGTGAGAGTCGCATCCTCGCCGTATGTCAAAACCTCTGAAAGACCATCCTCCTGACTCTCGGGTAGACCCTTAATAGCGAAACTGGTAAAATAGTCCTGCATCACGTACGCAATCGTTTGGTTGTCTCCCCACATCGTAAGCACTGGAAGCCTCTGGTAGACAACGTCCGGGTTGTAGAAGGTATACTCAACATCCTGAGCGTGAAGCCCAGGGAAAACATCAAATAGGTAGGAAGAATGGTTTCTGTACGCGCGGTTCAGAGCATAGGCATTGCAAACAAATGTTCCTTCACCCATGGTTAGCGCGGCTCGCCCTGGTCTCGATATCCCCTCGAGCCATCGAAGACGGGCGGGTAGAGGGTGTTTGTAATGTGATCAATAGCATCGTCCCGGGCGGTAGGAAAGTTGTTATGGATGAAGTCAAAATATTGCGCATCGTTGATAACCGGAGGAGTAAAGAGAAGGCCCTCGTTCGAGTTCTGCCCGACCATGATCCTCACGGATGCGTCGAAATGGCCCTGAGCGAGCGCTGCTTTCGGATCCTGCGTAACAAAGACCCCATCAACAGAGGGGCCAAAGCCATAGCTGCCGTATGGTGAGGCAAAGATCTGGCGATCGTTGGCATCCATCAATTGGTCAGTTGGCAGACTACGAGCCTCCGCAAGGCTGCTAACGTTGGCGAACCTCAAGAAGTCTTGAAACCTCTGCTCCTGAGTGTATGTGGCTGCAACAGGCGTCCATGCCGGAGATTGTATGATAGCTTGTTGGAAAGGCGCTGGTTCGCGGCCACCATAAGCTGTGAGTTGGTGTGCAATGGAGCCTCCGTCAGCAGATTCACCCATGACTGTCACTCGGTTCTTATCTCCACCGAACAAGTGAATGTGCTCTTGAATCCATTCTGCGCCATTCTCTGGTCATAGAGACCTGCGTTGGCTGTACCATTCTCTTGAAGGCTAGGCCCTGCGAGAAAGCCAAAAGCGCCCAGGCGATAGTTTAAAGCCACAAAGACGACACCTTCTGAAGAGTTCGCTTGGCTGCGCCTAATCAGACTCCTTGGATCATAGCCGCTCGTCTTGGAGCCAACAGCGTAACCGCCACCTTGTTTCTATCTTAGCAAAGCGTCCTATAGAGTAAAATGTTCTGAGTTGTCTAACCATAGATCCAAACGAGAACAGGGGCCCCGTAGCCTTGGCCTGCTTTCTTGAAAGCTTCCTGAGAAACCACCACGTCGGGAAAAGGCAATCCTCATTCTGACTCGGATCTCGTGGTGGAGTGGAAGAAGTACATGTGGACGGACGGGCTTCAGCCGTAGTATTCGGAACAGTACCAGACTGCAGGTATTCAGGTACCCAGCCGATTGTCGCCATCCAAGGAGGATAGTTTTGCGGGCACATTTGAGATTCCGAGCCATCTTGGATCACAAATCGATCAATTGCTGGAGGTGCAGGCGCCCTGAATCGAAGATCACCGAGAGGAGGTGCAGCGTAGCGAATGTTTGAGAAGTTGAAATAGCCTTCAGTTTCCTAGTCACATATTAGGATCACGCCACAAGACAATGAACGATTCTATACTCACATTGAAGTCAGTTGCGCGGTGAAGTGCATATCCGAAGTCGAGTAACGGGAGCGGGTCGGAGGAGTTTTGCGCAGCAACTACACCAGGAAGAACAAAGGCCAAAGCGACAGCCCCAAGCACTCCGACTGAGCAGTACATTGTATTTGAATACAGGTGAGGATGACTCTGTGCTGTACAGAGCTATGCTGAGAACTCAAACATATTGAGGTGAGAGTTTGTACCTCTTAAATAGTTCTTAGTGAAGAAGTCTTCAGACCAAGACGAGCACTGACCGAGGGTCCAACAGTAGAAGCTTGATACCTAAGGGCTCTACCCGGCTAGCCAGGTAGCACAGACGTTGGACCACAGCACAGCATTTACACAGCACGCCTTGTGTTTGGGCGCCCGACAGTCCCTCAATCGGTCATTACATTTGACGGTATTACGCGTGGACGCGACCTAATCAACTCAATCCTTGCGAACCCTAACAAGACGAAAACACCAAAATCATAAAAAGTGTGAAGTGGACAAGCGACTTCCGGCACAAGGCTGAATCAACAGTCTCATCTTCCACTCTTCCCACATGGGTGGTTAGAGTTGACGCTAATGCAGAGTGCTTACGGGGACTCATGGATTGAGACCCTGAACTTTACTTTCTACATGCCGTGGCCTCAGGCGGGAATAGGGGTCTTCAGCTACTCGGGCAGACGCGTCATTGTCGTCTTATTTCCCTTATAGCCGACCTGGGCAGTCGGTCCTCGGTATGAATTCGCCCGTCGGAGTGATAGACGGCCGACTCGGCAGCGGCAAAGATCAAGAATCGGGCCGACGACTGCTGTCGGCATCTCCCGGCCGTGACTGAAGATAGCATCAAATCAGCACAGCAATATCATCGCATAGTCTATAGAGAGTTTCGTAATGCAGAACTTGCAATCTCAGATGTCTCTAGCTTCCCGTCTCCACCGTAAGCAATCTGCATAAGTGGGCTTGGAACTTTCCTCTGGTTTAGGCCCCGTTTCAAACTGTGACCATCACCGCCGGCCTACCTAGCTTTGCTAGTTAAGAGTGGCTGAACAAAGACACGTATGTTTGACATTGTGTGAAGTTCATGGGCTGTAACTAGTCTAGTACAAAGTACATAAGTGTCCCATCCCCAGCACTACTTTCCTTGGCGCACGAGATATAGTTACTACTACTCATATCCGCTTGACGAGGCTTCACGTCGTTCTCAATACTCATCCAAAATGACAAAGGTTCTCCTTACAGGTGGCAGTGGTTTCATTGCAACGCACATCCTGAAGCAGCTTCTCAAAAATGGGTACGCGCCGACCGTCTACTTACGTTGGGTTCCACAGCTGATGTTTCCGGTCGCTTTAGACACTCCGTTGTAGCCACTGTTCGCAGCAACGCGAAGGCCGAGAGCATTAAGAATGCCTTTCCTGATCTTGGGCGCGACAGGCTGGACTTTGCCATTGTCGCTGACGTCGCACAGCCTGGTGCCTTTGACGCCGCTCTGATCTCTGATCCGCCCATCGAGGCTGTGATCCACACAGCAAGCCCTTTCCATTTCAACGTGACAGACATCAAGAAGGACCTTCTTGACCCTGCCGTAATGGGTACAACTGGAATCTTGAAAGCTATACTTGAGCATGCTCCTCAAGTCAAGCGCGTGGTATGGATCCGAGGGACGCTTCACTCCATATACAAACATACTCACTCACACTAGGTCATAACCTCGTCATTTGGCTCAATGATGGACAAGTCCAAGGGATTCTGGCCAGAGCATACGTATTCGGCTGCTGATTGGTGTCCCCTCACCCCAGAGCAGGCCTTGCAAGACCCAGCGGCAGGGTACCAAGGTCGGTCCCATCCTGCCAATCCAGGCAGATTTGATGTTTGATGCTTACCGTTCTACAATGCAGCCAGCAAGACATTCGCCGAGAAAGCGGCTTGGGAGTTCTTGGAGAAGGAGACACCTGCTTTCACTTTGTCTACCATTCTCCCGCCCCTCGTATTCGGCCCGGTCTCCCAAAGCCTCAACTCACTCGACTCCCTCAACACCTCCAACAAGTTCATCCATGGCTTCGTTGCGGGCCCAGCTCAAGACGAGATTCCTCCCACTTTTGTAAGTATAGGCAGCTAAGGCCTGCGCCTGGCTGACCACTTTGTATGAAATAAATGAGCTAATCTCCGACTGGTATAGAATCCCATCTTTGCAGATGTTCGAGACGTGGCTCTTGCTCATGTAGCTGCTATAGAGAAGCCTGAAGCCGGCAACAAACGGTTCTTTATTACCGGGGGTTATTGCTCGAATCGGGAAATCGTAAACATCATCCGCAAGAACTTTCCTCAGTATCACTCTCAGTTGCCACCAGAGTCGGCCAAGGGCGGTGGTAAGTTATTTGGCAGGCGCAGAAGCTTCGATACTAACACCACCTAGAACTACCGGGAGCTGTTTTCAAAATCGACAAACAGCCAAGCAAAGAGATACTTGGCTTGCAGTACAAGACCCTTGAGGAGTGCATCTCGGACACCGTTCGCTCCTTCAACCTTACCGGAAGTTGATTTCGACGCTCACACCTCGTCTCCTCATTATTTCTTCCATCTTATCTTGAGGGCCAGGGGGAGCTTTCAGGAGTAGGGCCGGAGCCGTGGACGCCGGGCCCGGTATCTGTGAGCTCTTGCCACTCGATTCTTGCCCAGCTAGTCGTTACTCTATGGTAGAGTTGATGGCTGTATGTTATATCCGAAAACACGGTTGTTGACTTTCAAATCTATTGCGTGAATCGATGCTTAGACGACGGAAAACGAGTGCTCATTTGTTTTCACTTCATGGCGCACCCCATAGTGGAAATCAATAGCTGTTTCGCGATACATCATCCGTTATCTCATGGCCATTTGTCTTGATGAGCACGGCTGTCAAGTAGCTAGTTGAGACCTTGTTCATTGTCGGGCTAGTTCAATCATTGCCTGAGTTTTATGCCTCCAACTTCTCAAGCATTGAGCCCAAGTCAACAGTCGACGTAGGGGCACTGGTTGTTAATATACTTTCTATGGCCGAGAAAGTACTGTGACAGTCGAAATGTGGTCTAAAGGTTGGGGTGGGAGGAGCAAACGGTGGCTTGGACTGATATGCAACCCGCTTACCCTCCTTTACGTTACACGCTGGGAATAGACTAGGTCTAGTGCGTAAGCAGACTGCAGTAGCGCTGTAGCGATCCCATCCTTCCGTCATTCATGAGCCCCTTGCTGGTGGAATCGTCGTCGTGGTGTTATCCTGCTGTGATCGCATTGCCACTCACTGGTTTCTCTCTGGATGTGACTATCTCTGAGCCATGGATAGAGACCTTGCTCCCGTTCGTCTTGAGACAAAGGGACGCGAAACATTGACTATAATAATGTAATTTACTTTCCTTGATGAGGTCCTTTGTCGGCATGTCCTACTCTGTACCGCAAAGAACGAGCGAACAGTACCGCAAGCAGGGCCGTTCGTTCAAAAAGGGACATAATATCAGAGAATACCGGAGTAACCCAACCCAAGATTTTCTAGAGCTTGAGAGGCCGTTATGGAGTTCATTCTTCCTCACTATAGACACGACGAGGCTAGAGACTTTCAGTGATAGCCATCGCGGGACCGAAAGACAATGTGATAACATAATTTACAGAAGTGTCGGCAGAGCCAAAACGTGAGCTACTGCAAATTACCACGTTCTTCACCAAGGGAGCATTCTTCCTATTGTATAGAGGAGTACCGTTATAACGTTGATAGCGGATCACAAAGGTCTCTGCTGATATCTGCCACATCGGAGTGAAACGGACTTCCAGTGCGAATGACAAATCAAAGAGAGGGACAGAATAAACCTTCGTTGAAATTCCGCATTAGCAGAATCCCACATGATTGTGACGACAGTGTTGCTGTAGATATGTTAGTGGCACCACATCTACTCCGTAGTACCCCTTTGTATTGAAAACTTACCGCCATTCCATCCAATAGGTTAAGGTATTGGTAAGCATGGATTGGTGAACTGCAATGCTCGCGGACTTGTGATAAATCGAGAACGGGATTTCCGATATTTTATTACCAATCGCCTCCTTTATCCCACACAGGTGAGCGGCGGAGTTTGAAGCTTCGGGCTACTCTGACTCTCCGATCTCGTGTCAGTGCATGTTCTGTATGTCTACAAAAACCGAATGAAACGAGACGGTCAGAAAGGAGCTGGTTCTTTACTCTTCAAACTCAACCCTCAACCTCGAAGCCCCCCTTCTTGACATCTTTCTTTGACGTCCTTGCTTCGTTAACAATATGGCTATCGTAGCAGTTGCAGGTGGAAGTGGTGGGATCGGGCGTGCGTTGGTCGACGCCATTACCACTCGTGGCAAACACAAGGTGAAGATTCTAAGTCGAAAGGTGCGCTGCAAAGGGCGCAAGATCATGCTCGTTCCATCCCCATATTTCCTAGCCATCTTGACGCTATATATCGCAAAGCGCTGAATATTCCAGGTGGATGACCTCCTAGCTGAACAAACTGGGGTTTCAGTCCTCGTTGTCAACTACGCTGACGTCGATGGGTTGACGAAAGTGTTGGAGGAGAACAACATCGACACTGTGATATCGGCTCTTTTCACGCTGCCAGTCGCTGGCGTGCCCCCTGAGGTAAGCTTGATCCAGGCGGCTCAGGCATCAAAAACCACGCGAAGATTCGTACCAAGCAACTGGGGACTTCCACTCGATGAAAGGTAAGCTGTATCTAACAAACAAGATAGAGTATGAGTTTTCAACGTACAGATGGCTGACTCTCTGCAAAAGCCATCAAGACATGGCCCCTTCGGTGCGAATGAAACTCGCAGCGATTGCCGAGTTGAGTAAATCCGACCTAGAACACACCGTTTTTTACCCTGGATTCCTCCTGGATTACTACACTGGTTCCTCCATCAAGAGTTACATGTCACCCCTGATTGTCGTCATTGACATGGAGAACAATGTGGCAGCGATTCCAGGCTCGGGTGACACCCCAGTTGCCTTCACCCACTCACTGGATATCGGACGATATGTCGATGTAGCTCTAGATCTAGAGAGGTGGGATCCGTCCTACCGCATTGTTGGAGACAAAATTACTTGGAATCGCTTCGTAGCGGCTGCTCAAGACGCAAAAGGTTAGTCATGGCAGTATCTAGAATTTGAGGCGCTTACTGACTCGGTCTTGGTGTTGCAGGCACGTCGTTTAGAATCATCCATGACAGTGTGGAAGACCTCAAGAAGGGTGAAGCCACAGTTCTTCCCTCGGTGGACAAATATCTTCATCTTATGTCTGTGCCCAACAAGACAGTGCTGTCTCAATTTCTTGCCACTTTTGGGCAGCTGTTTGACGATGGATCTTTCAACATAGAGGAGAAAGGGGCACTGAACAGCATGTTCCCCGACATTAATCCTTTGACGATTCAGCAGGCGTTGGAGGCTGCTGCGAAATCGGATAGTATGTATTAGTTGGTACAACAGCCGTTACTAGGCAAGACTATCTTGAATTGTTATCTGAACATATGGTGGATCTAGGAGGGGCGTCGGCTGCAACATGTCTGCTGTTTGCATATTGTCTGATGCCAAGGCGATTCCCGAGGTTCCCACAGAGTACAGCGCATCCTACATCTTCTCGCTCAGTTATCCCATCAAGGGTCAGCCCCCAACTATAATAACAAGCGAATTATCAGGGCATCCTCTTTATCTGACGTTGGTGATCCTTAGCATGTCTGGGATGAGCAGTGTCGTCTCTTTGGCTTAGTTGGAGAGAATCAGAGGTGGGACGAGAAATGAATGGCCAGTATTGGACGGACAAAGCAATTTCAACTCTACGGGGCAGTGGCGCCGTCCTTGTCACGCTATCCCCTGGTAGTCTCGAGGTAGACTTTGCGAGGCAGCTACAGGGCCTACTGTGTAAGAAACCAAAACCATCTATTACATTCTTTTGGAAGGAAAAGAATGGAGTAGCGTGTCACATCTCACGATTTCAAGAGGTATATTTAGCGGATCAAATTGTATTGAAAGCTTGAGGACTAGAGATCTTAGAAATATACCAAGTCAACGAAACTATATACTTTGTGTTTCCTGAGTCGAACAGGCTCTCCTTTATCCAATACTACCAATATCAGAGTACGAAGTATGTGCCGGCAGACAACACCTCAGTATGGAAACTCAATGACAACCTTGGTCTCCTGCCGGCGGTCGAACCGCGCGTAGTACTCAGGTGCCTGCTCGATATCAATGACGGCGCTCACGATGGAGCTTGGGTGCACCTTGCCGGCGGAGATAAGGTTCAGCATCTCAGTACCGAGGGCTAACGGCGCGGAGATGCCGCCACGCACTGAGAAGCCGTCCAAGAAGAGGGGCTTGAGGTCGACGGTTTGAGCCTGGTCCCCGGCTCCATAGACCCCGACTATACCGATGCCGCCTTGCGGCGCCACTACCTGCCCCGCCTGGTGCAGCACTATGCTACTGTTGACGTTGCCCTGCATTCCTCGGCCTCCCACCCGACGCAGTCGACGACGCGAGTGATGCCGCCCGGCTCAAGGCGAAGCAGTGCCTCCACTGGATCCTCTGACGCGAAGTTGACCGGGATAGCGCCGTGGGCGGCGGCCAGGTCCAACCGGTCCTGTACGTGGTCGACAACGTAGATCTTTGAGGCACCGCGCACTCCAGCAGAGATAACGGCCATCTGGCCCACGGGCCCAGCGCCGAACACGGCAACCGTATCGCCGGGACGTAGACCGGCGAAATCGAGCGCTGTCCAGCCCGTAGCGAGAATGTCAGACATGAAGAGGTAGTCGTAAATTGTCGAGGCATTGGCGCTACTGTTGATGGGCACAGGCATAAGGGAGTCGTCCGCGTATGGAATGCGCGCGTACTCGGCTGTAGTAAGAGGCTGTGTCAGCAGTATTCTATATATGACTCCCACCTCCACACATAAGATGGCCTAAGCAGATAGACGTACCTTGCATGCCGGTCTCAGACGCTAGGGGCGCATCGATCGAGGGCCCGTATTGGTAGTGACCATCGTCAAGTGCAAAGGGAATGACGACCCAATCGCCAGCCTTCAGGTTCTCGACAGAGTCGCCGACTTCCTCAATGAAACCAATGGCCTCATGGCCAATTCGCAGAGGGTTCTCAGGTGAGCCCAAATCCCGGTGATAGTTGTGTAGGTCGCTACCGCAGATAGCTGCTGCTGTAATGCGCACAATGGCGTCGGTTGCATTCACAATGGTCGGCTTGGGTACATCGATGACGGTGATATTATACGCGCCCACCAAGGCGACGGCACGCATGAGAGACTGCATGGCTGTAAATGTCTGGATGTTTCTGTACAAGACGATGAGAGCCCGGGGAGAGAGCTAGAACACCACATATACGACCGGGCATCCGTCACTTTTCTACTCAGACTGCGCTCTACAATCCCTATGCCCCGAGAGGCGGCCGATAAGCTTGTCTTTCTGCGTCGTCATCTCGAGCGACGATCAGCGTATATAGCGCAAGGGTTGATATCATTAAATGTTTTCCTCCTCTGCGAGCTTGTTCGGTCCGTAACTATCTCTCCACAAGCTTACGTTGCCTACTCTCAAGAGGGCAAGATGCCTAAAACGTATCGTTCCGAAAAATCATAATTTGCCAACCGAGCAGCAGGGAACCTGGTTTGTGGAAAGACTTATCATATCAATGGCGGCGAAAGATTATATGGAGAAATATCTATTAGGGTTACGATTCAGGCCCTTGCAGCCTGTATTGCCAAGCGTAGGACGTCCAAGTCTGTCTACGATTCACAGCATGGCTCATCATCAGAACACCAATGCAGGCGGCTTACACAGACTTCGGACCGATCAAGTGTTTATTCAGGCGGAGATGTTTGTCAAGCAGAGAAACACTTGGCGCTGCATGGATTAGGTGGGCGCGGGCGAGAGATCAGCGTTCCTTAAATCGATCACCCATCAGTTCAGACATGTAGTTGATGACGGCCTCCGTTTATCTAATATCTGTCACACTCAGTTTACTACCTGCTTCACGGATAATCATACGGCAAAGACTTTTTCTCTCTAATCCACCTTCTCAAGCTGAATATTCGAGCACGGATTTACCAATTTATCTTGTAAATGATAATGCCGATTTTGCCAGGATTAATCGTTGCATACGCGTCCACACCTTGCTACAATGAGCACAGCCCCTGCTGTAAGCAACTTGCATTAGAGCTGCCAAGGGTGTTTACAACTTGCGTAAGCATGCAAGGTTAACAGGCATATAGCGCGCCATGTAAAGATCAGGAACCATCCGATGGGCCGAATATACCATATCAGAGTCTATGCTAGAATACTTGATTTTCTGGCTCACTTGACACATCCAGGGCCGGTTTTCAACTATAATAAAGAGCACAATGTTGACACATCATAGCGTCAGATCTCAATGCTAGCACAGAGGTCTGTCATTCCAATTACATGAACTTGAGCGTAGGCTCGGATGAAATTCGCCTTGTCTATCAGACCAGAACCGGTCCAGCAAGCGAACTTTGCCAGCTTTCGACCAAATGCGACTTTGCCTGTGTCATATACTCTATTATCTAATGGTTGGAGGCCATGCAAGCAGTGTCCTAGAAGATAGCAACAGTAAAAGTTGTTCGAGAAGGACGTCCCGCTCGCGTTTCTAATATATGTGGTGCGAGGATCGCAGATTCACCCATGCCTCACATCTGGGTCCTTATACATGTACGACCGGCCGTATAAATAAGATCACGTGATATATTATATGGCCGGTCGTATAAATAAGATCTATTATGTAAGCCCGCTAAGGTATATAAGTAAGAGAATCTCTTCTTTATTTAATAAAGTAGCCGTAATATATATAATTAAATATAATAAGTGATTAAATATAAGTATAGCTATATAATAAATTATATATTATTTATTAGCGCTGGTTATATATAGCGGATAAGGCCCCCTGAGGCTATAAAATATACTAAAGTAATAATAATAATATAAGTAAATTAACTTAATATATAAGATATATAAGGCTATGACTTTTATATAGAAAGATATTTTATTCTTATATATAATATTATCTTTAAGATATTTAATTATATATTAGAGCTAGTATTAAAACCCCTTAATATCTTAATTTTTATTAATAGTATAGTAACCTTAGCGATAAGTATACCTAGTAATTAATAGGTATTAGCCCTTATCCTGAATAATTAGTATATTTAGGCACCGTAGTGTTTTAGGCCTAATAATTTACCTCCCTTTAAGTATTAATAGTAGTATATATAGTATACCTTGCTTATAGATAAGAGATCGGCTATAGTCTATTTTAATATAAATCTTAGGGCTAGGGATAGAGCCTAGCTTATTAGTTACCCCCCTTGAGGTAATCTAGTTCTTATTTATATGCTGCCGTAGGGGTAGGTAATTATAGGAAATTAGTATATTATATATCTTAATTAGGCCCTTACTTAATAGGAGAACTGCCCTAACCCTAATATAACCCTATGGTGGGATATTAGTATACTTTAGGGCCTTAATTAATAGCTTTATAATCTACCTAAATATTTAATAAGAGGGATCTTTTAGCTAATACCTATTATAGGGATAATAATATATCTGCCTATTATCTAGGAGGTAGAGTAGATAAGGATCTATATCCGGAGTATTAATTAAAGTAGCTATATTATAGGCTTAGTAGGGTATATAATAAATAGTTTAAAAGGCTACCTTTAGTATTATTACTTTTATAAATATATATAATTACTAAGTTTATTTTATATATATATATACTTAATAATTATTTTATTAAATTAAGCTATTAAGTTACTATAAGTATACTTAGAGATTAATATTTTTTTTATCTTTTAATTAATATATATAAAGTATATGCTATAGCGCTCTTTTAAATATTAATAGGAGGGGTTCTTAGTCTAGTATAATTAGTCTTATATCTAAAGATCTTCCTCGGTAGTATTTATATATTTCTTATATGCCTCGCTGCCCTAAGAAAGGCTATTATATTATTTTTTTCCTTATATTATACTTAATACGCTTATTTTTAGCTTTATCTTAGTTAAGATAACTTATTTACTCTTTTTTAATCTAATCTCTTATATTTCCTCCCTCTTTATATTATCTCCCTATCTATTTATAGTTAAGGTATTAGGTATTTTTGCTTTACTATAGCGTATTAGTAGTCCTATAGCTCTTTAATATAGCTAATTAGTCCTTAGGGCTCCCTAGGGCAATATAATATATTAGGCTACTTATAAGTCCTTATATTATTAAAAGATAACATAGGGGTCACTAGCTTATAATATAAAGGCTTTTATAACCGCTAGCGGCATTATTACCGGGGGGTTATAACCCGGGTCGTTATATATATAGTTATAATAGTCTCTAAGATAATAAAAGCTCTTAATAAAGACCTTAGCGATATTAAGTGGCTTATAGAGCGAGTTATTATATATTATTATATATATATTATTAATATAGGTTAAAAGGCTAGCTCTAATTTTTAAGGAGGAGGATTTAATAAATAATTATATTATAATAGGTATACTTTAGCATTTATCCTATAGCTATATTAATAATACCTTAAATATTATAGTAATACCTTAGGCTATAATATACTTAATAAGTGAGCTATATAGATAAGTGAGCTATATAAAATCCCTTATCCTATATCTTCTCTATTTAATTAATTAATTCCTCGCTACCTAGTATATTATAATCTAATAGAGAGGCTAAGGTCCTTCTTGCCCTTTAAGCTTATTAAAATAACTTAAAACTTAGTCTCTGATGCGCTATATTAATCTATTAAGTTAATTATAATACCCTCTGCGCCCGGCAGAATAGTATCTAAGCCTAAGCTAATATTATCCCTAAATTATATAAGTTATCTAAACTAGAAAAAGAGATCCTTATTTATTTTATTCTTAATCTAGATTTGCGAGGATTTCCCCCTTAGCTTTATAGTATAAAAGAAATAACTAATTAATTATTTATTAACTACGATGCGCTATTAATTAATATATATTAGGCTTATAATTTTATTAAGCGCTACTTAGACCTTAAGACGCGTTTCTTTTATAAATATAATTATTAGAGAGCTAAGTATAAAGATCTAATTATTATCTATAATTAGTTTTAGCTTATAGCGAATATATCGCGAAGTATAATATCTAATTAAATAATATCTATAATTTTAATAAGACTAACTTTCTTATAGGTATAATTACGAGCGAAATAGTTATTATAGTATAGAAAGGTATTTAAAGTTAAAATTATATAGCTTAGAAACTAGGAATAAATTATAATTATTTAAGCGATTAATATAGAAGGCTAGGTAATCTAGCTATTTATTATTAATATAGGCTAATATTACCTCGCTAATTAATATTAAGAAAGTAACCTCCCGGGCGATTAGGCTATTATAATAACTTAAAATAACTAAATTAATAATAAAACTAATCTTAAATAGCTTAAGTACTTTAATTAATATATAATTAATTAATTAATTAGTTCTTATTATTTCTTAATCCTTAATAGCTATAAAAGTTATTATTTTATTAAGTTTAAGAGATATTATAAGGAAAAGAAAATTATTTAGCTTTATATATTACCTTATTTCTTTTATTTACTCTAGCCCCTTAATATTAAGTACTTTAAGCTACTTAGAAGGCTTATAATTAAGAAATAAAATATTTAATTAAATACTTTATTATCTATTTTTAAAGATTAAGTTCTTTCTAGCCTTCTATACTATATATAAGGCTATTATATAAAAAGAAATATTAGGGGGGTATTTAAAGAAAGCTAGCTTTATTCCTCTTAACCTAGAAATTATAATCTTAAAGCTTAATATATAGCTATAGATATTAATGCTAGTTAAGGAGGTAACTAAATTATTAACCCTTTAGGCTTTAAAAACCCTAAAGATTATATTTAAGGCCTAATCTTAGTCTAAATACCTTAAAAAATAAATTAAAAGGTATTAAAGTAGCTCTCTAGAGTTAATTCTTAAAGTATTAAAGTCTCTTATAAAGGGAATAAAGGCAATTATATATAAGATAGCTCTTATAAGGGTAGAGATTTAAGACCTTTAATAGGTAAATAAGATATTAAGCTAGCGCTAGAGGGCAAAAAGGTCTAGATTATAGAAAAGAGGAGTAATAATAGTAGAGGAAGGAAGGTAAGTAATTAATTAGATAGATATAAATATATAGGTAGTAGCCGAATTATCAAGGAGTAGTAGTCAAGGAAGGTTAATTAGGCTAGGTATTTAGCGATATAATATCTATAGTAAGCCTAGGCATAATATAAGGACCTATTAAGTAGTAATTAAGATATCTAGGGAAGAGTATAGTAAGTAAATTTAATTAATTAAATAATTTATAGTCTTTTATAATGATTTCTAGTTAGGGGGGTAAGGAAAAGTATATAGCTTACTTATCTATATAGCTTACTTATTAAGTATATTAATATTCTTTTAATAGCCTTAAATGCAGAGGGCTTATGTTATATACTTAATAGTAGTAATATAAAATTAGCTATTAGGCGATTAAATAACTTATAAGGCTTAATAATAAGCTAAGAGATCCCTAAGTATTAGAGGTACTAATATAAATAAAGATAATATAGCTAAAGGGGCTAGCTTTTTATTAATAAAGGCTAAAGGGTATAAGCATAGGGTAATTTAAGAGTTATTATAAAGACTCTTATATATATAAGAAGCTCCTTTAATAACTATGCCCGCTAAGTATTAACTTTCTATAGGGCCTTATATAAGACTTAGCCGCGGATATTACTATATAATACCTTAGAGATATTAAGAGGTATTATAACCTCTTGCCTAGCCTAATTAGCCTTAAGTTTAGAGAGCTAATTTAATAAAATAAGCTTAATAATCCTCTAGGTATTAAAGAGGTTAATCTTATTATATTTTATATAGCTCTTAATAAGCTAATAAATACTATTAGCCTATAATATAATAAATTGCTCTAAGTAGAGGTATTAATAGACCTAGGCCTTAATAAATCTCTCCTTATAAGGGTCTAGCTAGGTCTCTATAATATAGCTTACCTCTTTGAGGTATAAGGGAAGGTAATACTTTTTTTACTTTTTAAGCCTCTTATTATATATATCTTTAATAGCTAAATTAATAATCCTATGCTATATATTATAGAATTACTTTTATTCCTCTTGCTATTAAGTATTACTTTTATTTTAAGTAAAGGCGGGCTAATAATAGGCTAAGATAGCCTTATTAATATATTAAAAATATAAGATTAAGGCTAACTTAGGAAAGTAAGAAGAATATAAAATAGCGTTTATATAAGTAAGGCAGTGATCTATAAGTATTATAAAGGAAAAATAACTTTATAAAGCTAATATATAATCTATAATTATTTAAGGACTTAAATAAAGTTATTTTTTCTTTGCCGCTAAGAAAGGCAAAGGTAATATAAAAAGATTACTAATAAGTATTAATACTAATTAAATTAAAAGAGGCATTTTATACTTATTAGTCTTATATATATAGTCTAAGAGAAATATCTTAGGGTATAATTTAAGGTATATTAGTAACTATAGGTATATAAATAATATTATTATAACCTATTATTTTTATTAAGCTAGATTTTACTCTAGAAGCTATTATTATTAAGCTACTTAGTAAGGGTATATATATTACTCTAACCCGAGTAAGCTCCCGCTTACTCTAAGTAATAAAGTTATATATATCTTACTATATAGCGAGTATATTAGAGGTTATATATAAATATAACCTAATCTTATTTAGCTTAATGCTAGACTTAGCTATTTAGCGGATTATTAATTAATCTAATTATAATAATTAGCGATATACTAGGTATACTACTAGGGTAGAGCTTAGGCTATAGTTATATAATAAAAGCGAGGATTAAAATAATGCTATAGATATTATTAAGTCTTATATAGGCTCTCTTTTGCCATAATAGAGAATATATATCTTATATAATATAATATAGTATTTTGTATCTATTTCCCTAGGGCCGGGGGGGTTCCTATATAATTATAGATAAAGGTAATATAAAGTCTCTTATTTATAGTCTTTAAAGACCTCTATGAGATAAAGGCATAGCCTCGTGGCATTACCTAAGCGTTAATATATGCGGTTAACTCCTCCTTTAAACTAAATTAGCCCTTAGGAGGAAAAATATTATTAAGGAAGCTATAAGAGTTATTAATTATAATTATTATAGTAGGAATAAGGTAAGGTAATTAGAATTAATATTATAGAAGCTATTAATTATCTTCTAAGAGGGCTAAAATGCGGTATATAATGTGGCCATATATGCCTCTTATATAATAGATCTTATTTATACGACCGGCCATATGATATATCACGTGATCTTATTTGTACGGCCGGTCGTACATGTATGAGGACCCCTCACATCTCTCACCCCATTGTTTACATACGTAATATGTTATATTTGTGGCTCTGCCGAACCAACTCGCACTATTCGACCTAACACATCACCCTTCCCAATGTAGCCCCGTTCGGATCATCGCAGCCTGACATTGGTTGCGGCACAAAATTCAGTCTAGTCAGGGGGGAAGCGTGACACAACCGGGATTAAAACCACTCCCCATTCTAGCCATAAAACCCGCGAGGCCTCACTGTCTACTACCGACCAATCAGATCATTCCTTCGGCGACGCCCCTTGCTGAAAAGGGCCGTGGCCAGCTCCGAGCTCTTCGCGACAGGTCGATCACCGCGGCGGGAATGGCTGCGGCCAGGCAGCCAATGGTTAAAATGATCCACGACCAGGTTCCAAACCCGGCACCTACAGGCTAGCTATGAGGCCTGCCCAGGCGGTTAACCACTCCGCCATCGGGGCTCCATTCTCTACATTACAGTTTCTGGATGGCTTCTTCCAGATGCCGGCCTCATTTGGAAACCCCCATGATCTGGCATGCTTTCGAGCTTTTTAGTGCTGAGGCCCAGAAACGGGAAGAAGACGCAAAGGTGAAAGATGGTGACCGCGGCAACAGCGAGAAGAGTCATTGTAGCGTCTAGTGCCAAAAATAAGGGCTCATTGCGCACAACGTCTCTCGCAATCGATGGTATGTGCTCCAGTATGCTGCAAGACAGTCAGTGTCAGGGCGAAGTGGAAATTGGCCAATGTTGGCGTAAGAAGAGAGTGTAGACTTACCGATACGGACAACGAATGATGATGGCTGGATATGTGACCCCAACAGCATAAACAAAAATGCGCGCCCGACGTGTCTCTGTCGCCGAAGACTTTGCCCGAGAAGAAGCTATTCCCATGCCTGCTTTTCCTCCATCACCCATTGGGATAGAATCTGGCATGGGGGCTGGAGCAAGAGGGATGTTGCCGGAAGCCGAGTCTGGTTCAAGAAGCTCCAGGCCGTATCTCGCGGTACCGTTCCGTCGCCGTACATAGATCATCATGAGAGCTGAACAAATGGCCATATTGACGACTTGGAAAGCTACACCCCCAGGATCATAACTTTCGACAGCATATTCAACGTTCTGTTCCCTTGGCCAGCCGCACCGGCAGCCAGCGCAAAGGCGCCGATGAATTGAATGATGATTGTTAAGAATTCCGTCCCAACGAAGACCAGGGGTAAAGTGATGGTCGAAGAACAGACCACTGTGGGCCGTGCCGGATGACCAAATGCTTGAAGGTGATGGAGAGCGCAGCAGCAATGAATGTCGGAGCCAGGAGAAGGGTCATGAACTGGGCTATATACGAGCTTCCAGACCATGGGTTTCTCGAAAGGCTGACTCGTGCTAGGTGTCCGAGTATCTCTAAAGATGTACCGATACCAAGCCATATCATGAAGGACCATGTTATAGCTTTGATGCCAAAGTAGACTTGTAAAAGAAGCAAAAGGCTAAAGCAGCTGGTGAAGAATATCGCAGCTCCGAGAGATAGTATCGACCCAGTGGCGGTAGCCTCGATAGGACAGAGTTCAGAAACTTCGGTGCAATTGTCGAAAGATGACGCTGAGGTGGTGTTGTTGCTGGCCATTTTGCCTCCAAAACGCGGTTTACTAGCGAGTGAGGGACGGTCCGTTCCGGGGAACAAATAATAGGTAAAGGGGGTGAGCAAAAAGAGAGCCGGAAGAGAAGTTGCAAGAGAACAGTAACTGAGAACGAGACGTGTCAAGGCTTTCGACTGATGAGTCAATATCAAGGTTTTTTATAAGGAAGATCATGCGGCATCTTTTGTAGATATTCACAGGCAATAGACTCGCCGATATACCAAAAGGGGTTATTCGGTGGAATAGATGCTTACGCGGCTTGAGGTGTAAGAGCAGTGTGGCTGAGGGCATTCTCATATTACCGTAGTGGGGATGACTGAACATGCCTACTTGGTCTGCCGTGACGGATCGCTTTGGCAGCAAACCAAAGCAGCTTCCTGTAGTTGTCCGGAAACTCTCCCCCGACCAGCCGAAACCGTGACGAGACGCTAATGCAGACTGCTTACGCTTTAAACCTTGAACGGCTCAAGGCCGGAGCGGGAAGAGAGGGCCCAGGCTCAGGGCGGTCCCACACTCCCTCGGCAGTATAAATATTGCACGGCTGATCTCCGTGAGGGTGGGTAAGCAGACTGCATATCTATCCTTGGTAAATCCTCACCACATTTCCAGTCATATCCGCTCCTTGATTTAGCCTACCCCATCCTCTGCCATGAATGATAGGATTCCGAATATGAACAAGTCTGCTTTGACCCTGGTCCTCGAATCAATGCCTCAGCAATTAAGAACAAGACATGTGGGTGATGACTGGACAGGGGTTACAAGTCCAGCAGAGAGACGGAAGCGGCAGAATCGGATCCATCAAAGGGCATATCGTATATCTCATAGTATGTATACTCTCTTTCTTTATCCTCCACCCAGCGAATTAGTGGCTCATTACGGCACCGCAGAAAAGAAGAGGCACGAACTCCTTGGCAGTCAGTCGAGCCTGACCCATCCTTCAGTTGCCCCTCTTGGCAATTCTAGTGAGCATGTCCAGAGCCAGGTACCAGGTCAAGTAGACGATGCCAGGGGGATAAACTGGGCACAGGAAATTGTCCAACCTGAGGGCCATCTTCTTCTACCTACCGTCGAGTCGCGCACAGCATTTCAAACCTTTACGCAACAAGCGTATCAGGATTATAAGCATGGCGCACCCCGACTCGACCACCTCAACATTATAGTGAGGGCCAATGTCCTTGCTGCTTTCGCCCACAACGCGACGCTTCTCGGCTTTAAATTCAGAGGGCTCTGTTGTTCAAACCTCGTATCGCCGTTCACCCAACAGGGTCCCAACTTGATCGAAACTGTCATGCCACCACAAGGGTGTCCAGACTGGCTTCACCCAACACCGTTACAGATGACCGTGCGGCACCACCCCTGGATCGACCTGATACCTATTCCTCGCCTGCGTGACAACATCCTGCGCACTATTCAGCATGGGACTCACGATAACACTCCTTTAGCTATGGATATTCTCGACGTGCGAGACATGAGGAGTGAAGCAGCTTGTCTTATTGTCTGGGGCGAGTCCTGGGACCCCGACGGATGGGAGGTAAGCATCCCGTTCTTACGAAAATGGGGCGACGTACTTGAAGGCTGCCCTGAGATGATAGAGGCAACAAACTCATGGCGCCAAAAGCGAGGCGAGAAGAAGGTTGCTTTTAGCTATTGATGCGCGACGGGGCGGATGGATCATGTAACTATGTACCAAACGAAATTTTTAATCCATACTCTATATTCCATATGGACCCAAAGAGATATGTGGCGTGCCTATTTAAAAAGACGTCACGCGAGGGCCTTCGGGACACTGACCTCGAGAACGAAGCGCTATGTCTGACCATAGTTCCCCTGACAGACTCACTCTTAAGGGTAAAGTCTTTTCCCGGCAGAAACCGCACGTAAGACCCCTGCGTCCTCGAGATCGCTGACGAGCCTTGCGAGAACATCATCACAGCCACGTGCCATCCTGAGGCCCATGGTCACAGGCAGGTACTCGGTGTGCATCGTCTTCGTGCTGTTGAAGGACACTTCACCAATGGGCACAACGACCTCTGGGGCTCCAGCCATGACCGGGATGGATGAATCGTCAAACCCAAGAGGGGGTCTTGATGGAGCGGCAAAGTTGTACTCGTCGCGGTAGGCCGGGTCGCCCGTAGACCACGGATAGATGTATACACCCTCGGAGCAGGACTCGGGGTCGTGGCGACCAAATCCTTCCGTCTCCCACCAGTTCTTGAAGGTGGAGATGTTGCGCAAGCCTTGGGCGTACACTTCGTCCGTGGCATTGGCCTGGCCCCATCGCCACCTCGCCAGAGGTCCGGGGTTGATATACGGCGTCCGCCCGTCATGCTTTGCCGCATAATCGTCGAAGAAGGGCTTTCCGAGCATCTGCCACTGGTCGTGGGTGACCATAACTCCATAGGTGAGGTAGAGCATATCGGCAAGGCTGGCAGGGGCATCGCCATGGCTCTCACTCCAGCGCTGGGTGTAGTTGACCGGAGTAGACGTAACCCCGAGGAAATCCTCAAGACTCGTGACAAAGGCACTCATAAGTGCGACCGCGTCTGGGGTCGCTGGGCTGCCGGACCAGGCGCCTTGCATGACGGTGGATCGGTAGATGACCTGGGGATAGGAACTGTAGTTGGACTGGAAGCCGGGATACCATGCTTGAACTGCTCGGGCCCAGAGCTTGCCGCTCCTGGCAAAAATTCCAGCTGTGTCCGAGACAGGACTCAACGGAATGACATGCTCCAACGAAATGGCACCAGTCGACGGCCGGTTGCCAAAAACCCCCTGGGAGCCGGCAGGTCCACGCATCGATCCGCCGGTGTCGCTCCCGACGGCCAAGTCGAGCCACTCGTAGGCGCCGATACCAGCACCCGGTCCTGAAGATGATCCACTGGGAACCTGATACCCGTCTCCTCGAGGATTGAAGGGCGCGTGCAAATCGACCCAGTCAGCTGTCGGCCTATCGCCGTTGGCGAATTGCACGGTTCCCATCTTGCCAACCAGCACCGCGCCGAGGTCAATCAAGCGTTGGATTGAAGGGGCCGTGTTATTTTGATTCCCGTATAGGTAGAAATAAGCCCGGTTTCCACCACTTGTGGCCACGCCCTTGATGTGGAAAATGTCTTTGACACCCAAGCGCAGTCCAGCGAGCGGCTGATCGTCCGTCTGGGTGTAGTAGAGCCTGGACGGGACAGCGATCGACTTGGCCATGACATTCTGCGTAACGGCCGGGAGAGAAAAGTAGCTGCCTGCCTCATCGCTGACGACACCCTGCACAAAAGCCAAGTAATCGTCATCATAAAGTCTATGGGCCTTGAAGATGCTTCCGGTGAGAGCAGAGACGAAGTAGGGGCCCTTGGGAAGACTGGGGCTGATGGTGCTGGTAACGAATTTGTCTTCGCTACCGAGGATGCCGCCGGAAGATACGAAGAGAGTCGTGTTAAGCTTCTCAAGATGCTCTATAAGCACCGAGCTGTCAACCGCCGGGGGCTTGGAGCCACGAGATTGAAGGTAGATCGTCTTGAGGAAGGCGGGCTGGAAAACGTCGTCATCACTAGCGTACTGCGCCGTCGTGTCGAGCAGCTCGTCAGGAAGAAATGCTTCAGCAGAAGTCTCCAAAATGGTCATCGGAAATAAGTCGAGTCCCGAAATGGCCGCTTCAGAGAGAATGGCCTTTTTGGTGCAGCCGCTTCCGAGCTGGCCAACCACGATGCCGCCAACGTAGTAGTTGATGCCTCCGAGACTGACAACCTGCCCTCTGTCAACGAGCGAGGATCGGACCACCGCGGCGGCCGCTAGGAGGAGTGTCGGGAGTCTCATGTTTGCGAACTGGTTATGAGTGCAAAAGATCAGTTAACCATTGGAAGTGACATTCCTGGTGAACACCTGAGGAAGCTGGCCTTTTAAATAGTCGTTCCGGACCTATCTTAGGAATGTTAGAGTGTGTATGAACCCACTTTGAGGACAATTTTCATGATAATCTAACAAACGGATTGATTATCAATCCCGTACCCTAGTGTTTACAACCCAGACTTTCAAGGCTAGACTCTATATGAGGTTGGGCACTGAGATTAGATTTTCGTTTGCTCAATTATCTACGCGTGGTTTTTATCTCGCTTTATCTTTATTATCTATTAATATTATGGTACGCTTGTATTCATAGCATACTAAAACTGACGCTATTTGTATACTACAATTCTCATTGATTTGAGGCTGGCGCCGTGGAAGCCGCGGTCTGGTAAGGGCTGCTGCCGCGCCCTCTGCCACCTCCCTCGATGGGCGCGGTTGCAATTGACAGATCAAAGGGGTCATCTATAGTCCTAGGCTTACGGCAGCTAAACTCAAGTCTGGCGCCTCATGCAAGGCCGGCACGTGGATGTAGAGACCATGTCAGCATTTCTTATAGCGGACAGCAGATGTTGGGGAGGCTGAAAGGAGTAGACGGCTCAACAGCCTCAGCCAAGACGGGACTTTAAACTCCGACTATTATCTCTAGCACTATCTGTCCGCTGCATTTAAAACGTAAGAGAAACGCTTATCAGGACCGTTCAACTCTATAATCTAAGGATTTCAACTTCTACGATTCCGGCCTAGCTGCTGTTCTCTTATCATCGAGATATCTTTAGGTACGGATATAATTATTAAGTCCGTGTTTGTCATCCAGTGCAAACACACCGTAATTTTACGGTTCCGGCTTCGGTATAGACTGATAAATGCTATTATCTGAAAAGGTCCTTGGCAAAGTAGGGGGGGCATTGGTAGGAAAGGCTTTCCCTCTTTCTTACAGATTTAAAGTTCTAAGGGATAAGCCCAACCCCTAAGTTTTAATACACCCTTAGAAACTATATAGTTTTAGATTATTTTATATTAAAATATTATTAAGTATATTAAAAATAATATATTAAAAAATAAATTTAAAAGCTTTTTTAAAGCTTTTTTTTAATAATAAAACTATAAAGTAATTTTATTTAATATACTCTATAAGCGAGTATCCTATATAAGTAAGTATCCTAAAAATCCTAGCCTTTAAGACTAAATTAAAGATTAAAATATAATAAAGCCTTTAATTAATTAACCTTAATTACTATCCTTTTCCCTAGATATATATATAATAATTTAATATATTCTTCTATTATAGCTAGCCTTACTATATATTCTATAGCGGCTTTCCTTTAATTATACTAACCCGCCTTAATTACTACTTCTTAATAATTTAGCCTATATCTATATATTAATATCTATTTAATTAATTACTTCCCTTCCCTTTATCTATAGTTATCTTCTCTTTATTTTATAAGTAATATAACATACTTAATAAGCAAGCGCCGCAGTTATATAAGCGCCGCACTTTTCTACCTTATACCTAACTTTTTATTTAATTAATTAATTCTTAATAACCTAATATATTAATTATTATTATTAAAGCTAGAACCCTTCTTGCCCTTTAGGCCCTTTAAAATAACCTAAAACTAAGCATCTAACGCGCCGTAAGTACCTATATAGTTAATAAGCGATAACTATATCGCCGCTAGTAAGGCATCTAGTCTCGATATAATACTATCTAGAAATTATATTAGTTATTTAATCTAGAGGAATAGATCTTTATTATTTTTATTCTCGACTTAGATTCGCGAGGATTTCCCCTATAGCTATATAATATAAAAGAAATAGCTAATTAATTACTTATTAACCGCGATGCATTATTAATTAGTATATATTAGGCTTATAACTTTATTAAGCGGTACTTAGACCTTAAGATATATTTCTTTCGTAAATATAACTACTAGAGAGCTAAGTATAAAGATTTAATTATTATCCGCGATTAATTTTAGCTTATAGTAAATATAATCGCGAAGTATAGTATTTAATTAGATAATATTTATAACTTTAATAAGATTAGCTTTCTTATAGGTATAATTATAAGTAGAATAATTATTATAGGTATAGAAAGGTATTTAAAGCTAAAATTAATCTAGTCTAGAAACTAGGAATAAATTATAGTTATTTAAGTAATTAATATAAAAGGCTAGGCAATCTAGCTATTTATTATTAGCATAGGCTAATATTACCTTACTAATAGTACTAGGATAATAACCTTCTAGGCAATTAGGCTATTATAATAATCTAAAATAGCTAGATTAATAATAAGACTAATTTAAAGTAACTAAAATATTTAATTAATATATAGCTAAATAATTAAATAATCGCTATTATCTTTAATTCTTAATAGCTATAAAAGCTATTATTTTATTAAATTTAAGAGATATTATAAGAAAAAGAAAATTATTTAGCTTTATATATTACCTTATTCCTTTTATTTATTTTAGCCCCTTAATATTAAATACTTTAGGCTACTTAAAAAGGCTTATAATTAAGAAATAAAATATTTAATTAAATACTTTATAATATATATTTTAAAGACTAAGTTTTTCTAGCCTTCTATTATATATAAGGCTATTATAATAAAAAGAAATATTAAGGGGGCTTTTAAAAGAGCTAATTTTTTTCCTCTTAACCTAGAAATTATAGTCTTAAAGCTTAATATATAGCTATAGATTTAATACCTACCGAGGAGGGGCTAAATTATTAACCCCTTAGGCTTTAAAGACCCTAAAGATTATATTTAAGGCCTAATCTTAGTCTAAATATCTTAAAAGATAAATTAGAAGGTATTAAAATAGCTCTCTAGAGTTAATTCTTAAAATATTAAAGTCTCTCGCAAAGGGAATAAAGGTAATTATATATAAAATAGCTCTTATAAGGGCAAAGGTCTAAGACCTTTGATAGGTAAATAAGATATTAAGCTAGCGCCGGAGGGCAAAAAGGACTAAATTATAGAAAAGAGAAGTAATAATAATAGGGGAAGAAAGGTAAGTAATTAATTAAATAGATATAAATATATAGGTAATAGCTAAATCGTCTAGGAGTAGTAGTTAAGGAAAGTTAATTAAACTAGGCATTTAGCCTTATAGCGTCTATAATAAGCCCGGGCATAATATAAGGACTTATTAAGTAGCGATTAAGATATCTAAGGAAAAATATAATAAATAGTTTAATTAATTAAATAATTTATAGTATTTTTATTATAATTTCTTTAAAGAAGGTTTAGAAAAGTATAGCGCTTATATAACTGCGGCGCTTACTTATTAAGTATGTTATATATATAGCGAGTGTAATATAAAAGCGAGTATAATAGCTATATTATATATTAAAACCTTATATTTCTAACCTTAATAAAAACTATTATAAAATAGCTATAGACTTATAAAGAGTATTTTTATAAATCTAACTCTTTAAATAATCTAAAAGTGATTTCTTTAGATTTTTAAAAAATCCGCTTTATAAAAAAAAAGCTATTAATATAGTGCGAATATACTTTTTTTTAAACTACCTTATAAGGGCATTTTCTAAAAATCTATAAAAAAGATATAAAATAACTAATAAAAATATAAGGCCTTTCTTAAAGTTATAGCTTATTAAAAATTACTTAATTTTCTTAGAATTTTATAAAGTATTTTCTTTAAAGAGGAAATTATACTATAGGGTATTTTATTATACTCGCTTATCTATTATACTCGCTTATTAAGTACGTTATTTAATAAATTAATTAATTTTTTATTAATTTTTTTTATTATAAATATTAAATAAAGTATATTAAAAGCTAATAATATAATAATTATAAGGCTCCTAAGAGATAAACCGGTTATATAGGTTTATTAATAGAGGAGAATATTATATAGCCTTAAAGGGTAATATAAGTTATGTCTAGTAATATACTTAAGGTTATTAAGTATAACTAAGTTATATTAATAGCTAAGGTAGCTAATATAAGAAAGTATAAATAAGTAAGTCTTATATATTTTATAGTAGCTTATAATTATAAGTCTTAACTTATAATAAGTTATAAGCCCTAGATATAAGTTCTTTACCCGGCTTATAATATATACCCCCTTGCCTCGTGAGCTGCCCTATGGTTAGTTGTGATATATAGAGGCATATATAACCCTTAGTTAGTACTATAATATAAGGTCCTCTCTCTATTAGTTCTTATCCTTAAGACTATTTCTCGCGGCTATACTTCCCGGTAAGTAACTTCCTTTTATAAAATTTCGCGTATTAATATTATACTAGAGTCTAAGGCTATATAAAACCGCAAAGCGTAAGCTATTATTATTAAAAATACGGGATTTCTAGTTATGCCCTATAGTTACTATAAACCACGATAGCTAAAGTGCTAGGCTAAGGAGGGCTATAGGTATTATTCCTAATATACTTAGCGGGGTTATAAGTACGATAATTAAGGCATTACGTTTCTTAGGGGTAAGTCCTAGTCCTAGTTATTTCTTCTTTATCTTATTAACTCCTTTTAGTAGTTAATCGCCTTATATAGGAGAAGTATTATTTAAAATGAAGAAGAGGTTATAGAGTTAGAGTTAATTACCCTATAGTAATAGATAAATAAGCGCCTAAGCTATCTAATATATCTATATCATTAAAAGAGGCAGCTAGTTAAGTATAATAAGGAGATACTTCGATATAATATTAAAATAATAGATAAATTAGAGGCGGTAAAGAACGCGGAGTTATTTGCCGCGGTGGAGGCATAGCTAGCCTGGGCCGTAGATATTATTAACTAGGGTGAGCTCCTTGCTTCCTCTGTTACTAGTAAAAGCTCTTTAGGAGTCGCTATATATTAATAAGGTATTCTAGGGGCTCTTATATATTCTCTAAGTTAGGATAGTTTTCTTATTTAATAAAATATATTATTTTGCTATTAATTTTATTTATATTAAGGATAGCTTTTATAATATATTCCTCTAGTTTATTAACTTTTATTTTTAATTCATAGCCTATTTTAACTTAGATAATATCTTATGCTGACTTAAGTAATAAAATATAAAAGATTAGATAGAGCTTAACCTTAGGTAATAAGTCTAGTTTATAGTTATATTTTAAGATTTTCTTTTTAATTTTATAAGGTCTAATATATTTATAATTAAGTTTTTTATTTTATTATTTTATTTTAATATTTTTTTTACGAGGTAGATTATATCTCTTTTTAAAAAGGTTAATCCCTTAATTTATTTCTTATTAATATAGTTTATTATCTTATTCTTAATAAATTCTAGTTTTATATATATTTCTTTATATAAATTATATTATTAATTACTTATAAGGATTACTTTAGGGTTAATAATAATATTTTATAATTATTAGTAAGTATTTAATATAAATCTAAAATTAATATAGGCTAGTATAGTTTTTATACTTTTATTTATAGCTATATTATAAGCTAGCTAAGTAGCTAGTAGCTTTTTAACTTAATTAATTTATTTATAGTTAATATAGTATTAGAGATATTATTTTAATATCTAATTTATATGTTTTATTTATTTATTTATCTCCTTATAATATATTATAGAGAGTTTATAATTAATTCCTAAATATCTTATAAGGCTTTATTAAAACTTAGATATAAATAATAATCTTTAATTAGTAATAATCTTAAGTAATATATTATATATTTTTAGTAATATAAAAATAAAAAAGATAGGTAAATTCTTTAGCTATTATTAATTCTTTATAAGGTATAAAATAAGAAAATTTATAAGTCTATTTATATAATAAAGAATATTATTATAGAAGTTTCTAATAATTAATTCTTTTAATAAGGGTAATTAGTAATAAAATCTATTATAATAATTCTTTATAATAGCTAAGGTATTAATAGGGGTTATAATTTACTATAGGGCTTATAGCATTATACCTTAGTTTTTATATAAAAGTTATATTAGTTAATAATTATAGTAATAGTTTTTTTATATTAAGAAAAGTATATATTATTTTAATTTATTCTAAGGTTTTATTAATTCCTTAATATCTATAGAGTTAATAATTATATATTTTATATATAAGGTTATATTATAGTTCCTTTAGTACTTATTATTTATTTATTCTTTTATTATTTTATAGTTATTTATTATATTCTAAGATCTTAGTAAGTAATAAATTATCTTATTTTATTATATAAGTTATTATAATAATAAGGTATAGTATATTAGTAACCTTACTCTATTTATATATAGTAGGTTTTTATTTATATATATATAATAGTTTATTATTAGAGGTATCTATTAATAGTAAAGTATAAAAGTTATTCTTTAGTTTAGATTTTCCTTATATCTAATTAGGTCTATAGCTAATAGCGTTTACTTAGCTATTTTTTAATCCTTTAATATAAATAATAATATATTAAATTCTAAAAAGTATTTAATATATTATAGTTATTATCCGCTAAGTTCTTAGGTTATCGCAAAATAAGAAATATTCTTATAGTTAATATAAACCTTAATTTAATATTAGCTTCCTAGGAGGTAATATTAGAATTCCTTAAAGGTATTAATAATTATAAGGAATTCTTTATTATAGATAAGGTAGTTAAGTTTTATTTTATATAGCTTATAAGAGTAAAATATAATTAGGTATAATTATCCTTTATTATCTTATTATTTAATCTAAGCGCCTAAAGCGAAGTCTAAGGTATTAATTTTAAGTTTAATTAGTTAAGATAGGTTAAATATCTTAAGTACTAGCTCGCTTAGGATAAGCTCCTTAATCTTATTAAAAGTATTTTTAGCCTTATCCCTAAATATAAAAGTCTTATCTTTCTTTATAAGTTTTATTAATAATATAGCTATTTTCCTAAATGCTTTAAGAAACTTATAATAGTAATTAATAAATCTAAGGAAGGCTTATACTTCCTTAATATTAGTTAGTTCTTTTTAGTCCTTAACTACTAAGACCTTCTTAGAATCTATATATATCTTATTATAAGAAATAATATATCTAAGGAATTTTATTTCTAAGGTATAGAATTTACTTTTCTTAAGTTTTATTAATAGGTTAATATTTTATAGTATTTATAATACCTTATAGATATATTTTATATATTTTTCTTTTTTTTAGAGAAAATAAAATATTATCTAAGTAATATATAATAAATATATCTAGGTATTCTTATAATATATTATTAATTATTTATTAAAATATAATAGGTATATTAATAAGTTTAAAAGGCATAATAAGGTATTTAAATAATTTATACTTAGTATAAAAAGCGGTTTTTTATTTATATCTTTCTTTAATCTAAATAAGGTCATAGGCTCTTTTGAGGTTAAGTATAATAAAGTACTTTATTCTAAAGAGTTAATTCTTTAACTCGCTAATAAGAGGTAATAATATATAATCCTTAATTATAATAATATTAAGTATTTAGAAATTAATATAAAGTTAAAATTTATTATTTTTCTTTAGAATAAATATAATAAGGTATTTAATAAATAACTTACTTTCCTTAATATATCCTTTCTATATTATTTCTTTAAGGTATTTCTTTAATATTAGAAGTTATATTTTTATTAAGTAGGTAAAGTTTATTAAAGCTAGGTTACTTCTTATTAATAAATTTAATTTTAAGGTTATAAGATATATTTTTAATAGACCTATTTCGAGTTTTTCTATAAAGAGTTCTTTATAAATCCTATAATATATATATATAATAAGTGCACTAGATAAGCGAGTATACTAAAAATCTTAACCTTTTATATAAGAATTATAATAAAAATATTATAAATTATTTAATTAATTAAAACTACTTATTATTCTCTTCCCTAGATATCTTAATTACTACCTAATAAGTCTTATATTTATAACTAGGCTTACTATAGATATTATAATATTAAACCCCCGGTTACGCTAACCTCCCTTAATTACTACTTCTCGATAATTCTACTACTACTATATATCTATATCTATTTAATTAATTATTTGCCTTCCTTCCTTTATTATTATTACCTTTTTTTTCTATAATTAGGTCCTTTTTGCCCTTCGGCGCTAGCTTAGTATCTTATTTGCCTATTTAAGTTCTTTTAACCTTAGCCTTAAGTAAGGTAACCTTATATATATTAATTTTTTATTCCCTTAAAAGAAGACTATATAATTTCTAGAATTAACTCTAGGGAGCTATTTTTATGCCTTATAATTTATCTCTCGAGGTATTTTAACTAAGATTAAGCCTTAAGTATTATCTTTAGTATCTTTAAGACCTAAGGGGTTAATAATTTAGCCTCCTCCTTAGGCGGCATTAGAGTCTATAGCTATATATTAAGCTTCGAGATTATACTTTCCGGGTTAAGAGGAATAAGCCTAGCCCCTTTAAAGGCTAACTTAATATTCTTTTCTATTATAATAGCCTAAAATATAATAAAAAAGGCTAAGAAGAACTTAGTCTTTAAAATATAAGTTATAAAGTATTTAATTAATTACTTTATTTCTTAATTATAAGTATTCTTAAGTATATTAAAGTACTTAATATTAAGGGGCTAAAATAAATAAGATAAATAAGGTAGTATATAAAGCCTAATAATTTTATTCTCCTTATAATATCTCTTAAATTTAATTAAGTAATAACTTTTATAGCTATTAAAGATTAAAAGATAATATTAATTATTTAATTATTTAGCTATATATTAGTTAAAGTATTTTAGCTACTTAAGACTAATCTTATTATTAGTCTAGCTATTTTAAGTTATAATAATAGCCTAATCGCCCGGGAGGTTATTATCTTAGTATTAGTTAGCGAGGTAATATTAGCTTATATTAATAATAAATAGTAAGATCGCTTAGCTATCTATATTAATTACCTAAATAATTATAATTTACTCCTAGTTTCTAGGCTATATTAATTTTAGCTTTTTATACCTATTTGCGCCTATAATAACTATTTCGCTTTAAATTATACCTATTATAAAGCTAGTCTTATTAATATTATAGAAATTATCTAATTAGATATTATACTTTGCGATTATATTTGCTATAAGTATAATTAATTATAAATAATAGCTAGATCTTTATACTTAATTTTTTAATAATTATATTTTAAAAAAAATATATCTTAAGCTCTTAGTATTAATTAATAAAGTTTAAAGCTTAATATACGCTAATTAATAGCGCATCGTAGTTAATAAGTAATTAATTAGCTATTTCTTTTATATTATAAAGCTAGGGGGGAAATCCTCGCGAATCTAGGTTAAGAATAAAATAAATAAGAATCTCTTCTTTTAGATTAGATAATTTACGCGAATTAAGGATAAGATTATATTAAAATTAAATACTATTCTAGCGGCGATATAAGGCATAGTAGCTAACTTAGTAGAGCCTTATAGTTAGTTAGAGCTTTAAACTTAGGTTATTCTAAAGGGCTTAAAGTATAAGAAGTAATCTAGCCTTATAATTACTAAGTAATATATTAAATAATTAGGAATTAATTAATTAAATAAAGAAAATAAAGGTTAAGGGATTTTTAGTATACTTGCTTATCTAGTATACTCGCTATATATATATATTATTATTATAATATTTTTTAAGTTGTTTTTTTTTAGGGCTATCCTTCTTTAGTTCTTTAAGGTCCTTTTTAAGATTATAAAAACTATTATATAATTTTATATAATTACTTATTATTATTATTACTTTATTAGAGAAATAAAATATATTAAATTATATAAGTAAAAGAGGGATTTATTATATAGCTTTTCCTTTTAAGGTCTTTTTAAAAGAGGGATCTTATATACTTTCTTATAAGGCAAATTTAATATAAAATAATAAGAGTAATTAATTAATTTATAGTAATAAAGATATAACCCGCGAAGGAGCCTAAAAGTCTTTTATTTAAGGCCTAAGAAAGTAATAATAAAGGTAAGGCCTTATAGCCTCTACCTCCTTTTCTATATATAAGAAATTACTTAGTAACTTAAAATAACTTAATATACTTTTCCCCTAACTTATAGCTCCCTATAAGGCTTTAATGCTTATCCTTATAGCTCTTAAGAAGCCTTATTAAGCCTTACTTACTAGATTCTCTTCTAGTAATTATTAATTCTTTTTAATATATTAAGTTATCCCCTAAATAGGATTAATTATTTAATTAATTATCTCGGCTTTTTTAGCGCTTCCTTATTTTCTTATCTCTATTTTCTCTTAATATTATTATAGGTATCTATAGCTAGGCTATTACGGCTAAAATCTTATCCCACTAAGATAATCTTATTATTCCGGGAGGGAGGTATATTATATAGTTTCTAGTTAATAATCGCTGCATAGGCTAGTTTCTTACCTCTCTAAGCTAGCCTTTTTCTCTAGGGTTACCTAATATAGCTTATATACTAAGTCCTATAGTTAATCTCCTCGTAGCTAAGTCTTTATTACTTTTATAGTCTAAATAATTAAAGTCCTTAGTACCTTAAATCTATAGGCCTTTTTCTATAATATATAGGCGCTTATCTTAAGTCTTACCTTAATAACTTATATTAATTATCTAATTAAATAATCTAGCTAGAGCTATCTTTTATTTTTATTAAGTTATTTTTAGAAGAGGATAAAGGCTTAAAAGGCTAGAATTTTAATCTACTAAGGGATAAGGGTTAATTATACTTCGAGGTATTTAATAATAAATTAGCTAAGGGCTTTAATAAAATCTTAGGCTAATTCTTTTTTTAAGGCACTAAGGTTATAAACTTATCTTTATTATTCTTTAAAGTAAATTAATTAACTTTATAATTAATTTCTTTTTTTTTTAGAATTATTAAAATCTAATATTACCTCCTTACCTATATAGATTAATATATTATCTTTAACCTTAATCTTATTATTAATATATTATTTAATTATATCCTAAGGGAAGGTTAAGAGGGTAACTTTAGTCTATAGGGATATAAAGGCCTAGCTCCTAAAGGGACCTTAGCCTTTTTATTATCCTTAATTATAAGAGATATAATTAAGTAATATACCTATTAGTTATTAATATAATTAATATCCTTAATATCTATAATTATATATCTTCCTAAGTCGATATAAAGTTAGTACTTTAGGACCTAATTAATAAGCTTAAAAGAGGTATAATTAATTAAATTAATATAATTAGACTCTTATAATTTAATTTAAGTATAAGAGATTTATTTTTTAAAATACCTATCTTTAATCCTAAGTTTATTAATAATAATAATTTAATAAATCCCTTTAAGGCTATTTAGATTATTATTATAAGAGGTATCCCTAGATATCTTATTTATAGTCTAATTATTAAATAATTAGTCTTAGATTAATAGATTAAATAAAAACTAAAGGTATATCTTCCTTTTTATTAATCTTTAAGGTCTTAAGAGAGTAAATTATTTTAAGCTTAATATATATTAATCTTATTAAAACTCGAAAGGTTTAAAAGAGGGAAATATATTAATAAGTCTATATTCTTAGCCTCCTTATTATAGCATTAAGGGGATTATATAGAAGTTAAAGTATAGGGTTATCTTACCTTTGCGAGGTATTCTCGCTAAGTAAGGGTTATATTCTTCGCTTTAATTATTTAATTAAATAATATAGAATTAAAATAATAAAAGTCCTTTTTATTAGTCTTAGATAAAAGATATAAAATACTTATTATATATATAGAAGATAAAGCTATATAAAAATCTCTATTTATAATAGGCCTTTTACTATTTTTAGAAGCTATTAAATCTTTACTTAGTATTATATTTAATTACTTTTTTATAATTACCTAGAAAGAAAGGCATAAGACTAAGAAACTTAGAGTTTAGCTTTAAATATTTCCCTTAGATTATAATCTTATAATAAGTAATTATAATAACCTTTTTTAGCTTATTCCTAAGTATTTATAATATAGCATAGAAAGACTTATTAAGAAGTATTTTCTTATTATTAGCCTCTAAGTCTTAGTATAAAATCTAAAGGTTCTTTATATACTTCGCCTAGGTTATATTATAGTCTAGGTTAAGGAAATAATTTTATTAAAGTTTATTTTTATTAAGCTTTTATTTAATTAAATTATTATTATTATCCTCGTAAGGGTATTTAAAGGTCTTAGGGTCTTAATAGGCCTATTTATCTTATAGCTAGAAAAAGGTAATTATTTAGAGTTATATATATCTTAGATTATACCTTTTAATACTTTATTTTCTTTAAGGAAATCCCCTTTTCCTTTAACTTTATTAATCTTAATAATAAAATAAGTTATTTTTCCCCTTCTTAATAAACTAAGTATAATTAAATAAAGCATAAAAAATAATTAATAGTATTTTAAAAGGTTTAGGGTATTCTTATAGGTATTTAGTTATATAATATCTAGTAATATAATATATAAATATAAATATTAATATATATTAATTAATTAAGTAAATAGGGATTAGCTAGTTATTTATACTTATTAGCTTAAAGTAAGTAAAGGCTAAGTTAAGGGTAATTATAAAGTTTATATAGAGTTAGGCTATTTATAGATAAAGAGGTATTATTTCTTTCTTTAAGGGAAAAGGTCTATATTATATAAAATATAAGGAGGTGCCTTATAATATAATTAAATAATATATAAGGTAATTATAAATAAAAAAAGGGATATTACTTTATGCGTAAAATATAAAAAAGAAAATACTATTACTTCTTATAAGAAGCTAATTAATTCCTTTTAATATATATAAATAATAACTATAAATTATACTTTATTATAAAAAGCCACTTAAATACTTTATTTTTTCTTTTTTATATATTTTGCCTTATATATATATAACTTCTAAGTACTCCTTATTTTTTTTCTCTCTTTTTTATATTTTTACCCTTTACTTCTATATTTTCTAATTAATTAATTTATTATATTTATATAAACTCCCCTTAAGATTCTTACTAATAAGTAATAAAATATCTTCCCTAATATCTAAGAAATCTCCTATTCTTAGCTCTCTTATATTAACTTCTAGAGAGATATTTCCTCTTAGTAGAGTAATTATAATAGCTTTAAGGTAACTCTTATAGATACTAAGGTTATTAATCTTTTAAAAGTAAGTTCTTATATTCTTTTTGCCTTTAATTCCCTTTCTAATTAAATAATTAAGTAGATTTATAAGAGTCTTAAGGTCTAGATTTACTCCTATTTTGCCTTAGATTATAATAGCTTCTTTTTATATATAGAGCTCGCTTTTAATAATATTAGTCGAGAGAATTTAAAGGCTATTATAAAGCGTTTCTTTAAGTGCTATAGTATACTTAATACTATTATCTAAGAATTTATTTCGCTAATTCTAAGTTATACCCTTTAATCTATTTATATCCCTATAGACTTTATTTATTTATATAAGTAATTCTTTAAGTAATTAATTAATTATTTAAAATATTAAAAAGCTCTTAGAATTATTTTTCTTAGCTATTATAACCTTATTTTTTATTACTATTATTATTAATCTTACTTAATTAATATTAATTAAAATAAAGAATATATTTTTTATCTTTTCTTAATTTATATCTTAATTAAGGGCTTTATAAGTAAGAAATATATTAATTATATATAATATTAAAAGCCTTATAAGTAAGAGTTTTTACCTAGGTATTAGCTAAAATCTATAGAGAAAAGACTTCTTAATTAGCTCTTATAAGGAAAAAATATACCTAAGGAGAGTAAATAAGGTTAGAATTAATTAATTAAATCTAATAGCTTATCTTTATATTTCTTATATATATCTCTTAAGATAGTTTAAGGGTATAGGACCTTTAATTTCTCTAGGAGATATAAGAGCTTCTTCTTATAGAATAGGCTAATAAGGCTAGGTTTTAGAAGAACTTATTATTTAAGTAATATTTTTCTTTTTAAAAATAAATAGGCTTTTTATAGGTAATATAATAAGGTATTTTTATTTTCTTTTAACCCTTAAAGTACCTAGGTATTTACTTATAATTACTTTTAATTAATTAATTTATTTTTCTTTAATTATTAGTCCTTTTATTACTCCTTTTATCTTACTTTTTATACTTTTTAATAAGCTTTATATTAATATTTTTATAGTATAATAAATTTAAGTATAGTATCTAAAATATTATAGATAATATTATAATTATTTCTTATTATATTTTACTTATCTTAAATAATATCTAAGGTATCTTAGGCTATAAGTAATATATTTAATTAAATAATTTATATATCCTTTATAAAATAAAAGCCTAAATTTATTAAAAATTTAGTAGTTATAATATTATAGAAAACTTCTTCTATTATCTCCTCCCTATATTAGAAACCTAAGGATCCTTATAGGTTTTAATATTAGCTCCTTACTTTTTTCTTAATAGCTTATATACTAAGTAGCTTACTTAGTAATTAAGCTAAGGAGTTATATTTCTATATATATTAGAGTTTATTATCTTAGGTATAATAATTTATATTTTTCTCTAAGATCTTCCTCTTTATTATTATCTTTTTTATTTTCTTTATTACTTTCTTAATTAATTATTTAATTAAGCGCTACTTTTATGCTCCTTATAATCTTTATATTCTTTTATCTCTTACTTTCTTTATATATTACCCTTTTTTCTAAAATTCCTTAAATACTTCTTATTTATTTTTTTCCCTTTCTTATTAATTATTTTTATCTTTTTTAAACTTCTTTAATTAATCCTTATAGATTAATTTTATAATCTTATAATTATTAAGTATTTAAAGCTTATATAATTCGCGCTATTATAATACTTAAAAATATAAAAAAGGCTATATTATTTCCTTGCTATCTTTACTTTATAAAATATATTATTTAATTATAATATATTAAACCTTAGGACTAAGTCTCTTTTTTTAGAGATATTTTCCTTAGTCTATAGATATTTTTTTTATTTTACCTTTTTATTATCTTTACTTAAAATATAATAATCTTCTTATATATTATTACTATATCTATATTCTTCCTTTTAAGGATCTTAACCCTCGTAAGAATTAGGTCTTTAATTATTAATATTTTATCCTAATTAATTAATTACTATATAAGAACCTTAACCTTAAGGGGGTATATTAGCTCTTACCTATAGATTAAATAAAAAGGAGAGTAACTATATAGTGCTTTCGCGGCTATTTTATTTATAAATAAGGCTCTCTTAAGGTTATTATATTATCTAGGCTTCTTATTTTTTTTTATCTTCTTTAGGGCTATAGTAATTAAATAATACCCTCTCTCATTAATATTATTAGCCTTTATATTATATAGGGATATAATAATAAATAAGATCCCTAATTCCTTTAATATAAATAGGAATTCTTTTTTAAATTCCGATCTATTATCTATAATAGCTATTAAGATTATCTTAAATTAATATATTAGATTAATCGCAAAATATTTTAATATTAGGGCTAAGATCTCTTCTTAGGGGAATAGCCTTTACCTATCCTATTATATTATACCTAGCTTTTATAAGATACTTAAATCCTTAGTCTATAAGTATATATTAATAATTAAAATAAACCTTAATTATTAAATTAAATAATTAGGTATATTAAATATATTTTATTAGCCTCTATAAGGCATAGGCTTAGTAAGTAGGGCAATAATAAACTACTTCGGCGATCTAATTTTATATATTATTCTAAAAGTATTTTCTTTTTACTAAGTTATAAAATAACCTCTCTCCCTTATAGCCGCTATTATAATAGTAATTCTTAATTAGATATTTCTAGATCTCTAGGTTATCTATTATAAGTAAAGGCGAGTTATAGTCTTATTTTGCCCTCTTCTAGAGGTATTATCCCTAGATAAAAGAAAAAAGTAATTTCCTCTTAAATTACTATAGCTATAAGCGAGTAAGTCCTTTAGGCTTCTTAAATATATATAAGTACTTAGTAATATCTTTATACTCTTAGGAATAAGTCTTATCGAGGATCTTAGGTTTTTTATTAACTTAGACTATATTAAGGTAGAGGTTAATAAACTCCTTAATATCCCCTTTTACCTATATATCTATTTAATTAGATAGTCCTATATACTTTTGTAATAGGCTATTAGCTATGCGGTTTTTCTTCCTAGGTATATGCCTAACCGTGAAGTTAAAGAGAAGTAAGTAATTAATTTATCTTAAAACCAGAGATCTAGGTATATTATTTACCTTTTTATTAATTTAATAGATTAGTTTTTATAAATTAATCTCTAAGATAAAAGGAATACTATAAATTATATTCCTAAGTCGCTAGAAAATATAAAAAGACTACCTTATATCTCTTTTTATTATATATACTTAGTTTTAGCTAAGTTTATAGTCTTAATTTAAAATTAGATTAGTTTTTATTTCTTATTAATTAATTATATTAGGATATATCCTTAGCCTAAGAGGCTTATATTAATATAAGAATTCTCTCTAGCCTTTTCTAAGTTAAAATAATTAAAATTTAGAGGGATATAATCTTCTTTTTTAAGGTCTCTATAGCCTCTTTTAATTAGTCCCTAAATAAACTTAGTATCTTTCTTTAATAAGTCTATTAGGGACTTTATAATCTAAGCAAATTATTTAATTTATTAATAATAATATCTTATAATACTAAGGAAAGACCTTACCTCCCTAGTATTAAGGTAGACTTCCTATTCTAGGATTTTTATTACCTTTTTCTCCTTTAGGCTTCTCTTATATATATTATAGAGGTATCTAGTTATTATAGCTATCTTCTTATAAAACTAAGATTTTTACCTAGTAATAATATAATTAGATAATTTAATATTTATAAGTACCTTATCTAGATTAATTAAATACTTTAAATAAAGTAATATATCCCTAGGGCGACCTCCTCTCTTTTATACTCTATTATAAGACCTCTAATATAGATATTATTAAGGAATAACCTATATATATCTAGAATTAAGTCCCTTAGGATTTAAAGGATATTTTAAGTAAATTAGGTAATTAAATTAATAGCTCCTTATAATAATATATATATCCTAAGTAAACTAATTAGTATTATAAAGCTTATTAAGTCTTTATTAACTTTAATAAGCTTTATTTAATTATATCCCGAAAAGAAGTCTAATAATAATAATATCTTATATATAGCAAAGTCTACTAAGAACTTATTATAGCCGGGAGGGATAAGGCTATCCCTTATAATATATTTATTTATTAAGGTAGCCGAATTAATTAATTAAAACTAATTATCCTTTTTTAAATAAAAAAGAATAAGTTTCTATAAGGGCTATAGCCTTCTTTAAGGATTCCTCTCTCTAGCTAGGTTCTTAGGAGTTTAATAATATCTTTTTATATCCTTTAGGAATAGGTATACTTCTTACCTACTAGGCTTTATATTTAATAACCCTAATAACCTATAGAGGCGCTATAAATAAGTTAAGTTTCTTATACTCTAAGAATTCCTATATAAATATTACTTCTTTATTATATATAATCTTAAGAAAGATATCTAATTTTTTTAATATAAAGTATTTTTTATTTAATTAATTAGTCCTTAAAGCTTTTTCTTTTAATTTAGGTCCCTTTCTTAATATTAGAGAATTTTAATATAATTTATTCTTAGTACTTTAAATCCTTTTATAGTTTTTCTTTTATTTTCTTTTATTTCTTTTCTTTTTATTCTAAGTCTCTATCCGGGGTAGATCTATTTAATAGAATATTATCGCGTAGGTAGATCTTAACCCTTTTCTCTTATAAAGGGTATTAACTAGGATCTCTTTTAGATTCCTTTTTATTATTAGGCCTTAGTCTTTTTAAATTTTATATTTCTTCTTAGCTTATTTTTTAATTATTTAATTTATATCTTATAGGGCTATTTTATATTTTAGCTATTATTAATTTAATAATATTAATTATTTCCTCCCTTAATTCCTAATTTATTTATTATAATAAGGATAGGATATTATTTAGTTTTAAATTACTCTCTTAGTTAACCTTAGGTTTAGAGAGTAGGTTAATATTTATTTTAGTAGTATATTATTATCTATTTTATAAGTAGGGGCTTCTTACTTAATAAATCTAATAGCTAAAGTAATAACCCTAGTATTACTTAATTAATATTAGAAAGTATAATATTATCCTTAATTAAATAATTAAATAATACCCTTATAGAGTAAATAAAAGATATATTAAGAATAAAAGGAATTAAGATCCTTATTAAAGGCGTGATATATATCTTCTATTATATCTATATATTACCTAGGTATAGTTAGATAGTTATTTAGCCTAATATTATAATATAGTCTTAAGAGAAGAATATAATTAAAGTATAAGCTAGGGTAATTTAAAGGCTATAGGCTTTTATAAGCTCCTAGGAAATAATATTTCCCTCTAACCTTATATCTATTATTACTTTTATTATCTTACCTTTTAGATTATTAAGCCTTATAAGGATATATAGTAGCTCCTATAATTAGGTTATTACCTTACTATAATACCTAACTATAAGTTTAATAATATTAACCTTTTAATTAAATAATTCTTTACTCTTTATACTAAGGGTCGCAATCTCTTTTAGCTTTAGCTTATTTTAGCGGATTTCTATTATCCTCGTCTCTTCTATAGTAATTCTATATATCTATTATAATATATAGTTACTAAGTTAGAGCTTATTTATATAATTATTAGATTATTTAGTCTAGGTTTCTTTATTAATAAGGATTATATTTATGCTTACTCTCTCGCTAATTAATGCCTAATAGGCTTCCCCTAGTCCTACTCGCTAACTTAGACTATATTTATACTATTAGCCTTCTAATTAAATAATCCTTACTCTCTATCGACTTATAGGGCGCTAATTTAATATAAGTAATTTACTTAATATTATTAATAATATCTTAATAATCTTTACTTACCTCTCTACTTAGCTAAGGTAGTAGCATAAATAGCTTATCGGCTAGAATTAAGATCTTTTTTATTTTATATTTATCCCTTAGCTCTTATAAAATAAAGGCTTATTTCTCTTTAAGTATCTAAAATCTTAGGTTTTTCTCCTTCTTTATAACTATAGGCTTTTTAATTAAGGTTACCTTCTAGATAAGCTATATAGCTTCTTATATTTCTATAATATCTTTAATATAAACCCGCTTCCTCGCGTTAATATTAATAATAATAGTTATTATAATAAGGACCTAAGGGGTATTTATCTAATTAAATAAATACTAGCTCTTTATTAACTAAGATAATATTAGTAGAGGGCCCTTATAGTAGTTTCTAATTATCTAAGATATCTCGGTCGCCTCTAGTTATACTTATAGGTAATTAATTAAATCTATTAAGGGCCTTATATTTCGGTCGATAGAGCTCTATAACCCTTTCTTCTAAAAGAAATTATAATAATATTATCTTTAGGCTAGGTTAATTTAAGCTTAAGGCCTATTTTATTATACTTTTTAAGCTAATTAGCTAAATAACTTAGCTTAGACTCTAGGAAATACTTTAGCTAATAAAAGCTTTTTAACTCTAAACTACTTAAAAAGGTATATAAGCGTAGGTAATAATATTATATCCCCCCTTTTAAGTAGGGCCGCCCCCTTTAAATAAGTTATAGCTTATAATTCCCTTTTTCTTATTATATACTAGATCTATATAGGTATCTAGGAAATAGTTTCTACCTATATAGTATTAATATACTATATTAGCCTAGGAATTCCCTTATCTAGACCTATATGCTATAGTAATATAGAAATCCTAGTTATTTAATATCTAATTAAGTAATATTATATTTATCCTAAATACTTAGGGTATTCCTAAGGCTACCTACCTATTATATTCCCTCTCGAGGATCTAAGTTAAATATAATTAGGATTTTTACCTCTTTGCTATATTAATTATAAGTTAGCTAAGCTATGCGGTTAATTAATTAATCTTTAAGGCTATAGCTTTATTAGATTTTTTCTTAAGGATCTTTAGGGTTTTAATTATTTTTTTAGAGGAGTTTAAGCTTCTAGGAGGAGTTAAGGCCTATATAACTCTATAGATATCCTCTTTGCTTTAAGAATAATAAGTCTTTTAAATTTAATCTTATTTTATAAATATTATTTAATTATTTAGGTAAGCGCCTAGTACTTTATAATTATAAGCTCATAGATATTCTTATTATATCTTTTATAAATACCCTTAATAACCTCCTTAAGGAATACTTTATAAATAGCCCTAGATTAAGTCTTAGATATCTTTTAGTTCTTATTAATCTACCTAAAGAGGTATTAATACTTATTTAGCTATTTAATAATAATATAGAAGTTTACTTTTAGATAAGTCTTATTAAGTACTTTTAGTTTTTCCTTAATAATCTCTAATTAATTAAAATCTTTATTCATAAAGGCTTCTTTTAGGCTCTCTTAGGTAACTTCTTAATTAAGTCTATTTATAGCTTATTAGGCCTCCTTCTTAATCTCTAGATTAATATATAACTTAAAGAGAGCTATTTTCTTATTCTTAGAGATATTTATAAGTTTTACCTATTAATTAAAGTTCCTAAGATATTTAATTATATTTTTTCCCTTAAAGAAAGGGAAAAGATTAAAAGGGATAATAAAAGAGGACTATTTAATCCTTTAGTTAGGAGTTTAAGGAGGAGCTTATTAACCTCGCTATTACCTTTAATAGCCTTATTATTCCTTATCTCTAGGTTCTAGCCTTAGATATTATTAAATTTCTTTTTAAAGTTAATACCTTTATTATTTTAGGCTATTTTATAATTAAGGTAATAATAATTATAATAATAAGTATTTAATTAATTAATTCTTAATAAATTTAGCTTCTTACTTATAGATTCTTAGTCCTTATAATATAAAAATAAATTAGTTATTAAAGTTTTCTTAAATATTATAAGGATAAAGATAAGAATAATAAAAGCCTTATTTTTTATAATTATCTAAATAAGGATTCTTATTACTAAAACCTTTTATTATTACTTAGTTAAAAATCCTCTAAGTACTTTAAGTAAAACTAAATTACGAGTCTTATTAGGAAATACTATTTTCTATATTAACTATGCGCTATTACTATTATCTCTCTTTATATTTATAATAAGTAAATACCTTTATCTCCTTATATTTACCTTTAGTAGGGTATCCTAGGGATTTATCTTAGTCTTAACTCTTAAGGGGAATTTAATTAAATAATATCTTTAAACCCGGGGTTAAGGGAAGGTAAGATATATTTATAATTAATCTCCTTTTTTAACTAATAGCTTCTTAGGGTCTCTCTAATTCCTACTCTCTTCTTATTTATAATAATCTCTAATATTTTATTCTCTTATAGCCTAGTAATAATAATTATATTTATAGTTTATTAATTAATAATATAGAAGTTACTCTTTCTTATCTAATTAAATAATAATATCCTTCTTAATATATATTAGTAATCTATAAAGATAAGAATATTAAAAATCTTATATAGGGGTATTAGATTTATTAAAGAAATAAAATATATTAAATTATATAGGTAAAGGAGGGATATTATATAGCTTTTCCTTTTAAGGTCTTTTTAAAAGAGGGATCTTATATATTTTCTTATAAGGTAAATTTAATATAAAATAATAAGAGTAATTAATTAATTTATAGTAATAAAGATATAACCCGCGAAGGAGCCTAAAAGTCCTCTACTTAAGGCCTAAAAGTAATATAAAGGTAAGGCCTTATAGCCTCTGCCTTTTGTTCTATATATAAGAAATTACTTAGTAGCCTAAAATAGCTTAGCACGCTTTTCCCCTAACTTAGTCCTATCCTAGAAACTAGTCCAGGATATAATGCGCTATCTCATAGCCTATCCTAGCATATTGGGAGGTCCTAAAACTAGGACCTATTTTATTATCGCCGGATTTAAAGTTAGATCTATAGCCCGAAAATTCTTATATAGCTACGATAAATATAAGCTATGTACTCTTATCTAGATAAGGAAAATACCCGAGACTTAGCCGCTTGAGCAGAAAAGTAGCCTCTAGAATAGGTCTAATAACTTACTACCCTTGGTTCTTAAACCTTCTACGCCTAAGGTGCTATAAGGAAGAAGGCGGTTATGTTTAGACTATCTTAATATACTAGCCTAGGCAATTAGCTAGTTATATCGCTCTAGCAGTCTGGCTCTTTCTGCTAGTACCTACTACTAGAAGATAGAGTAATTCCTTATCTATTATCTAATAAGGCTAGGTAGAGTAAGCCTATAGTAGATACTTAAGGATATTTCTAAGAGGAAGAGCGCCTCCACGGAATTACGCCTCTAAACCGCAACATATCATAGCTCTAGAGCTTAAATAAAGGGCGCAGGGCGCGTCATATACCTACCGTCAGGTGAGGTACTTTATATGCGACGTCTATATAGGGGAGCAGAAAGCTATATAATCCTAGTCCACTCTACTAGCCAAGTATAGCTCAAGGGGACTAAAATAGGTCCCTAGATATAAGAAACTATAAACTAATAATACTAATATAATATTAATTAAAATTAGCGATACTAAGAGAAACTAATTATTTATACCCTGCCCCTAGGCTATGCTATAGTCCTTGCCTTATTGACCTTTTATAATAGCAATTAGTAAGCATACCTAGATACCTAAAAGAGACCGAAGTAATAAGAACTTTAAGAAGAAATAAAGCACTCTTAAGAAGAATGGCCTTAATATCTATTAGACTTATAATGCCGAGGTATATATATGTATATATCGGAGAGGTAAGAAATATGAGTTTAAGTCTACTAAGAAGGCTTTGCCGCTATTGGATAAGGAAAAGGTTAGAATATGCCTAAGTAGTAGGCGGATTACTACTAATAGAGCATGATAGAATAAAAGCTTCCCGCTGCTAGTGCTCGTGACCGCTGCAGATATTGTAGATAAGAGGAGCGACCTAAAATTTTCCACGTTAGGAAAGGAACGGGGGCGGGAAATTAATCTAGAGCTATATATAGGGAGCTCGTTAACTAGGCTCGAGCAAAGTAGTCTTATTAATATAGAAGAGATTTAAGAAATATATTATTTAGTTTCGCTTTGGCCCTAATTTTCTTTATAGATAGCTTATGATAATAGTAATATTAGAGATAGAGGGGGGGAGGCAAGGCGGGCCGGGAGCTAGTAACTATCACCATAAGGCGGCAAGATAGCGATAATCGAGAGACGAAAGGGCTACTAGTAGATAACTTTAGCCTATTCCTATTATGCTATCCACTAAAGCCAGGTCCCTAGATTTAGCATAGTAGTTCCTAGGCTAAAGCTAATCTAGTTTATTAATATATATCTAGGGCAGACATCAACCTAGCAAGTACTAGCTTCCCCGTCTAAGCTTATATATTATCTTATACTTATGCGCTATTCGTCCTAGCGTGCTTACCTATATAAAGGCAATTAATAAGCCGGCATATCTATGCTATTATCTAGGGTATATATTAGCGTATTAGGGATAAGAAAATATCTATAGTTTGCTATTAGTTCTATTAATAACTAAGTGGTTTTAGAGCGTATTAGAGCTAATAGTTTTCGGCCTTCTTATCTATATTCAAAACTAGCGCCATATGGCTCGGATAAGAGTAATTTATGGTATTTAAATAAGGTCGCTCTCTCTAATCTCTGCTTAGAATCTCGCAACCGACTTTTTATATAATACGCAATACAATAGCCCCAACAAATTAACAAACAAAGCAAAATATTAAAGCAAATAATAATTAGAGAATAATTAATATCTTAAGGTTCGCATACTATATATCCCCTTATCGCCCTCGGCGCCTATCCTCTTATTAATTTCCACTACGATCGACCCGTCCTGCCTATATGCCTTATTCTACCTATCCGACCTATCGTCCTTAATTAATGCGATCCTAACCTTTAGCCCTCTCCCTAATTCCTTCTCGTAGTAGGCTCTTAAAAGAAGATTTATTCTTTCCCCCGTTATAAGTTATAGAGGCATAACTCTATAACCCCGCGACCTATATTATTCTAAATACTAAAGAAATAACTCTTATTTCTTATATTATAGATAGTAGAACTATATATTAACGTACTTAATAAGTAAGTAAGCTAGATAAGTAAATAAGCTAAAAATCCTAACCTTCCTACTAGAGATCGCAATAAAAACGCTATAAACCATTTAATTAATTAAAACTACTATTATACTCTTCCCTAGATATCTTAATTACTACCTAATAGGTCTTTATATTATACCTAGGCTTACTATAGATATTATAGCGCTAAATACCTAGTCTAACTAACCTTCCTCGACTACTACTCCTCGATAATTCGGCTATTACTTATATATCTATATCTATTTAATTAATTACTTACTTTCCCTCCTCTACTATTATAACCCCTCTTTTCTATAATCTAGTCCTTTTTGCCCTCTAGCGCTAGCTTAGTATCTTATTTACCTCTCAAAGGTCTTTAACCTTAGCCCTTAATAATATAATCTTATATATTTTCCTTTTATTACCTTTATAAGAGACTTCATAGCCTTTATAATTAACTCTAGGGAGCTACTATAATACCTTTTGATTTATCTTTCGAGGTATTTAAACTAAGATCTAGCCTTAAGCATAGTCTTTAGGGTCCTTAAGACCCAAGGGGTAAAGGGTTTAACCCCTCCTCGGTAGGCATTAGAGTCTATAGCTATATATTAAGCTTTAAGACTATAGCTTCTAGGTCAAGGGGAATAAAGCTAGCTCCTTTAAAAGCCCCTTAATATTTCTTTCTATTATAATAGACTTATATACTATATAGAAGGCTAAAAAGAACTTAGTCTTTAAAATATAGGTTATAGAGTATCTAATTAATCGCTTTATCTTAACTATAAGCTCGCTTTAATACGCTAAAGCACCTAATATTAAGGGGCTAAAATAAATAAGAGGAATAAGGTAATATATAAAGCTAAATAATCTTTTTTTCCTTATAATATCTCTTAAATTTAATAAACTAATAACTTTTATATCTATTAAGGATTAAGAGATAATAAGAATTAATTAATTAATTAATTTATATATATTAAAGTACTTAAGCTACTTAAGGCTAGTCTTATTATTAGTCTAGCTATTTTAGGTTATTATAATAGCCTAATCGCCGAGAGGTTACTATCTCGGTATTAATTAATAAGGTAATATTAGCCTATACCGATAATAAATAGCTAGATTACCTAGCCTTCTATATTAATTACTTAAATAATTATAATCTATTTTTAATTTCTAGGCTATATTAATTTTAGCTTTAAATGCCTTTCTAAGCCTATAATAATTATTCTACTTATAATTATACTATAAGAAAGCTAATCTTATTAAAATTATAAATATTATTTAATTAGATATTATACTTCGCGATTATATTCGCTATAAGCTAAAATTAATCGTAGATAATAATTAAATCTTTATACTTAGCTCTCTAGTAATTATATTTATAAAAGAAATATATCTTAAGCTCTTAGTATTACTTAATAAAGTTTAAAGCCTAATATATGCTAATTAGTAGCGCATCGCGGTTAATAAGTAATTAATTAGTTATTTCTTTTATATTTAAAAGCTAGGGGGGAAATCCTTGCGAATCTAGGTTAAGAATAAAGTAAATAAGGATATCTTCCTTTAGATTAGATAGCCGATATGATTTCTAAATAGTATTACGCCGAGACTAGATGCCCTTTTGCCGGCGACCTAGAGTATAACGATTAATTATATATATCTCTGCAGCGCATTAAATATATAGGTTTAGGTTATTTTAAAGGGCCTAAAGGGCAAGGAGCATTCTAGCTTTATAATTAGACTATGATATGCTGGTTAGTTAAGAATTAATTGATTAAATAGAGATAATATAGGTTGAGGGATTTTTGGCTCACTTACTTGTCTGGCTCACTTACTTATTAAGTACGTTATTATAGGGTAGCTCCTCGCTTTTAAAAGAGATAAGTATAAGGGAAGAATATCTAGGTAGTATTAAGTAGTAAGTATATATATATATAATAATGCGGTGACCCTTAAGTGCATTATTATAGTTCTTATATAATAAGATATTACCCTATGATTTATTATTCGGTATCGCTCTATAATAAATAACTATATTAGCGGTAAGGTTAAGTCCCGGTGAAGCTTTATAGTACTTATCGCAATAAATAGCAGGGAGGATACGGACGAGGCGGGACTTAGGATAAAATTACCTAAGATTTAGCCTAAGATTTCCTTTCTAGCTATAGCTGCGGAGCCCTATTAGTCTCGTCCGGCGCCATTGGCCTTAATCTTAGCCTTAGTCTTAGCCTTAGTAACTTAACTGCCTATACTGCCACAAGCAAAAACGCGTCGCATCGCATCTTCTATCTTAACTCTACCTCCGCACTCCTTCCTCGATCTACTAAAGCACAGCATAACTAGGATAATGACCCTTATTAACTCCTAAAAACACATAAATGGCCTGCTATCCTAATAGCCTAGATGATTTCCCCGTCGCGATTATTTATGCCTTAAAAGTAGAATATTGCGGCGCTTTAGATTATTAGTAGGGGGACTATAACCTTTAAGATTTACTATAAAAACATAGTCTATATAATTAACTTAGGAATTTATTATAAGTATAATATATACTATGATAAGAGGTTTATTTATTAGACTTACAATATAGAAAATATAATATAATTCTTAATTATATAGAAATTATAATTAATATCCCCTCTGAGTATTAATATTATTAACCTAGCGTTATAGTTAATAGATTATATATTAATAGCGTTTATCTAGCTATATAGAGGCTACCTAAGCTATAATATTTTATTAATAAGAAACTAGAGGATTAATTAGTTATAGTAGTTAGCGTATATAATATAGACGATCTCGATATCGCGAAGTAAGTAATACCGATAAGATAAAGAAAGTGCAGGTATATTTAAACTATCTATATAGGACTAACGTTTTAAACTAAGATACTTAGTCGATCTTAGTATTAAGATAAGGTAACTAAATATTCCCTCGCGACCTAATTGAACCCGATTATCTAAACTTATCGTCGCTAAATCGCCCGGTAGACTATATTCCTAAGGCAACGCAAAATAGTCTAGGCCAGATTTCCTAGTCTATCGCTTTTATCTTTCGCCTCCTTTGCCTCCTTCTATATAGATCAATAAGTTAATATTATACTCCTAAGGGTTCTAGATAGTATACTCGGGCCTAATCGTAATAATTAGAGGTAAAAATAGCTTCCAAGGTTTAGCCTTTCGAAGGTCACTATAGCCCCCGTATCTATATTTAGGTAAACGGAAACATCTATGCCTAATTCCCCTGACTATACTAGGCAGCGTCGAGGAGGAAGACTAGCCTCGTTAATAAAGCTTAGATAGGTTTTGCCTACTTTCGAGCATATTACCGCGCGTATATTAAGTTAAAGTAAAGAGCGTAGCGACCCTAGTAGACTAGAGAGAGCAAAAAACGTAAAGGCAATATACCGCGAGCTTAGCTAATAGTAAACTATTACTAAGTATTATAATAGGACTTAAACCCTCTCGGTTAACTTATAGCTAAACCTAAATTAAGTAAGTCTCCTTATTCTCTTAGGGCTAAGGGGTTTAGCGTAATTAGGGCTAAAGGTAAAGCCGTGAATCTATAAAGTGATATTTCGGTAGGGAAGAAATATTAACTAAATAGGCTATACCCTGCTAATTACTTTTTAGGGTTATTAAGATACTATAGCGATGGAATGCGATAGTCAGATAGGAATAATTTATTCTCGAGGAATACCTCTAAATAGCCTTAGTTAAGGGTCTTAATTAAGTAGGATAGTAGAAAAGAATAGAGAATAAGGCCATATCGACGGTTAGCGATATAACTCCGGCACTTAAAAATAGCTATTATATCGCTAGTAAGTACCCGTATAAGCTAAAAGGTCTCATGGGAATTTTTTTATCCTTATATAGCGCTAAATAGCACTAATAAGCCTATTAGATTAGACGAGAAAAAGGCTCGGGAAATATTATTTGCGTAGAGGGACTATACTTCTGACTATCTTAGTATATACTTATATCGTCCCTATTACTATTTCCGGCTATACTCCGGCAATTAGTTCCTACCTACTTGCCATAGATACGATTATATATATTAGGAGAGGAAAGATCTAGATAAAGCTATTATCGGTAGTCTATTTCTCTTTCTACTTTAATACCCTAACTATTTAAAGGCCCCTAGGGAAATAAAGTTTTCCTATATAAATAGACTAAGATCTTCCTCTAAGAATTAGATATTACCTCTATCGAGGAGAATACTATTATTTGCATCTAGGATAAGGTTATAATACCTTGCCTATTATCGTATTAGTCCCCCGGGCAGGGGGGTTAGGCTAAGAAGTTAATAGGTTAAGTTAGTAGTTACTAGTTATAGTTAGAACCCTATATTAGGGTTAGTATATAACCTGGTTTATATCCCCGAGGGAGCAGAGTTTAGTAAAGCTTATTATGTCTTGCTATTCTCGAGCTATATTAGGAATAGTAGCTAAGTCGCCTAGTTAGGGAGCCGGTTAAGGCAGGCTCTTATCGCATTTGCGACTACTTATTTTCGACCGAGGCGCCCGACTAATATAGGTTTTCTTAGGTTTAGACTATGGCCTCGCTTAACTCTAAAATCGGGTTTTAATTATATATAATATATCGGGATAGATGCAGACATAGCTAATATAGTCGAGTAAGTAAGAAATATAATTCAGGGAGAGTTCGCGGATTATATTATTAATACGCGGATTATACTTCTTAATGACTGCGTATATTATCACGGCCTAGGTTCCTCTATAGTTATAAATACGCGATTTTACTTTATTAATATCGCTATTTTCAAGGAGTTATTCCGCAGCGTTATAGGCTTAAATAGCGTACTCTCCTCTATGCTCTTATATCGCTTCCTCTCGTCGGGTAGGCTCTCCCGGTAAACTAGCTAAGGGTACTTCTTATAATGCTATAAGGAAGGCTCTGATTATATGGGTTATACCTAGCTTATAGAACTAGGCTTTAATCGTTGCTAAGTCTATTTTCCCTTCTCTTATATCGGTAAGGATAGTAGAGAGCCTACTTAGTGCTTATTATTATTTTTTAATAAGGTATTATCAAAAAGTCTATGCTACTTATATTAACATAAGGTTAGAATTATTAGTAAAGTTTAAAAGAAGTCATTAAATAAGCTCGATGAGATAGCCTTAATACCGGCATTCCCTCTCTTTTAGATTTACCCCGCTATTCTCTCTTAGTCTTATCTATATAATACGTTCTAATATTTATTAATTTTTAATATATAAAATAATACCAAAATGCAATAAGTTTAAGAGAATTTTTAACTAAACATAGAAGACTTAAGTAGAAGAAGTATAGTATTAAGCAAAACTAGGAGATAAGTTTTAATAAGTTATTAAGAAATAGAGCCTAACTTCTTATAATTTATATAAAATATATATGGGGCATATAGTATACTAAGACAGCGGCGAGCATCTACTAATTAGTCCTTTCTACTTTTAACTAGGGGTCCGACTTTAATATAATAGGTATATACTTAGCTAAAGACTAAATGCTTATTGCGATTCCTCCTATAGAGGCTAAGGATTAACTGGCCGACGCGATGCGCAGGGGGTTTACTAGGTTTGTATAACTAGGTAGTAACTATATATGTAGGCTACTTATGATTATAAGACCGTGTACTCGGAGACTCCTAGGATAACGCGAGATAATAAGAGGAGTAATATTATTCGGTGTATATAGGTATTATATAGCGCGGCCTATAAGCGAATCTTAATAATATGCTAGTTCTTAAAGAGAGCTTAAAGGCTATAGTAGGTAACCTATTGCCTTATTTCCTATCTTTTATATGGTTCGCCTTAATTTGCCTTGACCTTTTATTATTACTTCTTAGGAAATCTCCTTTGTATTTTTAATAATTTTCTCTACTAGCGATACTTCGGGATAGCTAGCCGGATAATCTTATAGTAATGAATCCTTTGGAGCCTAAGGATCTATTAGCTAATGATTCCGGTATGGATAAGGTATGTACTTATTGCCTATATACTAACTAAGCTTACCTTATTTTAGGGTATAGATAATATATTATTAACTTAATTAATAACCTCTAGTATACTTTAATACCGAGAAGTAAATAGTAGGAGATATATTATAAATAGATAGGGGGGTAAGTTTATGCGCTGCTACTAGAGATTAATTTATTAAGTACTCTTAGAGTATTAGCTACTAAACGACGAGGTAAGTATAGCAATGGATATAGGATGGCCTCTAATTAGAGAGTAGCCTAAATAAGATAGGCTTGGTGAGCTCTAAGTTATCTTCGTTAATACTATCCTTCTAACCTCTTATTGATATGACCTATACTCTCTGGATGCTTGTAAATAAGGATAAGTTATATTAAACTCTAATAAAGAAGTGGAAGAGGATCCTCGATATAGGTATAGGGACTGGCATCTGGGCTATTGATGCTGGTGTGTATATTCTCCTAAGGTGATATAAGTAAGTAGCTAACTTTAGGCTGAGCGGATGAGCATGAGGAGGCCGAGGTAATTAGCGTGGACCTTAGTCCTATCTAGCCTGCTTGGTAAGTCTTCCTAATAAAGCTGCCCCTGTTTCCTTTTTTACCTATTTCTAAATATTGCTCTAGGGTCCCTCTTAATTACACCTTCGAAATATATAATATGGAGGATAAGTAGGTATGGAACTAATTATTTAACTTTGTCTTTATTTATAGTATGATTATAAGCTTTAAAGACTGGCTAGCTATATTTGATTAAGCGTTTCGGTTAGTCATTGCTATATTAGTATTACTTATGCTAATATAAAGCTCTCTATAGATAATTAGAGCCTAGAGGCGCTATTAAGGTTTAGGATAATAAATATCTACTCGCTGGCTAAGATAATACTATCTAAGATACTAATATACTAAAATGGTCAAAGGCTATGGTTAAAGCTGCTAATAAACTTAGCCGTTCTATTATTATTGCCCCTAGCTTTAAGTCGATGCTTGCCGACGCGGGTTTTACTGATATTATAGAGATCAAAGAGTAGATCCCTTTGAACAGGTGGCCGCGGGATCTATGATATAAATAATTAGGAGAATAGAGCCGCTATATGCTCTTTAAAGGTATTAAAGGAATCTCGATGGGGCTCTTAACTAAAGTTCTAGGGTTGCCCCGTAAAGAGGTCTATGTCCTATTAGTAGGCGTAAGAAAAGATCTCTCTAATAAGAGGATTTATAGCTATTGGAATATATATAACTCCCCTTCTATAGGCATTATTAGAGCGCTACGACTAATAGACTCTTAGGTATTTGGTATATATAAGGAAGCTAGAGAGCTCGGTTAAATAAGGGTAGCTGAGGTTATTAGATCCTGGGGTTTGACCTTTAGAGTGATGGGGAGTATCTGGCATAGTTAACGCGAGAAGGAGGGAAAGAAGTATTAAGCTTGGATTTTATAAGAAGTCTCTAAGTAATTTTAGTAGCCTAAATACTTATAAATAAGCCCGCTACTCTCCTAGCTTAAGGTCTAGCTTAATTAGCTACTAGACGTCGTTTTGCTTATAGATAAAATTAGTATGTGGCTATTATAACTACGGGGGGGGGGGGGGAAGCGATGGGTAGGATCATAGCCTGGTGTTATGGCAGTCTGTTGAAGCATACCGCTTGTGCGAGCTCGGCGCCTAGGTTTATCTATTATATTTGACTACTGTATGGCGTTGGGAGAAGGATAAAAGTGCAGGCTCGCCTGAAACCGAATATAGTTAAGATTAAATCCTTATGTTTCCCTATAGCTGTAGATTTATAGCTAACCTTAATTAGCTATATGAACCCCTGAATGTGATAATGTAGGTGTTGATGTGATAGCCTGGTTGAAAAGCGCGCGGGCCTTGCCTTTTAGCTGGGTATAATAGGGCTCGCATCTCTATCTATGGTTCTATATTTGCAAAAAGCCAGCTTTTCTAAGCCTGTCCTGTTTCACAATGGTGAGCTACCCTGAGGTTGTGATCTCATAAGTATAATTACTTATTGCGGTTAAGGAAGTCACATTGTTCTCGACCTCCGATAGTTTAATCCGAGATAATGTGATTAACGAATAGTTCTAAGCCCTCTCTATCGAGGATCGTCTTAAGTTAAGCGAGAAGATATTTATAGAAGAAAGAGGAAGACTGCAAGAGGTAGTTAAGGAGAGAAAGCTATAGGAGGAAGAGAAGAAGAAGAGGCTGCAAGAGGAAGAGAAGGGAAAGCCTGCGTTTCTAGTAGAAATAAATGACCTGCTATGTAAGCGATGTGCTGCCATAAGAAACAATAGTGTGGCATAAAGCTTTGCTAAGGCTGTATATTGCGGCTTATGTCTTGTTGAGCTAAAGAGCTTTTCGCAAAGCTAGACTTTAATAATTAAAATATTTAAAGCCTATTGCCCCCCCCCCCCCTTCTATAGAATATTTAAAATAATAATAATTACCGTCGTCTCTTTTATTAGAAATATCTCCTTGTATGCTTCGCTAGCATTATTCTATTTATATTTCTTAGCATGCGTGCTGCAAAGCTAGAAGGCAGATGTTATACTAAACTTTAATTGAGAATAGTTAAACCGTAACCCGTTTCGCTGCTAATCTATGAATTACCGCGGGTATAGTAATGGAGTGGAGAAGGATGAGGCTTAGTAGGACCCTAATGTGGAGAGTTAGTAATAGTTGGTGATTGATTAGTCTATGAATTGGGCCGTGCTCCCCGGATGCTAATGTACGCCTCTATTATAGACTTATGGTTTTTTATCTAGGGCGAGCGTACTAGGAGTATGCATATATATATTAGCGTGGACCGGTATGGGGCGTCTTAGAGACCAGTCCTATAATGTATTGATCGTTAAGGACTAGTACGAAGATGACTGAGTCCTAGTAGAATAAGTGATTAATCCTGGGTGGACCGGTATGCTAGATAGCTTAGACTAGTCTATGTTATTATATTACTCTGGATTAACCCGCGTACTGATCTGTGGGGCTGGACTAATCTAGCACGACTAGTATAAAAGCTATACTGGTCTAGCTTAAAAAAGGTATAGTAGGTATCTTAGTATAGCTTAGGGGGCTAATCAGTCTAGCCCTACTGGTATAAGGCGTATCCTAGTCCGGGCAATAGATTATACTAGAATGTCTAATAATTAGTATAGATAGATGAGTATTAAAGATAATTAATAGCTTAGGCGAATAAATTAATAATAAAGTAATTATAAAAGGGGAATTATTCCCCTAGCTTATAAAACTATAGTTAGTTAACTTAGTATAAATATTATCTCCCTATGTATTACTATTAGTAATATCATAGCGGGTAATATCCTACCCTTTAGCCCCTCGATTTTTCCTCTCTTAGATTTCTATAATACCTTATTTTATAGCTTTTTTAGCCCTTTTCTTAGCTATTATAAGCTATGCTAGGGCCGTCGGCTAGTATAGTGAGATGGCTGCTTCTTAGTGACCTCTATTTTAAGTATTATAATTTGGATTAGGTGTGGTAGATGGCGTAGTGGATTATTATGAAGGCGGAGTGAAATTATGTCGGGCGGGCAGTGGTATGCGGCGACCTGCTAATGAGCCGCATAATGTAGCTGATATATGTGCTGTCTGTGTGTTATTGCTTTATTAGTCTTTTTAGCGATATCGTGCCGCGAGTTTATATTATACTTAGTAATTATGACCTTGCCTATTATCGCGATTATTAGACTATAGCCCTTAATGCTCTTAATATTAAACGCCTAGCCCTATATATATCGCTATATAGCGCTATCGCTTATTATAAATAGGATGGCCAATATGTCTTACTGCTGCCGTTTCGTGAGGAGTAGGACGAGCTGATAGATGCCGTGGCGGCTCTAGGCCCTAATAAGGGGAGTAAGATAGTTACCTTTGCCTATCTCGCAATTAATAAGGCTATTACGCAGCGGCATATAGTTAATGCCGGCGTTAATAATCCTTATATAGCGAACTTTATTATGTATCGCGGCTTAATAGGCCTAAATTAGTTTGCCTCTCTAGCCTGGATATTTATAGGGTATTTCTATAGCTATTAGACTATTACCGAGTAATAATTTAATAGCAATAAGGTTAATTTATAAGGGAGCGTTATATACTTAGGCTCGCTCTTATAGCTAAGTTAGGCTAACCTCTATAATAAGTAGCGAGGTGTTGTTTTGTTTAATCCAGAGATACTTAAGCATAAACTACTTATTAACCCGCATACTATTAGCTATATAATAATTAACCTATAATAAGTTCTTAGTAGCTAAATCAACGAGGGTATTATAGTAGATAAGTATATTATATTTATTAGTAAGCTTACCTATCTTAAGTATATCATAGCTTATAATAAGCTTCTTTTACTAGGTATGCGGAGTATGCAGAGTTAGACTCTAATAGGTCTTACTTTATATACTAATTAATCTTTATCTAGCGGTCTCAGCGCGTTAGTGCCGGCGAGCGATGCTGCTATCTAGTACTTAGAAGAGCCTATTAAGGATGAGGCAAATCTGGCTATAATTATAGATAGTATTTTGGGCTCTGACCTTAGCCCTAAATATTAGTTTAAAAGACTTAATCTCGCGGTAAAGGCTCGCAAATATGTTAAGTTATTGGATCTAGATAAGTCGCTTCTCTTGCGATAGGATGAGTTAGTATGGGTTAGCTAATATATAATCTAAGTCTCCTATGAGATCGCTAACTAGGATATTAAGGATAAGGTTAATTATTAAGACTTCTTTAATAAGTTATCTTAAGTTATTAATATAAGAATCGCTACTAAGCTAGTAGGACTCTCTACTTATATCTTCGTCGCTGAGCTATATATACTTATAATTACTAATTCCTTAGTATATAAAATATTATTAATATTAATTACTAATAAGACCTCCCGCGTGGATTAACCTTCCTAATTAGCGATAATAGCTCTAGTAAGAGTACTCTTATTAAGGCTATAGCGTGGTATTAGTTTAGTCGGTATATTCGCGGCGGGCTAATAGCTAATAATATTATTAATAATAATAAAGGTAAAAACTGCTTTATTAAGCTAGAGTTTAGTAATAGATATACTATTATATAGTATTATAAGTATAAGATCTATAAAAATTATATTATTATATTATTATATAGCGAGCTATTGCTCTAGCTTAAGCACTTAGAGGCGCGTATAATATAGGCGGTTATTAATAAGCTGCTTAGTACCGACTATAAGATATATATTAGGATAGTCGTGCTAAGCTATAAGTATAGCGAGCTTTTTAAACTTAATACTAGTATAGCGGCGCGATCTAATCGAGGTATTACTTAGGCTATTAATGTTAGATTAATGTAGGTAAGTATTGAGATTATTGCTTAAGGATATTAATACTAATATATATAAGGTAGAGAGTAAGCTAGAAGGGTTAACCTAAATGATAAAAGATAATAAATAATAGTTTAAAGATCTAGACTAGATATAGAAATAACTCGAGAATAAGGCAGAGGAGGCTATTGTATCTTTAGAGATAGCCCTCTAAGACTATGTAAGCAAAGGAACTAAGGTACCCGAGCTTAATATAGACTTTTATACTAAGATTTTAGCGCTATAAAATAAAATATATAATAAGCAGGAGAATTTATAATAGCTAAAGAGCTCTTATGCTTAGATATGGGAATAGAAGCATGCCGAGTTAGTATCTTAGCCAGGCTAGCTATAGTAGTAACTCGGTTAAAGACTCGCGGCTATGACCACGGCTTACCCTATAGGCCTATAAAAACTTATTCACGCTATAGAGACTTTTGTTTTCGCGTCCTTCTAGTAACTATTAGGGGCCTCTCGCGTATATTTAGGACTCTAAAGGATAGCCCTTAGGAAACAGCTAGTACCTAAGAATATAACTATAAGCCGCTATTAATAATCTCTGTCGAGACATTAAGATAAGCTCGTTATAGTTGTAGAACCTTAAGCACGAGGAAAAGCTAAGTACTAACCACGCTATTATAATTAGCGAGCAGCTTATATAGGGCATCTAGGCTTAAAAGGCATATAAAGCCTTGTAGTAATAAGCTATAATTAAGCAATGCGACGTAGCTATATATAAGTGCCTAGCTAAAACTAAGTAGTTATCTTTATACTCCCTATGCTCGGAATACGACGCGCTAGCTACTAAGCTATAAGATCTTACCGCTAATCGCGAGCTCTTTGTCTTTTGGTCCTTTGCCTTAGTAAAGCGTACCTGCTATGCCTCTTTGTCTTCCTTGCCTAGCTCTACGACGAGGGCAATAATTAACTTCTACGAGTATATCTTTATGAAGTTATTATTAGAGCTTAATAGATTCCTCGCGTAGGTCCTTATAGTGCTATATGATAATATGCGCTATATATATATAGTAATAGGGATACTGCGTTTATTATTTAATACTAAGTTAGCTAATAATATAATTAATATATCCCTCTTAGGATCCATTCTTAGTCCTACCTTTGCTATTTACCCCTTGCTCGTTTATAGTAAGCGCTTAAGTAGCGAGTATAAGCGCGTTAACCTTATACTCTTCTTTATATTACTATAATTAGCGCGGGCTAGAAGTGTATATTACGCGCATTATATACTTATTAATAAAGTATTTAATAACCTAGATAAGGTAGGCTAGGCGGCTATAGTTAGGTAGTGCGGCGTTATATCGCAAATAGTAGTTAGCTAGATTATAATAATTATATATAGTTAATCTTTAGTTAAATAAGATCCAGGGGAAGATATAACTAAGGCATTAGTTATAGGGGCAAGGATAGGCTAGGGAGGCATAGAGCTATTTATAAATAGATATAGAATTAGAGGAGATTTATGACTAGGGTAGAAATTATAACCGCAGATACTATTAGTATATTATTAGAGGCTATGGGCATATTAAAATACATATTATTACCTATAATAATAGAGAGTATTATTAGTATCTCTAAGAGCCTTTATAGTAGTCTTAGATTGGGATTTTAACTATTAGAATAAGGCTTTAGTCTTTATCTAATAGAGGAGGGACTTAGGTAGTAATATTAAATTAGTTTAAAGGTCTTAGTCTAGGGCTCGGTTTAGCTAAGACTTTGTCTTTTACTTAGGCTGCTATTTTTAGTAGCGAAGCGTAAAGCTGGCTACTAAGTATAGAGTCCTATAGTAAGTACCCTAATAAATATCTAGACCGCATAATCACAGTAGTGCAATGCGAGGGTCTTATAAGGGAAGCCACGGTTAATATACTATAAATAGTCGTTAATAGGCATATGCTCTAAAAATAGCATTAAGCAGGGATTAAATAATAATAGTCGAGAATAGCTTTATATTAGATAATAGGGTTAGCCGCGGTGGTAGAGCTAGGTTAAGGCATTAATCTAAATACTATAAATAGAACCTAAGGCTAGGTTAGGAAATAGTATATAGTAGCCGCCGGTATAGAGCAGGGAATAATTTAAGCGCTAAGCGATATAAAATATTAAAGCGCTAGGGATTATTAAGAGAATGGGTAATAGGCGATATAGAACGTTAAATATGGCTAGTCTAAGTGTTGGACCTTTATGAGCCGTGTAGTCGTAACTTTATTATCTATTGTAATCAATAGTCTAAAAGATAAGGCGCTTATATGCTGGGTTCCTTAGTAGCGTTGTCGATATGCGACTGAATTAATAGTTATATACGGCAGATATGGCTAAGATATAAATCCGAGTGCGAAGAATAGGGACCGTAATGGTAACCAGAATCCTAGTCGGGACCAGAACCTAGGGTCGTCGCTTGCGTCGAGGGATAGAAATAAGCTAAGGGTTAGTGGCTATAAGGCGACATAGCGATACGGAACGGTATAGCGACGCGGATCAAAGACAAAGAATAGCATAGCCCTCTAAGGGGACATAGAACATCATAGCGACGCGGATTAGAGACACAGAATAGCATAGCCCCCCAAGGGGACATAGAACGTCATAGCCCTCCAAGGGGACATAGAATATCATAGCGACGCGGACTAGAGACATAGGGATGAGAGACATAGAACACCATAGCCACCTAAATCAGCAACATAGATATATCGACCTAGGTGATACATAGCGTCATAGCCACGCGAAGGAAGAAACGGAATATCATAGACCTATAAACCTCTCCCGGGTAACACGAAATATCATAGCCACTCGAATTAGTGATATAGAACTCAATAGCCACACGGGGGCCTAATACCAAATGGCAATAAGATGCTCTCTATCTAAGTTATATAAGTAACCTAAGGACCGGAGGGCGTTCGTGGTGAAAAGCACTTAAGACTATGTATAGGTGTAATAGGGTAGTTCTTCTATTAGGTAGCTATGAGTAGGCTAGGCTTAAAGTTATTAGGGTTTATAGAATCGCCGTACGGTCGCCTTTAGTTTAAATATATCTTTAATCCCGACCGTCGACGGCTTAGCCGCTCGTCAGACGCTTTCTATGCCTTGAGGAACGAAAGGTTCTTTCTTCCGCGCCCTCCTTACTTAAGCTCAGATCGCTAAGTAGACCATGCTAGTCGTCTTCGCTATAGTTCCTTTACTATGATCTCTGCGCCATAGTCTCTACGCTATGATTCTTATATTATAATTATAATTCTTATGCTATAGTTTTTTTTTATTATTATTATCCTTATGACTTAGCTTATATTAAGGTTTTATAATAGGACTATATAAAGCTATTAAGCTTTAGTCTTTATAAGAATAGACCCCTAGCTTCTTATTAAGAATTTATCTCTTTACTTATCTTAGCTATTACCTATAATTATTATAATTATATAAGAGGTAATATAAATAGTATAATAATAGATTTCTTTTTTCTTAATTTTATCTTTATTTTATCTTATATTTTAATTTAAGGTACATAAATAAAGTCTATTTTATCGCCCCTTTATCCCTATATAGCTAATTTAGGTCTTTATTTATATCCTTTATCTAGTATTCCTCTAGTTATTAGGGTTAAATAGATAATTAAGGTCTATTAATAACCTTTTAAAATCCGCTTTGCTTTCTAGGTTATTAAGAATATGATTATACCCTCTTTTCTACTATTAAAGAGCTACTATAAATTTCTTTCGAATAGAACTAAAGCTATAGTCCCACCTATTTAAGAATATTATTTATATCTATAGTAATATATAATATAATTAAGCGAGAATATTCTTATAATCTATATTCCTATTTAGCTTAAATTAAAAAAGATTAATTTTAATCTCTTATAATAGGGTAAACTTTAACTTAGTATAAAATATTAGATAAGGAGAATAAAAGAATATATAGTCTTCGCGGATAAATAAATAAGGTAAGCGCTCTTATTAAGGATACTATAAAGTTTAGATAATTTAAAAACTAATTTCACTTATAATTTATATTTTAACTTTATTATAATATTATTCCCCTTTAGGCAATAAATAGCATTATATTAATAAAGCTAGTATTAAATAACTAGCTATCTGCCTACTCTAGCATTATTATTAATTATTATTACTATTAGTATTACTACTATCTTTTAGATCGTCTTAGAACCTAATAAGATAATCTTCCTAGCAGATATAATTATATTATTAGTCTACTAATAGCTAGACTTATAAAATAATAAGCAGCATACTATAACTAGGGGAAAGAATTTAATAAAGTTTAAAAGTAAGGCATAATATACTATTTACCTTAATCTAATATTAAAGTATAAGATATCTTTATTTTTTCTTAAACTTTCTTAGCTATAAGTAGTAAAAAAGAAAAATAACTTAAAACTATAAACTATAGACTTAGCTAAGCGCTTCCTCTTATATAGTTTTAATATCTAGAGCTTCTTATAATAGCTATTATATTTAAAACGAAGTAAACTAATAGATATTATAAATAATTCTAAAATAAAGCATAATTAAAAGGTATTAAGCCTTTTAGCGCTTAATATAAACTTATTCTAGGGCGATAATGACCTAAGGCCTATAACCTTATAGGTACTACTAGCATCTAGGTTTTATACTCCTTATTAACTAATTCTAACTATAGTCCTTATAATAAGATACTCTTTTAGCTATACTTTAAAAGGCAAGGGCCTCTATATATATTAAATAGACTACTTAAGAAGAGCCTAATATTCGCTAATTATTACTATAAAAAGGATATCTTTTATCTAGAGGATATATCTTTAGATGCAGGCTATGTTATAATTTATTTCCTCTATATAGGCATATATTAATATCTTAAGCTAGAAAGATAATCTCCCTAGGATAAGCAAATCATAGAGTTTATAATAAATATTTAGGTTTTTTCCATAGCCCAGGTCTATTGCCTCCCTACTCTCTATTACCTAGTAACTAGGGAAATCTAGAGACTTAAAGATAACCTTAGCCTGCCTTATATTATAGATATCCTATAGGATATATATTTTAACCTCTATAACGAAGATAAGTAGTTAGAGACTTACCTTACTTCTTAAACTTAGTCTAAGCTTAATACTCTTAATAAACCTAAGGCAAAGGCTCTTTTATTTAAAATTAAGTATATTATAACTATTAATAAAGTACTACTAAGTGCTATTATTAGCAGGGAGCTAAAATAAAGATAAGCGCCTATATAAAAGACTAAATATATAAATTAGGTATTAGCTATGCATAGTAAACTTATAAAATATAAGAGAAAGACTAACTTGGTAAGAATATTATTATCTATAGACTATATTAAGCTTAAATTATTAATAAAATAGTTACTAAAGGCAAAGGAGCTATTAAAAAAAAAGCTAGTAAAAGAGATATTAGCTAAGGTAATATAATTAGCAAGGGAGGAAAAACTAATAGAGGATATAATACTAATTAAGGTACTCTAGCTAGCAAAAGAGAAGAAATTAGCGAAGGATAAGATACCCACAGTAGAGAAGGAGTATTATAAAAAGGCAAAAGATAACTTTTACCTACCTATGGAGGTTCCTCTAGTAGAGGATAAGAGGCTAGTAGCAAAGAATAAGAGGCTAATAGCAAAGAAGTACTATAAAGGGTAAGAGCAAATAACCCCTTCTAAAATATTTAATAAAAACTATTATTTACCTATGGTTTTAAGTTTAAGGGAATGCATATACCTATAGAAGCACTTAAGGACCAGCGGCTAGAGATACTATATAAAATATATAGAGTATATAAGTAAACTCTCCTAAGAGCTCTAAGCTAAGAAGAAATAAAGTCTTTTATGCTATCTAAGATAAAATTATACTTCTACCTAGTAGCCTATTATAGATAATTATATTTATATATAGCTATAACATATATATATAGCGAGTGCACTAGATAAGCGAGTATACTAAAAATCCCTTAACCTCTATCTTCTTTATTTAATTAATTAATTCCTAATTATCTAATATATCACCTAGTAATTATAAGGCTAGATTACTTCTTATATTTTAGGCCCTTTAAAATAACCTAAGTTTAAAGCTCTAACTAACTATAAGGCTTTACTAAGTTAATTACTATGCCTTATATCGCCGCTAAAATAGCATTTAATCTTGATATAATCTTATCCCTAATTCGCGTAAATTATCTAATCTAGAGGAAAAGATCCTTATTTATTTTATTTTTAACTTAGATTTATAAGGATTTCCCCCCTAGCTTTATAATATAAAAGAAAATAATTAATTAATTACTTACCGACCGCGATATACTATTAATTAATATATATTAAGCTTTAAACTTTATTAATTAATACTAAGAGCTTAAGATATATTTTTTTAGAAATATAATTATTAAAGAGCTAAGTATAAAGATCTAGTTATTATCTATAATTAGTTTATATTTATAGCAAATATAATCGCAAAGTATAGTATTTAATTAGATAATTTCTATAATATTAATAAGACTAGCTTTATAATAAATATAATTTAAAGTAAAATAATTATTATAGGCATAGATAGGTATAAAAAGCTAAAATTAATATAGCCTAGAAACTAGGAGTAAATTATAGTTATTTAGGTAATTAATATAAATAGCTAAGTAATCTCGCTATTTATTATTAATATAGGCTAATATTACCTCGCTAATTAGTACCGGGATAATAACCTCCCGGGTGATTAGGCTATTACTATGACTTAAAATAACTAGATTAATAATAAGACTAGTCTTAAGTAGCTAAAATACTTTAATTAGTATATAGCTAAGTAATTAAATAATTAATATTATCTTTTAATCCTTAATAGCTATAAAAGTTATTATTTAATTAAATTTAAGAGATATTATAAGGAGAATAAAATTATTAGGCTCCTTATTTATCTTATTTATTTTAGCCCCTTAATATTAGGTATTTTAATATACTTAAGAATATTTATAATTAAGAAATAAAGCAATTAATTAAATACTCTATAACTTATATTTTAAAGACTAAGTTCTTCTTAGCCTTCTCTGCCGCATTTTAGGCTATTATAATAGAAAAAAATATTAAGTTAGTCTTTAGAGGGGCTAAGCTTATTCCTCTTAACCTAGAAAGTATAGTCTTAAAGCTTAATATATAGCTATAGACTCTAATGCCGCCTAAGGAAGAGGCTAAACTATTAACCCCTTAGGTCTTAAAGACGCTAAAGATAATACTTAAGGCTTAATCTTAGTTAGAATACCTCGAGAGATAAGTTATAAGGCATAAAAATAGCTCCCTAGAGTTAATTCTAGAAGCTATATAGTCTTCTTCTAAGGGAATAAAGATAGTTATATATAAGGTTACCTTACTTAAGGCTAGGGTTAAAAAACTTAAATAAGTAAATAAGATATTAAGCTAGCGCCAGAGGGTAAAAAGGACCTAACTATAAAAAAGAGGGTAATAATAATAAAGGAAAGAAAGTAAGTAATTAATTAAAGATATAGATATATAGGTAATAATAAAATTATTAAGAAGTAATAATTAAAAGAGGTTAGTGCGACCGGGGGTTTAATATTATAATATCTACGGTAAGCCTAGTTATAATATATAGGACCTATTAGATAGTAATTAAGATATCTAGGGAAGAAGATAATAAGTAATTTTAATTAATTAAATAATTTATAATATTTTTATTGCGATTCTTATATAAAAGGTTAAGATTTTTAATATACTCGCTTATCTAGTGTACTTGCTATATATATATATTATAATACTTTTAATAATTAAAAATAAAAGAGATAAGATCACAAAGCTAGGTTAAACTATAATACTGCTAAACGCGGGGTTTAAGCTATAAGCTAGGGCCTATGCGCAGCGTTTCAAACCCCAAAGGCATAAAACTAGCCATACGCAGATGCTTCTTTCATAAGCAAGTGCCTTGCTTCTCAGGCTCGTTCCGAAAAGGCATTAGCAGACCCCATAGGGGACCGGTCTCCTGTTTTATGCTTGCGTTCTCTGTGCTTACTAAGCGTACTCTAAGCGCTGGAAGATTTTAGCCCCTGCACCTGGAACCGTTATCTGGTAAGCGCCTGCCGTATTTATTAGTAAACACCGGGGCTATTTACTGGTAAATCCTACTTTTAAATGCTTACTAGTAAAGGGTAATCTTGCTTACTGGTAAATCCAACTAGCTAGCGGCTGATCCTGCTCGCATTTGTACTTTGCTCACCGAGAGTGTAGAATAGGCTATTAGGACTGGTTGTTTAGTTAATAAGCGGTAGATTGCGGCTGTATAAATTAGGGAAGTTCTTAAGTAATTAGGGGGCATAGGTATCGCTATCCCTCTAAGCTTTAGCGTTAGTATCGGGAGTGCGCTAGGCTTTAGCTCTTATAGGGGCCTAGTTTAGGAAGCGTGTTTTTGGATATAATATTAACGGAGCACTGGGGACTAGTTGCGATGGGGCGCATTTATGGCTGATTACTGGGATGCGCCCCCGGAGCGGGTTGCTATAATGCGCACCTAGGGCTGAGCGCCGGGAGGAGATATGGGGCTAGGAGCTACGTGCGTGCTGGGCGCGGTGGTAGTGTGCTCGGCTCTGCTTGCCGTGAGGCGGCCAGTTGCCGTAATACGCTCCTAGGGCCAGGCGCTAGAAGGAGCGCTGGCTATAGGGTGCTGGGCTTGCTGTCAGACCTCGGTGATAAGCAAGGCCCATTGACCTCGCGGCAAGTGTTATGAGAGAGTGTTCTGCCAATAGAGCTGAGGGAACTCGCTACTTGTATTTTAATCTAGCCTCGTTTAATACATTTTATCTTTAAATAACGTATATAATAAGCAAGCAACGCAGTTAAGTAAGCGACGCACTCTTTTATACCCTTTAGATTAAAAATCGCAATAAAAATACTATACCTTATTTAATTAATTAAAACTACTTATTATACTCTTCCCTAGACATCTTAATTACTACTTAATAGGTCCTTATATTATGCCCGGGCTTATTATATATTTTATAGCGCCGAACGCCTAGTTTAATTAACCTTCCTCGACTACCACGCCTTAATAATTCCGCCACTACCTATGTATTTATATCTATTTAATTAATTACTTACCTTCCTTCCTCTATTATTATTACTCCTCTTTTCTATAATCTAGTCCTTTTTACCCTCTAGCGCTAACTAAGTATCTTATTTACCTCTTAAAGGTCTTTATTCTTAGATCTTAATAAGGCATTCTTATATATTATTACCTTTATTCCCTTAGTAAGAGACTTTAAAGTACTTAGAATTAACTCTAGGGAGCTATTATAATACCTTCTAATTTATCTTTTAAGGTATTTAGACTAAGATCTAGCCTTAATTATAGTCTTTAGGGTCCTTAAAGCCCAAGGGGTTAATAATTTAATTACCTCCTTAACTAGCATTAGTATTTATAGCTATATATTAAGCTTTAAGATTATATTTTTAATATTAATAAGAATAAGCTTAGCTCCTTTAAATACCCCCCTAATATTTCTTTTTATTATAATTACCTTATATATAGCATAAAAAGCTAGAAAGAACTTAGTCTTTAAAATATAGGTTATAAGTATTTAATTAATTGCTTTATTTCTTAACTATAAGCCTTCTTAAGCGGCCTAAAGTACTTAATATTAAGTAATTAAAATAAGTAAGAGAAATAAAGTAGTATATAAAGCTAGATAATCTTCTTCTCCTTATAATATCTCTTAAATTTAATAAAATAGTAATTTTTATAGCTATTAAGGATTAAGAGATAATAAGAATTAATTAATTAATTAGTTATATATTAATTAAAGTACTTAAGCCACTTAAGATTAGTCTTATTATTAGTCTAGCTATTTTAAGTTATCGCAATAGCCTAATCGCCTAGGAGGTTACTTTCTTAGTACTAATTAGCAAGGTAATATTAGCCTATACCGATAATAAATAGCTAAATCGCCTAGCCTTCCGCATTAATTACCTAAATAACTATAATCTATTCCTAGTTTCTAGGCTAGATTAATTTTAGCTTTAAATACTTTTCTATACCTATAATAACTATTCTACTTATAATTATACCTATAAAAAAGCTAATCTCATTAAAGTTATAAATATTATCTAATTAAATACTATACTTCGCGATTATATTCGCTATAAGCTAAAACTAATTATAGATAATTATTAGGTCTTCGTATTTAACTCTCTAGTAATTATATTTATAAAAGAAATACGTCTTAAGGGCTAAGTATTACTTAATAAAGTTTAAAGCCTAGTATATGCCGATTAATAATACATCGCGGTCGGTAAGTAATTAATTAGCTATTTCTTTTACGCTATAAAGCTAAGGGGGAAATCCTTGCGAATCTAGGTCGAGAATAAAGTAAATAAGGATCTATTCTTCTAGATCTAATAGCTTATATGATTTCTAGATAGTATCGCGTCGAGATTAAATGCTATTTCGTCGCTGACGTAGCCTTAGCTCAGAGACCTAGTAGGTCTTTGCAGCCTTTTAAACGCTTAGATTTAGATTATTTTAAAGAGCCTAAAGGGCAAGAAGGGTTCTAGCCTCAATATTCAGCTATGACATATTTTATGGTTAGGAATTAATTAATTAAATAAAAAGTTAAGTATAAGAGGGAAAAGTGCATCGCTTACTTAACTGCGTCGCTTACTTATTATATACGTTAAACTGTTTCTATATATATATTAAAGTCTTATATTTCGCAGTGTGAAGGACCTTATAGTTAAGTGCATAGACGGCAAAAGATCTATATGCGCGTTATAATTAATTAGATACTAGAGGTTATGTAATTAGCTAAATATTAACCCCGTAGTAACTACTTGGAAAATATCGCCGGCCTTTATTACTATTATATTATCTCTTAGCGCGCTAGGTTTTAGGTTTTATAACGATAGTAGATGGCCTTAGTATCGCTTCTAGTATTATTATACTTATTGCTTTTGCCTTTAAGTCTAGTATTACTCTTTATATAACTATCTATAACTTCTAGAGCTAGGATAAGAATATCTACGCGCTTAAAAATAAGCTATCTAACCTTAAAGGGGTTTTAGAGTCGCTTACTAATATAGTTAATAATAATTTAAATATTAGTTTTAATACTTTAAAGCTTCCTTTACTTCGCTATGGTAAGACCTATAAGGAGTATAGTAATCTTATTACTTAGTATATAAAGTATTCTAGTTTATCTTAACTAAGCTTGCGAGATTAGATTAGCTAGTAATACCTTAAAGGAGATATAATAGATTTTAAGGAGATACTTACTAGATATAAATCTACTATTAATATAGCGCTGGCTAATGCAAATATATAAGGGATAAGCTCTAGGCTTATTTCTATATAGCTAATTAATAGATAGTGTTTAATAGATATATAGTCTCCTTAATAATGCCTAATATACTTAAAGAATATAAGGACTTAATATATAATACGTTGAGCGACTTATAAGAATATATAACATAATTAGATAAAAGAGTATGGGCTTTAGTTGCTTCTAAGGCTAATAGTTCTATCTAAGATACGCCTAAGTAGATAGCTATAGTAGAGGAGAAGTAAAGTACTTAGAAAGGGTTAAAGATCTATTTATAATTATCTGCCTAGATTAAGCAACTTAAATCGGCCTTAAAGGAGTACCTATAGTTCTTATAGTAGCCCTTAGTATATAAGTTTATTAAGAGTAGCTTAGGTATCGCTAAAGGCTCTATCTAATCCCTAGTATCATAACTCTAAACCTATAAGAATAATATTAATAAAAGAATAGAATTAATAAGGTCTATAGTGCCCTTATCTAAGTATAAAGCTACTTAACTTACTTAGCTTTAAGAGACTAAGGAGAGCCTTTACTAATGTATAAGCGTTGTCGCTAATGCGGGCGAGACTTTAATTAATAAGCGATATAATATTTTCGAAGATATTATAATAGCTAATAGTAGCTATGGCATTTTAGTCTTAACTATAAAAGACCTTATTATTATAAGACGCCTTAACTTAAGCGGCTAGGCCTATTACTTAGGTGGGTAGATAAGTAATAAGAGCTACTAGAAAATAATCGACGGCCTAATATAATTAGACTTAGAAAGTGCTAAGTTATATAGAAAAAGCGATAAAAAGATATCCTTTCCTTATAGACTAAATAATAGAGGCGTTATATTAGATAGGTTTAAGTATTATAGGCATAGGCATTAACTACTAGATAAATAATAATAAACTAAGTCGCATAGATATAGGAATACTTAGCCGCGTTATTTAGAATTATATAAAGAGTCTAGGTCTAGAATAGAGGTTCTTATTAATAAATATATAATATATTCATAATATAATAAGAATATCTCCGTTTTAGTAATATAGGCACTTGCTATTTAAGCGACGAGAATGATCGAGTAATAACCCTAAGTTATAGTTAACTAAGATAGACTGCGTATATAGCTATTAATTAAGGTAGAGTTCCCTAACCCCGCATTAATAAGAGCCTAATCTATGGCGAGTGGTAATAACTATATAGGAGGCTAACTATACCTTTATTCCCTTAAGTTTAAGCATTATAACTAATAATAGTAGATTTACTTAGCGTTATTTCTAGGCTTTTAGCTATAGTTACCGCTATGATTTAGTTTAATAAGGTGCTTTACTAAATTATTTAAAGTTTTAGGGATTATCCTCGGTTGGTTTAGTAGCTAAAGGATAAGCTTAATGCTCTCGCTAGTATCCTCTATTATCTAGAAGATTCCACCAGGCGTAAACCCTTTATACTTATCCTATTAAGGCTTTTACTAGAGCGGTGCACTGAAGCCTATATAGACTTTTATAAGCTAATAGTTAGATATTAGGCACTCTAGAGAGGAGGGAACTACTAGCTTTAGGGACTAGGCAAGGCTTAGATATATAGATAATAATATTAATAGTTTTTACGGCGATATTAGCTGGTTATAAAGCTACTATTACTATTACTCTTACCGATATAAATCTATTAGATAACTTATTTCTTATGCTAGCTACTTAACTAACCTAAGTGATTAGATATTTAAGTATAGTTACCCTTTAAGTCCTTAATAAATATAAAGATATAATTTAAGATATAAAATAAGACCTCGAGGACTATCTTAAGGAGGTCACTATTAAGTTATAGTCTCTAACTAGGGATAGCTAAGCCCCCCCTAGACTAGAGCCTGCTAATATAAAGCGCTTTTAAAATAAGTAGGAGATAACTAAATAATATCTCGGAATTTACTCGCAGGTATTATCACATATTAATAGACTAAGGCTTTTATTAGTGACCAAAGGGGAAGCAGTAAGTAATACTATATCCCTAGGGCTATTAACCTAGGACTTAATTTATGCGCATATTATAACTCTCTTAACGCTAAAAGACTATTGCGATAAACTTAGTAATACGCTAGGTTAACTTCGAGCCCTTAAAAAAGATATTAATAATAGACTCTAAGCAATTAAGGTTATACTAGAGCAAAATAATAAAATAAGCCTAGACTAAGAGACCTAAAGTCTTATAAGGGAGTTTAATAATATATAGTAATGCCTTAATATTTGCTCTAATATATCTATTTAGGTTAACTCTAGCAAGGTTTATATACTAGAGGATATTATAATTAGTAAGAATAAAAAATAGATACTTATTACTACCCTTAGGGAGCTTTTTAACGCGAGATAGGTATAACTAGGCCAGGGAGTAATATAGGTTATCGCATTATCTTCTAATATATCGCTATAGGAGCTATTTAGGGCATAAAGTAGGAGATAATTTAATTAAGGATTTAAATATAAGCGATAGTTTAAATAAGCCTAATATAGTTTATACTTAATACTTAGCTATTTATATGCCTTCCTCCGGTCCCGAGTAGCCGCCTAGAGCCTTAAAAGGAAGGCGCTATAAGTATATTATTAGTGCGTGATTAGGGCGCTCTCGGTCGATTCCGGATAGCCTCTATGAGCCCCTAAATTAATATATCGTTTATTATTCCCTTATATTGCTAAGAGTTGTTTTCAAGCTCTACGCGACGTATATTATAAAGATAATTTTTAGTCGATACGAATAGTTAGACCGTATCTATATAAAGCTTTACGTCGTGGGTATAGTGGGTTAGAAGGGTAGTTTAGTTAGGTAGTATTTAAGGTTTACGTAAAGATAGGAGGTCGCTACCCGATAGATTAGGTAAGCTTAGTGAGCTTAGAGGGTAGGGGACCTGATTATTACTATATATAGCCTAATTACTAGATATATAAAAGTAGCGTAATTTAAGCGTTATTGCTATTGCTAGTTAAGAGGTCTTGGGTTTTAAGTTAATAGTAGAGCACCTTAAATACCTCTAGAATATAATAGCTAATATACCCGTTATATATGCTCGTTAGCTATATTATATAACCTTTAATAATATTATAACTTCTTTACTAATAAGATAAGATTAGCTGGTTATATAGTATTTCGCTATATATTAATAAGATTATTAAATCATAGAGTTATTATTAGATAGTAAAAGAAGGGTAGAGGATCACTAATCCATATTTTAAAAAACAAATAGAAATAAGCAATAAGTCCTAACCTGAGTTCCGGGCTTAGAGAGCTGCCTAGACTACTAACCCATAAGGCCTCAGTATTATTAGCTATAGTATAGTATAAAACCTAAGTTAGATATAAATATAGATATAATCTTCGATTATAGTAATATAGGCCAAAGCTATGAGTAGCCTATAATTAGATTATTAAGTTATTAACCCTAATCTTACTAATAGCCTATAATTACTAAGCATGGCAGCCTACTAGTAGCTATCTACTTGTAGCTGTAGCTATTAGAGGTAAGCCCGCTAAATAAGTAGTAGTTATAATGCAATTATCTAGTGGCCTGGGCTACTAATAGGAGGATTAAGGATAATAAGGAAAGCTTGCCTACTAGTAGAAGACTTAGGGGTTAGTCTTATTAAAAACTACTAGTAGTCTATAATAGGATTATCTAGGGGGGTTAATAACCTTAATATAGGCTATTTGTAGCCTATAATTGCTAAGTAGAAGTAAGCTACTTAGGGGTTAATAACTTAATAACTAAAATATAGGCTACTTATAGCTTATATAGAGACTTCCGGGGTTAGCCTTACCTAGTAACCAGAGGAGTACGGTTAAGGTTTACTTACCAAGTAATAAGCCCTTTATCTCAGATACTTTATTAATAATATCTAAATCTTAACTAATACTATGCTTCCACGCCCTTTAGGAGATATTTAAGTACCTAATTGCTAAGACTATTAGGCTAGCTAGCTTGACCTAAAAGAATTAGCTAAAAGAAAATACATGCTAAATATTAGAGCTAATGGAATAAACTCCGGTAGAAAAAAAATCGGGGTACTCTTGTTGGCTATATAGGCACCTCTGCTCTACTCATATTGCTCTACGTCTTGGTGATTAGCGACGGCTCTGGACACTAGGAGACTCGATACCACCATCTGAAACTAATGTTAACGTCACAATTACGTTCATATTGTGATCCATCGAGAGGTTGCCATAACACAATTAAGGTGAGGGTATTGAAATGGCAGTCTAGATAAGACGCTGGAAACAGGGGGATTGTCTGTGTCCTCGGGATGGTGCCCCTGCTCAGTGACAGCTTGCTCTGAGACAAATCAACGTAAGCGACGTTCAATCGCTTTAATGTGGGCCGATATGTGATACCACCTGTTCTCAAATCTCAACCCATGTCGTTGAAGTTGGCAGGAGGGTTGCAAACACCACATGGCTCCCCAGGAACTAACTCCTGGGCCTGACTATTATCGAAGCTTGCGGCTCTTAGTTGATGGAGTCGAGTCCAGATTAAATTCATCTATATCGCTTAGAAGCAAATAAAATCCCGAGATCCTTTCATTTTTTGAAGTGGGCTCCCGTCGTTCGTCATCGGCCCACCCAACCTAGTGGCGCCACCACGTTGGTTTAACATGAAGCTAAATTAGACCCCCGCGGGGAGCATCCGGACCGCGACATTAATCAAGGTTTAGACCAAGCGGATCTTGATATTACATTAGAAGCGTAATTATGAGTATTTTCACGGCCAAATAATCAATCTTGCAGGTTACGCGTATAAGAAAAGAAGAAACGGGCCTCATAGTGCTCAAATAATTTAAAAGAGGAGAGGAAATGAGGTTTTTTTTTTTTTGGGCCTACTCGCTTGCCCGACACCTGACCTGTAGGCCCTGTCCCCTACCCTGTTGCTATTCTGAGCTGAGCTGAGCTTTAGAAGGGGCTCGCCTAGGCTCAGTACCCCTCTTTCAATCTTCTGATTTCTCTATTTTCACTTTACCAACACCACGATATCAACAACCGCCACCACAGTCCAACATGGCAGGCAGCAGCCCAAAAAGCCCATCTGCCGCATCGCCTCGGTCGCCTCAATCGCTTCAATCGCCAGAGGCTGACCAATCACCAGAGCAGGTCCAAGTGGGCGTCATCGAGGCTGATGAGGAAGCAGGCGAGGAGGATCCCACTCTGGGATCCGACGCTGAGAGCTCTACCGCTTCCCTGAGCTCGAGCATTCTTAATTACCGCACCATCAACGGCAGAACGTACCACAGCGAGAAAGGAAACGCTGCATACTGGTAGGCGCCAGTCTTGCCCTTGAAGTGAGCCCTGCTATCTGACCATTCCGCTAGGGGCGCCAATGATGAACGTCAAAGTGAAGCTATGGATATTGGGTAAGTTGAGGACTTTTTGCCTTCTAGTTTGACTATCAAATCGTGCCCGGGCTCGGCCCTGACGATTTCTTAGCCACCACATGTGGACCCTGTCCCAAGATGGAGCACTTCACTTGGCTCCTTTGAAGGATGATATGCAAGTACGTCCATGTATCTTCAGCTGACCCCTAGGTCTGTTTCTGACCGTGTCGTCATCTATTAGAAAGCTCTTGATATTGGAACTGGAACCGGCAAGTGCAGACATCTCATGACGTGCCTGATCGCTGTGATCCTAACATCTTTGCAGGTATATGGGCTATGTGAGTTTGGCTGCTGTTCAACGAACGATTCCGTCTTGACGACTTGCGAATTAGCGATTTCGCCGACGAGTACCCCCAGTGCGAAGTCATCGGCACGGATATCTCCCCTATTCAGCCAGGCTGGGTCCCGCCCAACTGCAAATTGTAGGATACCATACCCCCCCATTAAATGCTTCGTTTCTCAATCTTGCCATTAGCGAGATCGAAGATTGCAATCAAGAGTGGACGTTCGACGCAGAGTCTTTTGACTACGTGCACTTCCGCTACCTGATCGGATGTATCCCTGACTGGACGGCACTGTTCAAGCAGGCATATCGGGTCCTCAAGCCAGGTGGTTGGATCGAAAGTTTCGAAGTCTCGCCAACCATGGTGAGCGACGACAACACCGTTGCGCCGGATTCTGCCCTGGCCCAGTGGGATAAAATTTTCATCGAAGCTTCAAAGAAGATGGGAAATAGCTTTACTGTGGTTGCTGATCAAGTCCAAAGGCCGGCTATGGAGGAGGCTGGATTTGTCAATATCAAGGAGTGGAATGGCAAAGTAAGTTCAGCCATCTTATGACCGTTTGGTATTTAGCCAGGATATGCTAACGGTATCCCAAGTGTCCCATGAGCCCTTGGCCCAAGGACCCTAAGCTGAAAGAAATAGGCCGCTTCGGCCAAGTCTATGGCACCCAAGACCCTGAAGGCTTTATAAACTTTGTCGCCACCTTTCTGGGGTGGACGCCCGAGGAGATCCAAGTCTACCTTGCTCGTCTCAGAGGCGAGCTGCGAAACCTGAAAATCCACCCGTACGCCTTTCTCAAGACGGTTTGGGCGCAGAAGCCGTTAGACGCTGAGCCGCACACGACCGAGCCGGCCTAGACGGGGGAGGCTGAGGAATATACTGGCGAGTGGGTGTGTTTTCCGAACCTTTGGAGGGGCCAAGTTCACTTCTCTATTCCTTTACCCTCCTCGAGATTGATCTAGTAGCGAGAGGTTTGAGAATTTACTACGTTTTGACTACTATGTAGCTTTCTGTCTCTTTCCTATCCCTGCCGCCTCTGTTGCATAAGCAACTTAATAAGCTTGATCGTCGTCCTGTGGGGTCCATCAGGTCGAAACAGAAGCACGGAGCAAGCGTATCGTGAAAAGCCACAATCGTTCGCTACAGGCCGATAAGATTACGATACTGTAAGATACGGCCAGTGTCTAAAATTGCAGTCATCCATCATCAGACAGTGAAAAATGGGTAGAGATCACCAGCCCATATTCTTGGTAGTAGGCCTATTTTAAGGACCCTGAGCTTGGGGACCTAAACTGGGCAGCTAATCTAGCGGTTAGCCGAAATCGTCGAATAATCATTGACTAGGAAATTTCGCCGACGAAGTTCGCTCGAGAAAGACGACGAATCCCGATCTAGGAAGACTCGATGGTAGGGTTTGTCCGAGACATTCGAGCAAACGCCTCTGGCGAGTTTTCGCTTCCATGGTCGCAAATGCTAAGCCAGAACGTATCAGAGGATGAAATGATGACCTACCTGTCCCAATACCGAACCTAGCCTTAGCTCATTTGAGAGGGTTCACTGCGAGCTCCGCGAGGGATAGTGACATGAAATCAAATACAACAGTAAAAGGGCCCTCGAAAGAAAACACCTCTCGGTAAGAAAGAAAACGAGGATGCTTAATTTGTTGAATGGATCGGGCCCTTTCGTATGAGGTAACGGTCGGGACCACTTTCTGGTCCTTCGCCTCCCAGGGGCTTAGTTAATAAGCCTAATCAGAATATATCTTTAAAAATAGAAAGCGACCCAAAACTGGACTCAGTGGTCCTGTTTGGGGGCTAGAGCCTCAGGTTGATAACCTCATCAAGGCCCTGCCCGACCTCAGGGACCTAAATTGGGCATTAGAAAAGCGACAAATCGAAATTATCGACAAACCTAGCCTGGGAAATATCGCCGACTGGGTCTGCTCGAAACTATCGACAAAACCTGGTCTAGGAAATGTCACCGACTGGGTCTGCTCGAAACTGTCGACAAAACCTGTCCTGGGTAATGTCGCCGGCTAAGTCTGCTCGAAGCTATCGACAAAACCCGGCCTGGGAAATGTCCGACTGGGTCTACTCGAGGATGTCGAGAAAAATCTAGCTTAAGATGAGACATATTACTAAGATCTATGTATATTAGTCCCGAGCAACTAAATTATCCGTAATAAGCCTAGAACCGATTGTATCGTTGCCGTGCGCAGAGTCTATCTGGGGAGCATCTGGATGCCCATTCCTTCGTTATCTGGTGTCATTATGGCAACTGGGTTTAGAAATGCAAATGCTCCGCCACAGGACGATAAGATAAGGATAAGATATTAGCGGGTCTATCTATGGCTAGTGTCTGAGATTAAAATTCGGCAATCCTGATGCGGCAAGCCAGTGTACCAGAGGACCCACTTCGATGTTCTGTTGAAGATTGAACAGCTCTCTACCAACCACGCACCACTCGGTAATCGCATTGGCCTCATAAGCGGCGTAGAGCTGCCAGGTCTGTCCGATTCAAAGCAACCAGGAGGCTGAAAACAGTTCCCTGCTTACACAAAGCTGGACCCTTGGGCCTTGGGTGCTGGTGCCATTTCTGGCACCCATAGTAAGCTGACTAGGTATATATACCCTAGAGCATCGGGATTGCCGGCCCCAGCCTCTTCGACTCCATACTCAAACGATGGCTATTGATCACGGTGCTATCCTGTATGATTTGACAATGGCTGCTGGTAAGAACGCCAAGGTAAATAAGAGAGACCGAAGTAATGAAAACTTCATGAAAAGATGGTATACTTTTAAAAAGAATGGCTTCGAAGTTCACCAGGGATATGACGCTGAGGTCTATATCTGCATTCGTCGTAAGGGCGAAAAATACGAGTTCAAGTCTACTGACAAAGCTCTCCCGCTTTCGGAAGAGGAGAAAGTTAGTAACCTCCTTAAGCTATATAAGGCTGTCGCTAATGGAGTGCGGCAGGATGAGAGCTTTCCACTGCCGGTACTGGTGACAGCTATAGATGTTGCGCGTAGTAGAAGTCAAGGCTCGGTAGGAAGAAAGGCGCAGCAGCGGCGAAATGGCCAAGATAAGGTACAGAGTGCGGAGCTTCAGGACAACGTGACAACAGGCTCGGCGAACGAGATGGCTGCGAGATAAACAATAAATAAGTATTTAAATTAAGAACAAAAAGCATGCTCGATCTCGACTCATCCATGTGCCTTGCCTTCTTTCATGATGATTTGTGCTCATACGGCCTGTTGGAATCAAGCACATCACAGTTTCCTCAGGCGCATGCGCAATTGGTGGAGAAATTTCCCTAGTGCCCTGTTGCTTCCCGGACGCTCACGTGGAGAAGACCCTCACCTCTCGCGGGCGGGTTAGCTCACCACTCGATTCCCGTCAGAAGGTCATCGTAGCCGTGCCATTTTGACATATCTCGGTCAAAGTCCGGCTCACCCTGAATCCGATCCTCTTCCGGCACGTTATGGAATTGAATCAAGTCATTCATTGAGTGTGCCTGATACTCTCCCAATCTGTCCCTGGGAATCTGTTCAATTACGAGGTTGAAAACGGGCGCTCCCCATGTGAACATCTTGGGTAATATCTTGGACAGGTTAGAGATCTCGTCCCTCAACCCGGGGTGACAGCTGTGGATGAAGTTAATCCAATCATCAATATGGTTATTAGTGACCCTTGCGATACTGTAGAAACTGTCAGAGAAGCAAGTAGCAGAGAATGCCAGGGCTTACTCGTAAATGGTCATGTCAAAGCCGGGGTACAGAAGTATTCCGCAGCCGAAATGCGTTACCAAATCTGAAAGTCGTCTCGCAACGTACATCTGGTGGTTGAAGGATCTGACCGGGTCCTTGCGATTGCGCTTGGCATACTTCTCCCTCTTCTGGTCCGTGGGGAACATGTTGGCGATGAACTCCGCCCTCACCTTGCTGGGTTTGCCGGGGACGTCCCCAGCCTGAATCTGTTTTTGTTTGTATGACCTATAGAACAAGACAAGATAGTATCTTCTGCCTACCCGGAAGAGGACATCGAATGCTTTGGGGTTGGCCTCCATCTTTTCGTATTGCATGCAGGCTTGCCACAGCTCTTCCAAGGTCGGGCTTTTGCAGACACAGGCCAGCAGAGGGTTATTCCTCAAGGCAAAGCATAGGTCCCACGTATTTTGAAGGTCCTCGAGAGTCCTCCCTCTCTGAATGACCTCCCGCAGGTCAGACGGTAACCAAGACAGCTCAGTCGGCTGTGCATGATCCGGGTCGACTCTATCCGCCTCCGGCGTTCTTTTTCTGGGTTGATCTCGACTCGCTGACCTGCCTCGGCTCGGCGCTGAAGTCGTTTGAGATGCAGGCCGGGGATCCCCTCCTGGATGAGCTTCCTCAGACTTGCCCACCGGCACTGCCAGCACATTTCCCTCCTGATCAAGGCGCAGCCGCTTTGCCGGACCAGGAACATCGCGCTGTAGGCCATGCACATCACCTACCTGTTCTTGCGCTTCAAGAGGTGGGCTATCGAGTTCGGTGGTCCGTCGGTCGTAGGGCGTTTGCTCACGCGACAATGATGGTCTCGGATCGATGTCTTGGGGCGGTGTCGGCGCTGGGGTCGAATAGGCAAGTTGTGCCGGTGGTGCCTGGAATACTGGTGCTAGGTCACTGCGGATGCGAGGATCAGTCTTGATGGCATGAGATATTTCGGGAATTAAATAGATATGATACGCAATCTAGATTCATGTTAGGTATGAGCAAATCCCAGAGAAGCAGTGAGGACTTGGAATGTAGACCTCGTTGACGTCTGCCGAAGTTGCAATCTCGCGCCGCAGCCACGCGATATTTAGATGCATGATGAACAGCGGGCAGCGAAGTAGGTGGTGTGGGGCGGGAGTGAGGCGCTACGGGGTGGTGCCGATCGTCGTACTTATACCTATTGGGGTGTGGGAAGGTGGGGTTGGAGGGGCCAAGGCAAGCAGCCTGTTCGATCCTCTGCGAAAGTCAATCCCCAAGAGACCAGTCAGTCCTTGGCCCAAGCGCGGCGGTTCCTGGGTTAATCTGGCTTGCCCGCTGGTGCATGTCGATCAGGCACGATGATTCTGGGGTATCTCCTTGCTTGCGCGAAGACCTCCAACGCGTACCGGGTCCACTTTTTTCACGTAAATGACACAGGTACGAGCGGGGTACGAGAGGTCCCTTAGGAATCAATTACAGCCAAAACACCATAGAAATCATTCCAAAGAGACTTATGACTTCCCAATCAGTCCCTGGCCAGGCACTTAACGCCGCCGACCCTAGTAGCTACATCACAGAGGAAAACAGCCGCCGTGAGCAACCTGACGATTTCACCTGCAGACCCGTGTTCAGCCCGACCACACGCCGCGGCGCCTACTTCCTTCCTATGGAGATGCCCTCACGAGACCTAGAGGTTAAGCCACTGCCCCAGACGCCTCTAGAGCTTTTCCAGCTTTTCCTGCCTTATTCCCTCGTCCAAAGCTGGGTCCATTACACCAATTCCTGGGTTCAAAGCTTACTCCAAAGCCGTCACTTGGGCCCGGCAAGCCGGCTGCGAGGCTAGTATGAGACCTCTGTTGCAGAGGTATACGTATGGCTTGCTATCCTGATTTACGTAGGAATTCATAAGGAATCTACGATCCATAGCCATTAGGAGACTTCCTCGCTAGGGCATCAAGGCGCCGACCATAGTATACGCAAATACCTTACGTACGACCGCTTCCAGCTTCTTCAACGGCACATACAAGTCTTCAACCCCTTCAACATAGCCGATACACAACTTCCGAAGGTATTCTAAGCCGTGGATAACTGGTCTAAGCACATACAGCGTGTATCTATTGATCTATAGGTCCCGGGCATGAATATCGCTATGGATAAGTATATAACTCGCTTCACAGGGAGGTCGTACGAGACAACAAAGGTCCCTAATAAACCTACGCCCCTCGGCTTTAAGTCCTGGGTTATGGCCCAGAAGGGCTTCTTCTTACGGTGGATTTGGCACCAGCCAAAGAAGAGATACGGACCAGTCAGTCTTCCAAAGAAGCCGCGCCGGCACCTAAGGAAGAAGAGTTAGTATTCTAGTTAACTACGCAGCTAGAGATGAAGAGATCTATATACGCCTCTTAACCCGACTCAGAGCGTGGTTATTGCCCTAGTTAATAAGCTGCCAAAAGCCAGATATCACGTCTTCATCGATAACCTCTTCTCATCTGCGAATCTCTTTACACATCTTCGCCGGCTAGGTCACGGGGCCATAGGCACAGCCCGCCGCAACTATGGCATATTTAAGCCCTTCGTACAGCTCAAAGTCGATGATACTGCCGGCCGTAACCTTCTTCGGTTTGGCGAGCTTCGAATGGCCCCAACAGTTAATCATAAGGCAAGGTCTTGAGATATATTTACGTATGATTCCCTTATTAATCTATCCCTTGGCTTGGTAGGTTAACCAAATCGCGTGGAAGGATAATGCCCTCGTGCTCTTCCTGACTTCCGTGTTCAAGGGAGACGAGCTTATTAAGCGGAAGAGGAAGAGGCCAAACACAATAGAAGCTCGTGCACGGCCGATATAGCGTTTCTTCGGTGAGGAAGCTATGAAGGAATTCGAGATCCCTTCTTTTGCTGCTACTTATAATGACGAAATGAATCATATGGACCGAGGAGACTAATTGAGGGCATTACTAGGTTATAATCACCGCATTCGTCGGGGCCCTTAGCAGGCCCTAGCCTAGACCTTCCTCCTCGATATTGCCCTTATTAATAGCTATTTATTACAGCTATACGGAAACCTAAGTTGGAAGAGATATAAGTCGCAAGCTACGTAGAGAAGCTACCTTATAGATGCCCTCATCGCAGCTTATAGTCCGGCCTATGAGGGAAGGAAGAGATATAGGTCCGGCAATGAAGATCTCAGCAACCCGGGCCATCAGCTTATCTATCGAGGCCATACGAAATATAGTCCCTGCCACGCCTGTCAGGGCCATCGCTATGGTATTGCGAGATCACAAGCTGCGGCGCATGCCTTGGCCGAGACTAACGGGAATAGGGTCAAGAAGAGGGCACCGAGGTCAAGGTACGGCTGCGGGCTTTGCAATATTCCTTTATATAACTCGGCAAATTGCTTTGACTTCTATCACCATAGAAAATAAGTGGGAAAAGAAGTACCTTTCAATAGCTTCATTTTCATTGGATCAGACCCCTGCGGGGTACGCGTTGGAGGTCTTCGCGCAAGCAAGGAGATCTAGCATGCTCGTATACGTAGACTAACATCTAAAGCATGCTAAGAGAAGCATGCTAGCACATATATTACACTAGTATAAGCATTCTCGTATAAAAAGCATATAAGTATATACATACTAAGATATTTCGTATAATAGCATGTCCTCTGCTAGCATGGCTTCTATGATAGCATAGTTATAGTTAGTATAGATTCTGTACTAGTACAGATTTATACTTAGTATAAATATTATACAATTATACCTACACTGGTAGATAATTTAGGTTAGTGCAGATTTATACCTAGTATAAATATTGTATAATTATACCTATATTAGTAAATTACTATTAATATATGCCTACTAGACCATTTCTCAGTTTATTATTTCTATCTCATCTCTTCCGGGTTACAACTAGCTTCCGCAGCATTGGGTATAAGCGAGGTTGCCTCTGCAAAAGATCATAGGCAGCTGGTGGCTTAAGCCGAAGACGGGCGAAGCAGAGCCGCGTACGCAGATTCTGGCGCAAGCAGACATGCATGGGGGGAACGCCTCATGTGCAGGCCTGCTTTCGATGCAAACTGCCGGAGCAACTATGCTTGCGTGATGGGCCGATACCACAAAAGACCATGTGGTGAATGTGTTTCAAGCCCTCCCAATCCCCTGGCCTTGTCAACTTTTTTTTTCTTTTTTTTTTTTTAGCTCGTGAGGGTGTTTGGTATCGGGTGGGTCTGGTCCCTGACCTGCGGCGACACGTGCACTTGGCACTATTGTTGCGACCTGGGACAAGAAAACTTCCGAGGTTTAGCGGAGGCTGCCTGAGATGTGATGGCTTATCGATAAGAGACTGGCTGCGGTAGCCAACGCATGTGGGCGCAGAGGGTCACAACATCGCGAAGCAAACAACACCAACAAGAAGACGAACAACGTGCAAGTACATTTAAATTGTTGACACTACATTAATATCCTGAACTAAGCCACCCGATCGATATTGCTATCAAGGTAGTAACCGACCGTTCCCTCACGATCGAATCGAGCCCGACCGGCCGAATCTACCCTCGCCGAATCGCCCTGTGGACCACAACGAACCTGTACCCAACCCCAGATCGGTATATTGATCTTTCGCCTGAAAAATTGCCGACTTCCATTATTCGTTTTGTTGCCTCTAGCGATTATGGCCCAATCTTTCGCCCTGTGGCGCAGCGGTCAAGGCGCCCCCGCAGCTGTGATAGTTTGGCACACCTTTCGCCAACACCGTTTCAGCTGGCATCTGGGCTCGTCCGCTGGGGCTGACGCCCTATTCCTTGCTGATTTGGGGATGGGCCTTAGTGGCGCTAAGGGGCTATGACCACGAACATGGATAGGAGCAAGTGAAGCGCCCTCGTGGAGATTGATCTTGTACTCGTCCTTCGTTACTAACAGCTATTGCCTGTCTCCCGGGTACAGTGAGGTGCTATGGTGGACCGATCATTGCGAAATGCACAAAGCGCATTTACCTCCTTGACAGGAATCCGGGCGTAACTCCGCCACGCCACAGCCTCGTTGGGCGTCTACCGTGGCGCCTACGGATCTCCCTCCCTCCTCAATACTTTCATCTCGGGCTGTTGATTCAAAAGCTCGACTGCATCAAAAGCACTGCTCAACCGTTAGAATATCATCGCCTGCCATGGCTGAGGCTGTAGGACTCGCCGCAAGCGTCATCGCTATCATAGACCTATCCGCGAAGGTCGCGAAACTCTGTTCCGACTACTCCACCGCCGTCGGAAACGCTAGGGCCGACATCACACGCCTCCAGAGTCAGCTGGGCAGCCTAGGCGAATGCCTCCAAGGAGCTCGGCGTCTTCTCAATGACCCGAACAATCAATCGCTTGCAACGTCGCGAAAATTGGTGGACTCTGTCGATGGCTGCACGTCGGAGCTGGTCCAGGTGCAGAACAGGCTGGATCCGGGCAAGGCCCGCAAGGCGATGCGCCGTTTCGGACTTCGTGCCCTCAGGTGGCCGTTCGACAGCAAGGAGGTTAGCGGGATCATCTCTAACCTAGAGCGCTACAGCCAAACCATCATGTGGTGTCTACAAATCGACCAAACGTGAGTAGACGCGCCACCCAGAGGCCTCGGCAGAGCCGGCTGACACCATCGCAGTACAATCTTGCTCGACATACAGCAGAAGTTCGAAGGCGTCTCGCTCCAACCGTGCAGAGATGGATCAATTGTTCGCAAACCCTGCTTCTATGTCCCGTTCGACCGAGACCCCGACTTCGTCGATCGGCCGGATATTCTTACATGGCTAAGGGAGCAATACACCGGCTCTACCGGTCGCATGGCCCTCGTGGGCATGGGCGGGTTTGGGTACGAGCCATCGCATGAACGCCCTTTGAGGACCGCCTTTGCGCTGACCGACCAAAGTAAATCACAGGTTGCCATCCAGTTCGCGCATCACATCCACGACGAATCACCGCAAACCAGCGTCTTCTGGGTTCACGCGAGTTCGAAACCGAGATTTGAAGAGGCCTACCGGTCTATCGCACAAAGGCTAGAGTTGCCGAGGCGAGATGATCCCGACATCGACGTGCTCGGGCTTGTCCGTGACTGGCTGCAGACCGAGGAAGCTGGCTCGTGGTTGATGGTCTTGGATAATGTTGATGATGTCAACCTCTTCCATCCCAACAGCAAGGCTAGCGGGAACAAGGCATCAAACCAACCAATAGACGAGAACACTATTCTTCAGAGCGACCAGCGACCACTCGCGGCATACCTGCCAAAGTGCCGCAGTGGAACCATCCTCGTCACATCACGCAGCATGGACGCCGCTGAAAAGCTGACCGGTGGCCAGAAGGCTATCTACCGGATCTCAACCATGGATGACGCTCAAGGACTTCACCTTTTCCGGAACAAGCTCAACGGAGACTTTGACAAAGATGCCGCTGCTGATCTTCTTCGGGCTCTGGACTGTATCCCGCTGGCCGTCGCCCAAGCGGCAGCCTACATCAACCGTCGCGCCCCCCGCGTATCGGTAAAAACATATCTGGATACCTTCCGGGAGAGCGACAAGAAGAAGGGCAGTCTTCTCAATAGAGACGCGGGAGATCTTCGACGAGATGAGACCGTCTCCAACTCCGTGGTTACGACATGGCAAGTCACCTTTGAACAGATACGCCGCGAGAGACCATCTGCGGCGAAACTGCTTTCGTTCATGAGCTTCTTCAATCCGCAGGCCATTCCTGAGTTTGTGCTTCACGACTATAGCACCGATCTGATAGATAATGTGGACAGAGATGCAGAGAGTGACGACTTTGAGGATGATCTTGATGTCCTCCGTGGCTACTCGCTCGTATCTGTGACAGCAGCACAAGATGTGTGCGAGGTGCATTCCCTAGTACAAATTTGTACACGAACTTGGATATCCATGGTGGACGATGTGGAACGATGGAAACGGGTGTTTTTGCGGTCCCTGTCTAGACATTTCCCAAGTGGTATATTCGAGACATGGCCAACCTGCCAGCTGTTACTTCCTCATACCGAGTCGATATTAGAGGAGAAGCCGCCAGATGAGGACCTGCAGAACTGGGCCCGTTTGCTCACAAATTGTGCATGGTATATGTTGACTATCGGCAAGTACACGGCGGCAGAAATATTAGGCGGGAAAGCAGTCGAAATAAGGACTAAGGTACTGGGAGAGGAGCATCCCGATACGCTGACGAGCATGGCCAACCTAGCGTCGACATTCAGGAACCAAGGTCGATGGAAGGAGGCGGAAGAGCTAGAGGTGGGAGTGATGGAGACGAGGAAGAGAGTGCTTGGAGAGGAGCATCCCGATACGCTGACGAGCATGGCTAACCTAGCATCGACATTCTGGAACCAAGGTCGATGGAAGGAGGCGGAAGAGCTAGAGGTGGGAGTGATAGAGACGAGGAAGAGAGTACTTGGAGAGGAGCACCCCGATACGCTGACGAGCATAGCTAACATGGCGTCGACATTCAGGAAGCAAGGTCGATGGAAGGAGGCGGAAGAGCTAGAGGTGGTAGTGATGGAGACGAGGAAGAGAGTGCTTGGAGAGGAGCATCCCTATACGCTGACGAGCATGGCTAACATAGCGTCGACATTCAGGAAGCAAGGTCGATGGAAGGAGGCGGAAGAGCTGCAGGTGGTAGCGATGGAGACGACGAAGAGAGTGCTTGGAGATAAGCACCCCGATACGTTGACGAGTATGGCTAACCTAGCGGCGACATTCTGGAACCAAGGTCGATGGAAGGAGGCGGAAGAGCTACAGGTGGTAGCGATGGAGACGACGAAGAGAGTGCTTGGAGATGAGCACCCCGATACGCTGACGAGCATGGCTAACCTAGCGGCGACATTCTGGAACCAAGGTCGATGGAAGGAGGCGGAAGAGCTACAGGTGGTAGCGATGGAGACGACGAAGAGAGTGCTTGGAGAGGAGCACCCCGATACGCTGACGAGCATGAACAATCTGGCCTTTACCTGGAAAGACCAAGGTCGTACCGGAGATGCCTTAGCCCTGATGCGAAGTTGCGTTGCACTACAAGTGCGAGTGCTTGGTACAGACCATCCGCATACAGCGTCGTCGGTAGCAGTTCTTACTGAGTGGGAGAACATGAGCGACTTATCTGGATTGGGATTGGCCTGTGACTCTGGTTACACACCAGCACTGCGAAGGAAATTATGTATATGGCGTCGAAGGAAATCCTAGCCTATGCCTGCGTTCCCGATTGGCGACGGAGCTTTGGGTAGGACTGCAGACGTGATTAACGGGGTGGTTCTGCTTCGTGACGGTCACGTTCATTAAGAATAGCCCAAATCCTCAAAAGCCAGATGAACTTTTATTTATTCACTATACGAGAAGCCCCCCGCATTTGCGTTGCGGCACTGGGAAAACCCTGTGGGAAAACCAGTGCTGGGGGTTGAGGGAGGCTCGTGTTCCGGATCCAAAACCCAGTGGAGCCGAAACACCTCTTAACCACGATGTCCGAATCTTGCGACTAACTCCTGGAAGACCAAGGAAACCCTCTGTCAAGCTTACCATCGCTCTGAGGGACACAAATAAAGGTGGTTGATCGCCATTCCTGATCGAAAACGCTCCATGCTCCTCATCCCGCGTTTGTATTTGACAACCAGGCCATTTCTTCTCACTCTTGGAGCTATCTCGCCAGACCTGCTCCAATGGTATCACAACTTGATGACGTCGATAACGGCACGGGCGGGAATGCGATGCAGAAAAATATACTCGAATTCGGAGTTGTTCCAGGCTCTATTGGGAATCCAACACTCTAGGGTCTCTGCGAGCCTACGAACGTTGCGATACTCTACTCTGTGGCCTGCTCTGCCAATATCGATAATAATGATGGTGACATTCTTCCTGCCCCGTCTCTTTCTTCGCAATGCCTCTTCGTATGCGGCTTGGTAGTCATCGTACGTTGAAATGAAAGGTGTCTTCGTTCGGTTCGACCAATTAATATGGTTGCGAAAATGTCTTGTCAGCTGTGTACGCTTGTAGTTTTGTCTCGCACGAAAGTCCACCCAGGATTTCACATCTGCTGCAACCACGCCTTTGCCAGTCGTGGTTCGAGCCTGAGAATATTCATCCTCAACACGATACATGCATCTGCCCGTCATCATGTTCCTCAGATCGCAGTTTTTGAGTAAAATAGACACGAAAACAAACACGGAGATGGTGCGATGCAGCGTGCGGGAAGTTGAGAGTGAGGTGGACACGACGCGTCGCCGTAATGCGTGTGCAAAGGTCATGCGCGCTTCTGACTCATCTGCGAATGCTGACTAATGGCCATGTCGGCTTTCGTTTGCTTTTACCGGCTTCCATCGGCTTGCTGCGGCATGCCCACAGCTTACTCAACGTGGGCATCCAGGTTCTTCTAGTCCCAGTGTCCCGGGTGTTGTTGGCTTAGGGAGAATGTGTATTTTGGGACGGGCTGGCAAAATTCGACGTCTGTCGTAAACTACTTTACTTCCTATATCGACCATTGCCACTTTAGGCCAAACTTACGGATAATACTTTAACTACTTTACTTGATATATTGTGTTCTAGCATAGGCTACTTCTACTGAATCTATGGCATGGAGGAAGAGTCTTTGGCTCTGGCCGTTCTTTCTCTAGGCTCTTTCCTACTATAGTCGCTTTCCCCTAGCCATCTAGCGGCGCATTACCTTGCGCTATCGCCTCTGCTTCACTTGCTCTGACGTCCGCAGTAGAACACCATAGACTTCCTAAACATAGCGCCGGAAGTGGTTAACATGCTGCAATTTGAAGTCTCGACATTCGGGATAGTCGCACCATATCATCTCACCTCGCCGCTCAGCCTGCTCACGTCTAACCAGATAATAGTCATCAAAATAGTCATTCATAACAGTTAGGCGGCAATATATAAAGGTACGCTCTTCACGGGAGAGACATTCATCGCCGATATAATCAGGGCATTGACCGGGACGCAAGAGCAGAGGGAACCGATTAGGGCTAGGCAATGTTCCGCATTTTATTTCTAGAGGCTCAGTCTTAATGGACAAGCAAGTCTTAGCGCTTTATTGGATACGGGAGCGCTTGGCTGTCTCTCTCTTGCCATAGAGAGCCACCATGAGACCGACAGCCTCAATCTTTCGCTCAAAGATTTAATCTTCGGTCAAGTCGTCGGGCTAGTGGCAGAAAAGCACCGCCAATGCCGCGCGTTCGGGGATGACGACATTGATCTCGGGCTCTATATACTCCTCCTCCTCTTCCCCCCGAGCCTGTCTTTCGATGTCCCAAGTGGGCCGGTTGTAGAAGTAGTACTCGCGGTATTGCTTGACCACCTGTTTGTTACGCTGCGCACGTTTTTTGCGAATTTCTTGGGTAAGCTGGCGGATCTTTCCTTCGTTGGTGTGGCCGACGATCCGGTAGTTGTTCTGCTTGAGTTCTGCGCGCTGCTGTTCAAGCTTGACGATATCTGGATCCGGCGGGAGATTTGCCCACACATCCTCAGGGACCATGTTGGCGGTGGCTCGAGGATCACGTGTGAGACTCACGTGGGCAAACAGTCGGAAAAGATGGCTCTGCTTCTCCTCCTCCAGGAATGCATTTTGGAGGTCGAAGTTGGCGATCTCGTTGAGATAGGCGTGGTGAAATGTCGCAAATTGAGGATCATGACGCATCATCTGGTCACGCAACGAATCAGGTGCATCTCCTAGAGGGGAAAAAATAAAAGTCGGGTTAGCATTGTTCTTGAAGTGAAAGTGTCAACAGTGACAAAGATAGAGGAACGCACCGTTGGCAGCATTGCCAGCACCTCGTCGGGCAAACCTAGGCGTCCATCGCTTCTCGTGTCCCGAATTGAGACTCTGATCACCGATGTCGTCTCGCAGCTTGGAATACAGCATGGCGTCAACCTCGGAGAGGGTCGCCCCGTTATACCGACGGAAGACTGGCATCTTCAACTTGGATGCCTTCCAGCGGAGGGGAGTGGAGATCATGTAGGATGGCGGTCTCGCTCCAAACAACATCGAGGCAGTTGTCAGGCTCGGGGCATCGAAGGCGTCATCATGCAGAGCAAGAGCGATGATCGTGGAGACAGCGCAGAATAGGAGCTTCCTGGCAGGAGTAAAGAAAAAGATGGTTCTGTAAAGACTGTCAGCACACGAAACTGGAGGCCTCATATCAGAAGGAACCACCTACGGCTTAGGCTTGTTGTCGGCGCCTTTGTGATAGATGAACTTGATGGCCATGGCCGGGATGCACCGTCCGGAGACGGGGTGGCGCACGATCATCATCAAAATGTCTTCGTAACAGAGGGCCTTGGGACGCCCGCGTCCCACAGTCTCCTGTGTGAGAAGACCTTCCACCAGTTTGTATTTGTCAGAGGCCGGCACAGGATCCTTGCCGTCTTCCGAGGGAGGCGACTGGACAACCTTATGGGCAAAGAGTTCTTCCACAGAGCCGTCTGTTGGCTTCTTCCGCTCGCCATCCACCAGCTCAGCAGGTCGTGCTCCGGTATAGCATAAGAGCTGGTAGCAGCCGGCCAGACTGATGCGATGGCGTTCCGGGGAAGATGGAGTTGTCGAAGGCGATGTTGAATGTCAGAAGAACACGCAGGTTATTAACATTGCACTGGCTTGCCGTCGATGTTCGGCGCCCGATGGCCGAAGCGTGGGATGCAGACACGATGATAATACTGGCTGCGTGTTAATGCGGCGAGCAGATCAAATTGAGCCATAGATCCAGCCACCCGCGGGACACTCCCACGCCTCTGTTCCCCTGCCGAACGGACAAGCTGCAACGTACCTTGTACACCTCCTTGGAGTCATTCCGGTCCATGAACTGTCCGTTCACTGTCGTGTAGAGTTGTTTGAACTGACGGATATACTCCTCCATGCTACCCCATGATCTGATGTTGTATCGTTCGCACATGTACAGGACGAAATCCTGCGTCGTTTCGCGTGTGAGATTCTGGATCGTTGCCTTCCAGTGGCCAACTTTCAGATCGGTGCAGTACCTGAATTGATGAGGTTAGAAAGCACGGTGGATGCGAGGCAGGTCTCAAAAGATGGCGTTACATACCGCCTCCATTTTCTCGAGATGCCGGCGATGTTGATTTCGGTTTCGCCAGAGTATTTGGGTCTGATGAAGCGAACATCGGTCATCTGCGCCCGGTGCGCGGCATGCTCTTCGATCGACAGCGTCGGCTTTTGCCTTGCCTCTCGGTTTCGAGCTTCCTGGTCAGCAAAGCGCTGAAGAAAAGCGGCGTGGTTTTCGTGCAGGCCAGCCGCAGCGGCAGACCGGGACACGGCCATCGTGTTGGTGGGCATCTGGTTGAGAGAGTAGACAGACAACGATCAACAAGAATGTCGTCGCGAGCAGATGTGGATGGGAGAGCGCAGAGGATGTCGAGGGTAGGCGCGATGCTGCCTCTTATAGACTGAAGTGTCCATGGTAGCTCGGGCAAGCCTATTTGGGGCGGCAAAGGACGGATCCATTGCGGATGGTAGGAAACAGAAAACGGAGGCGCCAGGTGCTGAAAATAGACTTCCTTTGATGATGGAGGAAAGAGAAACACATGACGAGGGGCCAGAAACTGGGCCCCCTGATGGTGTGGGGCACGCCCTGGCAGTCCCTCCATGACAGCCCCAGGCGCTTGCAAATGGTCTGTGCGTGGGCGAGCCAGCCAAGTATATAGTACCTGCCCCGCGACCTCTCGACGCTGGACTCCCCGCACTGCTGGTGCCTGCTAAAACGGCGACACTTTCCGCCCGATTTGGCGGCTCCAGCAGCGCTTTCTCGGTTTAAAGAGTAATAGTTATTATAGTAAAGACCTAAGGGGTATTTATCTAATTAAATAATATTAGCTCTTTATTAACTAGGATAATATTAGTAAAGGGCCCTTATAGTAGTTTTTAATTATCTAGGATATCTTAGTCGCCTTTAATTATACTTATAGGTAATTAATTAAATCTATTAGGGGCCTTATACTTTGGTTAATAAAGCTTTATAACCCTAGGGTTCTTCTAAAAGAAATTATTAATAATATTATCTTTAGGCTAAGTTAGTTTAAGCCTAAGGCCTATTTTATTATACTTTTTGAGCTAATTAGCTAAATAACTTAGCTTAGACTCTAGGAAATACTTTAGCTAGTTATAAATAAGCTTCCTAACTCTAAATTACTTAAAAAGGTATATAAGCATAAGTAGTAATATTATATCCCCCTTTCTAAGTAAGACTACCCCTCTAGATAAGTTATAGCTTATAATTCCCTCTTTTTTATTATATACTAGATCTATATAAGTATCTAAGAAATAGTTTTTACCTATATAATATTAATATACTATATTAGCCTAGGAACTCCTTTATTTAGACCTATATATTATAATAATATAGAATCTTAGCTATTAGTATCTAATTAAGTAATATTATATTTATCTTAAATACTTAGGGTATTCCTAAGGCTGCCTACTTATTATATTCCCTCTCGAGGATCTAAGTTAAATATAATTAGGATTCTTACCCCTTTATTATATTAATTATAAGTTAGCTAAGCTATGCGGTTAATTAGTTAATCTTCGAGGCTATAGCTTTATTGAATTTCTTCTTAAGGATCTTTAGGGTCTTAATTATTTTTATAGAGGAGCTTAGGCTTCTAGGAGGAATTAGGGCCTATATAACTCTATAGAGATATCCTCTTTACTTTAAGGATAATAAGTCTTTTAAATTTTAATCTTATTTTTATAATATTATTTAATTATTTAGGTAAGCGCCTAGTACTTTATAGTTATAAGCTTATAGATATTCTTATTATCTTTTATAAATACTTTTAATAACCTCCTTAGGGAATACTTTATAAATAGCCTTAGATTAAGTCTTAATATCTTTTAATTCTTATTAATTTACTTAAAGAGGTATTAATACTTATTTAGCTATTTAATAATAGTATAGAAGTCTACCTTTAGATAGGTCTTATTAAGTACTTTTAGTTTTTCCTTAATAGTCTTTAATTAATTAGAATCTTTATTCGCGAAGGCTTCTTTTAGGCTCTCTTAGGTAGCTTCTTAATTAAGTCTATCTATAGCTTATTAGGCCTTTCTCTTAATCTCTAAATTAATATATAACTTAAAGAGAGCTATTTTCTTATCTTTAGAGATATTTATAAGTTCTACTTATTAATTAAAGTTCCTAAGGTACTTAGTTATATCTTTTCCCTTAAAGAGGGGGAAAAAATTAAAAGAGATAATAAAAGAGGGACTATTTAATCCTTTAATTAGGAGTTTAAGAAGGAGCTTATTAACCTCGCTATTACCTTTAGTAGCCTTATTATTCCCTATCTCTAGGTTTTAGCCTTAGATATTACTAAACTTTTTCTAAAGTTAATACCTTTATTATTTTAGGTTATCTTTATAATTAAGGTAATAATAATTATATAATAGGTATTTAATTAATTAATTCCTAGTAAATCTAGCTTCTTACTTATAGATTCTTAGTCCTTATAATATAAAATAAATTAGCTATTAAAGTTTCCTTAAATATTATAAGGATAAGGAAAAAATAATAAGAGCCTCGCTCTTTATAACTATCTAAATAAGGATTCCTATTATTAAGATCTCTTATTACCGCTTAATTAAGAGTCCTTTAGGTACTTTAAGTAAGGCTAAATTTTAATCTTATTAAGAGATATTATTTTTTATATTAATTATATACTACTATTATTATCTCTCTTTATATCTATAATAAGTAGGTACCTCTATCTCCTTATATTCGCCTTAGTAGGGTATCCTAGGGATTTATTTTAGTCTTAACTCTTAAGGGGAATTTAATTAAATAATATCTCTAAACCCGGGGTTAAGGGAAGGTAAGATATATTTATAATTAATCTCCTTTTTTAACTAATAGCTTCTTAGGGTCTCTCTAATTCCTACTCTCTTCTTATTTATAATAATCTCTAATATTTATTCTCTTATAGCCTAGTAGTAATAGTTATATTTATAGTTTATTAATTAGTAGTATAAAAGTACTCTCTTTATTTAATTAAATAATATATATCCTTCTAATATATATTAGCGATTTATAAAGATAAGAGTATTAAAAATCCTATATAGGGGTATTAAATTTATTAGAGAAATAGAATATATTAAACTATATAGGTAAAGGAGGGATTTATTATATAGCTTTTCCTTTTAAGGTCTTTTTAAAAGAGGGATCTTATATACTTTCTTATAAGGCAAATTTAATATAAAATAATAAGAGTAATTAATTAATTTATAGTAATAAAGATATAACCGCGAAGGAGCCTAAAAGTCCTCTACTTAAGGCCTAAGAAAGTAATAATAAAGGTAAGGCCCTATAGCCTTTACCTCCTTTTTATATATAAGAAATTGCTTGGTAGCCTAAAATAGCTTAGCATGCTTTTCCCCTAACTTATTACCTTTATTTATTATAGTTTATATTTTATCCCTATAGGTAGAGAGGTATTTTATATTTACCTTTATTTAATTTCTTTATTATTAATAAAAGTTTAAGATCTCTAATCTAAGTTATTACCTAATATAGAGGATATCTTAGTATTATAAGAGAATATCTAGCTAATTCTCTAGTTAAAATATAAGTTAAAATATTATAACTATAAGTACCTAAGTATAAAGTTATAGCTCTAAGTTAATATAATATTAAATAAGATTCCTTTTTTTTCCTTTAATAAAAACCTTAAGGTAATTAATCTTATAGTTAATAACTCTATTATTATAATTAAAAGGTATTCCTTTAAGGTTATATACTATATAGGGCTTTTATTTATACCTCTATAGTAGCTTAAGCTTATTTACTACGCCTAGGTTAAAGTAATTCTACTTAGCTCTATTATCTATTATAGCATTTAATTATTATCCCTTAACTTATACTTTTAATTCTAGGTATTATTACTTATATCCTCTATTTATAGAATAAAGGGGCTTCTAGGGTAATTTATTCCTATATTTATTTACCTATTGCCTTATATTAGATAAGGTATTTAGTTTTTTAATTAGTAAAGAGCATAGCTATAGTAGTTATATTTATATTCGCTCTTACTATAGGCTTTATAGTTATAGTCGTTAATCTAATTTATAGATATTCTTAGTAGCTCCTTTCTTCTTAGGCTCCTAGGTCTTTTTATTCCTATTATATTTATTTTATATTTTAATTATTAATTATAATCACTTTATCCTTCTTAATTAACTTATTTTTATTATTCTTAGATTTATTATATTTTTTTCTCTTCTTAGATTTAGTGCTATAGTTTTTATTATATTATATATATATAATATTAATATTATTATACTAATAAAGGATTTAATATCCTTTTATTTTACTATAGGTATAATTTATTATTAGGTTAATATAATAGCGCTACTAGGAAATAATCCTAGTCTTATTTTTCTATTCTATATTAATTATACTAATAGTATTAATATAATATCTAAGAGATACTTTTATATTTTATATATATTAGATAGGTTTATATATTATCGCATAGGTTAAATAATAATTCGGGTATCTGGGTTTTCCGCTAGTTCTTAGTAATAGGCTTAAATATAGATTTCCTCCTTATTAGCTATACTTATATACTCCCGCGCTATTTAGATATATTATTCTTATAAGGTATTTTAATAATAGTTATTATTTTCGTTATAGAATCTAAGGTAATTTTCCTCTTTCTATAGGTTATTATTTTTTTTAGTATTTCTTATTAAGGTTATTTAATATATATATTCCTTAATAGCTATAGCCGCGTCGTCTTAGTTATCTTATAGTTTCCGCGGTATAGTTATTAGCTAGTTATATTCATAGTCTTATTAATTTTACTATTAGATTATTTCTTTTATTTATTTTGCTTATTTAAGTTAATATTATAGGTAGAGAATATATATATAGCGAGTAGAGTTAGTTTATATATCCCTTATATCTTAGGTTTTATTTATTATATTATATTAATAGTTTTAATACTTATATCTTTAATTAAGTTATCTTTCTTAATTATTTCTAACTATTAGCCTTTTTTAAGGACTATAATAGTTTTATATCTTAGTTTTTTATTAATTTAATAATAAGTTTTAATAAGGGTTATTACTTTATCTTATTAATAAGGTAAAAATATCTTACTTAAAGTAGTTTTATAGCGGTATATTATTCCTTTTTTAGTAGTTTATTATTATAGTAGAATTATTTAGATATAAAGTATACCTAGTTATATAGTATAGTTACTTCTCTAAGTATAGGTCTACTTTTATTATATCCCGCTTAGGCTATACTAAGAGTCTTAGCTATCTAGAGAGTTATTTATAGTTCTTTATTAGTTTATATAAATCTTACTTACTTATTGCCCTTAGGTAATAGCTATCTAGGCTTTTATTAATAATATCCCTCCCGAATATCTTATTACTTCTTTTTATATTTATTAGCCTTATAATATACTTAATAAGTAAGCTATATAGATAAGTGAGCTATATAAAAATCCCTTATCCTATATCTTCTCTATTTAATTAATTAATTCCTCGCTACCTAGTATATTATAATCTAATAGAGAGGCTAAGGTCCTTCTTGCCCTTTAAGCTTATTAAAATAACCTAAAACTTAGTCTAATATACTATATTAATTTATTAAGTTAATTATAATACCTTCTGCGCCCGGTAAAATAGTATCTAAGCCTAAGCTAATATTATCCCTAAATTATAAGCTATTTAAATAGAAGAAGAGATCTTTATTTACTTTATTCTTAATCTAGATTCACGAGGATTTCTCTCTTAGCTTTATAGTATAAAAGAAATAGCTAATTAATTACTTACCGACTATAATATATTACTAATTAGCATATATTAGGCTTATAACTTCATTAAGTATTACCTAGACCTTAAGATATATTTCTTTTATAAATATAATTATTAGAGAGCTAAATACAAAGATTTAATTATTATTTATAATTAATTTTAGCTTATAGCGAATATAATCGCGAAGTATAATATCTAATTAAATAATATTTATAACTTTAATAAGACTAGCTTTCTTATAGGTATAATTATAAGTAGAATAGTTATTATAGGTATAGAAAGGCATTTAAAGCCGAAATTAGTATAGCTTAGAAACTAAGAATAGATTATAGTTATTTAAGTAATTAATATAGAAGGCTAGGCGATCTAGCTATTTATTATTAATGCGGGCTAATATTACCTCGCTAATTAATACTAAGAAAGTAACCTCCTAGGCGATTAGGCTATTACGATAACCTAAAATAGCTAGACTAATAATAAGACCGGTCTTAAATAGCTTAAATACTTTAACTAATATATAACTAATTAATTAATTAGTTCTTATTATCTCTTAATCCTTAATAGCTATAAAAGTTATTACTTTATTAAGTTTAAGAGATATTATAAGGAAAAGAAAATTATCTAGCTTTATATATTATTTTATTTCTCTTATTTACTTTAGCCCCTTAATATTAGGTATTTTAGGCTACTTAAGAAAGCTTATAGTTAAGAAATAAAGTATTTAATTAAATATTTTATTACTTATATTTTAAAGACTAAGTTCTTTTTAGCCTTTTATACTATATATAAAGCTATTATAATAAAAAGAAATATTAAGGGGGTATTTAAAGGAGCTAATTTTATTCCTCTTAACCTAGAAATTATAGTCTTAAAGCTTAATATATAGCTATAGATACTAATGCCGGTTAAGGAGGTAATTAAACTATTAACCCCTTAGGCTTTAAAGACCTTAAAGACTATACTTAAGGCCTAATCTTAGTCTAAATACCTTAAAAGATAAATTAAAAGGTATTAAAGTAGCTCTTTAGAGTTAATTCTTAAAGTATTAAAGTCTTTTATAAAGGGAATAAAGGTAATTATATATAAAATAGCTCTTATGAGGGCAAAGATCTAAGACCTTTAATAGGTAAATAAGATATTAAGCCAGCGCTAGAGGGTAAAAAGGTCTAGACTATAGAAAAGAGAAGTAATAATAGTAGAGGAAGGAAAGTAAGTAATTAATTAGATAGATATAGATATATAGGTAGTGGCTAAATCGTCGAGGAGTAGTAGTTAAGGAAGGTTAATTAAGCTAGGTATTTAGCGATATAATATCTATAATAAGCCTAGGCATAATATAAGGACCTATTAGGTAGTAATTAAGATATCTAGGGAAAAATATAATAAATAGATTTAATTAATTAAATAGTTTATAGTCTTTTATAATGATTTCTAGTTAGGGGGGTAAGGAAAAGTATATAGCTTACTTATCTATATAGCTCACTTATTAAGTATAATAATCCCTTTTATAATAATAATAATACTTAATAATTAAGGTTTCTTATTAAATTATTTTAAGTTCTATAGGTCTAGGGTAAATACTTATTAATATGCCTTATTATTTCTTCCTTTAATTAATATTAAAGCATAAAGTATTAGCCTTATTATTTAAACCTAGGGCTTTAAAGTTTCTTTTAGAAGAATTATTAGTTATTAATCTAGATTACTTAACTAATATAATTAATAAGGTTATTTAATTAGTCTTCCTTAAAGAATTTAGCCTATACCTCTCTTTTAAGTCTATTAAAGAATAGAGATATTAAGGGCTCTTAATCCTAGTTAAATTTTAAGGTAAGCTAGAGGTACTTAGTGCTATATTCTAATATAAAGCGAGTTTATTAAAGTACTTTAATTTCTCTTTTTACTTAGGATTTTTTATTTATTATTTTAAAAGCTTATTAGAGCATAGCCTCGAAGTTCTTAAAGCTTATATAAAGACTTATAATTTATAGTAAGTATTTATTAAGGGGTTTAATAAGGTATTCCTTTATAATAGGTTTAAACTAGGCTATAATATACTTAGTAAGATATCTAGTAATATATTAGACCTTATTAAAGCCTATAATAAACTAAGTTAAGTAATAAAGTATAAATATATATAATTATATAAGGAATATTAATAGCTTATATATAGTATTATTAAATTTCTCTAGTTATTCTAGCTTTAGGATTTCCCCTATGTTTTTCCCCTTTATAGTAGCGACCGCTATATTATTAATAGTTTAGATATTCTTATAGTATTACTAATTTTAAGCTTACTAAGTAATAGCTATGCGATTAATAAGTCCTCTAAGTTCTTCTATCTTAGTAGTTATAATAATAACCTAGTTATAGAGTTATTTAACTTCTTTATTATTGCTATTTATTTCCTCGTCGCTATTAAGATTAGCCTAAGCTAGTATGATAAGTGCGGGTAAGTAATTAATAGGTAAAACCTATTAGTAGTTATTACTAGGAGTAGCCTAAGTAGCTATTATATTTAATATTATTTAAGGTAATATAAGTAATCCTCTAAATAAGAGCTATTAATATATAATAATTATAGGGCTCCTAAGGGATAAACTAGTTATATAGGTTTATATTAATAGAGAAGAATATTATATAGCCTTAAAGGGTAATATAAGTTATATCTAGTAATATACTTAAGGTTATTAAGTATAACTAAGTTATATTAATAGCTAAGGTAGCTAATATATAAGAAAGTATAAATAAGTAAGTCTTATATACTTCGTAGTAGCTTATAATTATAAGTCCTAACTTATAGTAAGTTATAAGCCCTAGATATAAGTTCTTTACCTAGCTTATAATATATACCCCTTGCCTCGTGAGCTGCCTTATAGTTAGTTATAAAATATAGAGGCATATATGACCCTTAGTTAGTGCTATAATAAATAAGACTATTAAGTAGGCCTTATATAATCTATAAAGAGAGATATATAAACTAAGGGTTATCTATTTTTAGTACTTAACCTCGTTTATAAATCGATTAGTATCTCTCACTGCTCCTATATATTTATTCTTGTTCTTCTCTCTATATAAGACTATAAACCAAACCCTTTCTTTAACACACCAATACCTTTTCTCAACCAGTCGGGCCATCTGACAACCGCTTAAATATACTTCCAAAATGTCGGCAACTCGCAAATACGCCTCCAAACTTGTTGGAACACGCGTTCTTATCCTCGGAGGCACTTCTGGTATCGGCCTAGCCGTTGCTGAAGCTAGTGTCGAACTTGGAGCCGCTACCGTTGTCATCTCGAGCTCGAACGCTGATCGAATCAACGCGGCTATATCCCATTTGCGGGGGTCCTATCCAACAACAAGTTGCAACATCATGGGCTTTCCCTGCGACCTGAAGCAGGAGGAGCTACTCGAGCCCAACATCGCGGCTCTTTTCGACGCTTCGACGTCGAATGGAACCAAGAAACTCGACCATATCGTCTTTACTGCAGGCGACGACCCCATTCCGAGACCCATATCCGAGATGGATTTCAACTTCATCAAAGAAGCCGGGCTAGTGCGTTTTTTTGCTCCTCTATTAGTAGCAAAATATGCCGCAACGCATACTACGCTAGGGCCCACGTCTAGTTTCACGTTGACGTCTGGCATAAGTGCGTATAAGCCGTACCCGAACTGGAATGCAATTAGTGCATACGCCTCGTCTCTGGAGGACATGACGAGAAGTCTAGCGGTGGAGTTGAAGCCGCTGCGTGTTAACCTCGTTTGCCTTGGCCCAGTTGACACAGATCTAATGGCCCGCTTCTATCCTAAGCCTGACGAGCGTAGAGCGGCTCTAGATGCTATCTCTCAGAAGGTTGTGACAGGAGCGGTAGGAAAGGTTGAAGATGTTGCGGAGGCATTCTTGTACTGTATGAAGGACTATAATTTGTCAGGTTCTGTGATCAACTCTAATGCAGGAATACTGCTGGTTTAGCAAGTAGGTGCATTATATGTAATTAGATACTTAGTACTATTATCTAAAGAAGCATTGTATAATAGTTAATTAAATTTAAATAAATTCTATTTATTTATAAAGTTTTAGCTACTGCTTAGAGTTTATATAATTTAATAATAATTAATAATATACTACGCGTATTAAATAGATTAAGGGTTAAGTAAATTAGTATTATTTAGACTCTCGTATAATTAAATAAGTATTAAATGCTAATAAAATATAATAATATAAGCCTATATGCTCGCGTTTGCTCGGATGATATACTGGGATAATAGGTTCTTCAAAGATAAAAGAACTTATGGGACGCATAGAAGTTAACCGGTGGGACGTTGTTTCTTATAGGTGGAGGAACGACAAATACAGTCACATAAACTATTCACAGATATGATCTTTGTATGCGTGAATGCTGAGAGATAGTTTCAAGGTTGGACTAGAAGGATTTCTGAGTGAAACGGATAAAAAGTATTGAAATTATACTCTAAGGCTATTAATCTAGAAAATCGCATTGTTCCCGCAAGAAAAGACTCCTCCGATTCCGTCTCCCTTATCAAACAGGTCCATCAACTCTGTGATGGCTGCCCACAATCCACCTGCATTGAGGAAGAAAGTAGCGCAGATGATAAGGACGTTGACAATGGAGAGGGAAATCTTTTTCCAATTGGAGAACTTGACATTCCAGTTGCTATAAAACCAGAAAATGGCTGCAAAGCCATATGTGAACCATGGGATAGTTGTGGCGGAGGTGATGGAGAGGATGGAGTCGAAGATGGGAATGACGTTTGAGATGGTGAAGATGAGGATCCAAAACGCGCTGACAGAGATAACCCATGTAGTCCATGATTTCACACTGTTGTCGGTGACTTGGTTGAGAGCGTTCATCTTCCGGAGTGCGGCAACATAGAGATACTTGCAACCAGTGTGACCGATGGAGAGGGCGGTAGCAATGACCGCTGGCAGCACGATGCCATAAGCGACCTTGGCCGGAACAGTCGCAGCCGCGCTGAGAACGGGAGACGTGGTGAGTTCAGCGCTCAGGCAGTACAAGACAACTGCCATGATGACGTAGAAGACAGTGCTGCCAATTTCCAGGACAGCCAAGGAGAACCCAAAGTCGCGAGCAGGATCCTTCATCTCGGCCATGTAGCTGACAAAGGTGAAAGTACCGGCATATGAGAAGACGACTCGCAGGCAAGCATTGAGACCATCACGGAAGGACGGGTGACCAACAATAACAATGTCCCTGGACCAATCGTCTGGCTTGTTGTTGGGGCCTGAGACTGCCAGGCTGATCAAGACGACCATGCAAGCACCGACAACGCTGACAGCGTTGGGGATACCAGCCTTAGATACGAACTTCATAGTTCGAGGAATAGACAGGATGTAGCAGCCGATGCAAGAAACCAGAATAAAAACGACTGTGCAAGTTCCATGGTTGCTGAGTGTGTTGAGGGCGACTGAGAGAGGTAACGACAGCCGACGCAACGATGAAAACAACTTGGATCATCATGACAACGCCGGCAATAGACTCGAACCAAGGACCTCCGACAATCGGGTCATCTCGACGATACTGACAACGTTGGGATGCTTGCTATAGAATTGCAAGAGCTCAAAGGCGGAATACCACGAGAGGAAGCCGATACCGATGATAGCGATGATTCCGGGAACAATGCCCAAGGTCTTGATGGTGGATGGAAGAGATAGGATACCGAGACCGAGCTGGTTTGTAAAGAGTATGAGGATGGTGTCCCAACGACCAAGCGTTCTGTAATTCTTGCCGCCTTGTTCGAAGATGTTGCCCTTTTCAACGGCGCCGGCTGGCACTTCTTGGAAGTCGGCGTCGGTCTTGACCTGGTCATTGTCTGAGGCGCTGGATTCACGAATCTGATCTTCCGGCGCGGCCGGTTCGGCCGACTTTTTGGAGAATTTCATGAGACCCATTACCGTGGATGTGTGGGTGTTGTTCGGCTTGGGCTGAGGAGGAGGTCTGGGGCGTTGCCTTGGGAGGAGATGTTGAAGCCTACCCTCTCAGAATGTGGTCCTTCAAGATGAAAAGAAAGGACTGATGTCCAAGACAAGGTAGAAATGGGAAGAGAGGGAGAAAATATGAGAAAGAACCAAGTCCGATGGGCTAGCGAGTGGACCGGATTCTATGAGCGGAGTAAGGGTCTCCATTTATATACCCTTTTTTCTGGAAGGTCATATACCCCAGGCGAAAGAGCTCCGATCGGAGCAGGTCTTGGGGCGGGTAAGAAGCTTTGATGCCTGCACACATGGCCGCGATGGTCCGATGGAGACTCGAGTGGGAGAATGGGGTTGTGGGAAGGAGTTCATAGTGACCCCTAATCCTCCAGGAACCCCAGGCGAGCAAGAAGCCTTCTTTGGAAGTCGGCCACCCAATGGAGGCACTGACATTACAGATTTTGGGCTATCAGGTCATTTGAGGCCAAAGACAGAGTAGTCTAGTGGGAAGAGGGGTTGTTCTGCGGAGGCGTGACTGTCGGGTTTTCCCTTCTCAAGCCCAACCCCGTGGGGGACGGCGAGTCTGGAGGTTCCATGTTGTGTCAATTACGTGATGAGTTGCAATTCTCCAATGTCATCTACGACGAGCGAAATCCTGGGGTCGAGGTGTTGAGATTGCAAGTCCCTTGACAAGAAAGAGGCTTGAGCAGCCAAGATGCAAAAAAAGGGTGATCCGGAGGCGAAATTGCCAGTTAGACGAGGGACCGTGGCCGATTGGACATCGGTGATGCCGGCATACCCGCCGGGATGGACCACCGAAAAGTGGAGAGCCGCTCCGTTGGTAAGGTTGACCTGCCTGAAATGAACTTGGAGCCTTGGCTAAGAAATGCACGGCCGTTGCCTCCGTGTGTTGGCCGGTAGCGCCGGAGCCGTCCGCCGAGTCCGGTTCAAGTTTGGAGACAGACCCGGCGATATAAGCCGGAGGTCTTGAGTAAGACGCGACAGAAAAAACTCTACCAAAAAGAATTGAACTGAATAAACCCTCATCCTCAGCCAAGAATCAGCTGTTTACCTTCCTGACAATGTGGAGCTTTTCTCGGCTTAATTCCCAACTGGCGCGCGTTCCTTAAGAGTTTCTTTTACGTAGAAAGATGGAGACAAAAGTCTCGGCGTGAGGCTCTCTTACACATCAAAACCCCACACGTGGTCCTGAGAGGCCGACGTTGGAGCCGCTTTTAGTGGAGAAGAGGCTCGCTTTTGACGTCAAGGAAATCAGGGGGTGGTTTTTTCCATGTCGCCTTCTAGTGCTCTTCCATGCTTCCGACGAACCCCAGGCCATGGATTAGAAGACTCTTTGTTCCTCGTTTCATCTCTGTCCCCGCTCATGTCTTCCGGGATCGGCGCCCTTTATCTTGTCTTTTCTGTCGTATGCTTACCTGAAAATGACAGAGATCAAGCGCGCAAATCTTTGAAGCTGGTGCCACTGTGAGACGGGGTATCCGCAAAAAAAGAGAAGCTTACCCGCCCATGAGTCGAACCTTTCATCTGATTTTCAGGGTCATGCCATGTTGCATTCAAGCTCTCCCAAGCAACTTGATCACCATGCTTGATCTGGTCGTCCGTGTGTCCAACGCATCTTAATTGCTCTCTCTTCCCACCTTCTCGTTCTGGAAACCAAACGCACCTCGTGCGGATACCTCTCGGAAACACCTTCTACGTTGACCAGCTTCATAGCACCTCGTCTCATCATCAAGCTCAACCGTGGGTAAACACTTGGCGGATCGTCATCTGACCGAGGTTATGGCTGGTCAATGCTTTTTCACAAGAATTTTATCTCGTAAAAAGTGCTGTGCCTCGGCAGTTGTTCCGGCTTTATCCAAGGGTCGTTATGGCCTGTGCCTTATGTTTTTGTGCAGCTCGCCTATGCTTTCGCTTGTTGGCTGCCAACCTAAATGTTTATTTGATCAAGATTGACGAACGTTGTTAATAGTTCAACAGCAAGTTTAACTCGCGTATCGTGTGATCTGGTTTGGACCATGAATGAGCTTCACTTTTCATGTTAAGTTACCGGTTGCTGAAAGAGCGTCGCATCTATGGGGAGGGGCCTGTTAGTGGCATCTTCATAATGAACGCAATATGAAGTGGTTCGATTGTTGATGAGGATCTAGAAATAAGCACAAATGCCCAAGTTCACCACATGAAATTATGGCCCTTCTATCACCTTCTTGTTCGTTCTGAATGTGCTCCGCATGCTTCTCTCTTCTCACCTCTGAAAGAATTCTTAAGCTCATTCCGCAGGTCTGTGATTGCAGGATGACTAATGCCTCTCGTAGAGTTAAGTTGGAAAGATGTTTCGCTTCTCACTACTTATAACCAGAGTGTGGCTTCCTAGTTGACTATAGACTGTATGTATGTTATTAGTGGGCAGCATGATAGTGCAGCCTGGTGAGACTACCCCGGCGAGAAAGCAAGACAAGAGCGGCAAGAATATCCCAACTGGACTCGACTGTTGAATAGACTCGAGACTTCAGGTTCTGAGCGTACACATATGCTCAGAATGTGCTATTCTTCCTATGGATTATAGAGCTGTACACTTATCTGCCTGATACTATCTCAGTCACGGGCTGGTAATATTGTGTGGAAAGGTGTTGTTGTGGAATATGCGACTGAGCGGGCTCGTCACAGCGCTTACTCAAATTGCCCAGCAGAAGGATCCCAGAAGAGTTAAGAAGTCAGTGGTTATTCAAGAAATAGGAAATCGTTGTGTGTCCGCGGTTTCCAAAATTTTGGCCTCGTAGAGACCGTGCCTGGATGATCATCTCGCTATTGTAGGGGAAGCATGCCTAACTGTGCTCCTAGTTTACCTGAATGTGGTATTTTCCCCGGCTAGGTATGGCTCGTCTACCACCAGCAACAGAAGGTTACAAGAGGCCGCTGTGTCAGCATTTGGTTTCGATGCTATGATGTGTTATAATTTGTTAATAATGTGTTCTTTGTTATAGTTGAAGCCCGGCCCTTGATGGGCCAACTGAACCAGAAGATCGTGGTATTTGCCCAGCCTTTCCGTCACCCTAGTCTCATTTTTGGATCAAAGCTATGTGATGCAGGCCCTAATGCTTCTATTAGCTACAGGGTAACGAGTTACTTGGTTGTTATGCCGACTGGTGGGAGTGCGGTCAGATCACAGACTTGGAAAAGGTTGATTATCATCACCACTGGAACGCGACAAAAGACCGCAAAACACGAATTTGTGTTGCCAGGCTAGACTAGAGAAAGAAATAACATGGTCACACATTTACTAATTCGCGATTCCTAACAGGCTGCAAGTTGAGCCAACATGCAGCTGGTGCCTGAGGCACATGCCCAACCAACACCACAAGTACATAAGCAGGTAAAGGCCATGACCCGTAATCTCGCTCATTCATCTCAAGCAGAGGTCTCTTTTCAAGTCCTTTTTTCCAGCTCTCGCCATGTTCTACGCGTCGGACCCGTTGTGTTCTACATGCCAGTCATTTCTTTCGGCTTATCTTCAAGCCACCATTCACGATGCTCCATTCGAACACCTCGCACCAGACTTTTCTTCACTGAACTAATCTGCGGATTCTGGCTGTTACCTCTGTCAAACTTCTCGCCAGTATTGCCTGTATCGGGGGAGCAGTACCTTGCTACTCAGCGATGACCATCCGATCATGTTGGAAATGAATCACACCCAACAAGACCTCCTCCGCCATATGAGGAAAACTGCACCCAGCCTTTCTAGTGAATTTGCCAACAAGCCCGCTTTTAGCAGGCCCACGATGCTGATTGGCCTCGAAAATCATTTGAAGGCGACCTTATCCCTTGGAAGAGAGTATTTTCCTATACCATTACCTCTACCTGGAATTCTTACGATTGAGCCTTCCAAACCAATAAGTCACCTCCTGTCAACCGAAAATATGGGGCAGGGCGCCTATTCCAGTCAAGGCATCGCGGTCATTGCCGCGGATGCAAAAAACTGGCTCAATATCTGTTGCAAAGACCATGAAACATGCACCAAGTTCAAAGTCATCGGCGGTCATGAGTCGAAAAATATTGTACCAACCAGGCTCATTGACGTGGGAAACGATGTGGGCGGACAGCCCGCGAGGTTGCATATTGTCACAGAAGATGATGGAAATAATATCGAGTACTTGACCCTTAGTTACGCCTGGGGCCCCGTAACCGATTTTCTGAAGACCGCCAAGTCAAACATCCAAGACATGATGACAAGGCTCCCTTGGCCCAAGCTACTCAGAACAATCCAAGACGCCATTGCCTTCACTAGGGCGATGGGAATCAAGTATTTATGGGTCGACGCCCTTTGCATCTTACAGGCAAAAGGTCCCAGAGACAAATTTCACAAGGCGGATTGGCCTCATGAGGTGTCACACTTTGGTCACTATTAAGAGAATTCTGTCTTGACCATTGCCGCGACAGGTGCTAGCTCATCTGACCAGGGATTGTTTCTCCCACGGCCAGGGCTATCAGCGCCAAAAGAGCCCCTGATTTACCAACAGATATCGTCTTCTGGGAGCGTCAATGAGGTCGTGATTCGACCGACGTTCCCTTCATGGCACAAATAGATAAGGCACAGCCCGCTGCTTCAGCGAGGATGGGCAATCCAAGAACGATATCTCTCCGCCAGAACCCTACATTTCACGTCGAATTGTGTCCTATGGGAATGCGATCAGCTACGAGCGACGGAGGCAGCCCCAGATGAGATCACGGAGAAGGTTAAGAGGACGGAAGAGGGGAATGTTGACTTTATGGCCATATTCAGAGGCATCCAAGACAGCACTTTTGCATCCAAATTGGTTGGCGCTCTTTCATTGAGAGCGCTCTTTCATTGAGAGTTACGCAGGAACTCTGTTTTCCTACCCTTCGGATAGGCTACCTGCCTTATCTGGCATCGCAGAGAGTATAAAATACCGCATCGGTGAGAAGTATATTGTAGGGCTTTGGGAGAACTCTATACCACAATACTTGTGCTGGATGGTAACTGGACCGTTCTCCGAGAGTTTCCAAAAAGTCGATACTCTACCTTCATGGTCCTGGGTGACTGTCGGAAAGTGTGTGTCGTTCCTTAACTTAACAAGTTCAGATATTGAAGTAAAGGGTTGGAAATTGAAAAGCAGAGGTTACACGGCAGGCTTCTGGAGCTCAATCTGACCGATCTTGGGCTCATATCCAACCCGGATCCCAATGTTATAGACAATGTTCTCAAGGCAGATCATTCGGCCGATGCTGACCGCTTCCAGCCTTGCGCCTATCTAGATACCAAGGTCGTAAGGGACATTCATCTGCAGAACCACACATGTTTGCTGATTGGTAGTGGTACTCTCTCCCCTCGAATGAATTGCGGCCCTCAATCGAACAGCATATTGATTCTAGAGGCAACTTAGAAACGGAGGGGCCGTTTTGAGGAGTTTAGGAGGATTGGGTTCATTGCACATCTTTCATGGTTTGGAAAGAGTATGACAGTCAAAGAGAGGACGATCGATCTTGTATAACAATATATGCATTGGTCATTACTATAGTACTGTCGTCTTTTATGTAATGAAATACGATCGCCCAAGACTAACAGGATTTCACATGATGTGCTAAGTTAACTCCACGCTGACAACAGCAGGACACTCGTGAAACGAAAGGCTCTGCTGGCTGGAGCCATCGCGTAGAAACGAAGTTATGATTACAGCTGTTTTCAGCCTTCAAATCACGAGTATATCCAGTCAGGTACGATCTGAGTTTGCTTTCCCAGAGTCTTCGATTCTGGATTGACTGTTTGAGTTGGCGTACCGTGGCACCTAGACATAAGAAAACTTAAGATACCAGAACGTTAATACTCAGCAAACATTACTCATATAATAGCTAAATTACATACTAAATAAGAGATAAAAATAAGAAATAGTATTTTAAGTCTTTTAAGTATTTTACTAATTATATTTAGGGACCTTTATTTACCTTGCAAAATAGAGATCATTAACTTAGTATCTCAGGTTTTTCTATGAATGCGTGCGTGGCTGACTTTTTAATTCTACGACAAAGGAAGTTCCAAATTGAAAATAACTTGAATGACCAGAAAGAGGTGGAAACAGTGATTCATAAACCGATTGATTTATTGTCATGCAGTGAGATTAGACTAATCCTTGCCACTCAAAGCATTAATCATCACAAAGTGAGTTGAATCTTGCTTACGGCGCCCGCTAATGTCCAGATCCTGCAATGATTATCCATGCGGACGGAGTGCGGACGAAAACGAAAAGCTTACAAATAGGCCTCCTGAACAACGTTATGTAACGTTGTAAAACGTTATTTATTTGTCAGACGAAACATATGTTTTTAACTTCTTAAATAAAGGCCATGAAAGTTGTAAAGAGCTCTTCATAACAATCAACGCTTTCATCCTCTTGCGTCATTTACCCTACGACACCACCAAAATGTCCAAGATCCTTGCAGTGTTTGGCGCTACTGGCCAACAGGGCGGCTCAGTCATCAACTACGTGCTCAACGACCAAGAACTCTCCCAAAAATACAAGGTCCGCGCCATCACCCGAGATGTCAACTCGGCAAAGGCCAAGGAGCTCGATGAGAGGGTCGAGGTCGTCCAGGGCGATGCTTTTGACCTAGCGTCGCTTGAGACCGCCTTGGCGGGTGTGCACACCGTCTTTGCCATGACCACGCCGGCTTTCGGGCCCGACGCCTTTGACGTCGAATTCAACAGTGCCAAAAGAATTGCCGATGTTGCAGTTGAAAAGGGCGTCCAATATATCATCTTTAGCACTCTTCCATCCGTCACAGAGATCTCTGGCGGCAAATACACCAAGATCGTACCCTTTGACGCCAAGGCGAAAGCGGAGCAGTACATTCGCAGTCTTCCCGTAAAGAGCGCCTTTTATCGCCCAGGATCATTTATGGAGAACTTTCATTCTCAGCCCTTCTGGGGCCCCCGGCAAGCTCCCGATGGGACCTGGGTGATTTCCACCCACATGTCCCCCCAGACTAGGCTCCCTTTGATCGACGCCGTCGGAGACTCGGGCAAATTCGTGGGAGCCGTCTTGGCTGAGCCGGAAAAGTTCCAAGGCAAGACTCTGTCGGCCGCCACGAGACTGTACAGCCTTGAGGAGTTGGCTGCGACCATATCCAAGGTGACAGGTCAAAAGGTCGTATACGAGCAAATCACACCGGAAAAATTCGCAAAGGAGGTTCCTGTCATGACTGAGATCTTTGTCGAGGCATTTCAGTACTACGAAGAATTTGGCTACTTTGGTCCCGATTCCGAGAGCCTGGTCGCGTGGGCTGCTGAGAACGCCCGGGACAAGCTCTCCACACTTGAAGAGTTTCTCAAGGCTCATCCTCCTCAGCTCTCATAAAGACAATGACAAGAGCCAAGCTCGTACAGCTGGGGAAGCGAGATGGATCATCAGAGGTGGAAGCATAGAGTCTGTGCACCATCGCTGGGATGTCTATGTAAGATCATACGTTGGGTTGAGTTGAAGCACATGGTGAGCTTGACATGTGAGGGATATTGGGGGAACGTTGGTTGATGGGCTCTATGGCAGAATGCGGTACGGAGTGATGTTGTCTGTGTAACTATTTCGAGCCAACATCTCAGGAGTAAACTCAGCTGTGAAGGTGGCGGTTTGACCTTTTTCTCTAATTTAAAAACCTTAAACTCGATCAGTCTTGATCATTTCCATCCGAGCGTCCCGGGTAGCCGTGAATGGTTCTTGAGCATTTCTGCAGGAACACAACATCATGTCTGAGTCTCCAGATCCGCAAAAAGAGGGGCCTCGGATCCTCGGGCAAAGCTAAACAAGTTTAAAGCCAACGTTTGCGAGCTGGCAGAAGCCACCCTTGTCGAGGGAGCCAATCCAAAAGAGATCTCCCCTGCGTCCAACCCACTCGCTTGTTCTGGTGGCCTGTCACGCTGATAAAAGTTCTCAACCCGATCAGTAGTTCCATCTTATCTCGCGATGCTGCAAAAGCAGTTTGCGGCAACGGCGCCGCATTGACGCCAACTTGAAAGTTGTCAATATTTTCATGTCCGTCTTCCTGCTGTGACTGCCAGACTCGCATCTATCGTCTCAAGGTTGAATCATATCATTCATCAACAAGTGACCTCGCAAAACTCTTCTTTACGAGCATCAGAGGGTGACAATCTCGGCAACAAACGAGTTTCCTCTTTGAGCCATGTCATCAGTCAGTGCACTATCCAGGGGCCTGCCGTGATCGTCCAACCGTTGAGCTGTTCCTGGGACGCCGCAGGGGATGCCGAGGCCCTACGCAGAGCGGCCCAGCTTCTTAGGCGCAGAAAAGTCGCTATCACTCCGGTCCCGGTGAGTCAAAAACAAGGCCTCTCCACATCAGCTTCTGCATGCCAAGCGGGAAGCTTGAACGGATCAATTTCTTACACGAGGCTTTATGGGCTGCCGACCCTTGCTTGATCTCGGAGTAGCCAATGGGTGGCGATGCGCGGGGCATCGGATCAGATTATCAGATGATCAGATAAAAAAGATGTCAGGGGTCGTGGCGGATGCGCTGGACGGATCGAGCAAGGTGCGTCAAATTGTCACGCACGCTATTAACCATTTGTGGAGACGAGCCCAACCATGCCATGGGTTTTCGGTGCCTCGGACCAACAACTGAGGATGGGGGTCTTGCCAGGGGGTTCTTTGGATGCATGGGGGGATATCGGATCCAAGCGATGAGGCCCTTTCAGCTGAACTTGAGTGAGCAGTATAAGGGCAGGCTTCCTCCTTGACTTGTAGAGACCGTTCTCCTCGTCCCCAACGCTTCATCTTTAGTCACTCGCTAAGCCTACTTTGCTTCTCTCGTTTCAATAATTCCGAGCAATCGACCATCATGAAGACCTTCACCTTCCTGTCCATGGCCTCTGTGGCCGCTGCCCAGTTCCCCCTCTGCGCGGTACGCATCATTCTGACTGTCCTCTCCACCTAGAGGGCAACACGCATGAACAGATAGCTAACACGGCTTCAACAGGTCGACTGTTTCACCAACGTCATCACTGAGCATCCTCCTCTGGACTGCACTCTTCCCGACATGTACTACTGCTTCTGTGACATGTCCAGCCTCCAGAACTACTTCATCCAGTGCGCTCGTTCCGACTGCCCTGACGAGGCTACTGCCAACAACGCCATCGCCTTTGGTGTCGACCTCTGCCTTGGTAAGCTTTATAGAAGTCCGGTCTGACTGCCAACCAGTAAAGCTGACTAGATATCCAGAGCTTGGCTACACCATCACCGTCCCCCCTCTGACCCAGCCTACCGTAAGTTGAGCAAGGTCTCGTATGAGGGAGTCTGAAAGCTGATATGATATGTAGAGCCCAGCTACTACTACCAGCCAGGGTGGAGTCGACACCACTACCACTGAGCCCGAGGTGACTCCTACTGAGACCGATGCTGAGACCTCTGCCGAGACCACCATCGACGCCGAGACCTCCTCTGCTGAGACCACTGCCGAGGAGACCTCCGGTTCTGAGACCACTGGTGCCGAGACCACCGGCGCCGAAACCACTGGTGCTGAGACCACTGGTACTGAGGAGACTTCCGGTGCTGAGGAGACCTCCGCTTCCGAGACCGAGGGCGAGACCTCTACCGCCGCTCCCACCAGCCCCGAGCCCACTGAGCTGACCACCAGCACCTTCTATGCCACCGAGACCTACACCATCACCAGCTGCCCTCCTGAGGTGACCAAGTGCCCCGTTGGCAGCGTCACCACCGAGACTGTCGCTATTTCCACCACTGTCTGCCCCGTCTCCCAGAAGTTCACCACCAGCACCGTCTACGCCACCGAGGTCCACACCGTCACCAAGTGCCCTCCTGAGGTGACCAAGTGCCCCGTCGGCAGTGTCACCACTGAGACCGTTGCCGTCTCCACCACCATCTGCCCTGTCACCGAGGGCGAGGAGAAGCCCACCACCAAGCCCGTCCAGCCCACCGGCCCCTGGACCTGCCACGGCTGCAACTCTACCGCCATCACCGTGGTCACCAAGCACACCACCCAGAACCCCGAGCAGCCTCAGCCTACCAAGCCTGCTGGAAACGGCGAGTCCCACGAGACTGAGGTCCACGTTCCCTCTCAGGTTCCCGCTCAGCCCTCTGGCTCTACCCCCAGCCAGCCCTCGGGTGGCGATGAGACTGAGGAGGAGCCCGCCCCCACTGTTGTCTCTGTCAACATGGTAAGTGTCTCACCTGCAACTCATGCATACAACAGCTAACATGGCCTAGGGCAACTCTGCTTCTGTTTCCAGCTTCCTTGCCGCCGCCGGCATTGCTGTCGCTGTCTTCCGCCTCCTTTAAGCGCTTTCTTGATGTAGTTTAAGGGCTGAGATGTAGATTGACAACTTTTCGGGTCATCTGCTATCGCCGTTTACTGTATTCTTACACTTTTACGGAGGAAAGATTTAATGAGTAATTGTTAATTGATGTTATTACTCTGGCTTGTACACGGCCGGGAACATTTCAATCTGGTCTTCTCTCGTCCCTATTTGTGATGTGAGCTCTACCTCTTGATGGTCCGTGAATGTTCTCGTGCGTTTAGAAACTGGTGTTTCGTTGATTCTAGTTAGTATTGCATAGAGGAGAAAATATTGCGGCGCCAGTGTCAAACTAAACTGAGATAGGTATTATAGTTGATGTGGATGAGCATTTGGAAACAAGGCAAAGACAATAGCTTTTAAGTTACTCCAACCCCTGATCTGTTTGCCATTCCTTGATAGGGCCTTGTAACACAGTGCTGAGCGCATGATTATAGAATCTCTCATAAGTCACCTCCCAACTCTCTGCATAATCGGGGACAAGTCCAGCAATCTCAGCTGGCAACGCCAGCCCTAGAAGGCCGAATATCTTGTCGCGTGGATCCGTTGACTGCCTATGCCGCATTTGATGCACAATGTCCAGGAACGTGGCATGGGGGCTCACGCCTGCTAGCTTGTCCATATGTGCAACCGTCTGCTCCAGGAGTTCCCGGAGAGGACGCATATCAATGCTGTTGAGTTTCTTGTTCTTCTGCCAGGTTGGAGAAATCTCAAGTAGCTTGATCCGAGCGAGGGACCTGCGCGTGCCTTCATTGCCACCCCACTCAAACGCTGTGTCTCCGACCCCCATCTTGACAGCTTGTCCCAACGTGGCTTCCTGAACAACCCAGATGCGGCTGAAATAGGGACGTTGTAGAATGTCTTTTAGGCCCAGAGCGATCTCATCTGCAGTCATCAGATTCCAAGGGCATTTGTCGTCGAATGGCTGGCCGCCAGTGAGAAAAGAGAGAATCTCAATGCCAGCCCTTGACGGATGAATCATCCTCTTCTTATGTCCACTAATGCCCTGTTTCAGACACTTCATTGATGCCATGAAGAAGGAGACCCATCCATCAACAGCTGGAGCTGATATCATCTTAGCTCTCGACGGCTTGGTTTCTTCTCCAAGCCAAGCATGCACCATCTTGGCTTCTTGATAGATTCTGGTCATGAGCGTCACTTCTCATCAACGTCTTTTTGATTGATGCATATTGCATCAGCCCACACCACGGTTGGCGTATCGCAAGATCGTAGGGATCGAAGAGCCAAGAACAGGCTCTCCCCAATACGGACGCGTGTGTTTCCGAGATAAAGTTCTTCTCTTCTCCCGGGTCTGCCCCAGACGTAAGATAAGGCAGTATATTGTCCCCGAACGTTGTCTAGATTGGCCTCCTCCAGATGTGCTACCAGAGGATCCGACCTTGCGCCCGGGTTCAGTGTCAAGAGCCTGATGGCCTGTTCGGTGTCGTCGAGAGGTCGATAAAGCGTCTGTAATGATCAATCTGTCAGTGGACATCAATGCCATTTGTCTGGGAGCTTGTAACTTGCTCGTAATTTTGTCATCGTGGATCTCTGAGAGCAACCAAAGGGCTGGGTAGGTGCAAAATCAGGACACAGATACAAATTCCCTCTAATGCCTCCTCAACTTATCTCACGCTTTTTGCATGTTCAAGTCAAGCGCTTCATCATTGACGTGAAGCTAGCACAGCCCACACCACAGCCTCCACCAAATGTGCCGTTGGGGCATCTTATCACTGACCATTGATCAGCCATTCGCCACTAGAGGCCTACGGGACCAGGCTCTGGGGCTTAGCCTGGCCTGCGCCGAGGTACCTTTGAGACAAGGAGGATGCCTGAGTGCTTTCTAAGATACTGTGTAACTGTAATCACACTGCTTTCATGAATGCTATTACTTTTAAACTATCATATGCATTATCACTTGTCATGAAGCAATTGCCATCAGCACACTCACGTGTAACTGTGAAGCAACGAGAGCTGGCATTTGTGGATTTCCCCCACCCGCTATCATTGGTCCATGTGAGCATGCAGGGGGCTCCTGATGCTTCAGAGGTGATTCAGTTTGAACCCCGCTTCGCTTGGAAACTTCAACACCAGAACGATACTCAACGCGAGAAACTAGGGAGTAAGCCAGGTGGTTCTAACCCTTCTAGCTGCTCAATCCTCATCCTGGGGCAAGCCATACGATAGGTTACGAGTAACGAAGAGCATCAATCGACACATAACCCGTCTCCCGCATCAACACGACCCCCAACAAAATGGCAGCGCTATCAGCCGCAACCACTTGCGCGACCTGCCATTCGCTAGCCCTCGGAGATGAATACATGAATGAAGGCTTAAAACTTGCGCTTTCCAACCTTCGAGAATCTGCAATCAAGACTCGTGCTTGTGCTGCTTGCGCACTTTTGTGGAATGCGGTCTCTGTGGCTTTGAAGCAGGAAACGTCGAAGCCTCATGTTCTGTACGAATCAATACTCATCGAACACAAGCCGCCTAAACACCCTGGACCCATGGTAGTGCATCTTTACCCTGATCCTGTTGCATATGGAGTCACCGAAAAGGTTCTCCAGCTGTACACTTTAGAAGGTAAGGGTCTTACGCTGCATTCGATTGTTCCAACGCGATAACCAATGACCAATTCTGTAGGCGAGGTCACAGCCCCGTGGGATCTCATTGGCCGAGGTTTTCATATCCCGGAATATGGCCTGTCCCCAAGCTGTGTGGAATTGGCCCGTGAGTGGCTCGACATGTGCGTGAACGCAACTGGGAAACATGCAAACTGCACCAAGGCTACCGTTCCGACGCTTCCAACCCGCGTCATAGCAGTTGGGGATGATCAAGTCCCGCCCCGGCTAGTGATAACTGAACCTGACCAACAAGCATACTATGCAGCTCTCAGCCACTGCTGGGGAGGGAGCACTCCGACCAAGACCACCACCTCCAATGTTGAGGACTACACCACTTCCCTGCCAACCGATCTTCCAAAGACTTTTGTCGACGCCATCAAAGTCGCTCGGGTACTCGAAATTCCTTTCCTTTGGATAGATTCGCTCTGCATCATTCAAGACTCCGCTGAGGACTGGCAACACGAGGCTTCCAGAATGGCCCAAGTCTATGCTAACGCCTACGTCACCATATTTGCAGATGCCGCGCCTGACAGCACATCTGGTTTCCTTGATCCCCCATCACGCGATGCCACTCCCAGGTTTAACGTACCTTTCAAAACACAGGACCTGGAGGAAGGAGTCCTTCATATACGATCACGGGGATTCCTGGCAGAGGAGCTCCCATTCCACGCTTGGACTACTAAAGGTGGCAAAGGTCGGAGCCATTTGTCGACCAGAGGTTGGGTGTTTCAAGAACGGCTACTCTCACCGCGCACCCTGCATTTCTCAAGCAACGAGATGGCTTGGGAATGCAGGTCCGTCTGTGAATGCGAATGCTCAGCAACTTCTCTACGAACACTTCGCACCACCAGCGTCATCAAGCATTTCCTGTATCCCCAAAGCATCGATGTCGCCAAGGTTCAAGCCAGCTGGAGATCGGACATTGTGCCGGCATATACGCAGCTCAACCTCACATTCTCAACAGACAAACTGCCTGCTATCGAAGGACTGGCGAGAGCGGCCAGTAAGCTAAGAAGCGATGACAAATACGTCTTCGGCTTGTGGCGAAACAGCATCAAAGCTGACCTCATGTGGCACATACCTCGATCTGGAAGACCCAGTAATAGGATTGCGAATGGAGGTGCACCAACGTGGTCATGGGCATCGGTCACAGGAGAAGCTGCCTACGATACAAAGCGATTAGCTGAAGACTCGGATCTGGCCATCTTGGATGCCGTTACAGGCGAAGGACACCCTCCCACGTTGCTTGTAAGGGGTCATCTCGTCGAGGTGGAATTGTCGGACAGCGAGTGGGGCAATCCAAGGGTATACCTAGGCCCAGATGATGAGCTGGCGGTTCTATGGGATGTACACGGCCTCGGCAAGAAGTTTGCGCACCCTTTCTTCTTGGTCTGTGGCGCAGATGGCAATGGCCCCTTTGGTTTGCTGCTGGTCGCAGGACTATCAGCTGACACGAGCAAACAATTTCGGCGGGTCGGATATATCCCTGGGTACCGTATCACGAGGCGTCGTCGATCGTGGTGGAGTGGCGGCTGGGTCAGTCACGACGAGTCGGTTTCGGATGAGAGTGTGGAAGAGATGTCGGATGAGATGTGGGAGCAAGCAAATGAGGCTGGAGCGGTGGAGTGGGCAAAGGAGATCTTTCGGGGAGACGCCACGACGTTCAAGATCATATGACTTAGGGATGACGGGCTAGTCATGAGAGAAAGGGTCTAGACGTGACGACTTGATTGGATCTCCGCTCTTATTCCTATGAATACTGAGATGGGACAGTGTAGATTATTAGCAAAAGGGATTGATGCCGTTACGAGAGTGTTGGTCTTGTTGCTAGTCGATCCACCAGAAGTCACACCCGTCCTTCTCAAGACCTTCGTGAAGAAGGCCGAGACAGGTAGTCATGTGCCCTGGATCATCTGGGCGGAATGAAATGGGTTTCTGGCGTTAGTATGGTGGCTTAGAACTGCCACCATCTCCTTGTATTCATCTTTGAATGCAAGTAGCCCGTCGGTCGGATTGTCGTTGAGCGCAAGTTTGAGTCGTCTTTGTCCTCGAAATGCCTATGGGAAGACGATTCGTATCTGATCCAGCCCTCGGTCATGACAAGGAACCAATACTTCTCTCCCGGTACAATTACTCGCGTGCTCGCAACAGGGCGGCCCACGTATTGGTACGATCCCATGGGTAAGGACGCTCCGATTGAAGCCGAAAATGGGTCGTGTAACACTTCAATGCGATGTGTCAAGTGAAGCAGGTTAGCCCATAGCTTAATTGAAGGAGCCATTCCAAAAACGAGTGGTCACTCTTGTCAAACCGCGGAATAGTAAACCGCTAACACGCTTAGAATAACCCTACTGCCGGAACTACCCATCGACTTCGTCAACGGGGACCACTCGCTTAAACTATTCGCTATTATCCCCATGGGGCGTACGTAGTCTTGACACGAGACTATTCCCCACTGCCTGAATTAACCTTTGACGCTAGAAGCGAGCTGTTGAGCTGAAACGTGCTCTGGTTGGCTAGAGCAGTCCCGCTTAAGGGGCTTGGCTGTGCAGGTTTTAAACCACGGCATTTGGCGATGCCCTCATTCTCAAGGAAAAACAGAGACGTATACTATCCTTGCTTCAACGTCTACCCTGGCCACAGGAGAGTAGATTGAAGAAGGAAAAACACCTGTCGGCCCGATAATTTTTCTGACCAGGCCTGTTTCTGACAACTTCCTGCATGGTGTTACGAACCGGACCCCTTCGCCGTTACTATCATCAGACTCGACAAGAAGTCGAGTCGAGAATTTCCATTGTCGGCCCGATATAGTCCCCAGATTGGATCACTCCACGTTTCCCTCCACACTTGCCGATCCGGGGTCGCTGTGGAGCGAGAGGGAGAGTCTAGGCGCTTCACAGAAGATCGTGAGTCTCATGTTATAAAGTGGAAGCTTGGGGACGAGATCAAGTGTTGGAAGACTATCATCACTCAATCACTTACACTACACTCTAACTCGTCCTTCCTGAATCAACATACTTCATTTATCCCCGTCATGGACGAGTCCAAAGAAAAGTCCCATCACCATGAGGGCGACAACACCGCCCAGAATAACCCAGCAACCGTTAGCCTGTCCCCAGTCGACGACATGCTCAGGGCAGCCGAGGAGGCGGCTCTGCACGAGAAGGACATGTCCATCAGGGAAGCCATCAAAGCCTACCCCAAGGCCATCGCCTTCAGCATGATTGTATCGCTTTGCCTCATCATGGAAGGTTACGATACTGCTTTAGTCGACGCCTTCTTCTCTCTTCCACAGTTCCGAGAGAGATTTGGCGAACGCCTCGAGAACGGGGACTACCAAATCACTGCATCGTGGATGTCAGGTCTCAAAACCGGCGTCCAAGTTGGCCAGATTCTGGGACTGATGGCTGCTGGCGTCATAGCCGAGAGATACGGCTACAAGAAAACCATCTTGGGGTCCCTTTTCCTGCTTATCGGCTTCATCTTTATCTTTTTCTTTGCCTCGCATATTGCCATGCTTTTTATTGCTGGCGTTTTGTGTGGCGTTCCATGGGTATGATCATATATCTCTTTCGTAGAGAGATATCGAGCTAACTTTCGCAAAAACAGGGAGCTTTCCAGACATTGACGACCACTTATGCGGCCGATGTGACCCCAATTCCACTGCGGCCGGTCCTCACCACCTACGTCAACATGTGCTGGGTAATGGGCCAGCTTCTCAGCTCAGGTGTGCTGCGTGGGCTCATTGACCGCCACGATAACTGGGCGTGGCGGATTCCCTACGCCATCCAGTGGGCGTTCCCACCCCCCATCATCATTGGCGTTCTCCTTGCCCCTGAAAGTCCCACCTGGCTCGTCCGCAAGGGCCGCCTTGACGATGCTAGAAAATCTCTGAGGCGGCTGGCCAGCGGACGATCCGAGGACGAGATCAACAACACAGTAGCCATGCTTGTCTACACAGACCAAATGGAGAAGGAGTCGGTCGAGGGCGTCTCGTACTTGGACTGCTTCAGGGGTACAAACCTCCGCCGCACTGAAATCGCGTGCATGGTCTGGGCCGCTCAAGTTCTATGCGGCATCTGGTTCGGTGGCAATGTGATTTACTTCCTCCAGCAGGCCGGATTTGATCCAGCCAGATCATTCGACTTTGGTATTGGCACCCAAGCCCTTGCGCTGGCTGGCACCATAGGCGCCTGGTTTCTCCTTCCTCACGTGGGGCGCCGAAGGCTCTATCTCGTCGGTCTCAGTGTTATGCTCACTGTCCTGCTGGCTGTGGGCTTCATGGGCATCCCAGCACGTATGGATGCCATTGGCTGGGCTTCGGGCGCCTTGATGATGGTCTTTGTCGTCACGTATGATCTCACCGTTGGCCCAGTCTGCTACTGCCTCGTAGCAGAGATTCCGAGTACACGCCTGCGCATCAAGACTGCGGTCTTGGCCCGCAACACGTACAATGTCATCAGCATCGGGGCCAATTTTCTGAATGCGCCCATTCTCAACCCAGGAGCATGGAATCTCCGTGGCAAGGGAGGCTTCATCTGGGCGGGTCCTTGCGCTGTAGTTCTCGTCTGGACCTTTTTCCGCCTACCAGAAACAAAGGGGCGAGCGATCTCGGAGCTTGATACTCTCTTTGAGAGACGCGTTAGCACAAGGGACTTTGCGAAGACGGAGGTTACCATCTTTGAGCAGAGTCAGAATGAGAAACTGGGTGTTGAATAACGGGTCTCTTTGAGAAGAGGATTCAGGGGTTGCTTTGGAAACTAAAGACTTCTGTGTAATGCAGCTTTGGTTGTGAGCCAAGCCTACTAGCATCAAGATACAGTACGTTTCTAGAATTACAAAGCAATGATTTCTGGACGATTAAATCGAGTGACGAGCGGTCGGAGATGAAGTCAGTACACTCGTAGAGCTATACCGAGTAGCCCAAAAATGCGTTTCAGCAGATACTCTAGGCTTGTAGCTAACCGAGTAGCTAACCGAGATGACCCTAATGCGACGTAGGCCATGAATAATATTCGTAGTTTATACCGGCAGACCCCGAGTCACGAGAGACAAGGCGTAGGATGGCGCGCTTAGCATCGTCGAAGCGATCTATCGGACAAGTAGCTATCAGGGGGGTAGGATTGTCGCCCCAAAAGGATATCGTATGACTACTGCGGGAAGATCCCGCTCTAGAGCAGGGTCTGCAGGTTGTAGGTAAAGAAGAAGCTTGTCTGTGTCGGCATTTGAATGCTAGTGTCAGGACAGAACCCCTCACCAAAGGAGGGTGTGACTACACGTCTAGGAAGCATTGTCGGGCCGACAGCATGACTTGATCGGCATCGACGGCCCCGTCATGGGATTAATGGATCATATCAAGAGCCCGTATCAGTACAGACGGAGAAGTACTCGTGTTTATCGGCTCCCATTACCTCCAGTTGTGCCCCCGCACATCCCCACCATTCCGAGTGAGTGAGCCTTGGCTAACACTGGTTTAAGTACTCGTCTTTGTCCCGTGGAGTGAACTTGCCTAGACATCTCTCCATCTTATCCATTCCCCCACTCTACATTTCTGGTTTACAATGACCGTCACTACGACATATACCGTTGTGCCGACACGAAAGCCGCAGGGCTTCCATCCTCGACCAGAGTATCACCTCAAGGCCCCGCAGGGATGGATGAACGATCCCTGCGCCCCGGCCTTTGATCTAACGACAGGCACATATCATATCTTCTATCAATGTAAGAGAAAAGAATTCTCCGAATGCGTATTTTCTAACATCGCCAGGGAACCCTCGGTCCTGTGAATGGGGCCACATTTGCTGGGGTCATGGCAGTAGCCCTGACGGCCTACGTTGGAAACACAGCACAACCAACCCAACGCTCCAACCCAGCGAGCCGTATGATAAGAAGGGCATCTGGACAGGCTGTTTATGGCCAACTGGACCTAAAGGCGAGAAGGACCAGCTCACAGTTATCTACTCATCCATCACAAGCCTCGACATTCACTGGACCCGTGAGCACATCCGTGGCTCTGAAGGCATATCGCTGGCGACGTCTACGGACGATGGAAAGACGTGGAAGAAGAACGACCTAAACCCCATCGTTAAGAATGAGCCAGAAGGCCTCAAGGTGACAGGCTTCAGGGACCCGTTCCTTGCGACTTGGCCTGCTCTTGATGAGATCCGAGGCGAGAAGAGTCTCTATGGGATTCTTTCGGGCGGGATTGCCGGCAAGACTCCGACCATCTTCATTTACGCCGTCTCCCCGTCCGATCTTACCGAGTGGAAATACTTGGGCCCCCTCGTCGATCTTGTCCCTGGCTTCCGCGTTCCCGGGCCCTGGACAGGCGACTTTGGCGTCAACTGGGAGTGTGTCAACTACATGACCTTGCGAAGCGACACGGAAGAGCGCGACTTTCTCCTTATGGGGACAGAAGGAGGTCACAAGCGCAGCGATAAGGAGGGAAGGCCTGATGACCTTTTCGCGTGGTGCCTCTGGCTCGCTGGCTCTCTTGAGCAGACTGCAAAAGGGCCGAGGCTAAGACATGACTTTGACGGGATCCTAGACCATGGAACCCTATACGCGCCAAACTCGTATGAGCATCCCGTTACGAAGAAGAGGATCGCGTTTGGCTGGATCAAGGAGGAAGAGCTCACGCTGGCCCGGCGTGAGGCCAAGGGCTGGACGGGATACCTGTCGCTTCCCAGGGAACTCTTCTTGTACAGTGCAACAAACGTGGTCAGGGGCTTGAAGTCGCCGTTAGATGAGATCCGCTCTATCAAAGCGATCCCTGACGCCTCGGGAGTCAACACCATACACACGCTCGGCATCCGGCCGCTCGACGACCTGCGCCTCCTCCGGCCCTCTCGGCCAGACGAGTGGTCAGCCATCGACAGTTCTGATACTTCGGGCATTCTGAAACACCGCACCCGTTCGACGGCCTGGGAGCTAGAAGCCCTCATCAACGTACATGCCCCGCACCCCCGGCGTGTAGGCTTCCACATCTGCCACAACGCCGATGTCTCGCTGCGGACCAGCATCTTCTTCGACACGCAAGAGGAGAGAATCGTCGTTGACAGGAGCGCGTCAAACCACGAACCAGACATTCGAAAAGATACTCTGTTGGGGGCGTTCACACTCTTCTACACCCGCGACCAGGGGCGTGAGACGCTAGAGGCGCTCAGGCTACGCATCTTCCGAGACGGGGATACGCTAGAAGTTTTTGCGAATGATCGGTTCGCACTGAGCACAACAGTCTGTGTAGATGAGACGTGTGGGGGGCTCAGCTGGTTTGTCGAGGGCGGTGGCGGTGCGGAGGGCGTGTTTGAGACGATTCGGCTATGGCATGGTCTCGAGTGAGAAGGCGGGACAGGCCTAGAGCAATTGTAGGAGTTAATCCGCCTAGTGTTCAAGTTTTATCACCGACATAGTTATGCCTCGTCCAGCTAGCATGAATATCTTTGGTCATCTTTTCGGGAAGCTCCAGTGATCCACCAAGTTTACAGTCATTCGGCTGTCATCCAAAATTTGTACTCAATTTTGCTTGCTCACGTTGAGGGAGACCTCTACCGAGCTGCTTGCGTCATGGCAAGTCGTCTGCGCAATCTATCTGGCAATACAGAAATTCATCCATGTCAAACGCAAACTGTAGCCCGGCAACATGGCGCTTTCTACAAACAGCACGTGACCTTGCAACCCCTGAGCCTCAAGCTTCTTCTTCCTCATTTTCCCCTCCCCTTCTCTACTTCATCGATCTTGTCGACGTGCTGCTTCTCTTCCTTGGCGCTCCCATTGGACGCGTTGATGCCGTGCAGACTGCTCTCGATCACTTCCTCGATATGCTTCGGCTTTGTCGCTCAGACAACATGGGTGTTCGAGATGTTGTTCTAGCGCTCTTCATCCGCCTCGACAGAGACCCATTTCTTACTCGCTGAAGTCAGAGGAGGAGGCCTGTCTGGTTATTTTCTATAGCTTGGCTTCGTGGGTTGAGACGTGGCGGTCGTTCGACATAATGCGGGAAATGATCGAGACGGCATGAGCAAGGAACGGGGAGGAAACATACCTGAGTGTGAATATGGGAAGTGGTAGATCGGGTCAAGGAAAGATTGGTAAATGCGGCACACGATGTTCACACCTTCCGGAGGCATAGTTGAGCGTATGCCATGTAGTCACTCAATGCAATAAAAATCCGACACACAATTCTCTGATTAAGTATCTGTTCATCTTTTAACTCGCTAGTCTTTTCGGGTCTTGCAACCTGGCTAGTTCCAGTAGCAACCTATAGGTATAGACGGTCATGTCGACCTGCCTCAAAGATCTTGAAAACCAGTCTTTTCCCTGCTCTGCAATAGCCTTCGCTATTCTTTGTCCCGATTCTGTTGAAGTGAGGTAGGAGACAAGCTCGGGAAGCTCCTCGAGACTTTGACTGATGGGCACGTAGTGTACCCAGGGCATCAAGCGCTCGTCGTGCCATTCTCGGAATATTGTTTGTTTTAAGGGTACCGAGTTGGACGCCAGGAGCTTGTAGTATCTTCCGCTTATGCCGTTTCCGTCCGTGTCGAATACGAGCCGCGACCGAAGTGCCTCATCCTTGTCTGCCCAAGACTTGGTGTTGAAGTAGGTGCTTTGATCTCTGCAGTACTGTCTCTCACATTGAAAGATCCTAGTAAAAGCAACGTCAAATAACTGGCTGTTGAGAAAAGTCGAGTATACACGTCCAAACATGCCGTTCTTTTGTCTTAGATAGGAGTGTGGCTTCTGCTCCAGGTTCTGAGCCAAGGCTACAAATCTCTGTCGTTGGTGGTATCGCCATTCATCATCAAAGACAAATCCACCTGTTGTTGAACCGGCCCAATACAAGTTGTTCCATTTACTCTCCCATTTTACATCGGTCAAGACGTCGTATTGAAACTCTTTTTCGATGTATGCTGGACTCGGAAAGAGGATGTCGCCCATTGATGAAGGAGCACCTGTCGACAGGATCGGCACCAATCCTTCCACCAGATGAAATGTTTTTGGGCTCATGAGAAAACCGTGCATTTTTTCGTACTCGGGGTGTTGGCATAGGTCCTTCGCCGAGAAGTGGTTTTTGACAAACGGCATGTCGAACGTTTCTACCGCAGGCTCGGGGTAAGAGCTGCCGGTTTTTTTCTGTGAATAGACGCAAGGAAAGCTAAGCCTTTCCCAGGTCGGCCGTTTGGACATATCGATTAAGCTAAACTTTGCTGTTGGGTGGGAGGGAATCAGAACCCTGGGTTCGTCAAAGTGGTTGATGAGAAACTTGACGTCGGGAAGCTCTCCAGGAAGCTCGCCCAAGAGTGTGTCGAAAAGAAGACTGTAGTGTCTATCGAAAGTCCGGTAAGGGTGTTGGCACTTGGTTTTGGCATCCTTTCCTGAAAAATCGCAGAGCCAAACTTCGCTCCGTGGTGTTGCCTTCATCTTTGCCATCACACTTAGAACCTCCTGGCCGCTCAGTTTCCAAAACGGAGAGACGATATCGTAAATCATGTCGTATTCATCAATGATTGGTGATTGGTTTGACTCTGCAAACTTGAACCAGGCTTCGAAGCCCGGTGGCGGCTCTTGACTGTATCGTCGTCGATATTCATCGCTGGCAGCTTCGTAACTTTTCGATTGATTTCGGAGAAGTTCATCGAAGCTATCCGTTGCGTGACGAACCAAAGCTTCAACTGGATGTACTGAGGATATTCCAGAGCTGTTAAGTGAAGAGGGCTGTGCGTTTCGAATCGCCCAAACACTGGAAAGGTACGGAAGAAGAGAGATGAGAAAAAAGCCCCAGAGAATTGACTTTCCCTTGGGTTGCCCCGGAACTAAGTGAATTGTTTGGCAAAGAGCAAGTAATGACACCGCAACATGGCAAAGAGCTCGCATCTCCGATGTTTCCCGGAAAGGGTTACTCGTAACTGCGATGGCAAAAGTCCCTATCGTGGTGGCCACCAGCCATGAGGTGTTTCGGGTCTGGAACTGTCAGTAAGAGGTTACAAGCATTTCATAGTGAGGCGTGACTAACAAGCTGGATTATAAAGAACCATGATGAAGCTTTGGAAAATCCCAAGGAAAGGACGTAGAAAACAGAACTTGTCAGGACGCCCAATGCAACAGCTTGGATCCCCAGACCCACCACCAAGAGAGCCACTACCCGTGTCGAAACGCCAACTATAGATGCTTCAATATCAACGAGCGGAAGATTATAATGGCCGTCTTTAGGTCTAGCTGTGAGGGCGCCGTAGACAAGAGAAGGGCGACTACGAGAATGCTGGACAACAATGACCTGAAGAGGTCACCATTCGATAAGGAGAGTGCGGCAACAGAAGCCACTAGAGTCACTCCCCATCCTGAATAGACAAGAGGAGAAGGGGCCAGGCATCAGCGGTTGGTAAGCTTGTGTCCGAAATATCTCTGGATGATGAAAGCAATGGTGTCAAAGCTGGCTGTACCTTGTCAGTCAGAAATATGATTGCACGGTTCCCTCTTACAAAGAACGCCAGGGAACTACACTCGGCCCTGTAAAAAGAAGCACCTGCTATTCCAGTAGCAACAATCCATTGTAGGCCTGATGAAGCTGTCTGAGCTCCAAGTCACTGAAAGGAGTGGACGGGGTGCCTTTTGAAGGGGGTGGCGTTGGGAGTGCTTGATCAGAATTGGGAGCGTTGCCCAGCAGAGAAGTTCGGAAAAGAGCTCTGGGCGGCGCGAGGATAAATGCTCCTTTAATATCGAAGAAGCCACAGCAGCGGCCGATAATGCAACAAGAGGGTCAACGGCTCTGAGGACTGATGTCCGCATTTTTGTGGCGGGGGTGGTGAACGAGGCTACTCCATCAACGTGGGAGAGAATGAATGCAAGTAAGAAAACCACGGATGCATCGAAATCAGGCTCATGTTTGAGCGAATAGCACAGCCTCATTGAAATTGCATGATTTTCAGATGCCCAGTCTTGTCAGTACCATTTATTTCGCAGCAGGCTACCAAGCCAAGAACCAACATGCATAAAAAACCAGGGCAGCCTAATGTCACACAGGCTCGTATCCCATTGCAGGAGCGCTCGTCAATCTAGGTACTACTCGTATACGGAGTTCTTAGCACGTGGCCGTTGTTGGCTGGGAAAAGGGCGCATGGAGGATGAATCCTTCGATGGACAGCCAACATCGTATTGGACCCCGTGTTGCTGCGTCTCCTCTAGCCCGACCACCCGGCAATCTTGAGCCGAGAACCGTCGGGCGATGCGGGGCGTCGTAGGTTGCGCGTCTCAGACAATTGTTCCTTGGTCTGGAGGCAGCAAGAAGAAAGTGATTGGTTTAGAGTACGACGCACCTTTGTGGCGGCAAGGGGTCGTTCAGTTCAACCAACAACAGCAGGAGAAGACACTTGGCTCATTTCTTGGACTCCTTGGCCTACCGTACTCAAAAGACTCCTTAATGATACTGCGCTTGGCAATTGATTGACAAGCGGCGCATACTGCCAGAGTCGGTAAGTTCGTCTTGGTAATGACGTTTAAGGAATTGAAAAGAAGCAATAAATGATCGACGCGACAGCACGGACGCTACCCAAGAGGCTAGCCCTGTCTGCCAAGCGCTAACAGAGATGAGCAGCAAGGGCTTTTCTGCGGCATTCCTCCTGTGTGGATGCTTCTCACCCTGTACCTGGCGGGTATGATTACCCTCTTAACAGTTTATCGAAGTTATGGTTAAGTTGGATGCTCCACATGTTGTTAAGAAAAGCGACGAGCCAAGAGCGTGTATGGGGCTCACTAGTAACGGTGACGAGTAATGTTTATAGATTTGCCGACGTGCCAATGTTTCGTGCCGACGCTGTAGATTAAGCTTAATGGTAGGTCACCTACCAGGGAAGGAAATGTAAGCATCACAATCCATGTACCTTTATGAAAAATGCTTGTTCATAGGATATAGGTCTTGGGTATGGCCGTGAAGTTGGTGCCTTTATCAAATAAAAATATGGAAAGCTAGTGCACATGATTTAACCATGAATTAATAACATTCACTTGTGGAGAGGAGTTACGAGTGATGAAGTGCTGAAATCAGTCTTGAGATTGTGCAGATGCGGCTATTAAACACGGGATTTTAAAGGACAAGTCAACGGTAATCAAAAGCCAGGGCCTACAAGACCCGGACTATCGAGACTCCAGAGTGACATGATATTAGGATATTATAACCCATACCCTAGAAAGTGAAGTGCCTTACTATGACTATAATCTTGAGTACCGTGTAGACGTCAGCACCAAACACATGTGAAGGCCTATCACTAAATACGCAGTCCAGGAAAGAAGTGACAAGACGGTCTCGCTTCTCGCAGTATCGCGCATAAAATCCTGGGAAAGGCCTTGCCATAATCCGCGCCGGCAGCCAACCAACGATCCAGATTGAGAGAATGCCAGCAACCAGGCATACCAACCATCCCACCCAAGTCAGCCATGAAATGTACCATTTCCCGTTGGCGCTGTGCCACTCGGAAAACGTGAGGAAGATGAACCCAGGAACGGAAAAGGGGTAGAACAAGCTGAGAACTGCAGGTATTCCTAGTATGACGAAAAACAGGATATAGCTGGTGCGATAGACTCGTTGCCTGACAATTCCCTGGTCCACGGTGGGTATCGGTTGTTCAATCTCATCAATCAACCTGGCGTAGGACGTTATTTCCTGGCTCCTTTCCAAGATCGATCGTGGTGGATTCAAGCGCAGTGCCGCCAGAGAGATGAGCTCGAGGACGAAGAGCGGAACCGCGTATAATACCACTAGCAGGGTAATGTCCAGTGATGTTTTGGTGGTGAAGGCTTCCGCAACTGTTGTAACAGCTAGTGTGCAGTAAAGAATTCGAGCTGGCCCAAAGGTTTGCAAGTGGTCTAGAGCCTCTTGGAAAGATTGGCTACCACCAGATGTGCTTGTTGGGGTAGCCCCGTCATTGTCCCTGTATTCAGGCTGCTCCCACCATGGATCCTCCTTGGAAGTGCAGTAACGACAGATGAGTGCCGCCGTAACCGCTTCTCTCAGAGATCTTTTATATATTATGGCGCTTATAGCGAGCGCAATGAGAGTGGGGATGAGGTCAAGTAAGCCAACTTCTGGTGTAAGTCTGTAGAACCGGGACCGCTTCTGGTAGACAAAAGACCCAGGCATGTGAAGTGCTGATACCACGGCGAGAACTAGGATCATTCGAATGGCCCGAATAGAGGCATATTGATCGTCGCATCTCTCGGCGACGTCTGGAGTCGGGGCGGGAGTGGCATTTGAAGTTTCCAAGGTGAATGTCGGTTGGAGAGAGATGCCACTCGTAGTATCCGAAGCCAGGCTAGCAGTGACGGTAGTAAAAGTGGCGAGTAGGAAGAAGAACACAAAACCCGGGCTTGTGTTCATTGTGCATCTGCCGGATGATGTGGTTCGTTTGGACTAGGGTTCATGGTTTGACGGTACCAAGAAGATCGCGAGAAATAGCATCGAACGGGCGCTGCAATGAAACACAACAAGTATATATTTGCTTGAAATTGTATTTATTTATTGGGAATTGATATCGCGCTATTAGGCAGAGTCGCCCGGCTTGTGAGGATAATGAGGCTATGCACGTACACAGCCACCCAGGCTGAACCACAAGGCAGACCCTTGTCGATCTCGAGCTCGGGATCGATTAAGCCCAGTGAAACTTTTTGAGCTCTTCATCAATTTCATCTTCATTTTTTAACCTATGCTTTTGGTGAAGAGGCTTTCATGATATCATGAGCAATGGAGTATTCTTTCGAGTTCAGTGCCTGGATCATCAACTTTTACTACGCCAGCTGGCTCAACGAGACAAGTTGGGATGATCCAGAGGACGCCTCACCTAAATTTGATGATTGCAAAACTCCTCTGCTTCTGTCGTCAACCTTGCTTATTTGGTTCGCCCTTGTGCCAGCCCTCGCAAGCACAGCCCAGCTTCCTGGATCACTTTTATATCATGGCCACTCTACCCTTTATCGCCTGTCCCCAATCGCCGGTCTAGCTGACTGCTTTGCCACATACACATTGATAGGGAAAGCGTTGGCTAAGGGGCATTCTTGGCGGCAATCTATCGCTGGCGTCCTTCTCATGAGACAAGGGATAGGACAGAACGACCTTTGGTGGAGGAAATTCAGCCTTTCTGGAAAGACACGCATCGAGGGGTCTGTCTGCACATCGGATACCGAAGATGAAGACGAAACTGCCACTCTCGCACCTACAGAGTTATCAGACGACTGGCTCAACCACGACGCCGAGGAATCACATCTCAGACTCGCACTCACTCGAATCACAGAGTCAATTACCCCTGAAAGAATAGCCGGGTCTATTCTAGTGCTTTTCTTGTTCGTTCAAGCCGTTGCCTTTGTTGTGCTGGTTCCCACCATGCCATTCTTGACGGTGTCAGCCATACTTTTGTTGGCGTATACTGGTAGCATTTTCATGTTCGAAATGCTAGTTTGGAGCATGGTACTCGGCGCATCATCTAGGCATTCCATTGCTGAGATGCCCTGGGGAAATGCGATCGAACTTCTTTGTACCTTGGACCCTGGGGATGGTCCCCTTTCCCTCACTCAAGACGCAAAGGGTAGCCAAGAATTGAACTCAGACATCGAGCTCGAGTCTTGTCACTCCCAAGATATGAACAACAGCCAGGATACCAAACCAAGGATTCAGAGGACCACAGCTTGGGGCATAGAGACCAAGCTCATAGCAGGCCTCTTTGGGCTGATCGAAGCTTCTGCTTGGATCGTGATCACCTATGCGGCGTGGAGGGTGAAGCCCCGGCTTTTGTTCCTAGCCGCGGCAACAGCAATCTTGATCAACTTAGGTCTGATGATCAATTGTTTGTTTCCCAGGATCATGGATGTGCGATTGGAGGTGATCCGGCGGTTAGATCTATCCGACCAGGAAACAAACACTGCGGTCCGCGTTGGCATCACCGCTCTTCGCTGGCTGCTTACGAAAGCCACAATGGCCAACTTTATTGCTGTTGCATGGCTTGGGCTAATAGCTGCCACATTTATCTTGGGGAAGGCTAAAGGATGGCTTGTAGACGAAGGCAAAGAGTCTACTACGCTGCCAGAATGGTTGGTTGGGCTGGCTGGTTCATGATCTCGGGGGAGGCTAGACTGATGCAGGCTTCTCTTGCGACGTGATACTGTTGGTTTGAACGGAATTGTCATTTCTACTCGCTTTGCTATTTGCCCCAGTACCTCCACTTCGCCTGACGATGCAAATTGATATCACCAGACAGAGTCGCCAGAACCATGCCATATAATCCTCCAATCGGCCATTTGCTCAACCAAGACTCGCTCCACTGCTCCGTACTTTCCCCCTTAGTCTGGACATTGACCTTTACCTTGTCGTATACCGTCGGTAAAGTTGTGGCGGAATACTTCTCCCTCAGAGCTTGATACCACCCATAGTCGTATAGGTTCCAGAACTCGCCTTCGTGGTAATATGTGTGGGCATATAGCCACTTGCGGCCACCAAGAGCTGTGAGTTTGTGTTCCAGGTCGCGATTCTTCGAGACAAATTCGTCAGAACTCTGGGGTCCCCACCCCCAGACACCAATGTTCAGCATTGGCTGAGAGATTTGAGTCTCGCAGGGGGTCTGCTTCTCCGCACTGTCTGAATCTGAGGCTTTGCGGTTTGTGACTGGATGAAACGTTGGCATCGAGCATCCTTTCAAGGGACAGAGCCACAGCGGCCAAATCCCGAGTGCACGGTCGACCCAGTTGATGAATGTCTCAGCCGTTTCATACGGTAGTGCCAGGTCTTGGACAACAAACTGTGAGGAAATGCGGCTGGCGTGGAGGGCATGATACAGTGTCCGGGTATGCGAGTAATCGTCGAGAAGCCAACGAAAGAATCTGTTAAACGGGATCGCCTTAAAGTAGGTATAGCCCTGGCGGCCAACCCAGAAGCCGCCTCGGTCATAGCGGAAGAGATACTCGGTGAGCGGCACGTACTCTGTCACAGTTGATGATGGAGAGAGATTCCGCGTTTTTTCCTGCACGTGGAGGTAGAACCATGGGTCTCCAGGATGACTGAATGTTTGAACTGGACACTCTGAAGGCTTGGCGTTGGTTGCTTTGCCTGTGATGATGACGCCGTGATCTTGTGAGTAGACAATGCCGTCAAGGTAGTCGATTTCGGTGTTATCACAATCCCCCTTGATCTCGGAAATAGCCTTCGTAACAGTATCAACTCTGCGGTATGTGGTCTTCACAAATCTTTTGGCCTCGATAAGCTGCAACTCCATCGCCGTGGTGATGCCAAGTGTCCCAGCAGCGCCGGCAGCACCGTGAAATAGATCCGACCTTTCCTGCCGCGATGCCTTGCCGATGTCACCATTTCCGAGGACCATCTCCACGTAGTTGACAGTTTCGTTGAAGAAGCCGTGGCGGAACGAACTGCTTTCCCCTGATGTCCCCGAGAACCCGCCTCCCGCAGTGATGCCGGGGAACTCCATGACAACGGGGGGAACGAGACCGTACGCAATGGTGGCTTCAACTAGACGATCCATGGGAACATTGGGCTCCACGATACACGTCTGTCGGTTGACGTCTATGGTCAGGACATTTGATAGCATGCTGATATCAACAATGTTCTGATTGGATCCATGGCGGGGACGGGTGCTGTTGGAGGAGCCATGAAACACTCGATATTTCTCTCCGAGTTTGAAGAATTGGCGGACAGCAGTCGCAATGTCCTCGACTGCTTGGTCATGGCGATCCATGAGGAAATGTGACTCGTTGACGGATTCTGGTGTGCGGAAAGAGGGGGGTTTGAGGAATGAAGGTCGCCTGGAGAGGGAGAGGGGCTGCCGCATTTCTTTGGAGAGGAGGACGAGTGACAAGACATGATTTTGTTGAGGCGGTGCAACTAGGGAACGTGGTCTCTTTCGATGCACTACATGCGCGGCGTCACTAGTCGACCAGGGGATGTGACCAAGTGCCTCTTTTTCCTTGGCCAAGAACCCTAGCTTGTGTTTCCTGACAGCACTGTACACCAAGCCACAGAGAATATTCGTATCGAGATGAACAGGATAAGCTGCGCTGTGAGTGGCGCAGAAATGGGCACAGGTGGGCAACCGTCTTGATTGGCTACCTTGCTTCTTCCCGTGTAGGGACGGCGTGAGACAGTCTCAGCCACCTCAACAGTCCGACCGAGACACGTCTTCATAGCTATTTGGGTCCGGCCCGAGACTTGAGTCGATCAGGCAAGGGGGACAAATCTCGCATTGCGACCTTAAATCGTCGGGGATCGTCTTCCGCTCCACAAGATCGGGAGCGAAGCTCCGCTGAGGGGTCATTTCGGTTCAAGCATATGGCTTACTATACGATGGATCGAAAGATATGGAGTACAAGGCCTGGGGTGACGTATTCAATATGGGGTAAAGAAACTGCTCGATCGATGCTGCTACAATCCACTCTGGGGCCGAGACTCGTTAATGTCTCTTGTGCCGCTCGATTCCTGGAAACTTGAGACATGTGGAAGTTTTCTTGGTGGAAAAAAATCTCTGATTTTTGCTTACCTCACTGCTCAAATAGGCGAATCACGGTAGGTGGTGACTGGGGGTTATCGGCCCAGCAGAAAGATGGACTTCGTCCGAGAGTGGGTGTATAGAGTCAGAAAACAAATTCTGCGAACCTCGTTGTTTTCGAATTTTGTCTACCCCAGACCTCACCCTTAGGTAATGACCTCCCTTGGCTTGCTATTGCTGTTCATCTTGTGGTCACCAGGGCAAGGAACTTGTTTTCAACGCCATCTTGTTTTGACTGTGTCCAGCACCGCATCTCAAAGCGTCTGGATTATCCATTACCAGATCCCTGGAATGAATCGCCATGGCACGCGCCTACAGTATTCCGTCCATGCAGCACCGTACTTAGCCGAACATCTCTTCTCATCCCGTATGCACCGATGGATAAGCAGCATAGTCATCCATATAGCATAGACCCAAACCACAGTTCGAGTGCTTCCAACCAACGCACATGTGCTGAAACTGAGAAATAGGTCCCCCACGTAGTTCGCGTGTCGTGACCATCCCCACCAGCCGCTGCACAGAAGTAGGCTTTTGTGCTGCTTGCCGTCCGAGGTTTTGAAAGAGGCTACTATGTACTCGGCTGGTTTGCCCCAGATGGTGCATTGTCCGCCAGATCGGCGGAGCTTGTCCTTTTGGTGGTTGACTGAGCGGAACAGAACATAGCCAGCCAAGCCAAGGGTAAAGAAGAAAGCCAGGTAAGGGGCCGAGGCAGATTTCGGATAAAGACCCAGGTATTGCCCTTGGATCGTGTATGTCGTTGGTAAGAAACAGAAGCAGCCCCATGCGAGGTAAAATCCGTAGTGGTCGTGTGCAATGTCGATTGTCCACAGATACCAAGACTCATTGACGAAAAAGTCAACCACGTATATAGTTTGAAGAATCGTGATGAGAATCAGAGAAGGCTCGATGTACTGTTGTGTCTGGTATTGATATGCTATGTTTGAAAAGTCACTAGAGTTTTATATGTCAGCAGCAGTGGTGAAATATGCCCATAGAGACCTACATCAGTGTCCAGGCAATCATTCCAGGTCTGCCGTTGCTGAAGAGCTTGAGATCAAAACTGTCACCAAGTCGCGGGTTCAGCTCGATGCCCATGTAGAAGTCGTAGAGCGAAGATCCTGAACTTTCACGTCAGTGTCCGGTTGAGCCAACAGTAGCAGATACTGCAACGTACCACTGAACTTCCTGTCTTCCGGATGAGTAGGCATTATGTATGCCTTGACAAAGGCAAACGTTGAAATGACATATCCAGCCAAGTTCATGGCCCCAATCAGACTGCTCCAGTTTCGAGGTATGAAGCCAGGATCTAATACGCCAACCAAGCTGAGGACAATGTACAAAACGTGTGTGATGACCCATGCAGAAAGACCATTTATCCGGTAAGATAGAAGATAGCCAGCTGGAGTCAACTGCCCTTTGTGTGTATCGCCTGGGAGGTATCGAAACAACACGGCCTGCAGCCCAACCCAGCACATGACGGCCAATACTCCCTTGGCCGTTAGTCGCGGACCATACTGGATGCAGATACTCCAGAAGCCTTCCTTCATGACCGCTTCTGCAAAGAGTGCGAATGACGCGTCATACTGGGCGAGAGTGATAAAGACGCAGATCGAGGTAAGCGGCGCAAGAAAGCACGGCGATGCCGCAATAAAGGAGCGAATCCAGGACCTGCCAAAGCCAGTGCGACCCCAAACACTTCCACTGAGAGATGGTGCCGACTTCTTTATCGACATGTTGATTTTTGTTGTAGAAGCCGAGGTTGGCCTACCCTCAGCGTTTCCCATGGTGATATTCCTCGTGTAACCTTATTTTGCTCTTGTGGCGGATATAAACGCACGTTCAATGGCTGGGCTTATATGGGCTGCGTCATCGACTGGCAGCCAGGTCCCAAGGATGCATGGCACACAAGTCACGTCTTGGGGGCACGGAATGTAAAGAGGCTTGGCCAGGCTTGATAGCGTCAACAACTCCGTGGGCCTTGGGATCCGCTCCCTTGAGACTTGCACCGCCAATACGGGTCAAGAGCGATCTCCCGACCTGAGCCAGGGCGCTGAGGTTCAGCCCCGTTCAATGGCCAATTGAAATGACGCCCTGAGGATAGCTCGGCAAAGCCCCGAGACAAGATTCGGTCCGCTTAGAAAGCCACAGATGGTGATGGAGTCTCAGCTCGCCGCGACACGGAATAACAAGGCCAGCTGACTTTGTTTGCGGTGATATTGGGCGACTAGCGACGCATCGAGGGCTGAAAAACAAAGAGTCACCTTTTGTGGCTGGCACGTAGTCTGATTAGGCCGGCAGCCCGGTGGAAATAGTCGATCGAACTATTTAGTTAGCGCTGACCGTTGTCTTCCAGCTGGAAAGAGCGGCACCAGTGGCTTGAAGAATAACTGGTGCATCACGTGGTGGATAGTCTCTGGGCTTGGTCAATTCTAGGGGGCAGCGAGGTAATGAATATTTGCCTGTGTTCTACAGATCCTGTCACAGTCCTGAACGTCTAGGGCAACTCGGGGATCAGCATGATCGTGGGCCAAGCTCCCGACGGGAGCCAACCTACGACCTCCGATATTCCCAAAGATGAGCCCTTTCACTTGGCTGAGAACGACCAGAAGCCACTCCCGACCGTTTCGATCAGAGGCGTCTTTTCCAACAGGGTGGAACCCGTCAATGTCCAAGTTCGCCATCTTGGCGTTGAACTCGCAACAAAGACCGGTTGGTCTAAGCTACGGAGAAGGATCACGTCAAGACCTAACCACCAGCCTCCGAAAGAGATTCTTCGAGGCATCGCAGCCGATTTCCAGCCGGGATCACTGACAGCAATCCTTGGGGCCAGTGGATCTGGCAAGACAACTCTGCTGGATGCGCTATCCGACAGACTCGCAAGTCAAGCACGTATAAACCAGGGAACGACCACCTTCAACGGCCATCCCAGGGTTCACGATGTCAGGCATGCCTATGTCACGCAGCAAGATGTTCTCCTCCCTACCCTCACCGTGCGAGAGACCCTGAGATACGCTGCCGACTTGCGTCTTCCGTCCTCCGTAACAGCGCTGGAATGTTGTGATTTGGTCGAAGATGTTATCAACGAGCTGGGCCTGCAGAAGTGCGCCAACACTCGGATTGGAAACAGCCAGAAGAGAGGATGCTCAGGTGGAGAGAGGCGCCGCGTTAGTATTGGAGTTCAGCTTCTCGCAAATCCATCACTTTTGTTCTTGGATGAGCCTACCACTGGCCTTGATGCTGCGAACGCCTTTCAGTTAGTGGCCACGCTCCAGGATATAGCTCAGAAAGGGCGCACCATTATCATGACGATCCATCAGCCCCGATCCGAGATATGGTCCCTGCTGGACAATCTCCTTGTTTTGGCCAGCGGAGGACTCGTGTTTTCTGGGCCCGTCTCGGAGGCTCTCCCCTGGTTCGAGACCAAGGGTTTCTGTAAGCCCCCGTTTACCAACCCTGCCGACTTTATCATCGACATATCCTCGATCGACTACCGAAGCTCTCAGCTGGAAGAAGAAAGTACGGCTCGCATCAACACTTTGAAGTCAGCCTGGCTGGCCGAGAGCCAGCGTCAATTCCCTCAACTTGTCAGCAGGGGACACCCTCTACTCGAGTCCCTTCCACACAAAACCACAAGCCAGTACAGATCTCAGGTCCAGCAGCTTCAGGTTTTAACTAAAAGGACCATTAAAGTCACATATCGAGATCCTCTGGGCATGGCGGCATTCATAATAGAGGCCGTTATCATGGGCCTCGCAGTAGGGTACATGTTTTATGACCTGGGGCGAGACCAAGTTGGCGTTCGATCGCGGCAAGGGTGCTTATATGTTGCCGCAAGTCTACAAGGCTACTTGGTGCTCATCTTTGAGACGTACCGCATGACTCTTGATATGCCAATATTCGATCGAGAGGCATCGGAATGCTGCGTCAGCCCTGTTGCGTTTGTCTTCTCTCGCAGACTCGCGAGGCTATTGACCGAAGACTTGCCTGTTCCTGTCATATTTTCAGTTCTGATCTACTTCATGACCGGACTGGACCGCCAGGCTGACAAGTTCTTCATCTTCTTTGTTATCACTCTTCTTAATCACTACATCGCCGTTGTTTGCGCCATGACATGCGTGGTTATCAGCAGAAATTTTGCAACGGCTAGTCTCATTGCAAGTCTGATATATACTCTGCAGAGCCTTGCCTCGGGAATGATCGTCCAGATCGAAACGATTCCCGCCTATGTTCGATGGACTCGTTGGATCACCTACATGGTATGTGTACTTCTACCCCTGAATCTCTTCATATTCTGACCTTTTCAGTTTTACACCTTCAGCGCCTACATTGGGAACGAGTTTCAAGGCAGCGTCTACGAATGCCCATTTCGAGATGGCCAGTCAGACCAAAGGTGTGCCCGCTACAGCGGTGATTTTGTCATTAAAACGCTTGGCTTTCGGCAAAACTGGACGGGCATTGCCATAGCTTGCATGGCGGGCTTTGTCATTTTCTTTGTCTCGTTTTCGATTATTGGACTTCAATATCTGGAGCCAACATCGATTGCGAATGCTCGTGCCCCTGAACCACAGTGGGAAGTTTCTCCGAGCTTGGAGGTGACGACCCAGCAACCAATCGCAAAGGCTAGACGTGTCACAGCTCAACTTAAGGAGTTTTCTCTGATATTGAAGACTAATAGTCTGAAGAGATTCAGAGCTGGTCCAGCCGAGAAGACCATACTCAAGCCCATCAACGCAGAGTTTCAACCAGGTGTGCTCAATGTCATTATTGGACCATCTGGTAGCGGGAAGTCTTCTCTCCTAAACGCCATCGGGAGAAGGCTCCATAACTCAGCAAGCATCACATATCACCAATCGGGGACACTGAAGGTTGATGGAGTTGAAGTCTCTGATCTGACATTCAGATCCATCTGCTCTTATCTTCGTCAAGATGATGATCTACTCCTTCCTGCTATGACAGTTCGAGAGAGTCTTCGCTATGCAGCGCTGCTTCGCCTACCGCAGAGTATGACTGTCCAAGACAAACACCAACGGGCCGAGGAGATTCTCCTCAAGTTAGGGCTGAAAGGCTGCGCAGGCACTCTCATTGGGAACGAATCTTTCCGAGGCATATCCGCGGGAGAGAAACGGCGAGTGTCTCTCGCTATTCAAATCCTAACCGACCCCCAAGTCCTTCTGGTGGATGAACCCACTTCGGGACTGGATTCGTTCACTGCCAATTCTATCGTGCAGCTCCTACAAAGTCTCGCAGAGGAAGGTCGTACCATCATCATGGCGATTCACCAGCCTCGCTCAGACTTGTATGGACTTTTTGGGAACCTATTGCTCTTGTCCCATGAAGGATCGCCCGCCTACTGCGGACCGGCGAAAGACATGGTCGACTACCTTCGCGAATGTGGTCACGACTGTCCGTCACAAACCAACCCTGCCGACTTTGCTCTGGATATTGTGACGGATCTTGCTCAGCATCGCTCTAGAGGGGATAGGATCGAATGTTGTGAGAGGGTTCGATGCCTAGTCGAGCTCTGGAAGCAACGATCCATCCTTACACAGCGAGAGCTTGCAGAGGGTCACTATGGGCAAAGCCAAGTCCAGGGGACAAGTCGGGGTCTTATCTACTCAAGCTCTGAGAATCGCCAATCCCTCGAATCTTCAGTTGAACACTCCTTATCGGTCCGTGATAGAACGCCGCTCTACACCTCACTTCCACTCTTGGTCCGCCGAGCCATTACCAACACATGTCGACAGCCTCAGCTGGTACTCGCCCGTATCATGCAATCAAGCGGTGTGGCCATCATCTTCACGCTCTTCTTCGCACATCTTGGCCCAGACTATCTGTCTATACAAACTCGTCTTGGTTTCTTTCAGCAGTTAGGCGGATTCTACATCATTGGCATGCTCACCAATGTGGCAATCTATCCCAGTGAGCGGGATGTTGCCTACCGGGAAAGTAGTGATGGCGCGTACAGCTTGGACTCATTCCTGGCCTCCTATACGCTTGTGGAGCTACCTTTCGAGATCATCAATGCACTGTTTTTCGGCATCCTTGCTGTATTCGCTATTGGGCTCCCTCACACGGCAGCCACCTACTTCGTTGCCTCCTTGGCCTGTTTCAGTGGGCTGTCGTGCGGCGAGAGTCTAGGCATTGTGTTCAACACGCTCTTTTCGCATACCGGGTTTGCCATCAACTTGATGGGCGTCATATTGGCTTTGGCTAACAGCATGGCTGGCATATTATCCCTAGACATGCCACCGTTGTTTGAATATCTGAACTACCTGTCACCTATACGCTATCAAGTGCGTGGTGTCGCATACTACTCGATGCGAGACATGTCGTTCGACTGCAACTTCGACAATGGCACTTGTCCAATAACATCTGGCGAGCAGGCTCTACGGCTATATAAATTCGATGAGCATCCACTCGTTAGCGTGGTTGGAATGGGGGCTTGTGTTGTTGTGTACCGGCTACTTGCCTGGGGGCTGTTGGTTATGGTAAGAAGAAAGACTACTAGTTGAGATAGATACCCGAGGGATAGAACACCAAGAGCTTCAATTACTGAGTTACTCCTATTTCCTGGTCAGGTAATCAGCACATTGTCTCCGTTCTCTGTGATACAGTTCAATTTCTCTTTATTCGCTCCTCTATCCTTCTACTTTGCAGCGGACAAGGTCCTCTATCCTGCTACAGGCGCCACAGGCATGAGGCATTAGGTTGCAAGCATCCGGTGAGAATATACTCAATAGAGATTGATGAAGGAAAGAAGAGAAAGAGGAGGAAGAGGATAGGGAGGAAGAATGGTGGCTCAGGGGGTGGCCGATGTAAGCGGTCAGACAAGGAACCTAGATCACGTGTTGAGTTGGGAGAAAGGCCATTATCTGCAATGATGACAAGAAGCTATTAGCTATAATAGAAAAACCACAGTCACTAATACATAACGGCATCAAACCTTAATACCGTATAACACTGCAGTGCTAGGCCATTGTGGGCTAGAGGATTTTTTCATATAGAAAAAAGGGTTAATATCTAACTATTAAACTCCTTCCTGTTCTATACCATACCAAGTGCCGCCTTAACTGCCGCCTTGGAATGAAACAGGCATGATCTGGCCATTGATAGGACCATAGGTATCGAATGATCGATCATAGGGACTGAAATCTCTGTTCCGATGGTTATCTATGCGTTCAAGGGGCCGGTCACGGGCATTGGCAAAATGAGGCAACTGAATCGTCTTGAAGATGATAAACGATAGATTGAACAAAATAGGCCAAAAGAAGCGCCTCAAACCAAAGTTTAACCGGCCTGTTGGGTTGAAGGGCCGATAGTAATCCTTCATGGCGAGACTGAGGATGCTGTGCGCCGATTTGTGGATGTTCTTGTCGCGCGGTGTGGTATCATACGATGCAAAACTTGAGTTTCTTCCACTTTGTGCCCTAGCCATTTCGAGACACTCCGTCACATCAACAACTATCACGTCAATTTCGAGCACGTTGAGGCTCGGGGAAGCCGGACTTTACAAATGCTGACGCTATTATAGGTGGCTCGATGTTCAAAACAATCACCAGGCTTGAGGAGATATATAAAGGCGTTACGGGACTGTTAGGAATTGGCTCTCTACTTCAATACTCATCAACAAGAACAAGACAAACATTACAATGGCTTTCATGAATCTCAAACTTGTTTTCCTCTTCCTCTTCGTGACGCTTCTGAAAGACGTCATTGCATACCCAATTTACCAGACCAACGGCGACCTGGATCCCACCTTTGAGACGGATATTCGTGATACCCATCTCATCTACGACTATGATGCAACAGACTCGGACGGGAACCCAGAGAAGTGGCGTTATGAAATCTGGTTCTTCTCCGAAGACCGCGTTGTCTACGCCATCCACGGCGGCCCAATGGCCGGCCGCAAAAACTACCAAACCGCCTCCTACCAATGCGTTCGAACTGGCGAGGTCTGGCAGATCAACTGGCTCGAGGAAACTGGCACTATCGTTTCCCTAGTCTACGATATCAAGGGAAAGACGATTAGCGGTCTCTTGGGCTTCTCTCAGGGACACTGGGATAATGCCGAATCTGCGCGTGGCGACAAGAGGAACCCTGAGGACTTTGCTCGCTGGAGGACATTGGCAAAGATTGGTATCCAGACGGATAGGTTTATGCTCACGGAGAAGGCCAACATCTTGGAGCAGTTCAAGGGCCAGGGTGAGTTGGACACGATCGACCCAAAGGGACCAACCTTTTAAAAGGAGGCGTCCAGGTAGTGATGTTGGGGGAGAAGCCCTTTCCTTTGGGCAGAGAACTTCTTTGTACATACAAAAGGGCTAGAGACTCACGGGAGCCTCAAACTCGCAATCGCCTTCGTCTGTTATCAACAGAAGAAAAGAGCAACCTCATGGTTTCTTCTTTGGGGTAGCTCTTACTCATTATAAATTGATCATTTACGCTCGATGTTTGATGTTGTTCGCAAGAGAACGAGAAAGTCATGACACAAAGCTCTAGAGTTGCCTCTCAAGGAATGGACATGTCTCACGCGCCTGTGCGTGAATGTATACGCGTATGTGTTCGTTTCCTAGGAAAGGATTGCAATACTGATGGCGCGTCACTCGTAGCCGTAGCCGGAACACCCGAGGCTGTTGCTGGGCCTGGTGACCAGATGACAGATCACGACTGCTACCCGGGTTCAACGCTCTGTAGTACGGGCGACTGGCTCCAGTGACAGTTCTGAACAAGGCTTGATTTAATGTGATTTGAGACATTGCTCAAGCCCAAAGATAAACCCTGCCGGGTGAGGAGACCAACATCACCTTCTATACTAGCAGACACCAATTCATCGGTCTCTCTATAGGCTAAGTTTAGAAGCTGAACCTTGTCTCGCGTAGGACGTGAAGCTTGAGCGAGACCCATATATTGCGAGGCATTGACGTATCGTAACACATATCGGCAAAGGAGGATATACCTTATCTAGGCCTTGGCCCCGCGATGATGCTGGTGATGGATTTCCTAGGGCCTTCAAGGCGGAGATAAAGAGCACTCCGCTCCGGGCGGATTAAATCGTCATGGCACTCGGCAGGGTGTATCCGAAGTGGGTGGTTTTGATAGTGGGGAGGCTCGTATTCAAACTCACCGCCAGGGCATGATCGGCATCACTATAAGTAGCCTTGGACAACACTTCCTCTAGCATCTACGCTTCTCCCCCATTTTCTCGCATCACTGATAACCACAATGAATCTGAAGGCGGCGGCCGCATTGCTGCTATGCAGCGCCTGCACAGCAACCAAAGATGCGCAGTACCCAATGCTTTACGACACTGGATGGGGTGGACCAGTCCGATACGCGGACAAATTCAACATATCGAGTAATTCCACCGGTTTCACCATGGTCGAGGCTACCCTCGTTATGCCACGTCTATCGATACCCAAGAGTCCGCGTGAGAAGGTAGAGCAATACACAGCGTCTTACTGGATCGGACTTGACGGTGTTCTCTCAAACCCTACACTGGTTCGAGGACTCTGGCAGGCCGGCGTTATCATGTCGGTGTGGACTAACGGAACGACCGAGTACACGGGATTCCATGAATGGTAGGGTTTGACTCGGATCCCCCGGAAGTTGACTAACCGGTTTTTTATAGGATTCCAGACGACCCGTTGAGTGTTAGCAAAGCCCAGCTCGCCATCTCAGAGGGTGATCATATCCATGTAATTGTGGAAACGACCAACAACGGCTATCATGGCACCACCACCTTGACCAACCTCAACACCGGAATAATTTACAAACATAGTCAGGACGCCCCTGTCACGTGGCGCGGACCAACTTGGCCATCACAAGGAGCATCAGCAGAGTGGTAAGTGGAACATGAACCCATGTCAACTCGAAGCTGACTTGTGATCATCAAAGGATTGTCGAGGCTGGCACGTATCTCAACGGACCACAGTACATTCTGCCGGACTGGGGTACTGCTTCTTTTCTGGGCGCACGTGCTTGTTATGATGACGGCGAATGTGCGGTCGCTGGCGATGGTACCGCGGATCAGGGGCTCATGGCGGCTATCTTGTGGAACGACACCAGTACATTGTACACGCGATCTCGCGTCAAAGGCGATAATGTATCGGTTAAATACGTGGAAGAGGAGTTCAAGGTTAGTCGTCATAAATAAGCTAGATATGCAGCTAGTTATACCTTGCCTATAGTAAAAGCCGCCTCAAGTGACGGATCATTATAACACAGTTCCTCTAGCTCAGGCACCGAATGACCACCTACTACCATGCCATGAATGGCTAGGGAGTAGAAGCTTTCTGGCCCAGCCCCCATTTCTTGGACCATCGAGGATCGGATTTCAAGTAAGTATAAGAAAGGACACATAATCGTCACATTGCCATCACACTATCAGCATATTATCAACAAAATATAGGAACATATCTCGATGCTAATAGAGTGGACGGGCAGTCGATATCGCGGTTATGTCCCCATGGCATATGATGCGCAGACTTAGGTCCTGTAATAAATATACCAGCTCCCTTCTCTCTAGTATAGCTTGATTTCTCTCTGCTCGTCACTCCGTCCTTCTACTGCCTCACCTCTCATAACTCCATACACAAAACATTCGCCAGCAAAGGTAAAGCCCTCGTCTTTAACTCCTCCAGCTCGACGATTCAAAACAACAGGGAATCTGCATCCACCAATAACCCACACCTCCTGCCCTGGTTGAATGTTCCGAGGACCTAGCCCGAAACGACCTGACTCGGTGATGAACAAGGCCTGTGGACGAACCATGTTCTTCATCCAATCATCCATGCCATCTCCATTATTTGGGTCTTGAGGGACCAACTTGCCGGTAATGAGACCTAGAAACGCACTCATCCAGTTGTCTGGAAGTTTTCCGGGGTATTGCTCTTGGAACTGTTTGATGACATTTCCCCATCTTCCACCATTGGCGAGGAACATAGACCCAGCTGATTCGTAATCCTCCATACACGTGTCTTTGGAACGGTCTTCAACCACAGAAACGCGGTCGATTTGCAAGCCATGCAAGCAGAGAATCCGATCGTCTTTGACCTTTAAGCCTTCCCCAACACCATATATCCCCCTATCTGCGGTGCAGCAGAGCCCATACCATCGACGGTGATGCTCCCAAAAGTTCACTGTGCTCCGTTTCGAATCATCACGCACCCCATGCCAGTCCACGGCCCAAGACGCGAGGCCAGGTATTTCAGACACTTCGCCCCCTCGTCCGATCAATGGCTGCAGGTCGGTTGATATACGGATGAGATCGGCCGTGACCCTCTGATACAAGGTTCTGACATCGATGGTGTAATCGCAGGTTTTCACGTTTGGCAGTGAAGTGTCACGTCGAAAACCAACAAGTCCATAGACCTTGTCCCTTGGATCCGTAGCTTGGCGGAACCTCCAGCGCCACAAAACTTGGAACAGAGACTCTTTTCTTGTGAAGGAAAGTCCCCGCATAGCACTTTGAAGGTCAATGGCTCCGCCATTGTCCCAGAACTCGTCTGGAATGTCGCGGGAGGGAGTGTCAAAGAAGCTGTCTGCCGCCCTGCGCATCAGATCCCAAGAGATCTCACACGGGCCCCAATAAACTGTCGCAGAGGATGGGAGAATAGCTTCCTGGACCGTCCATATCCGGCCCCACCATGGCAAGTTGATGAGAATCTTGAGTGCTTTGGCAGCATACTCTCTGGCCGAATCGTCATCCATCCAGTCGGGTTTCCCTCGCGACCCAGCGAACCAACATATCGTATCCACGGCTGCTCTAGCATGAAACACATCGACATCTCCCAGGGCCCCCAGCCAGATGGCGCATTGCTGACATTGGCTGTAGATGCGGTGCATCATGCTGACCTGCCAGGTCTTTTCCACATCATCACCCTGATTGATGCAGAGTGCGTCAACCCAGAGATATCTGGGCTCATGAGTCATACGCAGCCTCTTCAATGCGTCAAAGAGGTTTCTCGCAACGGGAACTGGCGTTTCGTCAAGCCAAACAGTGACCTTTGTTGCTTCGTTTTCATCGCCCCAGGTATAAGACAAGGTCTCATATGGGTGTTCCAGTTCGTCCAATGTCGCGACGTGGAATTTGCAGTGTATCTGCGAACCTGGACTCCCAGGCTGAACTTCCAAGATTCTGATCTCAGCTCGATCTTCGTCCAAGTTTGGGAAAACAAGGTTGCTGGGAAGAATTTTAACCGTCATGGTGGATATGAATAGCGAGAAAACAGAACAAAGTTGGTGTAGCTGAAGAGGAACCAGTTTGAGATTCAGCTGCGTTTAAGAAGGAAAGATAATGTTATTTCAGGTTATCTTTATTACTCCACTGCCCCAATCCTGTCAGACTGAAGTTGTCAGGAACGTGTGGCGCAGTGACTCAGGCGCCCTCATGATTGGACGGTTTTTACGGGTGGATCAGCAAGTGTCAGCCAGCGGGATTCACGTAACCCTTTGTATTTCAGCTCGCGGGTGCTCATTTTTGGGGGCTGTCTTATTCTCCCGCACCAGCAAGTGAAAGCACAGGTCAAGGGACGCAGATGTATACATTACCCGATTTTTGGATGCGGCCATCCTTAGTAATGCATCTATCCTTGTCCCGGTATAGGTCAGGCGCCCGCAAAGCACAATTCAGCTCTAGCAAGTGATTATCATGAGCTCCATGAAGGGGCTAGTCACCAATACTGACCTTCTCGCATGCTAATCTACCTGATTCCAGTATCTCTTGCCTATCCTCTGAGTTCCGCCCGTTCTGGAAAAGTCATCGTGATAAGATCCCACCGTACACTCCGCGCTTTGTGCGTTTTCCCCTCTTCTTATGTCAGTGCAGGGGGGTGCTTTGGAATGTTACGTTAGTTTCGTCGTCAGGTATGCCTTCTCCCCTCGTTGTTAGTATCTAGTCAACTACTAATGTCTCTCCTGGGGTAGTGGTGTGATGCTTTACATTGGCGTTGAAGCCATTTTCAGAGGCTTTATCCAGGGCCCATGTGAATCAGACTCTCTTACATGAAGATAGAATTTGTAGGCATTGCTAATATCTCAGTTCTTCAACTCCCAAGGCAATCTATGCAAAAGCAAACGCAGTCACTAGCACTTGCTCAGTTCCATCTCCATTCTATAGATTCTTAAACGTACTATAGTATTCAGTCAGGATCCCTTCCAACACCTCCCCCATGTGACCATAGTCTACCCCCTTGAAAATAGTCTCCTCCGCCAACTCTTCTTGACCTTGTCTGGAAACATCTCCTCAAACGGCTCAGTAAGCATCACCTTGAAAGGCTCAGTAAACACCGCCTCAACACCCTCGCCTGTCTTTGCCGAGCATTCCATATACATGGCAGCCCCGAACTTCCGAGCAAGTGCCTCGCCCTGTGGCGCACAATTAGTAACGATCCAGCTGGTTCTGGGAGAAAGAGAGCCTCGTACAGTCGCCCACGAGACAGGATCCCCATTATAACCCAATTCGTCGAAAGCTGGAGGGCAATCGCGGGCATCTTTTCGGCAGCCTACAAGAACCACCGGCGTCTTTCGATAGTCTTTAAGTACTTCTGGTATCCACTGCGACTCGCATGTCAGTTTGTACTGCTGCAAAGTTTGGACGGATCGAAACGTTTTGGTAAGGTTTTTACCATGGGAGACGCACCTTATTTTCGACGTCGATGAGGTTCGAGTCTCCGATATCAAAACAGAGGAAGAACAGATCGGTGCCGGGATAGCCGAGTGGGCGTAGTCTTTCCCAGTCTTCAAGACAGCCGGATGTGTCCCAAATGGTGAGTTCTAGAGCGCAACCAATGTCTAAGTCGGCCACATAGGTCTTATATGTCGTTGGCGAGAAGTATTCCTTGGTATCGTGAGTTGTGAGCAGTCGGATGGATGTTGGTCATGCTGGGTATTTCTTGTCTTTAAAAGTTCTTAGGCAACCAGTTAGTTCGTGTCTTGTGAGCTAGAAGTTGTAATATAGAACGGAGAACTGACCTTATCAGTGCTGTTTTTCCTACATCGTAGCCGATCACTGTAGCCCTTTTTCGAATGGGGTCAGTCCCACGCTTGATCTTTTCTGGTTTTATCGGAGGATTTCCGCCAAGATGAACAAATGTCGAGAGGGGTGGTGGCTCGGGTCGGTCTGCTGGCCCGAGAGTTTCGACACTCGCTTGGTTGTTAGGTTCGGAATTTTCCCCCACTGGGTCCATAGAATGCTGATTTGCTCCTTGGCTCTCCGTTGGACTCGTGATCAGGGAACTGATAGGCTTTGGTGTAGTACTTGGTTGGCCGACTGTTGCCACGGCTTGTCCGATTTCATTGGAACCTTGATTATTCGGCCTATTTCCGAGCTCTCTTGAATAGATTGAGTCTCTGAATCCTCCCAAAGATCCTCTCCAACGACGGTATCAGCGTACGAGGTCATGTCATCGAGATACCTCTCCAACATGAGGAATCGACCACCGAGATCCAAGCGTTCAGCGGCCTGCTCATCACCTTCCAATTTACGCATGGCCTCGATCCCTTCTAGCAGGTGAGACGCAATCTCTCTCACCTCTACCATGCCTTCCTTGATCATAGTTGTGTCATCCTTGACAGCTTTCGTGAGAGAGACTGAGATCATCCCCAGCGTGAGACCTAACGCGTTGCGATGAGTCTCGAGGGAGACCTGAAGCTTGGTGACATTGTCCCTGCCGCGCAGAGCCCATTTAGCAGCACCTTTCTTGCCCGAGGCCACATAACTGTCCACAAGGCCCTGAACCTGGAGGACCACATCATCGCAATTCTTCAGGATAGCGGCAATTTGTGGCTGGAGCTCTACCGGGATAGCCGATGCAGACGAGTTATCGCAGTCGCGCTGAAGCGTTGAAGCAATCGTGCGAAGCTCAACCAACTCTCGTTTGATGGTGACAAAGTCTTGGGCCGCCTCTCTGTAACCTTGGATGAAGTTGCAAATGGCTAGGCCGGCGCTGGCTAGGTTGGCGAGAAGGGCCACGCATCACGCTGTGATGGAGAACGGATCCATTAATGTGCAACAAGATTGCGAGCTCCTTCTTCACGGAAGAGCTTTCCGGATGCTAAGTTTCATGGTTGGTTGTACAGTTAAGATGGAGAAGGTTGAAGAGACTGTTTGGGTGATGATGGTTAGCCCAACGAGGCTGTGTCCAAGGCTTTCGTGCTGCCAAGATCCAGAACTGGAACGAGGCTGGGAGAAACAGCCGCCATCCCAGAACTGGCCCACGTACTTAATAAGCATGCATATGAAACCACTGACTCTCAAATCAGTATACAGGTAAAGATCTTTCCTTTTATTCCTGTTGATAGGAAAGGTAGGTAGATTAGAAGGAGCTTAGGTAAGGGTATTGCAATATTGTTTCCCCTAGTCTAAGGCTCCTACCCTGTCATTTACATCAGCTGCAAACTTACTAACTTGATATCGTACTATGGAAGCCTGGGTGTAGCCTTGAGATGCATTGTGATTGTGCTAGTTCTGGGTAGTCTTGGTGACCTGTCATGTCGTTCTGCCTCTAGGCAAACCAACCTACCTAGCTATACATCATGAGAGAGCCACAGAAAAAAAGATAAATACCCAGATGATGCATATTCCTGGTAGCAAATTGAGATGAATTGAGCATGCTCTGGTTTCGTCTCTGAGCTATGTAGTATAGACACTCTACTCTTGACAAGCACACCGTCCAAGGCAGAATAGTTGCGCCAAGGGAATGAAACTCAAGGGATTAAACAGCCTCGATCGCACTCCTTGCCAAACGAAGAATAGAGAATGAGATCATTTAACTCTATCCTACAGAATGTATCCAGCAGTCTTCTTACTAATGGTCCAAGCGTGTTAGAAACAAAGAAATTTTATCCCACCGGCTCCCACTTTCAAGCTGAACATCTCCGGCTTAGCAATGACCATCCTTTCCTGACACGTAAACAAGGTCTAAGCTTTTGTCGAGAAAAGTGTTTTCATTGGATCCTCCGTATACGTCTCGTCGTTTCCGAGATGTCGTACGTCTTGCATTCTTTTTCCAGTGGGATGGCCGTCATCTCGGCACTTTGTCGGAAACACTGGGGACATCAATGTCGTGACTGCGCCTTGTTACCAAAGAGTTGCATTGTGTAATCAAATCAAGTTAGCTTTGGGAGGTGGGAGCCGAGATCCACGAACTCAATTGAAATCGAGTGTGAGCTTGACACATGATGAAGCCTTCACGTCGTGATGCGAGATATTTAAATGGCACTGGGACCTCATTTTCTCAGACCTGTACCTTCACTCACAACAGCAGCCAAAGCTTGCCTATTCATATCCGAACTATTCGATTTGATCAAGATGAGATTGTCTCCCTCACTCCTTCTCCTCTCTGCATCGGTAGCGACAGCGTTCCCAAGCCGATACTCCAACTCTGGCTCCCACTGTGCCGGCATTTCTGGAGACAAGACCATCAACAGCTTCCAACTTTATCCCGAGAATGCTGCCTTTGACGAGAGTCGCTGCTCCGTTTACTTCAGGTAAGCTAGTGATTCTTCTATCTTGTCTAAAATATTCTAAACCAGTGCTTCTAGCTCCGTCTACAACGCTACAGTAGCAGTCTGGGATCCCTATGTCAACGCTGTCATCGATTCGATCAAATTCAAGGGCCTTAGCGGAGATCCTATCCTTCATGCCAGCGGCGTCAAGGTAGATCCCCTCGGAAGACTTTCCGTCGTCATTGACGCCGGAGCCGCCTTCGACACCGAAGGCCAGGACATTTCTGGCGACAACTTCCTCGTCAAGTATGATCTCAAGACGCGTCGCGAGCTCTGGCGCCGAAACTTGACGGCTACCACCAATGGAGTGTACTCGGGCTACCAGGACATTGAGCACGACGAGCACGGCAACACCTTCGTGATCGGAACGTTTCCGAGCAGCATCATCCGGGTCAGCGCCGACAACAAACAGGCCAGTGCATGGTATCTCGCAACCCCACCGGATCATACCAAGCACGGCTTCACAGGCGCCGTTTCAGTTGGAGATTCTCTGATTGTCACTGATAACATTGACGGCCAGTTGTACAAGTTCAACAAGCGCGACAGGCAAGGAAAGCCTTCCAAGATTTCGCTCAACTCTGGTAACAGCCCTATTGGTCGAGGCCTTGACGGAGCTATTCTCCCTCCTCTGTACCACGGCACTGTCCTCCTTGTCTCGGACAATACCAACGGCACCATCGTCTTGCACTCTGCTGATGGAAAGTGGAACAAGGCTCGGAACTTGGGCACGGTTGCGAACAAGCATCTCGCTGCTGGAGGCTCTACTGTTGCAAGCTTGCAGGTTGGGTCGAGCATTTATTCGGTGACCGAGTTTTTTGGTGATGCCAAGGTCAAGGGCACGCTGGCTGGGAACCGCACTCAGTTTCCTCTGCATGACATTACCAAGCAGATTGCTCATTTGCTAGACTAATGTCTGTCAGAAGAAGTAGTTTGAGGCTCTTTGTTTTAGATTTCTTGTAAATTAGGTATTCATATTCTTTCACAGGATTTGAATCTGTGGCTCATACCAAGGTCTTTGGATCAGCAAGTCAAATGACCCAGTCTCAAAGGCTGAAACAGTGACCAGAACCAGCCAACCCGTTTACCTCAGAACTCCCACAAGCTATCATTAGATTCCTGTCCCTCCAAGCTATAATCTCCAATAAGGCCACTCAAGAGGCTGCCGAAAGCATCAGGCATGCCGACATCAGCTATCTGGGCCGCCCACTGCGTAAGATCCTCCATATTCGGAACGGTAGAGTCCATAGGCGAAGTCGGCAATGGCTCGTGCTGCTTTCGCTCAACCAGCATAGCCATGGCTCTTGAAGTCAACGCCTCGAATAGATCCCGGTATGGTGCCGCGCCTTCCCAGCGTTCCGCCATGATGGCTAGCAGCATGGTGCAGGTCGTGAACGAATTGCTAACGCTATCGATCCTCGCGGCTTGTCGGACAGCAGGCGAAGTCCAAAGGCAGTGCAAGTTGGTCAAACCTGCCAAGAAGATGACGTGAAGAGTTGACCAGGTATAGTTGATCGGTTTCCCGATGTACAGACGCTTGCATGATTGACATATATCACTGGCAGCCTGCATGCATTCCAAAAACACCTCGTCCTGCACATTCTCGCGGTTTGTCAGCTGCCCACGGTAGAGGAACAGAATAGTCTCGTTGTAGGTCACTTTGTAATCCTCGGCATTTGCAAAGACGGTCAGAGGAACGCCAGCCCGTTGGGGCTCAGGAGGCGTCGCGGCCATCCATTCATCGAGCTCTCTACGCAACGATTGCACCTGTGACTGGTAGCTTTCGTCGCTGTGACTTTTGCTAGCAGCATTGGAGTATATGGATGCGTAGATACGCGCCCAGATGCATCGGATCCGGAATTGGTGCAGCGCGTGCGACATGGTAGTTACTAGGCCGCCTGGTGGGCGAGGAGGCCCCTTTACTCCGGTCTCGGTGATGGACGAGTCATCGATATCTAGTGGGAACTATGCGCCATAAATATGTCACCTTGAAGTTTTGAGATGATTAAGACTCACTTCAGTGTCGACTTCCTGGATCGGGAGGCTTAGAGGAAGCCCGAGATTGACAGAAGAAGCACAGTCCATCTGGTATGCGCACCAGAAGACTCGCTTCCTCAGCTCGAGGCGCAGAATATTCGTCTTCAAGTTGATCTTCTTGACATTGCGATGGTATCCAAGTTCAATGCACTGGCGCAGTGCAAGACCCGAGAGGTTCCTGCCCCTGGTTGTCAGTCTTCAAGTATTACGATGGGATGCTCATTGCTCAACTGACCATACGGACGGGCCCATTGAAGACCGGATTGAGAACAAGGCGCAGCAAAGCAATGCTTGAATTGACTCCAAGCTCTTTTTCGCCAAAACATGGTCGATGTACAACAACGCCGAGACGTAGAGTTGCTAGGTGGACACAGTTAGTCGGCTATGTTATCGCTGAGATTTGGTGAACTCACTTGAGGGAAAGATTTTTTGTTGGATTTCAGGAGGGCTCCTATCGCATAAACCTGTTGCTAGTTAGCGGAGAGCCATCAGACGGATCAAACCAGTTCTACGTGCCATGTTGACAAAGAAAAGCTCAGAAGGACTGGCCACCATAGAATCCAGACCGACAGCATTATTCTCCCATTGTCTAAAAGTCGGCTCATGAAGGAAAGGGTACTGCAAGTGAACATTTTCGAAATACGCGTTGCTGAGTGCCAATCCAACCTCGTAACTTGGGAGTCGACAGGGGGCCAATGCAGACGCATCCATCTCGTCTAGGCTGGAGTCGAATTCGTTAGATGTTTTGTCCTGCACTGCCTGTCGGACACAGGCATGAATGACACGGGAGAAGGAGAACATGGATGAAGGCCCAAAGTATTGCGGCTCCGCCCCCGAAGCGTGGAGGCTCAAGACGCCTGCTTTTGATATCAGATCGGTTGCTTCATCGTTCTCATCTCGATCTCTTGTTGAGTAAGACCCAGCGGCCGCACCGAAGTGGTTGAAGTCCCGAGGGCGAGTCGCTTGAGGTCCGGCCGAGGGTTGTGGCTGACTGACTTGGCCCTGTTGTTGTAGGAGGCGCTCGAGAAGCTCGACGCGTTCTTCTAGAGTCTCGACGTAGTTCCTTGGCAACTGGCGCTTGGTAGAGGGATCTTCCACAAGGCAAGCTGTGGGGCATTGTCAGCGTGAAAACGAGGGGGTTCTGTGGTCTGCTCACCAAGATCAAGCCGCTGGCAGTTGGCACACGACGGAACTTGGTCATCACACTGAGACGTAGTCAGTATCAAGTGTTATCTTAATTAATTGAGAGACTTGTGTTACTTTTAGCTTTCTCTCCTTACAGTTGATGCAGGCTGTCTGCGTTCTGGGGCCCCTGCGTCGGGGAGGGGGTCGAATATGGGGCCTATGGCGAGAATGGGGGAGCATGATGGGTCCCCAAAAGTCCACACCAAAAGGATGAAATGCTAAGTTGCGGTAAATGGCCTGGCGCGGGAAACCTTACGTGTAACTCTCCGCCTCAAATAAGTTGTTCAAGTGTTTGGCGATGGCAAGTTGATGAGAGCTTGCGCTAAGATAGTGTAGGCTGGTATCGGATTAAACAAACCCCGAATGTGCCAAAACACCTGACTCCTGCTATCAGAGATGGTAACTAGGCTTCACAGGAACCCTTGATTTGTGGCAGGGATGTTGTTGACAATCGAGTCAGGGTCGTCAGCCACATGGAATCGATATGAGCAAGTGTCAGTACTGCCCGAGAAACGGTTCAAAGAAGCACGTAGCACGCATGGCTTAGGATAATACACGATACTATTCTCTTGGCAGATATAAAAGACTAAGCTCATGGGCCCATGTGGATCTTTCGAGATCTTATGAGAGGTGCAGCTAGCCCGTAAGACCAGCACAAGGCGATACTACAATACATGCGTCTACTTAAGCAGAAGGCGGGTACAATTACACAGAAACCTAGCAAAAGCACGAAGCTAAGACGAGTTTGCATCCCTGAGGACGATGCCCACTGTGTAGCCAGGATTTGGGCCTTGTAGAAAGCCCCCAACAACCCAGCTACATAAGTCGCGGTTCAAATTGCCTCGCGGCAAAGTACCGATACGTCTTGCGGAACTTGAAGCGAAACCGCTTGCCAAAGGCTATGAAAAGCCCGCTGCCAAACAGAATGGCAGTGATCAAAACACCCATCGTGATGTACACATTCTGCAGCCCGACAGCTGCGATCCACGGCGGGAGTGCAAAGATGAACATTGTGGAGCAGACGTTCCGAGTAAAGGTCACGCTAACCATGGCATCGCCGACGATCTAATAGAGGCGGACATATTAGCAATTATGCGCAGGCCAAGCTTAAACTTGATTTGCTCACCTCGGTATAGGCATCTGTCATGTAAGTCAGGGCAATGGTACCAGCCGGTGCGGTACCGAAGCTGCACATTCCATAACCAATGGCCAGAATAGGCCACGGCCAGCCGCTGTTGAGCCCAACGCCGAACAGGATCATACCCACGGGCACGAAAGGTGCAAAGGCCAGCATTACCCAGAGTCGCATCTCGGGCTCGTAAATGCCCTTGTTTCGCTTGGAGAGGAACAAAATCAGCCAGTCGCTCAGAGGGCCGCAGATGAGAGTTCCCAGGGTCGATCCAGCGAATGGGGCCAGGCTCATCAGTCCAATCTGATCAGCATCAAAGTTGTAGGGTGCCCTGATCATCCAGTTGGAGACAGTTGTACTAATGACGTTGGATGCAACCATCATGCCGCCGTAGACAAGAGACATGTAGAAGACACCCGGAACTGAGAAAAGAATCTGGAACGGTTGGTAGCAGTGTCGGAAGAAGGTAACAAGAGATCCTGGCGAAGTAGTCGTAAGCGCAAGACGCTGCTTGTATGTCTTTCTTGGTATGGCAGGGTCGATACAAGCAACAGTCAGCTTGGGACCGCCCTCAGCTGGTGTAGTAGTACGAGCCAGCTCAGGGTCTTTCGTATCGTCCTTGGTAGGGTGGACCTCGTGGGCAATATTGACACCGTCGATCGCGGGCGGGACAAACTTGGTCTCCTCGTAACCAAAGATCATGGCCACCAGGAGTAGCCCGAAGAAGATGGCAACCCACCACCAAACCCAACGCCAGCCCTGCGAGACAGTTGCATAGCCTGCCGCCGTAGGAGCTAGCGAGGCACCAATCCTGGTCGACCAGAAGTACAGACTGTTCATGGTTCCGCGCTGGTTGACAAAAAAGACATCGGCAACCGTCATTTGCACTACCACTTCGGCCAGTGCGCCAACGAAGCAGCTAATGATGTTGACCATCATCAGGTCCACCACGTTCTGCTGGCGGGCAGACCATATGGACACGCCCATCTGAATGGCTGTGCTAAAGATGTATACTGGACGTCGGCCGTACTTGAGGGCAAAGGGAATGAGGACGCAGGCTCCGACGGCGAGGGCACCACAACCCGCGGCGTAGCTGTTGTTCAAGGCATTATAGCTGAAGCCCAGCTCATCGTGCATGGGACCCCAAGTCGGTGTAGCAACATCGATCCTAGAACTGGTGTTGGCTTCTTTTTGATTCACGGAGACTGTTTTGACTTACAGCGCAAACACCATCAAGGCGTAGAAGGCGGCAAGGCCAAAGTTGGCATACTTGCGAGGCTTGGACCAATTCTTGAGTTTCCCATTAGTATCTTGTCTGCTTCAAGAGGTTAGACAACTGACAAGTGGATCATTGGGGTCTCGCGACGGCTGCGGCTGCAAGATGATCTCATTTGACCGATCCTCCTCTAGGACGAAGTGTCAGCAAGTGGAACAGATGTCAAGTCCGGGTGTAGTGATAGGGCTTTTTACCTTCAAGCCGAACCGTGCCTGGGGGCCAGGCTGGATCATCATATTCTCCAACAGCAGGCATCTTGTAGATGAGATCTCTTCAAGAAACTCTGTTATGGTTCGTTGAAGTGGTCTTGTGTCTCGAGGCCCAGGAGGAAGGTTGTGGTCTTAAATACCTGCATGAACACCAAGTTCAGGATGCGGGGGAGGTGCTAGGCCAAGGCTCGATATCTCAGCTCTGACTTTTGTCTGCTGCTATGTTGACATCCAAGCGTGGTCAGGGATTGCCCCAGTCTCGAACCCCTTGTCCAGATAAGCTATCATGAGATGCGGACCCGTCATGCGCGGGGTAACTAGGGTATGGATGCAGAGTGAACGTTGGTCATACTGTGAGAGAATTACTCGCCAATAGTTACGGAGCAGGTCTGGCTGGGCGTCGTGGAGTTTCTTCCTCCGTCGGTTGAGTCAAGTTGAGTGACAATTACCCTGGACGTTGTTGACCTTATCTGTGGACACGGTGGGGAACCGGTCTAATCCGAGGTCAAGTCCCTATTGGCTGGTGTAAGGTCCAAGGGAAAGAATAACTTCCGGTCGTCCAATAGGGTCTTGATCTATCCTACCTCGCGTATCGGTATATTCCGGCGTTATTTCCGTAACACTGGGTTTGCTGGTTTCCGAATGGCTCAACGGAAGCTTCCAGTAGGATTTTGATAGTATCAGTGGATTCACAACCTGTGTTGGAATCCGAGGATCTAACCGGGGACGTTGTTGAGGCGAGACTCGGCACCAACAGGTCAATCTTTTCGATATGTGCCGACCCGATACGACGCTTGTTCCGACAACCGATGTGTCATCATTAACACTCTCATGGGTCCTCATACATGTACGACCGGCCGTACAAATAAGATCACGTGATATATTATATGGCCGGTCGTATAAATAAGATCCGTTATATAAGAGGCATATATAGCCACATTATATACCGCATTTTAGCCCTCTTAGAAGATAATTAATAGCTTCTATAGTATTAATTCTAATTGCCTTACCTTATTCCTACTATAATAGTTATAATTAACGACTCTCATAGCTTCCCCGATGATATTCTTCCTCCTAAGGGCCAATTTAGTTCAAGGGAGGAGCTAACCGCATATATTAACGCTTAGGCAGCGCTACGAGGCTATGCCTTTATCTCATAGAGGTCTTCAAAGACTACGAATAGGAGACTTCACGTTACCTTTATCTATAATCATATAGGAACCCCCCCGGCCCCAGGGAAATAAATACGGAATACTATATTATATCATATAGGATATATATTCTCTATCACGGCGAAAAAGAGCCTATATAGGACTCAATAGCATCTATAGTATCATCCTAATCCTCGCTTTCATCGTTATAACCATAGCCTAAGCTCTACCCCGGTGGCACACCTAGTATATCGCTAACTATTATAATTAAATCAATTAATAGTCCGCTAAATAGCTAAGTCCGGCATTAAGCTAAGTAAGATTAGGTCATATCTATATATAACCTCTAATATACTCACTACGCAGCAGGATATATATAACTCTATTACTTAGAGTAAGCGGGAGCTTACTCGGGGTTAGAGTAATATATACGCCCTTACTAAGCAGCTTAATAATAATAGCTTCTAGAGTAAAATCCGGCTTAATAAAAGTAGCAAGGTCATAGCAATATTATTTATATACCCATAGTCACTAGTATACCTTAAATTATACCCTAAGGTACTTCTCTTAGACTATATATATAAGACCAATAAGTATAAGATACCTCTTCTTAATCTAATTAGTATTAATACTTATTAGCGATCCTTCTATATTGCCTTTGCCTTCCTTAGCGGCGAAGAAGAAAATAACTTTATCTAGGTCCTCGAATAATTACGGATTATGTATCAGCTTTATAAAGTTACTTTTCCTTCCGTGATACTCACGGATCGCTACCTTACTTGCATGAATGCTATCTTATATTCTTCTTACTTTCCCGAGTTAGCCTTAATCTTATATCTTTAGCATATTAATAAGGCCATCTTAGCCCATTATTAGCCCGCCTTTACTCGAGATAAAAGTAATACTCGATAGCAAGAGGAATAGAAGCAATTCTATGATATATAGCATAGGATCGTCGATTTAGCCACTAAAGATATATATAATAAGAGGCTTAAGAAGTAGAAGAAGTATTACCTTCCCCTATACCTCGAAGAGGTGGGCTATATCACGGAGACCTAGCTAGACCCTTATAAGGAGAGATTCATTAAGGCCTAGGTCTATTAATACCTCTACTTAGAGTAATTCGTTATATCACGGGCTAAGGGCATTTATTAGCTTATTAAGAGCCATATGAAATATAATAAGATTAACCTCTTTAATGCCTAGAGGATTATTAAGCTTATTCTATTAAATTAGCTCTCTAAACTTAAGGCTAACCAGGCTAGGCAAGAGGTTATAATACCTCTTAATATCTCTAGGGTATTATATAATAATATCCGCGGCTAGGTCTTATATAAGGCCCTGCGGAAGGTTAATACTCAGCGGGCATGGTTACTAAAGGAGCTTCCTGCGTATATAGGAGTCTTCACGATAACTCTTAGACTACCCTATGCTTATACCCTTTGGCCTTTATTAGTAAAAGGCTAGCCCCTTTAGCTATACCATCTCTATTTATATTAGCACCTCTAATACTTAGGGATCCCTTAGCTTATTATCGAGCCTCGCAAGTTATTTAACTGCCTAGTAGCTAGTTCTATATTGCTACCATTAAGCATATAGCGTAAGCCCTCCGCATTTAAGGCTATTAAGAGAGTATCATAGCCTAGGGTACTACTATAATATTTAAGGTATTATTAATATAGCCATAAGATAAACGCTAAAGTATACCTATTATGGTATAACTATCTATTAGATCCTCCTCCTTAGGAATCAGAGCCGGCCCTTTAACCTATATCGATAATACATATAGTAATATATATAATAACTCGCTCTATAAGCCGCTCAGTATCGCCGGGGTCTCCGTTAAGAGCTTCTATTATCTTAGAGACTATTATAACTATATATATAACGACCCGGGTTATAACCCCCCCGGTAGTAATGCCGCTAGCGATTACGGAAGCCCCTATGCTATGAGCCGGTAACCCCTATGCTATCTTCTAATAATATAAGGACTTATAAGCGGCCTAGTATGCTATATTGCCCCGGGGAGCCCTAAGGACTAATTAGCTATATTAGAGGGCTATAGGACTACTAATGCGCTATAATAAAGCGGAATATACCTAGTACCTTAACTATAAGTAGATAGGGAGGTAATATAAGGAGGGAGGGAGTATAAGAGATTAGACTAAGGAGGAGTAGATAAGTTATCTTGACTGGGATAAGGCTAAGAATAAGTATATTAAGTATAATATAGGGAAAGAAATAACATAGTAGCCTTTCTTAGGGCGGCGAGGTATATAGGAAATATAGAATACCGCCGAGGAAGATCTTTAGATATAAGAGTAATTATATTAGACTAGGAACCCCCCCTATTAATATTCGAAGGAGCGCCACGGCATATACTTTATATATATTAATTAAGAGATAAAGAAAATACTAATCTCCGAGTATACTTATAGTAGCTTAATAGCTCGATTTAACGGAGTAATTATTAAGTATATACGTAGCATAAAGTAGACTTAGTAATCACGTATATTTATAAAAGTAATAATACTATAAGGCGGCCTTTTAAATTATCTACCGTATGCCCTACTAAGCCCATAATATATAGCTACTCTAATTAATACTCCGGATATAGATCCCTATCCGCTCTACCTCCTAGATAGTAGGCAGATATGTTATTATCCCTATGGTAGGCATTAGCTAAAAGATCCCTCTTATTAAATATTTAGGTAGACCGCGAAGCTATTAATTAAGGCCCTGAAGCGTACTAATATCCCACCGTGGGGTCATATTAGGGTTAGGGCAGTTCTCCCGTTAAGTAAGGGCCTAGTTAAGATATATAACGTGCTAATTTCCTATAACTACCTACCCCCACGGCAGCGTATAAATAAGAACCGGATTACCTCGAGGGGGGTAGCTAGTAAGCTAGGCTCTATCCCTAGCCCTAGGATTCATATTAAAATAGACTATGGCCGATCTCTTATCTATGGGCAAGGTATACTACGTATATTACTATTAGTACTCGAAGGGAGGTAAATTATTAGGCCTAAAACGCTACGGTGCCTAAATATGCTAGTTATTCGGGATAGGGGCTAGTACCTATTAATTACTAGGTATACTCGTCGCTGGGGTTGCCGTATTATTAACGAAGATCGGGATATTAGGGGGGTTTTAATACTAGCTCTAACGACGATTAAATATCTTGAAGATAGTATTATATATAAGAATAGAGAGCATCTTTCCATATAGAAGTCACGGCCTTATATATCTCACACGTTAAGTCGATTTACTTATATCGTCGTTATTACTTTGGTATGCTTTACGGCCTCGGGGGGCCTTATCCGCTACGTATAACCAGCGCTAATAGATAATATATAATTTATTATATAGCTATACTTATACTTAATTACTTACTATGTTTAATTGCATATATTATAGCTGCTTTATTAGATAAAGAAGAGATTCTCTTGCTTATATACCTTAGCGGGCTTATATAATAGATCTTATTTATACGACCGGCCGTATGATATATCACGTGATCTTATTTGTACGGCCGGTCGTACATGTATGAGGACCCCACTCTCATTATCACAGCGGGCGCACATAACTGTCCCAGACAACGCCATCAACCGTTCTAGAACCATTGGCTCATCATTTCCCAAGTTCGAACTGCTAGCACCAACATCAGTATCTCAACATGGCCACCCACGCAGTTCCCCCGGCCAAGACCGATCCCATCATCATCGTCGGCGCTGGGATATTTGGTCTAAGCGCTGCCATTCACTTGGCGGAGCGAGGATACACAAATGTGACTATTTTCGACAAACAGCCCTACGAAAAGACCCTGTATTCATACTTTGAAGGCTGCGATGCTGCTTCTGCTGGTGAGCTATATCCCAACGCAAGATTGGCCACTGCTAACAGGTGTTCATGATCAAGACCTCAACAAGATCATTCGCGCGGCGTACGGCTCACAGACCATATACCAAGATCTCAGCCTAGAGGCTATCAAGGGATGGAATTCTTGGACGGAAGAACTCCGCCGTGGTGGCCCAGTTGTGCCTCCTGGGATGTCCTCAACTGATGATCTCTGGATCAACAATGGCGACCTGTCATGCACCGACTCGGACACTTTACCTGACTTTGAGAAGGCAACCATCGAGAACATGAACAAAGCTGGGTATCACAACACCCAACTTGTGAACAACAATCAAGATCACATGCGCTTGGCTAAGGAAAGAGGCTTTGCAACAAGACTACAGCCTTTTTCGAAAAAGTTACTTGGAGTGATGGATACTACTGGTGGCATCACACTAGCGGACAAGGCTTGTCGATTTGCCCTGCACAAAGCAAAACGTTTGAGGGTCCGTTTTACTTTGGACGTTGTTGCGGGCAAAGTGGCTTCTTTGGTGCAAGATGGGAGTGCTAAGATAGTGGGTGTTCGAACAGTTGATGGAAAGACACACCCCGCCGCGTTAACTATCGTCGCCTGTGGCGGTTGGACGCCAAGCTTGGTGCCATCACTAGACGGGTTGGCAGAGGCGACGGCGGGCTCTGTCGTGATCTTCAAACTTCCAGAGGCTCTTCGACAGCGTTTCTCTCCGTCTAACTTCCCGGCCTGGTCCTTTAAGATCGCCGACGGGCCTGACGCTGGGCTGTACGGGTTTCCCGTCGACCAGCAAGGTCATTTGAAGATCGGCTACCGGGGAACAAAATACACGAACCCGCAGGTACAGCTCGATGGTCGCGAACGCAGTGTACCCATCACGCGATGGACCGAGGATGAGCAGATCCGCAAGGTGCCCACCAAGGCTGTCGAGGTTATCCGCAAGTTCACGGACGAGTACCTGCCCGAGCTAGCAGGCATCGATATCTCAACTACGAGGTTGTGTTGGTACACTGATTCCTTCGACAACCACTTCGTCATCGATCGAGTCCCCGACAAACAAGGCCTCATGGTTGTCACGGCAGGCAGTGGCCACGCGTTCAAGTATCTACCCACCATTGGCAGTTGGATAGTTGACATCATTGAAGGGAAAGACATGGAAAGGCCAGCGGTAAAGGCTTGGCGATGGAGGTCATTGGGCAAGGATGGGAAACCGGTGAATGAGTTGATGGAGGGCTCAAAGGGGAGACGAGCATTGCAGAATACCCCTCTGACCTCGGGACAAACCCAGGCCTCGAAGCTGTAGGAAAGAAATCAGTGGTTGGCACAGAAGTTCAAAATAGCTAGGCAACGGTGTTATACTGTATCGAGTTTCAATGCCGCTTTGTATTGACAACTAATTCATTTGCTATCGTGGCTGGTGGCCTCTTTTGGAGACAGCATGGATGAGAAGAATTTTAACTGGCATTCCTTGCCTGCCCTCTGCATGAGACGCTTATTTAGAAGCCTTTCCAGCCAGGAGCTGATCCACCTCAATCTTGTGCTTGGAGAAATTGTCGACCAGATCATCCCACATTTTTGGATCATGCTCGTGTTTCTGGTCGCTCTTCCACGCGTATTCAGTGATGGTAAAAGCACGACTACTCTCAAACATGAAGGCAACTGAGCCTTCCGAGATCCTCATGACCGGAGGGTCTTCCTTGGAAGCAGCCGCAAACTGCTCGTAGGCGACGCCATGAGGGACAAATCCACACTCAAACGAGACACTTCCTGGACGGAATTCGTCAGACCGACCATCATAGTCGCCGTAGATGAGTCCCATCAGCTCAGAGGCACAGTTGCGGTGGTAGTATGGCGGCCTGTAGGTGTGCGACGCAACATCCCATCGGGGCGAGAAAATGAGAAAGTCGGCCAGCGGCGCGGTCGGGTCCCTCGACTTGGCTGTCAAGACACAGAAGATCGAGCTAGCTTGTCAGTATATCATGGTCATAGTCAATAGACCAACGGATTGGGACTTACGGGTCGATATGGTCGACTGAGATTGACCCAACATTGACAAATTTGGTGAGATCATACTGGTTACATGTCAGCATATCGCAGCCGCGCTGATGACCGAGAACTCAAACACCTACCTTGTACGGCACGTAGTTCCCAGACCAGGCGATAACGTCGAATGGACAGTGGCGCTGCTTGCTCTGAAAGAACTTCCCTCCCAGTTTATAGGTGACTTCCCAAGGGTCATTATCAGTGACCTCATAGGCAGCAACAGGGTGAAGAAAGTCCCGCGCATTAGCAAGTCCATTGGCACCGAGCGGGCCCAGCTCAGGCAGTTCAAAGTTGGAGCCCCAAATCTCGAGGATGTAGCCTCGAGCTGGCCCTTCGACTTTGACCTTGAACCTCTGACCGCGCTGGATAACGCAGATCTCACCGGGCTGGACGTACAAGAAGCCAAACTCGGTCTGGATATCTAGGGCTCCTTGCTGAGGAACGATGAGGAAATCGCCGTCCGAGTTGACAAAGGCTCTCTTTTCCATACTCTTGTTGCATAGAAAGACGTGCGTGGCAAGACCTTCGCGGAGAGTTGGATCACCTGACCCAGCGATCGTCTTCAAGCCCTCGACAAAGTCCTGGTCTTGGCCATTGGGGATTTCGAATGGATTCCAGGCCAACTGGGTAGGAGAAACATGTACCCTCGGGTTGGTGGGAAGGAAATTCGACTCTGTGTCAGGGTTGTCAGGCAGATTGGTCTACGCGACAGTCAGCCAGAATCCACAGCACTTCTTTGCTCGTAGCTACTAACAAATCCCTGATGTGCAACAGCAGGACGGGCACGGTATAGCCAGGCCTTCTTGTTGACGTGGCGTGGGGCGACAAAGGCCGAGGCGGTGATTTGCTCAGCGTATAGTCCGAAACGGATAGCACGAGGGCTGTTCTGGCCCTTTGGGATAGTGCCAGGGACAGCCTCTGACTCAAAGCTATTATTGAAGCCAGACTGGTACTGGTATGGGTCGTTTGGTCGGGTCTCGAACGAGGGGATGGAACCGTTCTTCTGGGTCTCTGCCCAGTGGAAGATCTTTTGGAAGTCCTGGTTAGCCATCGTGTTTGAGCATAAGGGGTTGACTTTCTGTGTAATGCATACGGAATAGCTCTAAGCGTTTAGCAGCTCGGCCATGGCAGGTTTAATATTACATGGATCATCCCCCACATGATACATCTGGGTCCCAGGTACTGATGGTTGTGGGGTAGTTATCAGGTTATGTCATGATCGGGAAGTGGAGTAATGCGGGGTGACAAACTCAGCACCTCTTCGAAGTCATCTTTCATGATAACCTAACCAACTCCTGAATAGTTATAATCTTACCTGGTATACACCTCGTCTCCAAAAGAGCATGCCCAAAGCATTAGTGCCAATGGTCTTCTTCCTAACGACAGCGGGCTTGTGTACCCCACAAATTAGTTAGATCTAGGCCCTTGTAGATCTGATGGAAGGTTGTCACCTCGGTGTCATCAGAGACGGCAAGACAACCAGAGCCGAACATAGAGCGTGCTGTGCAAGTTCTGGATGCGTATAAATACATGGCTGATTTCTGGAGTGACGATCATTTGCCCTACCTCGTAGCTCGACTTTCCAGCGATCACTGCAGGCATCAGTCAAGCCAGCTGTTATCTCATTCAACCCCTAATCACCAACACCATGGGCCTCGGCATTCTTGAACCCCATCACTCTACGGGTAATGTGCCTGGAACTGTTGTTCTCGGAGCCGAAGAGGCCGAACGAATCCACGACGACCGAACACTGAAGCGTGGCACTGGGAAATACAGCGACATTATTCTCACCCCGCAACCTTCTGACGACCCAAACGATCCCTTGAACTGGCCGCAGTGGAAGAAATACATTGCCTCCTTGATTCTTGTGCTTGGTTCTTGTCTGTGCGCCAGCTGCACTGGACCGTTGCTCAATGCAAGTCTCGCCGTCCTCGCCGTCCAGTTCAATCGACCGATTGGAGATATAACTGTCCTTTCGGGATATCAGCTCCTGGTCGCAGGCGCATCAGGTCCCGCTGTATCAGCCCTATCGAGAAAGTATGGGAAGCGTCCTGTCTTCTTCTTTTCCTCTCTGGCCTGTCTCGTTGGGACCATCATCGGATCCGCCAGTACGACCTACAACACCCTCCTTGCCAGTCGCATCGTCCAAGGCTTTTCTCTCGCCGCGTACGAGTCGCTCGTCTTTACTAGCATTGGGGATCTCTTCTTTGTTCATGAACGCGGTCTTTGGACCATGGTCATGGCGTTTACGCTGAATTGCGTGTCGAATCTGAGCTCGGTTGTTGCGGGAAGAATCACGCTGAGCCTGGGCTGGCATTATCTTTTCCATATCCTCGCTGCGTGTGTTGGATTTCAACTGCTTCTTCTGTTCTTGTTTGTCCCTGAGACTTCCTACGTGCGATCCCCTCGACACGGGCATTCTGCAGTTAATATGGACACTGAGGGTGCCATGGAGAAGCCCACTACAGACGGAGAAGACGCGTGTCGAGTGGAAAATGTTGAGTCTGTACCGGCCACCCCCCCAAAGAAGAGTTTCTGGCAGGAATTGGCTCTCTTCAACGGCACCTTCACCGACGAAAACCTCTTTGAGCTCACCATCTCACCATTTGTGGCTTGCACGAATCTCGCAGCTCTCTGGACCGTCTTCGTCGGTGGATCTGTGACTTCCTTTTACGTTGCTATCGCGTACGTGATCGCTCAGTTATTCTCACCACCCCCTTACTTGCTCTCCGTCGCCGAGGTTGGCTACGTGTCCCTGGGTCCTTTTATCGGTGGTGCCATCGGCTCAGTCATCGTGGGGGCGCTGCTGGACCCCCTGAGTCTTTGGATGGCCAAGAGAAACAAGGGGGTCTTTGAGCCAGAATTTCGCCTAGCTTCAACGCCTTTGGGTGTCCTCTGCGGAGCTGGCCTTTTCGGCTTCGGTGCCGTGTCCCAGGCTCAAGGCAGCATTTATCTTGTCGCCTTCATGTGGGGACTGATGCTCTGCGGAACTTCCTTCATCATCGGTCCCTGTTCTGCCTATACCATTGACGCCTTTCGCGGCATGAGCGGCGAGATCTTCATTGCAAATGTCATGGTTAAGAACTTCTTGTTCTATGGTTACACCTACTTCATGAATGATTGGACTGCATCGGCTGGTGCGAGAGCCCCCTTTTTCACCTTTGGTGGTATTAGTCTCGGGCTTGTCTTGTCTACGGTATTGGTCTATGTATTTGGGAAGCGGTACAGGGGTTTCTGGCACAGACATAATATCATGGAAAAGTTCAACATCAAGACTCATCCGGATATGTAAGTCCTTTACTCTGGCTGTGGGTTGGGTAGTAGCCGAACATGTACTTAGGCGCTGTCTGTACAACACCGATAGTCAGATGTAATCGAGGATGCCCTTGAACACACCAATTTAGTAAGGCCCGCGCAGAAGCCAGGTCAGAGATGAATGGAACATTAGTCTCAGGCGTCTAGGCGTTTTGAGTGCCCTGTCCGCGTATGTTGGTGTGCTGATGTGACGTATTCTACCCTTTGGCTCATGTGGGCTTATCGCCCCAGGCGAGCCAGAGGGTAGTTTTCCTTGCATTCTAGGTCTAACGCATCTATCTACAGAGTCGGACATTCGGCTTGAGGTTATCCCTTGATATGTATACCGCGAATTATTCTCTTGCTATATATATCCTGCAAGGGCAGGTTCAGACCCGGGAACAGTTAGATAGAGTCTGAGCGAAAAAGCATTTCAGACGGAAGGAATGCGAGCGAAACGTCTATACCCAGCTCTGCATCGAAGCTCCAATCGCTACCGTCACTTAAGTTGGGGGCTGCCGCAGCGCCGCGTCGCGAATGAACGGCATTCCGTAGAGTAGGAGGCAAATCTGCACCTTTTGCAACTCTAGATTTGCTCAAAGATAAACTTGCTGAATAGACCAACCGAAGATAGATCTTTGGGGCCAAGCTCAAGAGACTCTTCCATTGGAAGGAATCACTAACCAACTCGTTCGTGGCGGTGTAGAAGTCCTCCAGTCTTTCAGCGCCAAGTTCATGCCGTAAGATGCTGATGATGAGATCAATCACATCATACCGAGAATAATGATCCTTCAAAATTTTAACTAGGCATTTCAGGCTCAGATTCTGCCGGAGGAGATCTTCATCCGACCCTTGCAGGCTGGCGACCGTCGAGATTTGGCAATCCAGAGCATGCAGCGTCAAGGGTATCGCAGTGCATAGGACGACGGTGCAAGAGAGAATTTGTCCTGAATCCAGTTGAGACACCCTCTCAAAGCATTTTGTCAGAGCCAGAGTTGCTTCCTCAATCTCCCGCTGGTTTCGGGTTGTTGCCGTAAAACAGATGGAGAGTGGATGATGGGCATAGTTGCACTGAGTCACAAGGCATAACCTCTCGTGATGACATAAAACGAGCCAAGCAGAACTGCCAGGTTAGTGACTCGACATTACAGATATTGAAAGGGGGTGAACTTACCAGTAGTAAATGATGACGGTGTTGAAGTACAAGTTGATAGTTGAAACGTCACCCTCATTTTTTAGGAGTGGTGAGCCCCCTTGTGGATTGATGAGATGCGGCAAACTGTGAGATGTTTCTTTGTACCATTCCCGGAGTTGGGTTTTGACAGTAGCAATTTCTGCCAGGGCTTTACCGAAATCTCCAGGCATCGGCTGAGCTGGTACACATGTGAGGTGGAATAGAGTGCTCAGCACTTGGCAGAGATGGAGAAACTTTTCCAGCAGCCCGATTAGGTGGGTTTTCAAAGATGCGTTGAAAACTTGGCTATGGTGGATTTCATCCTTCAGGTCACCCATTCCCAAAGGTTGATGAGAGCTCACGTCGAAACGTGTGCCACCAATTTGCATTCGTCGACCAAGACATAACGAGGCAAGCCTGTCTTGGATGATGCAGCACCACCAAAGCCGTTTCAGTGTATTCTCATTAGAGGGATGCATTGTCGGTGACGATTCATATCGGTGTGCGCCCATAACTTCGGCATGGTTAATGGCAATGGCCAGCCAGACTGAGTCCATTTGACTCGCCATCAAAGTCAAGGATAGTGAACCCCGAGATAGCAGGAGAGCCGATTGTGAGAGAATGAGCGAGGATGCCTCGGTGTCGAAATCGTATAGTAGCTAAGAGAAGGTTGGTGGGTGCCACAGAACAGTAGAGTAACCTTGCGAAACAGACCTTTGCTTTTCTATAGAAACAAGATCTGGCCTGCTTACAGTCTGGAAAGCCCATGCTTTGAATGACTTCGAGGGGAGCAGACTTGGGAGTATTTCGTTAGTGGTTTGAGCCTTGCTCATCAAAGATGTGTCTGACTTACATCGCATGACACATATAGAAAAGACTGAAAAAGTAACAGTGAAATCATTGGTGCCGATGGACTTGGCACCACGCCGCCCTGGACTATCTCGCAGAACTCAACCTCATTTAGAAGAGGAAACAATGGGTGGACCAGGCGGAAGTATTGTCGAACGATGATGTCCAAAGCCGGCCGACTGGGCAGGTTGAAGCACCCTTGGGATGCAAGGTATGCGACGTCTTCAGCTCGTAGACTGGCCCTGTTACTCAGCTCAAGAAAGTCATAAGACGTGTAGTGAACTGAGCATGGTCCATCCAAGTCGATACTAGGCGAGGACTTGGTGTGTGGTGTAAGTTCACCTGGGGTACCCTGTGATACGGGCGTATGATAGATGCCCGTGACAGCTTGGGGCGGTGGTGAAGGCTTCCGGATGGGCTCTTCGGAAACTCCTCGGCCGGCATTGCCCTGTCTCCTCTTCCGGCTACTGGGTAATAATCTGGGTTAGAACAGATTCAAAAGAACCCATGTCCAGACTTACGCGTCTCCAGGTGGTGCGGAACCCACAACCTCACAGTCCCACCCCTTCATCCTACAGCTCGAGCATGGCATACATCCAAATGCAACGTCGCATCGAGTCTTTCTCTTGCGGCATCTAACACAAGCCTGTGGTGCCTTTTTTCGACGTGTTGCCGAGGGCTCGGAGGCTTTGCCTCGTGTCTGCTTGCTGTCTTCACTGTCCATCGAGTCGAAGTTAGGCGGTCACACCCGAAGGTTTTCTCAGAGGCACGTCTTACTGATACAAGATGAGGCTCTCTCTAAAGATTTGAGTACGAACAACGCGAAAACGCTTGGGGTGATAAGTCTCCCCAACGATGGAAGGAGTCGTCTCACCCATGAGTGGGATTTGCCATTATTCTCCCCACAAAGACCACCCAAGGTCATCGAGCTGTTTAACAAGATCGGTAGCAAATGTGGGGTGCGCTCCTTCAACACCCCGCATCCGACCCAAGTCACCACAGGGCATTAAACTAGGTGCTGGTGGGTGTCCTTGTGTTGCTGGGAGACATGGAACGGGATACGGTGGGCTTTCCTCCCACAGAAACTCGCTTGAAGTACTTTGGAGTTGCGGCAGCGTTATGTAATTTCCACAGCCTATCTTGCAACAGCTTCCAGCATCGTAGACAAGACGGTTCAAGGCCAATGTATGAACTAATATCAACGAGTAAATCCCAATCAACGCGCTTTAATTGCGGAATATTGAACGAATATTCAGCACGAATCCAGATATTGGTTTCTATAAATGGAATGCCTATGTTGATGCGTTGTTTCTGCGCGACACCTTGCACATCATGTTTCGTTGCTTGACCAACCAATAGTTCTCGTGAGTAACCTTGCTTGGATCACAGGCGACAAAGTCAAACTCCCTGACGAGCACAGGGACCAGCTTGTTCATCTCGAGCAAGCTAATGTTCTTGCCAATGCAGGTGCGAGATCCAGCTCCGAACTGAATCAACAGTCAGTTTTCCATTCTGTCATGTTTGTTCATGTTAGGGAGAAAACTCACGGGCATCCAACATGAATCCATTTCTGACAGCCTCTGCTTGTCCGAGTCTAGCCATCGCTCTGGCCGGAAAACCTCCACGTCCTCTCCAAACACTTGGGGGTTTCTATGCGCAACCCAGGTATTGATGCCAACGACAGTCTACCGAGCAGTCAGCGATTCATGTTCCAAACCTGCAGGGTATCTAGGAGCACATACACCTTGGGGGAAGAAGGTGCCGCTAATGGTAGCACCGCCTTGAGGAACGACTCTTGCAAGCGGGAGACCGGTAGCTGGATGGAGCCTCAAGGCTTCCTTGATACAAGCTTGGAGATATGGCATCGCTTGCGTGTCCTTGAAAGGGATTCGAGTCACGTCGCCAAGTTCCTCCAGCTTTTGATCAATCTCTTCCCGCAGCTATGACTTGGTTAGACAAGGTTAAGATGCCTAGGCTGACCAGGACATACCTTTTGGAGGGCATCTGGATGAGTGATCAGGTTGTACATAATGGAACATAGAGAAATCGAGGTCGTATCAGAGCCTGCTCCGATGTTTACGAGACACGTTGACTGGACCGCAGCAAGCGGGAACTTGGCAGGATTGTCTTCATGCAGCCCCATAGTTCTAGACAAGAAATCCATCCGGGTCTTTGAATCGGGGTCGTTCTTCCGTCGGTTTCGTGAGATTTCAATTTGCTCCACTGTGAACGTCCCTATGCCAGTCAGACCCTTGGTTGGAAACTTCGTCATCAGCCAGAACAGAAATCTGTGGAGCTCGTTGTAAACCCCAATCACGGCACAGTACTTCAAATACTCATGCAGGTTACCAAAGATGTCGTCTTTGTCAGCACCCTCATCAAGTATCCCAAATCTCTTCCCTAACTTGACTACCGTCAGCAGAGGGTTATCGGTTGCTAAAGTTTCCAAACACTCACTGTGATCTGCCCAATGACATCGAATGCATAGCTTTGCATCCAAAACTGCAAATCGAACGCTTGCCTTGACTCGGTAAGTTGATCAAAACGCGTCACGAGTATGTCGATGCATTCGTCAACATCACCCTCCATATTCCGCAGAGATGTTGCCGAGTACAAGTTTGCCACTAGCCTTCGGTTCGAACCATGGCGCGTGGGGTTCAAATCGGTGAACAAATCCGTATGTGGCGCGAAAGGATCGCCAGATGCCTTGTACCATGCTGACTTGAGCGGGATTGTTAGCATTGGACTTGGTACGAGGGAACAAAGCGTTCCGGCCGTTTCCTGGCGTCTTCTTTTACCTTGACAAATCCTTTTGCGAGGCCATATATGATCTTTGTCGCCTCTGGGTCGTCGATGCTGAACTGGTTCGGAGCGATTCTTACGATTGGGCCTTGCTTTGGAGTTAGTTGTCGCTCGTCTTGTATCTGCCACTGCCCGGTCTTTGAACCGGCGAGCTCAACTTCACGCGTACCATGTTGTCGGTGAAGTTGAATATTCAGTTTGTGGAAATTTCCCTCGGATACACGCTTCATGTACCAGTATCGAGAAAACCTTGCGGCCATCGGCCCGGGAACATGTCGTAGAGGCGAAAAGAAAGGGGACACTAAACATCGCAGGGTCATAATAAGTAGAGCCCCGATGGCAATGATAGTCAAAAGAGGTAGTGTAATATATTCGATAATCATCTTTGCGGCTCAGCAGCTCGGGGCAGTTGTGTCTAGGCTGGGCAGCTGGATGGGCTTGCTGGTCATCAGTTAATTATCAACTGGCCCTCAACTTCCCTTGTTCACATATCAAATTCGATCAAGATGTGGGGTTCCCCACACTTACACAAACCAAACGCCGTGATAGGTATAAAATGTGCCAGCTAAGAGTAGGAGTTTCCCCAGAAACTGTCAACCGTGTGACCACCTCCACGTGGGGTGAAGCGGTCTGATGTCACTGGCCGGGGCACATCAAGAAGTTTCCAAGTTCTTTATCATGTACCATCTCTTGGGATGACTTTCCAGACCACAGGAGCAAAGTAACTTCATAATTACACATTATGCCGTGAGGGAAGGGCACACATCTTCGGGCTGTCGTCTGTTTCAATTTACTACTTCAGGTCTCGGGGGCAGATAAAGACACCATCTAGAAATACACTCATCTAATTCAGGAGGCTGATGTTGCCTGTGGCCAGCGCGGCAAACACCCTGTCCAACCCAGTCGTGTCCTGCTGGCTTAGAGAAGCCACTTGTCGCATCCTTCTACGCGAGCCGAGGTTCTTTTCTTCAAGAGAATGGTACATGCCAAAGGGCCCGAAAGCTGCATATGAGTCTGACAGCCAAGGGTCCCGTTGGGAGACGAAGTCGATCCACGCTTTGCGCATGTTTCCCCCGGTCCGCCTTGCTTCATCCAACAGACCCGAATCAAATCCTCCGAACAGAAACACCAGGTCTATCCCATGATGAGCCCCATTTGACGGCTGCCAAGGGTTCTCCTCGTCCAAGAGGCATCGAAAGACGGGCTTATGTGCTTGACGCCATTGCTTCGTCATCTTTTCCACTGGGAGAACAAACTTGTAGTCGTTGATGAAGTCCAAAGCCCCGGTCCTGCATGAGGATGGTCTATCAGCACGGATATTGTAAAGACTCTTCAGCTCGGCGCTGTATTCGCCCGCCAAATCAAACGCGCTGTTGATGTGTTCGATGCTTGTTGTCCAGATACCTTGCCTCCAGATGATGGACTTACCGAGGTTAGCCAACTTATAGAGTAGTGGACCGAGTTACTCACTTCATTTCGGACATCGCTGAGAAGAAGTCTCTCTGAGCTACCTGTGCCTTGTTTCCAGTCTTGAAGCCCATCATCGGCCACCAGAAACCAGGATTGAATCCCAGACACCTTAATAGCCTCAATGATGACCTCGACAGGAGCGGTCCTCAGATCAAAGTCTCCAAGGCTGCGAAGATGCCGGCCCAGTGTTTGACGAACAAAGTGAGCTTTCTCCACCGGTTGTGGAGGTGACAAGTACAATGAGCCTGACGACAGCACGAATTGCTTCGCTGGTGCATGAGAAACGAGATGAGCATGAGTGTACACAGCTCCGGCACTTTCACCTGCTAGAGTTATCGCATCCTAAAAGCGCAGCATCAGTAGCCATAAGCTGGTAGATAGTGTCCAACATAGCTCACAGGGTCACCACCAAAGCCTGAGATGTTACGCCACACCCAATCGAGCGCCAGGGCTTGATCGCGTAAGCCCAGATTCCCTTCACTCGTCTCATCGCCAAACCCGAAGATGTTGAGTCGGTATTGAACAAACACAGCCAAAATCGGTTTACCTAGCTTCAAAGAGTCGTTTACTATGGCAGAAAAGTCTTTGTGGTTGCTGTTAGCTTGCCTGCAATTAGCTTTCACAGGATTGGGATGCTTTGTGACGCACCACAGAGCCCCGATGCAGCGCTTCCAAAAGTGACGGCTTGAGACCCCCCTTCAGAACTAATGTCAGCCTTCATTTACATTCCAGTTGCCCACGAGGGCTATAACCTACCATGAATCCACACTATTACAGGAAGTCTGTGCTGCGGTGATGCAAGATCCTTGGGCGCCACGATGTCCAGGTTGAGACAGTTGAACTCATCTTCGGGCTCTGTCGGAAGCTTGACATCAGAAGGTATACGAAGTAAATGACCAACATCCACAGGGACCTGTGGGCATCGAGGGCTTTGAGTCAGAATCAGAGTTAGCGTCACCATCTCGTTGATATCAGGCTACGAGACTTGACCAACCCATATTGAGTACAGTCGATCGTGCCCGACAGGCTTGTTGTTGCAGATGGTAGGCCGAATCTGTGTAGGATTTTGCCATATTGAATGCCTCGAAAGTGAACAAGAGAATCGAGTTCAACTCCCGAAAACGTACAATGTAAATCCTTGTGATGAAGTGAAACAGACATGGTGGCAGGATTTGGGGTAAAGTTCAATATCAAGTGAATAAGGAAAAGGTAAATAAGGAGAGCTGGAGTGAAAAAGAATTTGAGGGTAATGAAGCAGTTGGGGGATCGTTATGTTTATCGATGAATGGGTGGAATTGGACTTCCCAGCCACCTCCCTCGTCCCCCCTCGTGTAGAAACAAACCCCACATAGCTGGGGCATTTCCCCCGGGCTCGAAAAAGGGGAGCGAGAGTAAATTACTATACAGAAAGACTCAAGGCTCTGTCCCAAACATGAATCCGTCCACCAACTTGATCAAGAAATCTAGTCCCACGATGTCTCCTATTTCAAGCATACTGGCATATTCCTTTGTCATTGTTTCGCTGCCTTCAACAACCTTCTTAGTCCCATCCTCATAAATGGCCATGCCGCCGGCTTTCTGAAAGTTGTCCCAGGGCGCATTCCCATGCATGAACAGGATGACGTCCTGGGCGAACTGTACAGCCGAGGCTCTCTGCTTACTGTCCAGATGCTCGTTGTAGTTCTGGAATAGAAATGCAACATCCAGTACATGCGTGGTGTGTCCTTTAAAAGCGCCGTCCCACGGATTTGGCTCTGAGAACTGTAACAGGAACGAATCTCCTGGGAATGTCTTGGCCAACGCATGGGCTGTTGCACGGTACCCAATATCCGAGGCGAACTGGATGATGCGCAACAAAGCTTCACCGTCATTTGTTTCATCTCTGATGTTGTAAATTTCCAACAACTTATCTGCCACCTGGGACTTGTTCGTCAAATTCGACCGCACATGGGCAGAGAATGCGGCTCCAATGCCCTGTTCTCTCTGGAACAGGCCCATGATTCCAAGGACGCTGGCCTGGTTATTCTGTTAGCCAAGATCGAACTTGCATAGGAATTATGTGCACATACATCGAGAGGGGCATAGCCGACAAAGGCAGCCTCGCAGGAAGTGTGCTTCCACGGTGGGTTCCCGCTGAGAATGGCGTCAAATGTTGGTTGAGATAGTATAAGCTTGCCATCCACCAAGGGGGTGAACATTATGCCCTTGTCTATCTTTGTGGATAGATACTCGGGGGATGCACTTTTCAGGGCCTGGATTCGCTCGTCTGCAGAGCTATCCTCAACACCAAGGGCTTTGAGGACTTTCTGATAAGGAAGTTCAGCTGTTTCCAGCGGGGGTGGGGTCATGAGAGGAGGTGCGCCAGCCAACACAATAACACGCCAGGCGAGCTTCTCATCAGGACTCAAAGCTCGCAGTGCAGAGACTATTACGAAATGTGGTCAGCCAGTGTGTCACAGACGTCAATATCGAATACTCACGTCCACCTATGCTTTCACCAGCGACCGTGACACGATCGGGATCACCGCCGAATCCAGAAATGTACTGTTTGATCCATCGCAAGGCTGTCCGTTGGTCATGATGACCGTTGTTGCTTTGAAAGCCTGCGTCGCGTAGTTCTAAAGATGTGAGGAAGCCAGCCATGCCGAGGCGATAGCTGTGCGTGGATTAAGCCAATCAGTAGCTGAAGAATGAGGAAGGTGTACAGAGGACGCCTTACTTGATATTTACGGCAATAATGGGATCCCCTTGCTGGATGGAAAGTTGGACAATTTTCTTATTGTCGACCTGGGGCCACCAGTTGGCGCCAGTAAAAAAGCCTCCTCCGTGAATGAAGACCATAACCGGGAATTTGCTGGCGGAGGAAGCTTCCTGGGGCACAGTAATGTTCATATTGAGGCATTCAGTTCCTGAAGAACCGGGATACTCAGGTTTCAGCAGAGCCTTCTGGATGATTAGGTGTTCGACATCAACCCCAGCAGGATCGGATATGGCTTGTGGACTATAGAAACAGCTTTAGTTTAATGCTGAAAGGAAGTGAACGCTGAGTTCTTTACCCATGCTTCACGGCAATGAGGCCACTGCCATCATAGGACGGCAGCCTTGCATTGTCCAACCAATGGTCCAAAACGCCATACTGTACGCCGAGGAACTGAACGACACCCTCTGCCTCGTTGCCTTGGACATTTCCGATTACCGGGTGATTGTATCTTCCTGGTGCAGAACCCATGGCGTGTCGATTTTGCAGAAGCAGAGAGGAATGAGAGCTTAGAGAAATGAGAAGTCGAGAAGCTGGGGCGAGCTTTGTGTAACCCTGGCGGTCAAAGGTATCCCTGTATCAAAAGACTACTTAATATTTGTGAGCAGGCGCGATGGTATTGATCACAAAAATACTCCTCCACAGCTATAGCAAGGTACACAGGTAGTCACTACACAAATACACATTCGTGTGCGTTACTTCGACACATCCTGCTAACCCTGGACTACCCCACATTGAATTAGGTTTAGCGCAGGAACAGAGTGGAGATACCCCATGTTTTAGTTAATCGTGGGTGGGTTCAAGTGGAACCCCACATTAGAAACTTACGGGAATCTAGGGTAGGACGCGTTTGAGTACCGATAGGACGCGTGCCAGGAAGGCAACCGTGATCATATTGAGGAGCTTGTGTTGACCAGATAACTAGATGAAATGTCCAGCACAGGAAGGAATGCATCTACGACCAATTTAGGCAATTTATGGCATCAGGGGTGGGTTAAATAGACTAAACCGTTAATGTGTGCTCCCGCGGTAGTGCTATGTACCCACTTACATATGGATCAAGCAAGTCTTTCATGAAAATGTTCGGCATCCTCACCCGCCCACGCACGTCGGATCAACTCGCGAATAGCCCTTCGTTCGAGCGGGCCGCGGGTTCTTGTACGGGTTCGACATTACAAGATCAGCGGCCATGTCGACCCCCCTCTCCGGCATACCATACCCCCTCAGACTTGAGTCAATCTTGAGTCGCCGATAGAGATTTATCCCCCTAACGGCATCTCCCCAGAGTCCGGCATGCCGACGCAATCTTTGCCATGGCCCCGGCACCGCCGGAGCGTTGAACGCCAGGCATGTGAAGGACCGTAACGTGCGTTTCGGCATGCGGGAGATTGAAAGTGCCGCAAAGTGTGGCATAGCTTGTGGTGCAATCCCATGTTGACGCCAAGGCAAATCCCACAACACGCCCCATACAGAGCTTCATATCGTGCGTCGTCGTTCTGGTCATCCTCTCGCAACACAGGCAGTGCCTTGGCGAGGTTGCGGATTCCTTCGACCGCCATCAGGTCAATAATTGGATTTGTGTTGCTTTGCGTAGAGGGCCTCGACTTTGTGATGCATTAGCTGTTGACTGCCACAACTGATGAAGGCAGCTTACCTGCGTGGCGATTGCGTTGATGCCACTGTAGACAGAAAGTCGAACCGGGAGCGAACGGGTTAGGTCAATGTCATAGACAACACTCTCAGGAAGAATCCGAGGATCACGTCTTGTAACCTTGCGCCCTTGGTCCGTCTCCCCGAGGATGGGTCATCTCGCTTCCGGCATAGGTGGTCGGGACACAGAGATGCGGCAGGCCGGTCCGTACACTGATGGCTTTGCCCAGACCGATGGTGCTGCCTCCGCCGATGGATACGATGCTATCTGCCATCTTCTCCTTTGCTACCCGGACGGCCTTTTCGGTGACGGAGATCGGCGTGTGCATCGTTGCCTCACTGAAGACGGCCACTGCGGATTGCCCGATAAAAGTTTTAATCCGCCCTGCTTCATCGACTTGCTGCGGAGTGGAAAGAATCATGACGGCCTTGGCGTTGAGCTTTTCGAGTGCCGAGGGGAGCTGTTGTAGTGTCCCTCGACCGAACAGCACGCGGTACGCTCCGCCAACGTACTCGAATGTGCTCATTTTGCTGAGTTGATCGGTTCTGACTGTTGATATGTTTTGGGTGTTACCAAATGCTATCGACTGAATGCCCCTTTTCTAGTGTTACCAGCATTGCCAGGTACCCCACACTCCTTGTCCAACTACACTTCCATGTGGGGTGTACCTAAGTGGCTTTCCTCCTCCCCCGGGATCTGAATCTGGCGTGGGTCGTGAGAGGAGGAAGTCCCAGACCGACATGTCGTTCTTGTTTACCCATGGCCAACTATGGATTGTTGGTGGGAGAGGTTACCCACCGCAAGGCTGCGGTGACGGTTCGTATCATTGATTCGCTGGTACGTGGTAGCTAGGCTTGATAGGATGGTCCCCATCCGGGGAGTAATACCCCATACCCAAACCTGTTGCTCTTGTCAGCTCGTATTGTATATCACTGGCATGCTTTCACTTACGTCCTGGAGACTCAGGCTCCACAGCCTTGCCAGTGCAGCAGCCAGAGACAACCCTTCCCTGAAACCGCAGTCTGTCTCATCAAGCACCTGCTTCATTGACTCCAAAAGCTGGACCTCGGCGGGACTGGTCAGGATGTCATTCAACGCGTCGAGTTCTACGGCATGTACCCATTTGGTCACAAAAAGAGCTATAACAGAAGAGTCAGGCCTCGTGATGCATCGCTATATTCTGAGTACATACCACAGTCCCAAGCCGCAACGGCATGCTCGATACTCCAGTGGAATGCCGCCGTTTTGCGCATGAGCAAATGTCCTATCTTGACTGTCCTTCTTAGACCGTCAAACGACCGTCGCACCACATCAAGTAGATAAGGCGTCTTGATCATTTTCGTCGATGCAAACACCGCTACAGAGGCCTCAACAGAATCCGAGTCTCGAGATATCAAGCTCAAGCGATCGAGGCGGATAGCGGAACCGAAGAGTCGGATGTATGCAAGAGGGAGGATTGACTGACAGCTCGATATCAACGAAGGCTTGGCTGTGTGAGTCAATTCCTCTGGGTTAGTTTCGGCGCTCTCTTCTAGTAGCTCATGGTATCTCGCGAGAGACTGCATTGCCGAGTGAAGTAGTAAAGACGTAACGTCGGCACCTAGAATCGCGGATGAGGTCGGCGGAGCCACTTGGAATAGATGCCACGTATAGACTACAAACGCGTGTGTGATTACCCACACCGAGAATGAAGAGACGCGAGATCGGTTCTTTGGGCGACTAGAATCATCCGAAATGAGGTCCATGAGCATTTCACGCATGGTCAGATACTCCGGTTGATGACAGGTGGTTCGAAGCTCACGCCACTCGCTTGCTGTCCTGGCATTCCAGTGGCTCTCATCGTCAAAGGTTTCAAAGTCCAGGTCTTCGGCGGGATGAAAGCCTGGGTTGACATTGTAGATGATCATATTGAGGGTGCTGACGATGAAGATTCCACCCAGGGTTCTTTTTCGAGTCTCGTGTTGAATCCATTCAGGCCACGAGAGTGCTCTGCGGTCCGCAGCCTGCTCCTGGAGGGATTGGCGAATCGACTCGTACACCTGAGAGCATTTTTATGAGACAATGCCTTCAGAGGGGAGGATAGGAACTCAGCATACCAGGGTATAAAATCCGTTCTCGGACATAGCTGTGGACACCAGCTCGTCGTCACCGCTTAGAACAGTGAAAAGGGTCAATAATAGTTTTGTTTGCACAAACCAGATTGGGTAGTCGGCGTGAGACACTGAGCTATAACTTGCGGAGGTCATCTGCAACCGAGGTTAGCTAGTCTTTCCGACAGTCGTAGCGGACAACGTACCTGTTCGATGGAGCGTACAGTGATATCGTATAAACATTTCGCCCTCCGTCGGTCGAGGCGATACAATGCACCGATACTACACATGATGAGAAGCAGCGGACTCGGAGTTGTTGTCGGCGTAAAGGTTGGCCGGTGAATTATGGGGAAGTGGCCATGGAAACATTCCATGTAACTAGAGAGGAACCATTGGCAGAGTTTTTCCGTGGGAATCTCGTCGAGCTGGTTTTCTGGGACATGCCGTTGTACTAGATCTTGACAGATCCAATCTCGTACATGCACATCGTTGGTGAATGCTTCTTTTGAGCCGCAATAACTTTCCTTGGGCACTCGTGGATTCGTGGGTGTCGCGTTTGCCCGATGGTCGCGGGGGCTGGTACCTTGGACTCGCAGGGCTCCGTCGGGCATGGCAGCGTGTGGCTCCCTGGAGGTTCCAGCCATGCTCATCATAGGTGTTGCAGTCCAAGACAATTCCATCCAGTCGGGGAGCTCGATTTGATCAAATTGCGGGACGTCAAAGAAGTCATCGGGCAGAGGACCAAAGTCAAGCAGAGGCATGCCTAGCTGGGCCTCTGCGGAGTCTTGAAGACCCTGAGGATCCGGCATTACCGAGGTTTGTTGTTGCGGATCTTGGTGTCGTGAGTACTGGACTGGATATGACGGTTCACAATCCTGCCCATTCACACTCCAATTGTCTGGTGGCTCACTACCGACGTGGGACGCAATCGATCCGTTGGGGGAATCCATCGCAAGGCCATTATGAGACCTCGTTGAGGGGGAGACGTTGCGTGTGCGGCACACTGGCTCACTGGTCGACGTGCCCCGGGAGGGTGGCGTGGGCATGGAGCGGCGACGGGTAGTAGGCTGCGGGCCATTCATCATATCAATGGACTCAAAACGTGCGTTCTCATTGAGCGACGACGAGGGGGGTTCTAACAATGAATCGCGACGGATGGTAGGATGCTGAGCACAGTGCACCGTGTCCCCCTTGCTGAGCGATACGACCAAGGCTTCGGGCCGAGCATGAGAATTTGTCCGGGTACATTTGTCGGCATGCAATGTGCGTTCATGGCGAGTAACGAGATCTCTGATGATGACGAGGAAAAACGAGACGTAAGCTCAAGTACGAATAGCGGGAGGCAAGAATCTTACTTGCGTGAGTAGCTTTTCCGACAGTAGCGACAAGAAAATGGTTTCTCGAGTGTATGTCTCCGTTCATGCCGGATACAATGCTCGCTCCGCTTAAAGGCCTTGGGGCAGTGGCCGCACTTGTAGTGGCGAGGAGACTGGCTGGTAGGATTTTGATCGCCAGACGCCATGCTGATGACAGGTGAATGAATAGATCTTGAGATAAGTAAAAGAGATAGAAAGGAAATGGGGAGCAGGGTGGACATTGGAAATACCCCAGATTCTTGGAGGTGTCCAACCGGACGTAAAAACGCGGGGAAAAGGGACGCCACTCCCAGTAAGGAATGGCCGGTGGGCCAACCCTGTGATTATCACGGCTGCAGAGCGGAGGGATCAGTAATATTATTCCCACCTACTACGGAGTAATACGTAAGTTACCTATTGTAACGGTGTATCCAAGCCTTCAGGCCACAGGACAAACGAGTGGGCCGTAATCGTTATTGCAGAAATTTCAGAAGGTGTTTCAGTGGCCTGTACGACTTCAATCTACTATGGGTAACCAAGCCGTGACACAACTTCATAGAAATAATACAGCCATAGCACGACTAAATCATATATACCTGAGCTTTAATAAAACTCATGCTCTACAAATGACTAGCCTGATTCCCCGGAATTTCTCCACCCTCCCTTAGATGCCGGTACTTTTCGGGCCAGATGCCGGATTTTCCAGGTGCCAGGATACCGTTTGGGTCGACGGCGTCCTAGACGGGTTAGCCACGTCTTGATTTCATGCAGAGGAGTATAGAAATAGCTTACCTTGAGCTTCTCGATGAAGCGGTTGTAGGCGTGATTGTTGAAATCGCTCAAGCCCGCGATGAGATCTAAGTTCCCAACGTCAATAAAAAGGCGATTTCTCTTTCACAGCTCCGCTTACCCATGTGGTTAACGTGTGCGCGGTACATGCCATAACCTCGCTTCTTGCTCTCGGCGTGGAAGTTGTGGTAAAGCTTATGGATCTTGTTTCGATGATCGGAGTCTTCTTGGTTGAAGGTAAACATGTTGACCATGATGACATGCCGTTCGTGCATAAAAAAGTCCACCATGGGCTCGACTCCAGCTGCTTCATAGTGAGGTCTACAAGCACGTATCCACTCGAGAACCATCTTGCCCGAGCTGGGGATGATGGGGGCGTAGTCTCCATGGGCGGCCTTGCCTCCGCCTCCGCGTGGCAGCGCCCAGCCTACCAAGGGAAGACTCCAGAGGCTTGGGATGCCGACCAAGAGACTTCCGTTGTCGTTTGGAACAGCCTTGTTGTCAAGAAGCTCTCCATTCTCACCCTCGAAAAGGTTGCCGGCGAGGGTGGCTTGGGGAACTCTCTTTGCCACGATTTCCTTGATCTCTTCGAACTGAGCTTGGATGATCCTTTTTGGACCGTAAAGTCCCCAGCGTCCATGCCAGTAGTTCATGACCTTCTCCTTACGAATCTCCTCCAGCTTCCATGGAGGAATAGGGCCTTCGCCTTGCCAGTAATCGGACCTCCTTCCAAACATGGAGAGCTGCTCAAGAAGACTCATGACCCAGACGAGGTTGGGAATAACACCGGTCTGACGGAGGTGTCCTAGGACATCAACCAAGGGTTCAATATCCTCAAAAGCTGGAACGGCAATCGTGCATTCCATGAAAGCGGGCGGCTGTGGGGTCAGCCAGATGCTAAGCTTGGTGACGATGCCCAAGTTGCTCTGTAAGAAGAGACCCTCGATCGATGGACCGAAAGTGAATTTGGATAGGAAGGCTGAGGGCGAGCGCGTGATGCCGAATTGCCCTGTTCGCACGACATCTCCATCCGGGAGCAAGACCTCGAGCCCAGAAATCGACTGGTGATGGGCGGAATGAGAGCCGAAACCAGTACCACGGTCTAGAGTCTTCCAGAAGAAACACGTGTCAGCACAGAGAAGTCATGACTATTGACAAGATTCGAACGGATGCTTACATTACCAGTTACGCTTCCCCATCCCAGAGAGGGGGTACTTGGCCACACCCTTTTGCCATGCAAGGCGCAATAATCACCCAACTCCTTGAAACTCACACCTGGCTCTACAACGGCGTAGGAGAAGTCGTCGCTAACCTCGAGTACTCGGTTCATGCGATGAAGATCAAAGGCGACGGACCCGTTGACTCGCGCAGACGGTCCTCCGTAGCTAAATAATGACCATTAGCCTGTGCGCCTGGAACACAAGACCCAATCATTGAATAGACTCACCCTAGGTTCTTGCCTCTGGAAAAAGCCCAGATCGGGATACCGTATTTGTTGGCAACCTTGAGAGCCTTCTTCGCTTCCTCGAGTGAAGACGGACTAGGCGCGGGAGTATGTCAGTGCTGCTAAATTTCGATGCGTGCCGCGTTACCTACCAAACAGCCGCGCTCGGCATCCTCCTTCTCTCACTGTCGTCGATATAAATGTCGTAGGGATCGATATAGTGAGAGAGAGCATCTCCGATAAAGACATAATCTTTGCCGACCGCGTGGACAAACTCTACTAGGGCCTGCTCAAAGGTCTCCCTCTTCACGCCGGGGGGCAGCACAGACTCGATAGGGTAGCCTTTCGGGGCTGCAAACGTCGCCAAGTGAGCCTCTTCATAGTCAGGCTGAGCGTATGTGTCTTTGGGGGCGCGGGCCGTCATCTTTGGGTTTCGATTGCGAATTCAGTGTGTGAAGGACGAAGTTGTAATTGATGACGCTGTAGGAACCCATCGCATCTATTTGTAGCCATACTCCGAGGAGCGATGGCATGGTGGTCGGCGTAATGTGGAGGAGAGAGTAGTCTAGTGTAGTCGATGTGTGGAGAGTGGGTGAGAACCCGGAGACACCCCACACTCACTCCTCCACAGACTGCCTGATGGAGATGGCTTTTCTGGGGTAATGTCATGAGGTCAGCTTGGGCACAATGACTAGCTCTAGCCATGATAGTCATTATCTCTACTGAGGCAAGTCGGTTTATCTTGCGCCGACACACATCAACACGTTTGTAACTGCACCCTTGTTCGTCATTACCGCCGTTCTAGGAGCGCCGCAGACAATCGTTTGCCCATACCAGATTACCTCTAAGCGACACCCGCGTGAGCAATGATGCACCCCCCGGAGCGGTCGACGACCATGCTGGCTGCAGTTGTCGAGAAGTTCGGCGACTCATACCGAATGAGACGCATCTCACGACCCTCGTCGCCTCAAGGCCAGGACATACTGGTCAAAGTCCTCGCCGCCTCATACTGCCACACGGACGCCGTGTTTGCCTCTGGTGGGCTATCCCAGACCTTGCCACGCATTGGCTGCCACGAATTCGCTGGCAAAGTACTCGAGGTCGGGCCAGACGTCCCAAAGACTCGTGGCATCTTTGCCGGCCTTCACGTCGGTGTCCCAGGCCGGGCCTATCATCCATGCGGCATGTGCTACGAGTGCCAGAATACAGGCTCTGATGAGATAGGCTACTCTCCGTACTGTCCACTGGCAGGCAACTTAGGCTTGACCCAGGATGGTGGATTTCAGGAGTTCTGTCTCGTCGATAGCCGTCAAGTCGCGCCTCTTCCCGAGGGCCTCTCGCCGCTACAGGCAGCACCGTTAATGTGCGCTGGGCTTACTATCTGGTCAGCCTTGCGTCATGACGCGGTGCAACGCGCAAACACAGTGGGAATACTTGGCGCTGGCGGAGGGCTTGGGCATTTGGGTGTTCAGTTCGCTGCACACCTAGGCAAAAGAGTCCTGGCTATTGATGCGAACGATGCAGCATTGGTGCATCTTAAGCAAGTCAAGCATAGCCTGGGCTTTGCTGGGACCTCGGTTCACGTGGTAGATGCACGTACTGTGAATGTGAATGAGACCAAAGGCATCTGGGAGAAGTCACCAGCAAAACTTCCCACCGAGATCGGCTTCGATGCTGTCATCCTGCTACCGGAGTCGCAGAAGGCTTTTGACCTAGGAGTGCAGCTATTGAGAAATCATGGCACTATGATTGTACTTAGCTTTCCGAAAGAGAAGCTCTCCGTTAGTGCTCATGACTTGGTCTTTCGAGATATCAGGCTTGTTGGAAGCTTGGTCGGAAGAAACACGCAACTCAGGGAGATGCTGGAATTTGTTGTAGAAAAAGGGGTGAAAGCTTCGGTCAAGGCATATCCCTTTGAGCTGCTTAATGAGCTAGTAAGGGACAGTAAGCAAGGAGTAAGCGGGAAACTGGTCATCGACATGACTCTGTAAATAGACAACAATAGTCAAGTTCACTGTGAGCACTGGATGGAAACATGCTATAACCGTATCTGAGTGAGAAATTCCGCTTCCATCACTACGAAACATCTGGCACATTTCCTGTCTCACTCGACATCAACGAACCCTTTGCCTTCGTCCCACACCATAAGCTTTTCGTCACGCCTCAATCCTTGGACGAGCGGCTCACGACCAGGGCTGTCACCCTTAGGAAGTTCATTTAGAAAAGCCCATCTTGTATTATCCTTGTACCCAACTGTCTTCCAGTTATTGATGTCTTGATCTGGGTCGATGTTGCATACAGGTAGCGTTTCAAACAAGGCGGCGTCGTGGGCGAGGCAGATGAAGACTCCTGGATGGGCATCCAATATTCGTAACTTTTCGATGCTAGCCTGCGCAGCGTCACCGTGTATGTACACTGTCCCAGGAAGCCTAGAGACCTTGTAGAAGGGACTGGTACGAGAGACATCGGAGTCCTCCTCAGAAAGTGTCCCTGCGGCGGGATGATGGGCCGTAAACACGGAGCAAGGGCAAGCGCTTGGATAATAAGAGTCGAGCTGGCCGCTGGGTATACTTTCAGGCAACGGCAGATAAGGAGTTGGCCGGAATGCTCCAGCAAAGTGGCAAGCGTCAGCACCCATAAAAATGAACGTATCCGACGTCGTCCTTGCGAGCCCGCAAATGTGTCCGAGAGCATGCTATCACGACGTGAGCTCAAGAGTCGAAACATGGCTTGAAACGCAAATACGAACCCCAGGAACATCTAGGAGGTAGAAAGAACCGTCTCCGAAGTAATCATGAGCAATGAAACCGGCAACTGACGTGTCGAACTCGGGCTCGTGGATTCGATGCCCTCTGTTAACAGGCCCAGAATTAGCCACCGGTGGAAGTGGTCTTTTTAGAAATATCCGACCTCAGATCACTTGCCAGTACTGGGCTGTTTGGCTTCTCCGGCCAACCTGGGGCAAATTCGGCAGTGAAGCCTGGCCCTACGACAATATCGACGGAGGGAGGGAACTTGGATCCATCTCCAATATGGTCCCAATGCCAGTGACTCCACACAATCGACTCTGAGCAATGCGCCATATTAGCCAATGTTTAACGTTAATAATATGAAGGGGTTTCTCATACTAAGATTCGCTAGATCAAAGCCTGAACTGGCTAGGATCTCGTCCACACCGTGGTCGACCTGCATCCCCACAAGGTTACTGGCAATCATCTTGTTGGTCTGAGGTGAGCCATTCTAAAAGTCCTTTCGAGAACCACAATCAAACAAAACATATTCAGTCCCAAGATACGTCTTGTGCTCAAGCAGAAAACACATGGTGTTGAGGTTGAGCGTTGAGTGGTTGGTGATTGGAGGCTGGATAAAGACGGCAGCATTGCAGACCATGCGTGTCGTCGTGTCGATCGCCTGGACTCGCACTGTGGATGAGGAAGCAGGCAGATCCAGGCCTGGAACTGGAACAGGCTTAATCTCGTGTGTCATGATCATCAGTGTGGATGGGCGAAAGGACGTAACTTGGGATGGAACTTGTTACGGGCACAGTACAACCTTGCTGCTTTAGGGACATCTCAAGGCTTTATTTGTCCTCGAACCGAGGATACCTGGAAAACTCCACATTCCCCACCTTCATAACTAGGAGTAATGGCGTTGAATTGGCCTTAGATCAAGCTTGGGGATAATGCCATGTCACTTCGCTCCATCCTCAACTCCCCCTAAGTACCTGAATACCACCCTACAATCTAGATCTTTGCAATCCGGAGCCTCACTCGCAGCTGTATACACACCCAACACGGTTGATCCCAGAGCGTTTCTTGAACCCAGCCTTCTTGCCATGCTGACAGCTAAAGAAACATCCTTTTTCATTAGCTGTACTCTAAACCCTCCTTTGTATCCATTGGACGCAGGCGCCTTTGGAGAAACTCCCGGCACGGGGTTGAACCTGTCACATATGGTATTTTGGGCCGTCCCAGCGCCGAAAACGGATGCCAGGACACGAGCGTCGACACCCGCACGCATGCCCATATCCATTGCCTCGGAACAGGCGATTGCAATGGCTCCAGAGAGATAATTGTTGGAAAGCTTCGCTGAGAGACCGAGAGATGGTCCACCACAGGGGATCACCTTGCTGCCCATGGTGGAGAGGAGAGAAGTCAAGCGAGAAAGATTGGGATCCGACTCGGAGCAGCCGAGGAAGAATGCCATTGAAGCATCGACAGCCCCGATCACTCCGCCGCTGACAGGGGCGTCATAGAACAAGCTATGTGGAGACTTCTTCGACACTTGGTCCTTGATATATAGATTGGTGCTCGTATCGATCGTGGAAGAGTCGATCAGGAGCTTGGCCGTGGAGGTGGAAAATGCGCTGAGAATTCCCGAATTTGGATCAAGGTACGCAGACCTGACATGAGCGCCTTCGGGGAGCATTGTCAATATCACATCCTGTCGCAGGAAAGCTGTTAGCACGAGAACAACTATGGACCCTTCATCTTGCACTTACGCATGTCTTAGCGACTTCTTTGGCGCTTGAACATTTAAAGATCGAATTAGGGAACAGGGTCACCGTCTCGTCGACCACCGTCGTGACGATATCGTAGACGTGTATTCGAGATCCTCTAGGCAACTTCTTTGCGAGATTGATGACCATCGGGCTTCCCATTGCACCAAGGCCGATGAAGCCCACCAGAGTGGCCGGCGAGTCTTGGACCAGTGACGCCATGGTCATTTTTGCTTCCACCGACTTCAGTTTAATGGCTTGATCTGAATACGAACAAAGTCTTAGAGCCTGACTTCTTATATGTCAACTATCCGAGATACATAGCAGTGACGTACAGCGTGTAAGGATGGAGCCCCGAGCGTGGGGTTGGGCTACCAGGAGTTCAAGGTCCGGAGGCAATGCGACACTCCATGTGGGGGGGGGGGGGGTCATTGAAGAGGTACTTCATGTTTAACACGCTGTCTTAGCAGCTTGTATTTGACTCTTCAACACGCAAAACAGTAAAAAAAAAAAAACAGATCAGGTTACTATGACGCACTCAACAGTCCAGGTTCATGCCCTCTCCGGAGGCCGATTCACTCTTCCGGAAACCCAATTCGTGAGCCCAGCATCTAGCACGGCCCGCAAGACAGTCCCGTCGCTGTGCTTTCTCATCCAGCATGCTTCTCCCACGACGGGCGAGACGACGCGCATCGTCTTTGACCTAGGCGTGCGTCGTGACCCGAGCCGCTATTCAGAGCCCATCCGCCGTCATATCACCACCCGGGAACCCTTGACAACGGATCCCGACGTTGTCAAGAGTCTCAAGCTGGGCGGGCTGAACCCGGACGATATCGACTATGTCATCTACTCTCACGTAACCACGCCCTTCATCCGCTTCCCTTGAGACATCTGTCTTTCTGACCATGAGACCAGGTTCACTGGGATCACGTCGGCGAGCCGACCGACTTTTGCCGTAGCTCCTTCGTGGTTGGGCATGGATCTCTTGACTTGCTACAGGGAAATGCATCAAATCTACGCGGAGGTCATTCATTTTTCGAATCAGACCTGCTTGACCCAAATAGAACTATACAGCTCCCAGATCCAGAAGCATCCTACACAGCACGAGATGAATTGCAAGTATCCGGCATCAATTTTGGCGGGCCGTGGCGCAAGTTTGAGAGCTTACCCTCAACCCTGGATATATTTGGGGACGGAAGTCTTTACATCGTCGATGCCCCCGGCCATCTTCCCGGACACATCAACCTTCTTGCACGCACCCGTGAAAACGAGAGTGACACCAAATGGATCTACCTTGCTGGCGACGCCTGTCACGATCGCCGCATCATGCGCCACGAAAGAGAGGTCGGACAGTGGCAGGATGCCCAAGGCCAAACATGCTGCATCCATGCTGATCTCGAGAAAGCCAAGGCTACGATGGAGAGGATTAGGGAATTGGAGATGAAGGGCGTTGAGACTATCTTTGCGCATGATGTGGAGTGGGAAATCAGGAACAGGGATGGCCATCGTTTTTGGGGGAGTTGATCAGCTGGCCTGACTTTTGGGGGATCTAGGAGAAATGTTTCTACAGATCCAATGACTCAGAATACGAGAATTGTGTCTAATTCACCTGAGTCAACTCCAACTTAATCCACAGAACGCCTCCATCTCTACCTTGACCTGTCCTGTCCAACCCTTCAGGTGGGATGCATGGTGAGTATGTGGGGTATCTTGGAACCCCACGTTCTGTGAATAGGGCGTGTAATGATGGCCATGACGGTTCTCATGGAGCTGCTTGGCAAGAGAATCAAACCCCACTCTGCATCCAGTCGGTCACCATTCTTTCTCTAATCATAAGTGTCTTCATGTCAATTGAGGTAGGTAGTATAACTGTTGGTGAGTGGGGACTTGTCTCTTCAGCGCTGATCATCCATCATCCCTCTACGCAAGCCGGAACAGCACGCTTCCCGTATCAACTCTTGCACACTCAGACCGCACCAGCCTTTTCTAACATCGTGCCGACGCTCTGTAGCTCAGACACCATGTCATCCAGCCAGCAGGAAACAAATTTGAAGGCCAAGTTCATCTCCGAACTAGGGCAGGATGTCTTTCATTCTGGTTGGAAATCGATCCTTGCACTAGACCCACGATTCTTCAGCGCAAGCCTGTCCTTAGTTCGTGTACCACATCAGAAAACAACTCTATCGCCGAAGGAGCAGGCTTTTGTTGCGCTTGCTGTTGACAGTGCTGCGACGCATCTCTACACTCCAGGAATCCATACGCACATCAAGACTGCATTGAAAGAAGGCGCTAGTGTGGATGAAGTGATGGAGGTTCTTGAACTGACCAGCACCCTCGGCATCCATGCCTGCAATGTCGGGGTTCCAATACTGGTAGAGGTTCTGAAGGAGGAAGGGAAATTCCTGGAAGAGGTCACCAAGCCATACGACGAGAGACAGCTGCAACTGAAGAAAGAATTCACTGCTAAAAGAGGATATTGGCATGATACTTGGGAAGAACTCTTGAGGCTTGACCCCGAGTTCTTCGAGGCTTATTTGGAGTTTTCTGGCGTACCATGGGCCAGTCTAGACGACGAAAGAGATGAAAAGAAGGGGTACCTAACACCCAAGGTGAGTTCATTTGAAACTTTTAAAAAAGGCATATCGAAACTAACTCAAGTGTAGATGAAGGAGCTTATCTACTGTGCTTTTGATGCAGCATCGACCCATCTGTACGTCCGCGGGCTCAAGCTACACATGAGAAATGCCCTTGGGTATGGTGCTACGCCGCAGGATATTCTACACGTCTTGGAGATTGCAAGCCAACTCAGTTTACAAACAGCTTTTGTGGCAGGTCCCATTCTGCAGGATCTGTCTGGAGAGGTTCATTCTGAAGCGCAATAGATAGATGCCTGTAGAAATAATGCATGTATTTAACCTCAACTTTGTCACATTGAGATCCAGGCATTCTTTAACAGAGGAGACTAAGCACGAAGACTGGTGACATTTGTCTCATTTTTGATGCTGTGGATAAAAGCAGTGACACTACTCAACACATGAACTTCTCTAAAGTGCCCTCTTTATGCTACCTTACGGAGACTCTGCCCTCACTCCGCCTTGTTTCCAAGCTCCCTTGCCTTCTCGCCTGTCTCATCCATCTCATTGAGTACTCTCTCGGCAATCTTCATAGCCTCCACGCCAGCCGGGACACCACAGTATGTAGTGCAGTGAAGGATAGCTTCACGGATCTCAAGCTCTGTTAGGCCATTGTTCCTCGCTCCTCGAACGTGAACAGCGAGCTCTGGTCCACGGTTAAGAGCCATCAGCATACCAATGTTCAGCAGACTCCTCTGCTTCTTTTCCAGACCGGGCCTTGTCCATGCGTACCCCCAGCACCACTCTGTAACGAGCTCTTGTCCGGGCTTGGAGAACTCGGTGGATCCGTTGGCGAGGGCGCGATCGACATAGGCGTCGCCGACGACGCTGCGGCGCATCTTTAGGCCCTGCTCAAACAGCTCCTTGTGGAGCGCGTCGAGCTTGCTGTCCTGACTCATGGTGGTAGATGATAGAATTAAGTCCAGTATCGGTCGGAAATGTGCTTCTTATGTCGTTTAAACGAGGAGAGAGGAAGGATATCTCGGGGGGTTGGTCAGCCTGGCGTGAACAGGTCAAGAATAGAGAGGTCGGTTACCAGAACAGAACAGCCAGGGCAATAGGAAGAGAATGCGGTTGCGTATTTCCAGTAGCAATATTGAAAAAAGGCCGCTAGATATTATGAAGAAGGTTGGTACTTGAAAGAAGTCGGACATTGGTTATCTGCTACCGAAGGTGTGGGGCATCGTGGGGGATCTTGCAGCACAACGCAATGTGGAGAGACATTGGAGTTCCCCTTTAACCACCCCCAGTATGCCCACCCCGCATAGCCAGAGAGGCATACGAGTTGCAATGTTAAAGAAGACCTCGAATAGTCAGTTTTGAAACGGTCAATGTGTTAAGACTCTAAACTGATTGCCTGTGTCTCATCTTACAAACAGCCATGACTGCCACCTCAGGTTCAGACATGCCTGCCTACGTCGTGGTCTCGGCCTTGGACGCCGGCCACATTACACTTCCCGAGAGGCTGTTCGTGACCGACGCGGACCCCAACCTCAGGGTAACGGTGCCTTCGCTCTCGTTCCTCATACAACATAAGCCCTCGGCTCTTACCACCGGCAAAGACCAAAAGACGACCCGCATTGTCTTTGACCTGGGTGTGAAACGTAATCTCACAAGCTATCGAGAGATGCAGCTCGCTCATGTGGCCCAGAGACAGCCCATCATAACGGATCCAGACTGCGCTGAGAGTCTATGCAAGGGCGACCCCTATAGTAGAGCTTTGGACGGGAACTCCGATCAGCAACTTCTAGACCCAGGCAAAGATATTGACTTTGTCATTCTTAGTCACGTCCATTGGGACCATGTCGGCACGCCGTCAGACTTCAATAATGCTACCTTCATCGTTGGATCAGGCACCCTGGACCTTCTAAGGAACGGTGCCGGGCCTCTCTACCCAGCCGAACTGTTCAACCAAGACGAACTGCCACGACTACGAACAGTCGAACTCCCACCAGCCAAGAGGCACCACAGCAATGAGTACGACGACACTCCTCACACCCCAAAACACACCGACATACCCGCCGAGAGTGTGGCAAATCTACCCCAATCGGCCAGTCAGTGGGTGTGGCAACCGCTGTCTGTCTTTCCAAACACCCTCGACTTCTTCGGTGACGGGAGCCTGTTTGTCATTGACAGCCCTGGCCATCTTTACGGCCACGTGAATCTTCTTGCCCGCCTCTCAGAAGATAGATACCTTTATCTAGGCAGCGACTGCTGCCATGACCCTAGAATTCTGAGCGGGGAGAAGAATATCGCAATGTACGACGACGGCAGAGGAGGCGTTAGAAGTGTTCATGTGCACACTGAGACCGCGAAAGCAACCTTGAATAACATCTCTGTCTTCTTGAGGGATAGGGGTAGCAGGAATGCTCAGATAGAGGTTGTCCTGGCGCATGATAAGGTGTGGAGGGAGAAGAACCGACACAGGTTTTGGCCAGGAATGCTGTGATTGGCTTGATCGCCATAACTCTTGAGACAATATTCGCCTTTACTCCTTGCGACATGAGCTCCAATTGATATCATGCAATCACTAAACCACTCTTTGCTCTTGAAAGTGAACCAGCCAGAGCAGCCGTGAAGATGCAGGGTTTACGGGTAATGGAGTCTGAGATCTAACTTCAAGTGATGAATATACAAGATACGGCTAGTGAAATCCTACAGGCCGATCAGATCACTTCTAGCCGCGGGGTCCTGCAACACCCCACATCCCTCGCCGGCGTGGTTGAGGCTATCACCGAGTGTGGGGTAATAGGTGCTAAGACGTTATAATTGCCGCTATTTGGTGTAAAGGAACTGTCTTGACAAGACTCTGCATCGTTCTGTACTCCCATTCCCCAAGCTGGTCAATTGAACCTCATCTGGAGAGCAAGCCGCCATTGCCAGTCACTACCCACCATAGCCAAGAGCAAGGACAAGATGGCTGCTTCACCATCAGACACGGTGGCATTCATTGGTCAGAGACCCCCCTCCAAACCGGGTGTGAGAAGTGAACTAACCTAGTTTCAGGCCTTGGGGTGATGGGTTACCCAATGGCGGTGAACCTGCAGGCCGGTTTGGGCTCGGACCAAACACTGCTCATCTGCGATACAAACCTGGAAGCCTTGGAGAGATTCAAAGCCGAGGTACGGGGCAGGGCGACAGTCAAGATTGTTTCCAACGGCTTTGAAGCGGCCAAGGCAGCAGTAAGAGATATTCTATCCTCTTAAATAGCTGGTCATCTTCTGACAACCTCAGAATACAGTTTTCACCATGCTGCCAGGGTCTGGTGCGGTTAAGTCGGTCTATTTGGACCCTCAAACTGGCATCCTCGCAGGCGCTGTAGCAGCTGCAGAGGACTCGGGACAAAGCCCAGAACGCAAGATTGTAGTCGAATGCGGAACAATTGAGACCGACTGCATCCATTCTGTCACAGTTTCGTGCCGCGAAGTGTCCGTTTCCAAGCTCTCGAATACTCTTGTCTTCGTCGATGCACCTGTTTCAGGCGGACCCATGGGCGCTAGTGCTGGTACTCTCACCTTTATGGTGGGTTGCCCACCATATTTGTCACAGGAAGTATTTCCCATTGTCAAGTCGTATCTGGGGCACATGGGCAACCGAGAGGGCATATTTCTATGCGGAGACGTTGGAGCGGGCACAGCGTTCAAGATAATAAACAACTATCTAAGCGCCATCACGTCTCTAGCCGCATCCGAAGCGCTCAACATTGGCGTGAAGGCCGGCCTAGACCCTAAGACGCTCACCGATGTCATCAATGCCAGTGGCGGCCAGTGTTGGGTCACAAGCAAGAGCAACCCAGTCCCGGGGGTTCAGGCCAACGTTCCGAGCAGCCGGGGCTACGAGGGAGGATTTAGAATTGAGTTGTGTGCCAAGGTGCTGGGCATGGGGACTAAGTTGGCCGAGAGTGTCGGGGCGAAGACTATCTTGGACAAACCGACACAGCAAGCATTCAACGAGGCAATGGGGGATGAAAGGTACTCTGGAAAGGATGCAAGGGTCGTTTACCAGTGGCTAAATAAGTCTACATAGATTGCATTGGTCATCATGGCTTGGATATGTCGATAACTGTATTCCTATTCCTAGGTTTCCTCTATCTGCTCTTTAGGTGTTCAATGCGGTTTATTTACTTAGAAATGAAGGCCTCAAGTTCATTAAAACAGAGAGGAATTAATCCGACTTATTAACTCACCCGGCCGCCATTCTGCTACAAAAAGAATGCCAAGTTTACCAACGAGGGTATGCCCTTTCCCTTGAATCCATAGTGGTTCGTCAAAGAGATACAGACCTGAATAAACACGTAAGACAATCACAGGAAAATGTCGTACACTATGAGAACAGGGTAAGTAGAAAGTTTACAATGTAGTAAGCCGCTCTGGTTGAATGACACGTCACGTTTAGTCCAGACTGCACCGAGAATGCGGTGTGGTTGATTTCCTTCTACACTATGACTAAGATGCTGGTGTTGGACGCTCGATTCTTCTCTGCCAAAGCAAGAAAGCCTACTTGTAGTATTGGGTGAAATCATGCTCGATCGCCTTGACCGCCTGCATCATGGTTAGTTTTCCAAGTCATTCTGTTATTGGGTAGAAATATGGCAACACTCACATTTTGGAGCTCCTGGGAGTATGCTGGATCAGTCTCTGCTCTCTTGAGCATCTGGAAGAAGCCATCTGTCTCGACAGCTCGCTCAGGATCCGTCTCGAACAACCTGCGCAAGTTGGAACTCGAAACTACATCAATGACATCCAGCCACTTTTGTCGCCTGATCTCGTTGTATTTGTCCAGAATCTTAGCATCTGCCTTGTTCTCGTACATGCCTCGGAGACAGTCATATAGTCCGCCGACATCGACGATCCCTCCGGTAAGACCCAAGCCACCGCTGTTAGAATAGTTAGCATTAAGACTCTGACTATTTGAGTACCAGTCGACTTACAAAGGGTTACAGAGATGCGCAGCATCGGCTGCAAGTAGGAATCGCCCTTCACGCATAGACGTGGCCAAGCGTTGGTGGACCTTGTAGGGGCTAAAGTTGACGAGCTTGTAGTCAGATGGACTCGGATGACCAGGCAGCATGTCTCTGAACTTGGCAGGCTGACGCTCCCGTAATTGCTCAAATGTGAGGCCGGGAAGCTCACCGTAACTCACTCGCCATAGTCCATCTTTTTTGATCTTAGCGGCCATGTAGTAATGCTCGGGGTGCACAATGAAATTTGAGTCATTCCATTTGAACTGGTCAAAGTCGTAGTACACCTGCGGAAATAGTCAGTGTCCCGGGGTATTAAAACACTCATGGTTGAGAAGACGAACATTTGTTGCTACAATCTGTTCGTCCCAAGTCCTGCCCGGGAACTCCGAGTCACCAAAGAGCGAACGGCGGATCTGACTGTTGGCTCCGTCGCAACCAACGATATAATCGGCGTTGAGCTTCTTCTCGCCATCAGGGGTTTCGGCGACTACCCAGGCCTTGTCCTCGTTCTGACCGATGCTAGTGACCTTTGAGTCAAACAGAATTTTGACGTTTCTGTGTTTCAAGAGATGCTTTCTAAGAATTTCACCAAGTTGATCCAGTGGCAGACAGACCATGCGGTCAGGGTCGTCAGATACGTTTCCGGCATCCAACGTCACTATGGGCGTGCCATCTAACTTGCGCCAGGTGAGGCCTGCTGGCATGAATCCTCGCTCACGAAGATCATCACCGACGCCGGCCCGGTTGAGCTCATGCATCGAAGCTGCAGGATAGTGCGTCGCTCGCGGGTTCTTATCCAGGTCGCTCTTCATATCAAGAAGGGTAACAGGGATTGAACTCTGCGCAAGCATCAGGGCTAGAAGAAGCCCCGATGGCGCCGACGATTATAACCTCCCATTAAGGTCAGCTTGAGGGTCAATGCTTGAACGTTGGTTCGGGAGTTAGGCTTACATCATTAAAGCCGGGAGTAGGCGATGACATAGTGTGTATAGGGGCGGTAGGGAAGCTAAAGAATTTACTGATTATGGATCGTGACTATGAGCAAATCCAATGGTCCGGGGGTAATAGTCAAAGTTATCTACTTGTTACCGCTCGATACGCCCAGAGTAGTCCTGTGTCTAATTGTAGGAGCTTTGACTAACACTCGCCCGTTTGGGGACTCGTATCCCCACATGTACAACTACGAAAAAGGGACTCCCCACATTGGATAGAGTTGACGTGGAGTAAGCGTCTAAACAGACAGAGTCAAACAGAGTGGGGTTATTTGCCCAGGAATGGGGAACTAGTGAATTGCTTGATAGAGGGCCGAAGGAAGAAGGAGATCATTGGGGGATATCCCGCTCACGTCGGGGCGAGCCCAAGTCTCGAAGCTATAGTAACTAGGCAACATTCTACTCATTTTCTAGGGCTTTCCTAGCGCTGTCGAACGTTGAACACCCTGGCAGCCCATCCTTATCCCATACTTATCACATATGTTAAGTATTTCCCTCATTCAATCGTCCATGGAATGTCAGAATTGCGCAAGGCGTCAGACCTTCAAAGCTATGCTCAGACTCAGCCTTGATCCTACCATTTCCGAGAAACGTCCATAGATTATTGTCCAGATAGTCAATATCATAGTTCTCCCGCCTTGGATCCTTCAAAGATCCGCGGGCCAACAAAGGGGATAGGCAGGAACCCATGCGACAACGCTTTGGGCTAGGAGGATTCATGTCAGCCTAACAATTGTACGGACAGTTGTTTCTGTGGCTATGGGAGACGTACAGTCCTCTTGTAGTACCCAATCCTATTAAGTATGAGATATACGGTCAGTGCGACCAGAATTGCCTGGGAGATTGACACAGAGTCGGAGCGAGAGATGATCCAAGAAGCAAGGGGTAAATCCCCTGCCTAACTGGTGGGATTAGTTGCCATTGTCGTTGCTAGTATCAGTCGATAGAGTAAAAAGACGGTGCAGTAGCAAAGTGGGTGTGCAGGTAAATTGAAAGAGCGAGGGTTTATAATCAGAGGGATATGTCCGACATAGGTAGATGGAGTTGCGCGATGTCAGCTTGCTTGACTCAGCGCGATACCTGGACCCTGATACTTTTGTCTAAGGCCCTGGTTCTTTTCGTGATTAAGATCGACTCTTTTACAGCCTGTTATCTATTCTAATTTACCTTTGAATAACAAGAATCTTCGTAAATTACAACTTCAATGCTAGTCGAATTGCAAGTTAATCGTGTCCCAAACCCATCGTGTTTTCCTCTTCTCTCGCTCCCAGCCAGGTGTCCAGTGGAGCCATGGTGCCATGTAATACATCCGGTCCCTCACATCCCCCTTCGGCGTTGACATGAGTCTCAGCATCTTTTCCATACCTTCTGGTGTCTTAAGCTTCTTTTCCACCCTCTCATCAATCTCATCAACGCCGGCTGCGAGATCAAGGACTGTGGCAGCAATGCCTGCCGCGATGGGGGTCGCAAAGGACGTCCCGGACATTACTACACTCTTGCGTCTTACCAAGGTCTTCCCATTATTCACGAAATTCTCTCTTTTCATCAAGTCCAAGCCCATCCCCAGTGTCATAAAGTTGAAGCCGCTCCCAATTTCGGGGTTGATGCCGCTGTCTTGACTGTTCCCTTCTGAGGCATGAACGCAAATCACGTAAGGATTGTCTCTGGCTGGAAATGCACGTGGCTCGTTCTTCCCGCTGTTGGAAGCAGCTGCAAACATGAGACGTGGTGAGGCTTTCCGAATCGCCGCCTCGACCTCGTGCACGATGTTGTTGTACGCCTCCAAGGCCGATTGTTCCTTTGCCTGGTCTCCATCGTCTCTAGCAGCTGGGCGAGTAAGCCCAAACGACATAGAAATGATATCCACGTCCCATTTGCTCATGGAGTTCTCGATAGCCTGTAGAGTTGCTAGTGTTAGTATATCGGTCGGTAGTTGCCAAAATCTCCAATCCAGCGACGCCACCGAAGAATCTTACCCTGGCTATGTTCTTGGCCTCATAATCCTTCACAGCATTCTTGTTGAGCACCTTTTCGATATAGATATCAGCTTCAGGGGCCGACTTGTGCAGAAGATAGGCGCAGTTAGTTCCGTGCAACCCATCGTCTTCGTCTTTTGCATCAGCACCAACCCAGCTGTAACACCACTCCTCCCTAATGCGGCCCTTTTCCTTAGCATCCACTATGCCCGCATGACCAAAGTCAACTCCAGTGTTAATGACAGCTATTCGGACTCTGCGTGGACGTTCGTCTCCAGACTCGGTGCTGCGATCGGTGACGAAACGCGCGTACGACTTGTGGGATGTTTCAAGACATGCCAAACTCCTCGGCCCTTTCGGTTTTGAAACCGTCAGTAACTAATTTATACTGCTAAAGATAGGAAGAAAGCTCACGTCGAAGATCCCATCGCTAGGTTACTGTCGAATAATCGGATATTGGAATGACTCGGTTCTGCAGATGCTCTCCCGGCAACAGTAGTGGTCGAGGGGCTCTGGGGAGTACCATTCCCATCGATAGATAGCCCTGAAAGAAGTGGAGGATCCGGTGTTGGATCTTGCGCTAAAGTTGGATTATTAGGGGCGATAATGCTCTTCAGAGTCAACCTGTCGTCAATTTTGACGAGAATAGTGTCAAATACCAGTTGCTACGCAAGGTCCATCTTCTGGCTTGACTGATTTTCCATTAAGTGGCTCTGATACTCTGTGTGGAAGTCCAGACAGCCCAGGGCGGCGTGTAAAAAAGGCAATACCTCACGATCGACTTTTGCGCCGCAAGTTGCTCTTCGGATATAGCCTTCGATCGCTTCTCGGAACCGATTCCATGCATCCCAGGAAACTGAAGTGGAATCTTTGTCGACTCCTAGGCTAGCGAGATTGTCCCCCTCTGCGATTTGCAGCAGAGCCTTGGCGAATAGCACAAACTGGAGAGAAGGTTCTGACTCATCAAGATCGTCAATGCTTCCCAATGAGTATGTATCAGAAAAGGAGAGGGCTTTTTGATGACCGGGGCAACTTGTGTTGCAAGGAAGTGAGACAAAAGGTGTGTATGTGTCCACGGATTCCAAAAGGCGAACCTGCTTGGGATCCCAAGTCTCGAAAATGTGATCCGAGTCCAAAGATAGCATCAAGCCGAGAACCAGCTTGACGGCCAGAGTCTTGCGCTCTTCTATATCAATGTTGCCACCCACACAGGATGTGTTGAACCATTGGTTGAAAGACATTTCCTTCCTGAGTCGACCCTGTTCGATTAGACTCCATAGACTATGATTTGGGAAACCTTTCCCATATGTTCGAGCTTGCTGTAGCCTTGACGGTATATGAATTGGTATCGTAGCTGGAATAGTAGGCGTGTAGTGTTCAGACACGTAGAACTCCAGGTCCATTCTTCGTTGGTATGAAAAGCGGAGTGCCTCACAGAACTTTTTCTCTCTATAAATACCTGCATGTTCTGGCCTTTCAAACATAGCTTGAGTCTTGACGAAACGAAATCGTGTGGGGACAGGGGGTCCTTACTACAGAAAAAACATTCTAGCATGTTGCCATATGTCAAGCAAACCCTGCTCTGCGTTATTCTGCATTCTCTGCAGGATCTGCTTCTTTCGACTAAACACATGGTGAAAAAGAGCGGAACAGGCAGAGTTTCTGTCGCCTTTGTCGAGTCCCAATTTGACACCTCCTCCCACCCAGGAAGTTGTAGCAGAACCTCGTGTTTAGGGTGCGTGCAGGATCCGATATGTGATAAGACAGCACGACAGGCAGCTTCTGTCTGATGTTGGAATTTTCGAAGTAGGGAAAATGAAGCAAAAGAATCGCCCGAGGCTGGTCTTTTCGTGGTAGGCTGCCAAGCGAGGTCGTCTAGGGAACCTGCTGACATCTGCAGCGCGTCGACAAAACTATTAAATGAGAGAAAGAATGTTGCCATCTCTATCGACTTCTCGACCTCTTTGTTGACTCATATCGCGACTATCATTTGTGGGCAGATTGGTGGCTGCCACCTCCACCTAGGTAGCACAAGTTCAGGACGGTTACAGCAGCCCGAAAGACGTATTCATCGATGCTTCTCCAGTTGTTAAGCCGGCGATCCCAAGCATCCCTGCAGGGAATTAATGGGACATCCATACGCCACGGATCTCAGAGCCGTCAAGGCTCAATTCGAAGATACCGCCGGTAGCCTTCCAAGGGGAGTGTACGATTGGATCTTTGACGATGCCCGCTTTCGAAAATTCTTAGCTGATCCGCAGCCTCAGGTGCTTTGGATTCATGGCACCACAAGATGGGGAAAAGTCATGTTGCTCTGTGGGATCATCGATGAGCTTTGCCAAGTTACCGACAAGGCTATATCTTATTCCTTCTTTACAGGCACCAACAGCGGTATTGAAAGTGCCGCAGCTGTGGTCCGCGATTTGATTCATCACCTCGTCGTGCAACGGCCATCGCTCCTCGAACATGCCAGAGGCAGTAACGAGCTGCCAGGGACAACCCTCTCCGATGAGCTTCATTCCTACCAAGGCTTATCCAGAATACTTCGGGTCATGCTAGATCTTGAGTCGATGACTGATACCGTCTTTATCATCGATGATGTAGACGAGAATCTTTTCGGACTCCTCGCCCCCTCATGCTTGCGATTTCCCTCTAAATGGGTCTTGTCAGCCCGCAGCACAATGAGTGTGAGATCAGCGTTAGATCTCTGGGAGCATAGCGGTGTCGCAGAGATAGATTTGGACTTGGCCCAGGATCGAATCTCCCAGGCCATCAGCGCATACGCCGACTACAGAGTAAAGGCCCTGGCAGTACGAAAGAATTATGATGATTTGATGAGGAGAAACATCTATGACTACCTGGTTTCCAAAGCCGGTGGCAGCTTCCTTTGGGTTTCAATGGTATGCCGCGAGCTAGAAAGCACTCTACCTCCTGACATCCCGAAACTTCTTGAAGTCGCTATCATCTGGCCTTCCATCATTATATGACAAGATTCACTACGTCGCCCTCAAGTCACAAGATTCATATCTCTGTAAAGAGGTCTTGGTTGCTATCAGGGGCCCGTATCGTCCTCGGATGATAACAGAGCCAAGGGCGCTTATCAACCTGTTTGAGTACCACTACTCCCATGATAGGGTCAAGACCTGCATCACGTCCAAATCTGGCTCTTTCTTAGATACTCGTGGTGACACTGCCAATTTCTTTGACAGACCAGCGAGGGACTACATTTTCAGCAAGATTCTGCCTCTTCACATTGCGCTCCAGCATGGCGTTGTCCTTAACGCACCCTTCCTCGCCGGGACTAGGCAACGCGGAACAGGCTGAGCCAGAGGCGGATCATCACGTTAGTTTTGGGGTCAGCGGCGACGGCGAGTGGATTATCAAGGATGGGAACCAAGTGCTGTGGCTTCCTCCAGAATTTCAGACATCATCTTCCACCAGTGACCAGAAACGTGGTGGTAATCAGCGACGAGAGAGCACCCTTTAAGAAGTCGTATGGGATGTTGCAGATCTACCAATCACGGAGTGAAGTGTTGCAATTCAAGGCCTACATCGCTGCTAGAATACTGTACTTGAGCCTGGCTGACCTGAGGCCATTAGTGCTTCAGGGCAGAATCCAGGTGACGGGTTCTTCTGCCCCCATTTGCTTCTCGTTTATGATATTTTGCCCTGGCACTTCGGCAACTTCATCATCGACATATCTCAACCCCTCCAGAACGCCCTCGTTCATTGCCTTAGAATCGCCAAGTGTTGGTCCCACAATGTCTTCCTTCTCCTGTCTCACTCCGCCCTTGTCCCACCAAATCTTCCGGACCCGAATGCCGAGGATGAACGGGGTAGAACCGTCAAAGCTCGAGGCGAGACTCTCCTCGTTTCCATACGAGGCGGCTCCACCGGCAGTAGTGCCCGAATTCGGGTCAGTCGCAGCGGCCTAGCTGCTGGCCTGGGTTTTCTTGGACAGGACCTTGGATAACATGGCACCCTCAGTCCACATTAGTCCAGTGACGAGGTAAACAGGCTTCTCCCTCTTTGTGTTGCTGATGTGAAAAGCAACATTGTCGATTTCTAGGGCTTGCTTCATGTACTCGGGTGTAGGGATAAAGTACTCCACGATGAGCTTCTGGACTGTCAGGACTTCGTCATTCTCGCGCTTACGCAAGAATGAGAACATTGCGCCCAGTCCATCGCTGCCAAAAGTCTTGGCCCAGATACTGCCCTCAACGCCTCTCAGCTCCTTCAGGGTACGACTGAACCCCGTCTTCTCGGAATGGAACGTTTTCTGGGAAGCGGGGATCTCAACGGTATCGCCGCAATCGAGCGAAGGACACTGTTCAAGCCGATGCCACGAAGCACAGAGCCGAGCTCGAGGTGGCCATCGGGTGGCGGCGAGATGTTGAAGTCAGGACACAGATAGAAAGATGGTTGGGGGCTGAAAGAGGTCATGGTGGTTTTGATGTCAGGGAGGAAACAGACTAGCTTGTCGGAGGTTATGTGATGTGATACTAGGAGGGGAAAGGCTCTCAATGGCGAAGAAGACAGGGCATGCTTTAGGCATCCATCACATCTACTGGGCAGCCGAGCTTATGCAGCTCTTTCAAAAGCAAGCAAACAGGCCATCGCTAATGAGTACCTAGATTTCTGCGGTCACTCCACACAAATTATTGTGCTCTTTAACGAACGCATACTTGGCACCATCAACTCGTTGATTGTCTATGACATGACAGAGATCAAGAATCTAAACTAAGCCAAATTGTCCTATCTGCTCTATAATGCTAGAACCTTAACAACTTCAACGAGACTCATATCGCTAACTGAGATAATTATCCACTAGATCTCCCACGTGGAACCTTGGCATAATCTATCCTCGATCCAGGGGTGTGGCCAGGAGAACCAACGTGTTGCTAACAACATGCAGTTTGTAAATTAGTTGAGCTGTTCGATGAGACCATGAAGCATCGTTTTGAGACGGCGCCCAAGAGGCTGGATTCTATCCATATAACTCAGGGGGTTTCGATGACGCCGAAGCAGCTTTTGTATTTGGCATGTGTGTCTGTTCCTGCAACGGTGACCCTGGGGTAGGGCTTGATGTGATCTGGTTGCCGCTTCGACGCCGACTGAGTATGCGCAATCCAAAAACCCCTAGAACAATTAGGCCGATGACAGCTACGCCGCCGACTACGCCTCCCACTATGGCACCGACGGGAGGGCCCGGATCAGCCTCGACCGGTGTTCCGTCGACTAGAACTACAGTTGAGAACTCTCGCTTCTCTCTGCTCCTTGTACTAGTGATTGAAGACCGAGTTGTTGCTATTGAGTCGCATGTGTAATGGATGATGCCGTTGCTGAAACGTACCCGAAGACAATATGGAGCCTCGGATGCGGTGCTGCGAATAGAGACATTAGCCAAAGTCACCAAACAATCTCTTAGACTTTTTAACTCACCAGGAATGAGTAAGCTTGTTCGTGCGGCACTCAGTGCCGCATACCTTTGTATCGAAGTATGCCGAACTATCGAGACAGGTGGTGCGAAGGCTGGTCCAACCACAGAATATTCGCGCATGTCGCCCCAACTCCCATGTGCAGAGTTGCTCTGATTCACATACCAAGGCCGGGTCGCCTAGGTAGTCAAACCCGCAAGTGGCATCAGGTGCAACCGTGATGGTGAGAGTTCCCGAACGCACCTCGGCAAAGTCAGACGCGGCCTGTCGAATCTCGAGTCTCTGCAGGGACGGGTCGGTACTCCTGAGGTCACTGGTTGATGTAGCTGCGGGTGGTGCTAGGGCGGCCGTGTTTCCAACTAGGATGATAAACACGGCTCTCTTCAAAGCGGAAATGAGATGCATTGTGAAGCTTGGGGAAACACTGGTAGCAAGGCCGGATCACAGGGAGAGTTCCACGTCTCCATCAGGGAGACTCACCTAGACTAAATACCACCCTCGGTGACTACATGATACGTATATCTTACTGTGGCTTCTTCCAGCTGAAAGCCATTACACTTTGACAGACGAGTAATATTCTATATAACCCGCCATCTGTAGGTATTATCAGAACCGAGCTCATGCCACTCGAGATAGCGAATCAAGCAGTTCTCATAAGTCATGCCAAGCCTCATACTGAATCTGGATGCATCTTTCATCAGCCAAATTCTTGGCTGTATGCCCTCGTTGGCTACAGGCTGCAAGGAGTCCTGTACGCTGAGCTACCCCGCCTCCTTCAGCCGCTTGATATGTCTGTCTAGGCATTCTTGCAGACAGTATAGGAAAAAGAATGGTGCTGCAGCGCCCTGGAGGCGTGCAAAGATGTGTACTCGGCAATTCCGTTTCTACAATAGGGTATTCAGGAGCTTGCGTCACGATAGAAAGGCTTGTGGGAGCCTTGCGAGGCAAGCTGGTTGCCTTCACAGCCGCACATCAGGGTCACCATGACGGGTTTGCATTCATAAACAGATTTCCTTGAACCGTTAGAGCATGTTCGAATTTAGATCTTAATTAGAAACAAGCTCATACAGAACCGCCTCTTTTCTTCTCATTTCCAGCCCAACTTGATGTGCAACCACCTACCAATCACCAGGCACTGATCTCAGTCAAGTATTGCCCTCTAATTCTTTCCGCCTTTTTGTGGACAATATGGATCAAAAGGCATCAAAGGCCGGATAAACTGGCCGAATCTCTCAGGGAGGCCATCATGCCACACATCAAGAGGTTGGCCCGTGATATCATTCCCGTAGCCCGCTCCCCGGCAATAAACCATGACACGCGTAGCTCTCCCTGCCGTTGTTCGCTGATAAATCTCAGCCCTAGATTCATAGTTAATTTCTGATGGTCAAAAACGCAAAGGAATTGTCGCTCACTGGTAGACTGTCTCTGCGGAGAGAAGACTGACGAGGCTGTTCCGGCCTAGGGGCAGATGGCGCGATCTGTGGACAGCCTCAGCTCGCCATCTAATGCTCGGGATCTTAGGTGTATAGGTCAGATACTGTACCCAGGGTCGTGCTCTATCAGGGCCTGTGTTGATACAGTGGCGAAAGTCACTCTGATCAAGATGTGCTCTATCCCATGAGATGCCGCCAGTGCTCAGCAGGAGAGGCAAGTCCCGGAAGAAAATGCAAACATCGACGAACCAGTGCGAACAACTAGCTTGCTCAGGGTGATTATGCGCTCGTATTCTAAGCACCCACCCCCACTCAGTTGTCCAGTCGTGTTCAGGGCCGACAGAGATCTCACGCTCCCCAATCTCCAGTGGCCTGCCGCCCATCGCGAGTCGAGAACCTAGAGAAGCAGTGAACGCGTCATGGTTCTCTTCATAACGACGTTCCTGGCGTATTCGATCTAGCCACGCCTTGCAATACGCCCTTATCGTTGACCTCCAGGTTCTGCTGGGTAGAGAAACCCTAGAACGTTTGCTGCAACTCCACAAACATTCTGCAGCGACGGTACTGTCTCTACCTTGTATCCATATCCCCGAGCCCATACTTCTAGAGCGTTGCTCGGGACTCAGGTAAGACTCGTTCGATAACTCTGTGCAGTCTGAGTGGTTGTTCGCAGACGTAGCTGGCATCTTCTCCAATGTCGCGTACTCGGGCGGCGCTTCAGCACCAGCTGAATGAAGCGAGTTCATACTCTAGACGATACGATGCAGTTCCACAGCCGACGCCCTGATATTTGAAAGAGATGGCTGTTCCTTGGGCTTTCTCGTTGAATCGAGTAAGGCGCTTCTTGCGATGCGATGGGCGAGTAACGTATGGGTGTGCCCGTCTAGAGAAACGATGGAAAGAGAAGTAAGAAGAAGTCAAAATAAGGCGTAAGAAAAGAAGAAAGGGAATAAGTTTAAATAAACTACAACGAGAGAACATTAGGTTTGTCAATTTGGCTTTATGCTCGCATCAGCTGCTTATCGTAAAGCTTCAATGAAAGCCCGTGATAGTTACCTAGCCGGCAGCATCGCGTGCTCCACAAAGGCAATGAATAAACGATGGCCAAAGTCGATCCGAGAGCTTTCAAGTGTGACCTTCAATGAGGTAATAATTTAAGGTCTTTTATTATTATACTGATCTGCTCATCATATTTGCGACGAGTCACTTACTCTCCTCACTATTCTGTTGTCTCGTGTGCCGTGTGCAACAGTGTACCACCTCTCGCTAACCTGCAGGCCTGAATCACCTCCTCCCCAACAATACCGTTGCAGCTTTACTCTGAAATTGAATCAATGCTATCGCTTATCGGGAAGGTTCAAGAACTACTTTTCCTCAATCTCGTCAACGTCAATATTTGTATCAATGTTCTCCTCTCCCACAACCTCCTCCATGGCATCCCACATGGCAGCAGGAATCTTCCACCCTGAAGCCGTGATTCCACCATGAGCATCGAATCGCCATCTATTCACCTCGAATTTATCCGCCTTGATAATCCTCTGTGCAAAGTCGGGAAGAGCGCCAAGTCTTGGGTCCTCCCCTCCAGCGCCGCCACTGTAACCAAGCCGCATCGACGCCAACGGGGTCGAGAGTCTCATCTCCGCGAATCCAAGGCGAGACGGAGAGTCCGAGTTGGCTACAGCTTGCGCAAATGAAGTCACCAGAGGAGTAAACGTCTCAGGGTCTGGTACTTCTCGTATCTCTTTCCACGGTCGGTCCTGATTCGCCGTGGCTTCTGCTCTCCTTGGGAGACGGTCCTCGATATCCGAGTTTTCCGAGTCTATATCCGGCAGAGTATCGCCTTGATCATCTGAGTCGGAACTGAATTCTGACTCTACGTCGAATTCCTCTTCTTCCTCGGATCCAGAGTAGACGTCGAGCAACCACCCCCCATCCGGCGTTGTCATGGACATGTCGACAAGCACAGACCTCACCGAAGGACCAAATCGTCTAAAGGCGCGGTGTGATATACACCATGTTCCCCAGAGAAAAAGAGAAACGAGTGTCGGAAGCTCGCAGATCCTCCGCATCCCAAGACTAAGACGATCCTCTTCGTCGTCCGGGATGAGTATCGCCTCTTCATTTCGTGGGTCAGGATCCCAGAGAAGAATGGTCAACGTAACCAGAGAAGGGTACATCGGCTGTAGCAATGCGGCTGCGAGTGCGGCTTTGAACTCTTTTCGCAGAGTGGGCATACGGCGTGGTGGCATGTATAGATCCCAGATGGTGTGCTCGAGGCAGGGAAGGGCTTTCGCTGTGGCACAGATGGCATCGGGATGGAGTCTCCGATCGCTGTGATGCTTTGTATTTGAGTCAAAGTCTTGTATATCAAGGAATGATATGCATGAAACTAGTGGAAAGCCGCTAGGCGGAAGGGCGCTCGTGTCGATGCTAATGGACTTAAATAGGTTCCTCTGTTGCTTCACTCTGTGATTGCCCGTACGCAATATCGGGTCATCAGAAGGCGAAGTAGCAGTCAACGTCAACTTGACATCGCATCCTCCCCAACAGCTCAATCGTGTAAATAATGCAGCAATAGCCTCTGTAAAAACGCGCGAATTCTCCGCAGCCTCTCTACTGCTCTGGAACTTGTTCCGCAGGCGCTTATCGCTGACAAGCGGGAGAACGACATTATACCGAATGGTCTTGACTATGTCTCGGACTGTTTCGTCTGAAAAGACGTCGTCAAACTGTCTTAGAGACTCGGGGTGGCTGTTGAGTTTAACCGTGTTAAATGAGCGCGTCTCGACGCGACTGAGGACGGCTCTCGAGACCCTGCCCACGGTAACCGAGGCGACAAAGTCGAGGGTCTCTGAAGAGGACATTGTGAGAACCAGATCAAGCTTTTGGCTATCGCATGTCGACTCGGGAAAGTGCTCCAGTGTCTCAATCAAGCCTTGACCAAGATGTACTCAGAACGCGTCAAAGCGGCGCCAAAACCCCGACTCTCAAGACCCTTCAAGGAGGAATCTCAAGATATCCAAGCTCTCGGACGCGTTCAGACAAGGTCTTGGACTAATTGCGGTAGACAAAAGCCATACCGCTTATAATCTCGATCCGCACTCCCACAAAGCGGCACAGCAGCCCACATCGCGGGAGCAGCCAGCCCATCCTTCAAGCGAGAGTCCCAAGACCCAAAAATAGTCGCAGCAAGGGTTAACTCCCATGTCGAGTAATCTTATTGTTCGCCATAGATCCGGCTACGGCGGATAACCATTCAAGCAAAGCCAACTCCAGCTGACAAACAGACAAGAGTTGAAGATGTTCATCAACATCACAATCACCCTCTAGAAATGACGCAATTCGTCTCCTTCACCTCCCATCTTCGGGTGCCACAGCCGATACAGGTGGTCCACCCTATCATGACCCTGCATTCTCGATGGTGCAATCAAAGACGTGCCCATTGCGACAGCCCGACAGACCCGGTTGAATTAATAATGCTGTCCCCACGGCGAGGCCTATTTATGTGTGGAGTTGTGCCATCTTTAGACGTCTACCCCAGATTGATAAACCCAGTTTTGATCAGTGATCAGTCATACACTCAGCAAACATGGCCCAGGCGGATATTATTCTGTACACCAACCATCGGTGCCCCTGTAAGAGCTCATACTATCTGGTCGGGATGCATGCTAACAACCCCAGTCGCTCACAGGGCTCACATCACCCTCGCGGAACTCGGCCTCTCCTACAAGGAAGAGATCATTGACCTAGACACCCCGAGGACCCCCGAGTATCTCAAGGTCAACCCCCGCGGACTGGTGCCCTCCATCTCCTACAACGGAGAGATCATTACCGAGTCCGCCATCGTCGCCCAGTTCTTGGCCGACACCCACCCTTCTGACTTTCTGCCTGCGTCGTCGGACCCCAAGGATGCTCTCACCCGGGCTAGGATCAACTTCTTTACTGATGCGTGGTCGACCAAGATTCAGTCGCATATCTTCAAGCTCACCTACTCTGCGTCTGTGAGCGAAGAGGTGGTCAAGGACGCTACCGCCAGTATTGTCAAGGAGATTGAGCCCCTCCTCTCCAACGCTGCACCCTTCTTCAACGGCAGCGACAAGCTCACATTCGCCGAGGTGAGTGTCTACCCAGCCACTCATATGATATGCCCTGACTAACAAGGTAACAGGCAATCGTCGCACCCTTTGTCATCCGCTTCTTCACCCTGAGCAAGCACGGCCTCGTCCCCGCCAGTTTCGTCGAGGCCCTCGAGAAGGAGGCTCCCAACTTTTACAAGTGGGCTCAGGCTGTGATCAAGCACCCGAGTGTTTTGTCCATTTACAACGAGGATGTGATTGTCGATGGTACCAAGAAGCGGATTGAGAAGCTCAAGGCTCAGGCTTGAGTGACCTCGGCATGAGTGAACGATGATACGCAGGCAGGACGATGATATCATGACAGTTCAGAATATGAAGTTACGAGGAATATTTGTCAATCTGATGAAGCCCATTTGTCAATTTTATGATGATATTGTCACATCCACTGAGTAGTATGGGCGGTCGTGGCAGATGAATCTCATCAACACCATGAACAAGCATCCCGTGTTGGCAGAAGGTTGAGCGACTTTATCCACCAGCGACAAGTCTCATCATCGCCAGTTCCCAGCCATCATGTCTCTACTGTAAGGTACAATGCACCATCCACAACCACTTACTCGAAGCCACGAGTCAAATCGTGTCCTCACAAACATGTACTCCCATCACCCGACTGGACCTGCCGTAGCACCAGAATCCTCACTCCCTCATCTTCTAATGCAATAAACATCAATGCATCCCAAGACCATGCCGACCACGTGGGCCAATCTCTCCGACGAAACTCAATGGAAGGGACTCAAGCAAAGCAAAGCAATCAACCCATTTGTGTCTCCTTTAAACACCCCTGTAACAGAGCTCCAAGGGTAGACACAAATACCCACACATCCCCTGTAACTAGTAACACTTGGCTCTGCACTATTATTTAATGCTACCAAGTAGCTTACCCCTGCCCAGAGAGCCAAGCGTCCCAAGTGGAGAAGACCCCTTGTCGTTAATCCCGCTGGATTTCCTGGTTCCCTTGACAAAATTCAGGGAAACATGGACGACTAATTTCAAACTTTACAGACGCGCGGCTCAGAAACCAGTAGCGCGTCTTTGAATCTCTGTCCCTTGAAGAAGGAAGCCATGTAGCCCCCGGCAAGCCTCTCCCGCTTGACCTTGGCAAAGTCTCCAAGTGGAGTTTAATGGTGACACACCGTCCGACGCTTGGCGGGTCAGGGAGGCGAACGGGAAAAAAACCCTTGAAATTGCAGGGCCTCATGGATCTCCAAGAGTCGTTCCAGAGTTGGAGATGGCCTCCTGAGTTTCCCAGCACGGTCCCTCCCGGTCCCTCTTCTCCTTTCCTGCTTCTTCCTTCTTTTGTCTTTCCTTTCTGTCCTACATTTCTACTTCTGTTTGCCTTTTTCTGACGCGTCTCAGTAGACGAGTTTCTTCTTTTTTACTTTCTGTCGTTGTTTGTTTGCTCTTAGCTGTCACTCCTTACTTTGAGCGTTTCAGTCTAGCTCGTCCACTCCTTGACCGCGACAGACATTTATTCACTCCTTTTCCCGAATTGTCATGCAATAGATCCTCTTCGATACTGACACCCAAAATGTTTTCCCGTTACCTCCTCCCGGCCGCGGCCATCATCGGCCTCGCGACAGCCCAGACTACGTCTGAGTGCAACCCCCTAAACCAGACCGACTGTGATCCCAACCCTGCCTTTGGCACGACGCACCGCTGGGACTTTAACAGCACGCCCTCCGCCGACCTCTGGGAGACCATCGTCGGCGATGTCCCCTACGACAAGGACCACGGCGCCGTCTTCTCGGTCAAGAAGCAGGGCGATTCCCCCACCATTCGCACAAACTTTTACTTCTTCTTTGGCCGTACCGAGCTCCACATGAAGGCTGCTCCTGGAAAGGGAATCATCAGCTCAATGATGTGGCTGAGCGATGACCTCGACGAGGTTGACTGGGAGCTTCTGGGAGCTAATGATACACACGCCTCGACAAACTACTACGGCAAGGGTGTTGAGGACTTTACCCAGGCGGGATGGCATTACATGAAGGACGGCATGCAGGAGGATTACCACAACTACACCACTACCTGGACAAAGGACCAGCTGAACTGGTATATCGATGGCGAGGTTGTGCGAACCCTCAACTATGCGGATGCCAAGGCTGGAGAGGCTTACCCTCAGACCCCGATGAGGCTGAGCATTGGTATCTGGGCTGCTGGAGACCCTACCATGCCTGAGGGAACCCGTGAATGGGCTGGTGGTGGTGAGTAACTCGACTCAATTAGCGCTACAAGCACCGTGCTGACCAAGACCAGATACCGAGTACGACAAGGGTCCTTACAGCATGTACGTCAAGTCTGTTCTCGTAGAGGATGCCAGCACCGGCAAGGAATACGTCTACGGCGACAAGTCGGGCAGCTATAAGAGCATCGAGATTGTCAAGTAAGACCTCACTTAACTCCCACCACATTTATACACGTATACTAACCTTTATAGGGGCAACTCAACCGCTTACGAGAACCTCCACAAGAAGCCCGAAGAAGCAGACAAGACAACCGGCGAAAAGTGGGAAGCCCTCCCCACGAGCACCAAGACAGCTGTGTACGGCGGAGGTGTCGCCGTCGCAGCAGTCGGCGTCAGCGCCCTCGCCTTCTACTGGCTCCGAAAGCGCCGCGAAGGCGCGAGCGAGGCCAAGGCCGCCGAGGTGGCCGAGCAAGAGAGGACGGACCTCATGTCTTACCGGGCTGGAGAAGACACGACGAACCAAGGTCACGAGTACAGCGCTGCTCGCTGGCAGAAGCTTTCTACCTGATAACAAGTAATGATGCTGCGTTGGAAAAGTTTTGAGAACAAACCACGCAAAACACTTACAAATGTTGTCAATCCCTCTTGGGCAATTTTCTTGATTTCTTTTATTTTAATCTGGCATTTCAGGATATATGCAACACAACAGGAACAATCATCACATCATAGGAAGCACAACAATTCTTTTTTTAGCTAGGCGTTGTAAACAGATAAACTCGTAGGCGTTAAGAAATAGAAACCGAAATCTCACTTTTTAACAATCCAATGAGAGTCTTGGGATCAAGTGGCAACGAAAAGAATATTCTAGACTTTCCCATGTCAAGGAGGATTTGACGCCAATGTCGAAAAAATGTCAATTTTGTCAGCGCAAGGGCGTGAAGTGTCACCCCCGGGTATTATTAACACGGTTACTTGGGTTAAAGCCGGCGACTCCGGTGTCGGGGCTAAAAAGGTTGAAGAAAAGATTTAATTGATAACTCAGACTTGCCTCAGAAGAATCAATCTGTATCAATTCAACTCAGCTTTACATTGTTCATACCTCTTTTACCATCAATCTCATAGCAAGCGTTCAAGTTCATCAAGCATATCACCATCAACCTCAGGGGCCACCACAAACTCATCCACCTGGACACTCAACACCAAATCTCATCTCACTACCCATCATGTCTCTCACCTTCCGCCCCGCTACCCCCGCCGACATCCCCCCAGTCCTCTCCCTCGTCCGGTCCGCCTACCGCGGAGACTCGTCCCGCACCGGGTGGACCACAGAGGCGGACCTCGTCGCCGACGACCGCATCTCAGACGAGTCCCTCCTCGCCAAGATCACCGACCCCAACGGCGCCGTCATCCTCGCCTTTTCCACCTCTACCTCTGGCACTTCCACCCCTCAGTCCGACTCTGACGCGGATCGCGACCCTAACCTCGTCGCTTGCTGTGAGGTTGGCCGCCGTGATGGAGATCACGCCTACTTTGGCCTCTTTGCCGTGTCACCCGAACTACAGGCCGCCGGCATCGGTAGACAGGTTCTCCAACGCGCTGAAGAGCACGCCAAGAAGGAATGGGGTTCACGTATTATGAACATGTGGGTTATCTGGAAGCGTGAAGAGCTCATCGCCTGGTATGTCCGAAGAGGATATCGTATTACCGGTGAGAAGGCGCCCTTCCCTTATGACCAGCTTGTCAATGGAAACGCGCTCAGGGACGATTTGTACTTTGAGATCTTGGAAAAGGAGTTGTAACGTGCGGGACACATCATGATAACTATAGAACCAAGTTAGACAAGATGAATAGACAGGGCAACCACTTATCGCATCAGATGACAAGAGCCACTTCGACTCGGTGCGTGCGAACCACTCAAACCAATTACTTATATCAACACAGGCACACACTTGAACGTGAAATCATCATGGGCTATCTCGGTCCTTCGTGAACCCTTATATACACTTTTAGACATGTCCCAAATTCCAATCGCTTTGCATACAATTTTCCTTTCTCTTTGGGTATATTTGACCAATTTACTGGCCCTCAACCTGCTTGAGGATGCCCTCGAGGTTGATGCTCTTGGGTCGCTCAATGGGCAGACCCAGAGCTCGGTCCCAAACCAGCTGGGCAAGAGGTCCAAGACCTCGGGACACACCGAAAGTGGCGGTGTAGTAGAGAGTCTCGTGGAAGCCGTAGTGGTGGAACAGGACGCCAGAGCTGCTGTCGACGTTGGGGTAGGGGTTCTTGGTCTTGCCGTGCTTCTTGAGCACCTCAGGGGCGATCCGGCTGTTCTTCTGCACAAGCTGGAAGACGGGGTCCTGAGCAATCTCAGGGCGAGCGGCAGCATAGTCCATGAGAGCCTCGAATCGAGGATCGGGCTTTCGGAGGACAGCATGGCCGTAACCGGGAACGACACGGCCCGAGTTGAGGGTGGACCAGAGGTAGTCGTTGACATCCTGCTCAGTGTACTTGGCAGGGATGGCCTCCTTCATCTGGAGGATCCATCGGAGCACCTCCTGGGCGGCGAGACTGTTGCAGAGGTCAGTAATGTGTCAATTGAACATGGAAGGCAACTTACCCGTGGAGAGGACCGGCAAGACCCTGAAGACCGGCACTGTAGGACAGGAAGGGGTCGGACAGAGCGCTGCCAACCAGGTGAGTGGCGTGAGCAGAGACGTTACCACCCTCGTGGTCACCGTGGAGAGCAAGGTAGAGACGGAGAAGATCCTGGAAGTTCTCGTTCTCCTTGCCACCCTTGCCAAGCATGGCAGCAAAGTTGTAAGACCAATCCTGCTCGAGGTCAACCTCGGCAGGGAGAGCACCACCACCACGGTAAGAGTTCTGGTAGATCTTGGCAGCAATAGTGGGCAGCTTAGCCAGGAGGGAGATGCAGTCATCAAAGGTAGGCTCCCAGTAGTCGGCCTTGTTCAGACCCTGCTCGTAAGCCTTGGCAAACTTGGACTCATAGTTGAGAGCAGACACAGCCATGGCGAATTGAGTCATGGGGTGGAGGTCCTTGGGGAAGTTGTCGAGCATCTTGGCGACAAACTCGGGGATCTGAGCCTTCTCAGCGAGCTCGCGAGAGAAGCCGCGGATCTGGTTGGTCGAGGGGACCTGGCCAGTGAGAAGAAGCCAGAACATGGCCTCGGGAAGCATCTCGGTGCCAGTCTTGCCCTTGGGGAGCTCCTTCTGGCAGTCCTTGATGGTACGGCCGTGGAAGCGGATACCCTCGTTGGCGTCAAGGACGGAACCCTCCCAGACCATGGCCTTGAGGCCACGCATGCCACCAAGGGTGTTCTCGACCTTGACCTCGCCGATGGTCTTGTTGGCATGGGCCTTGACCTTCTTCAGGAGCTCTCGCTTGGCGGGGATGGCCTCGCGGAGAGTGGCCTTGAGGTCGGGCTCGGCAGTGGCATAGCCGCGAGCGCCGACAAAGGCGGCACGGGTGAGGGGCTGTGAGAGAGGGTGTAAGTTGAAGTCGATCACATGTAGATCTATACAAGACGTACCTTGAGCGAGCCAAGAGCCCGGCGAGAAGTTGTCAAATTGAGGGCCATTGTCAGATTGTGTGAGAGGAGGTGAATTGGGAGAAGAGAAAGGAGAAGGACGAGGAGAAAGGTGAGGTAGGGCAGGTATGCATTGGAACTGAACTTGGGCCGCGGCTTCCCTGCTATAAACGAATTGAAGCGGCAATGGGGAAGGCACAAAAGTACAAGTACAGGTGGGGGTCCGAGCTGGAGCAGTTGGTTGTGCGTCGCAGCGTCTGGGGTAAGCCGGGCGGAATAGCGGGGGAGGAACTGCAGCTGGTGGTTGTTCTATTTTGTCATGCGGGGTCGGGTCAGTGCTGTCTGTGCTTTTTTTTGGGTGCGTCATGGTTGGTTGACGACGTGCGGAGAAGGGAGACTTACAGCCGATGAATATTGTTATCAGCGTGATTGAATGACGAGATTGTAAATAAAACAGGTGTTTTGGAAGCATACAAAGAGAGTCCAAATAATGCAGTGAATACCCAATTCAATATCAATTCACATTCCCCTTCCTCAACCTCTCTCGTCCTGCCCCGGACCACAGGCACCCAGCCATCCAATCTCCCACGGGTATACCAAGCCTCGACAACCGAGGACAACCGCCACGAACCGGCTGCTGAATGCCACGGCTCAAACACACAACATCCACGGTGTCCCAGACCAATCACCTTGTTTCACTCATACCGCCGTAGCTCCGTCATTGGTCAATTCGTCGTCTCGTCGGCAATGTCCCTCTTCGTTAACCAAGGCTCTGCTGACATGAACACGTCGAGACTCAAGTACCGAGCGAAGCGTGAACCCCAAGGGCAAGGAGCCCTTTTTTTGTCTGGTTCGCCCTCGTACGATCCTGGGGAATTGGAGACGTTGTCTCGGCTACGGAGCTCGTGTTCGGCGACCGACGGTCATCGAAGTTGAGTCTGTTTGCTCATTTCTTACCTTGGATGACTTTCAGCTGTGTAAGCTAGGCTCACAGATCATGGATCCGATATCGTAGGTCAATACATGTAGATAACATTTCCTCAAAAGTATTACCGAAAAATGATAGCCAGTGGCATGTTTCCACCGCTGTAATAGGTTATTGTCGTGCGATATCGCTTCCATGGTGTTGTGACGGACCACGGCCACAGCCATAGCCATTATTCATCAGCCGAGCTCCATCGCTAATCCCAGCCCACCTCTTGCATCTATAACCTTTCTCTACACCACCACACCCTCCACCTCTTCCTCCCTTTCTCGACACACCCTGTCGGATTTCTGGAAGTTGAAGATATTTCAAAATGATGCGCAGAATATCCACTCGAGCTCCTCGGCAATTGCTCTCTGTCGCCTCCAAGCCTCGAGGTCCCGCCCTCTTCCTCGCCGCCCGCGCCCTGTCCACCTCGTCAGTCGCCAGAATGCCCCTCCACAGCAGCCACGCGACTCAGCCTGCCGATGCCTTCCAGCTTCTCCCCGAGTCGCAAAAGGCTGGCGAGGCTGAAGATCGTCTGTATGAGGCCACTGTCAAGGAGATTGAGGCCTGGTGGGCGTCGCCTCGCTATGAGGGCATCAAGCGTCCTTACAGCGCTGCTGATGTCGCCTCCAAGCGCGGCACGCAAAAGATTCAATATCCCAGCTCTGTCATGGCACAGAAGCTCTTTAACCTCATCCAAGAGCGCCAGGCCAAGGGCGAGCCCATCCACACCAGTAAGCACTTCCTCGAGCCTCAGACATACCCAGACTAACACCATACAGTGGGCGCTATCGATCCCGTCCAGATGACCCAGCAGGCTCCTCACCAAGAAGTTCTCTACATCTCCGGCTGGGCCTGCTCCTCCCTCCTCACCTCGACCAACGAAGTCTCCCCCGACTTTGGCGACTACCCCTACAACACAGTCCCTAACCAGGTCCAGCGCCTGGCCAAGGCCCAGAACATGCACGATCGCAAGCAGTGGGATCTCCGTCGCAAGATGACCCCCGAGGAGCGCGCAAAGACTCCCTACACTGATTACCTCCGTCCCATCGTCGCCGACGGTGATACCGGTCATGGTGGTCTCTCTGCTGTTCTCAAGCTTGCCAAGCTGTTTGCTGAGAACGGTGCCGCTGCTGTTCACTTTGAGGATCAGCTCCACGGCGGCAAGAAGTGCGGTCACTTGGCTGGAAAGGTTCTCGTCCCCATCGGCGAGCACATCAACCGCCTTGTCGCCACCCGTTTCCAATGGGACGTCATGGGCTGCGAGAACCTCGTCATTGCCCGAACCGACTCCGAGTCGGGCAAGCTTCTCTCCTCGGCTATCGATGTCCGCGACCACGAGTTCATCCTCGGTGTCGCTGACCCCTCGATCGAGCCTCTCGCCGAGACCATCCAGGCTATGGAGGCCAAGGGTGCTGTCGGCGCTGAGATTGATGCTTTCGAGGCCAACTGGGTCAAGAGCACCAAGCTCGTCAGCTTCGATGAGGCTGCCGTCGCGCACATGCAGAAGGAGGGTGTCGCTCAAGCCCAGATCGACGAGTACCTCGCCGAGACTGCCAAGGACCGCGACATGGGTATCTCGCGCCGTCGTCACCTTGCCGACAAGTACACCAAGACACCTGTCTACTTCAACTGGGACGTCCCGCGCACCCGCGAGGGCTTCTACCACTACCGCGCCGGCATGGACGCCGCCACCAAGCGTGCGCTCGCCTTCAGCCCCTACGCCGACCTCCTCTGGGTCGAGACTGGTGACCCCAACGTCGAGGTGGCCGCCAAGCTTGGCCGTACCGTCCGCGAGGTGAACCCTGGCAAGGGTCTGGTGTATAACCTGTCTCCCTCATTCAACTGGATGGCCCACGGCTTCACTGATGAGACGCTCAAGTCGTTCATCTGGGACATTGCTCGCGAAGGCTTTGTTCTGCAGCTCATCTCCTTGGCTGGTCTTCACTCCAACGCCACCATCACAACAGAGCTGGCTCGCAACTTCAAGACGGAGGGTATGAAGGCGTACGTTGATCTTGTGCAGCGTCGTGAGAAGGATCTCAACTGCGATGTCTTGACACACCAGAAGTGGAGTGGTGCTAGCTACATTGACGGCATCCTGGGAGCCATCCAGAGCGGCAGCTCTAGCAGCAAGAGCATGGGTGAGGGTAACACTGAGGGACAATTCCATTAGAGTTTTAGTGAAGGGTATAGGGTGAAGAGAAGGAAAAGCATGGGTCGGAGTTAGGGCTGATTTTGTATATATCACTTGGTACCATGTGAATGCTACGAGATTATGAGCATACAGTATCTTTATGCATTTTTTACTATACTCGACGTATTTTAAAGTCATTACATTCAATCTCATGCTATTCGTTACTAGTTCCCGCACTTTTGACCCATCTCATTGACTACCACCCGCTTACAGAGAGTCCTTGAGGGCGTTGTTCTGAGGAGGAGGGTTGGCGGGACCTTCAGCAGTGACATAAGCCTTGGTCATGCCACCATCAACAGCAAAGTCGTGACCGTTAACAAAGCTCGACTCATCACTAGCCAGGAACACAACAGCATGCGCCTGCTCAACAGCCTCACCGAACCGACCCATGGGGAAGTGAACCTCTCGCCTGTGTCGCTTCTCCTTGTCATCACCGAGCCAATCCTGCAGCAGAGGGGTGTTGAGCGGCGCGGGGCAGAGGTTGTTGAACCTGTATCCCTCCCTGGCGTGAACCATGGCGAGCTCACGGGTGAGAGCGAGGACAGCACCCTTGCTGGCGGTGTAGGCCAGCTGAGGGGTAGCAGCACAACGAGGGCGACGACAGAGGCCGTGTTGATGATGCTGGCCTTTGTCTTTTGGTGGCGGCGGAGAGAAAGAACGGCGTGCTTGCAGCCGAACCAGACACCCTTGACGTTGATGTTGTGAGTCAGGTCCCAGATGTTCTCGGGGGTGTTGACGGCGTCGTCGTCTTGAGCGTGCATGATGCCGGCGTTGTTGAACATGACATCAAGACCACCCCAAGAGTCGAGAGTTTCAACCATGGCCTTGACCTCGGCCTCCTTGGAGACGTCACATTTCTAAAGGGTCAGAGGACGGTATTGAGTAGAGGGTGATGCGAGGCTTACAAAGATCTCCACGCGGGGAGCGTTGGGGACGAGCTGCTTGACCTTGGCAGCAGCCTTTTCAAGAGCAGGCTGAGAAATATCAGACAAGAGAACCGAAGCACCCTCCTTGGCAAAAAGGATGGAAGTCTCAAGGCCAATACCACTAGACAAATTGTCAGTTGTGAAGGGAGGTGAAGAGTCAAGACACCTACCCGGCAGCACCGGTGATGATGGCGTTCTTGCCGGCAAGGCGACCACTGGCGGCAGGCATTTTGATATGAACAAGTGTGAAGAGTAGAGTAAAAAACTTGGGATGAAAAGAAGACGGTGATGGACCGGGTTATTAAAGGAATTGGTGTTGTGATACAAGACACCTGTGAGGGGCAGCACAGAAAAGTAGCGGGGTCGGAGGGAGGGGTGTGTCTTATCAAAGAAGGTTCGATAAGGATAGAAGAACAGGGAAAAGAAAGTCAGTTGATGACCCTAGATATCTCTTTGAGTGCGCGAAGACTCCCACACGGTACCAGTCTCCACTACTAGATCACTATCTAAGTCGCTTACTAGCTCTGTGGCGAGATGTTAGTTTTATATCTCAATTTGAGTGAGGGTAGAGGGATATTGACCGTGATTGGTGAAGATCCCTGCAAGATACCCAATGGGAGTCTTCGCGCACTCAAAGAGATAGATGAGAAGAGAGGACCAGAAAAAAGAAACAAAAGGGTCGTCTGATATTCGCTACCGCTGTTTGTGAGGGGCATTCGATTTCCGACAACGGGGCTGTCTTCCTCCACGAGGTCCATATCGTTGGCTAATGCTAACTGTTGCTGCCCCTCATCGCGGCTATTGTTGACACATTCTGGCCGTGTCTCGTACTGTATGGATCGTGAGCTTATCAGCTGTACGGCAATGGTGGGGGGATTGTAGATGTTGGCCGATGCAAGCGCGGTAAGATGTCATTTCTGTAGTGTGGGATTGACTTTGTGAGCTATCCGATACTGTACTGTAAAGTAGACTACCTGACCAGTAAAGAGAACTTCTTGGATCATCACAGTGTTCTCGACGTCGCTCAATGAAGCTTCTATCGATATCGTCAGATCCAGGGTCCAGATCTCATGCAGCATCCTTGCAAAACCCGATGTCGGCACTAGGTCACGAGACGAACCGTCCCAATCATCCATTGGTAGCAACCCTCGTGCACTGTAAGACCGCGCGGCTACAGGATAACCCCAAGATGCCGCGATGATAGATTCCCCAGGTTTGAATTGCTTCTTTTTCGAGATACAGCCGCCATTAGCTTGTAATCGCGGCTCCTGTCAAAAGAGGCTTTGTGTGCCGGTCGGTCCGAGCTTTTTGGGGATCAAGATGAATGCCGATGCGGGGTGACGATGATGGTTCAGCGCGGCAATACTAAATGAAGCCATCCTGGTCGCGTGGCATTTCTGGGCACCTAAGCTGCGAGATTTGCAAGATCTCAAGCCATGACGCGATCTTTACATTCCCTGTGCAACTGTTGGTTCTACAAGCAATTGAATTTATGCACACTCTTTCTGCGTATCATGTCAGACATCAATTGAACTGGTTATACCTGTTTAACCTGTTAACCATGGCAACCGACAAGCCTCATAATCTATACCCGTCAAGTCCTAGGGCGGCACGCGCACCGAGGATCCGTGGTTCCCCCACATTGCCGCTCTTGACGTCACTGAAGCCTTATCGGTCTGTGTCTGCTTATCGTAGCCGCGCTGGGCTTCACATGGATCCTAAACTTGATTCATCCAGCAGAGATACCTACCTACCCCTCCTCTCTCTCGTCCCGTGTCTTTCATCTTCTCCTTTTCTTTCTATCGCGGCTTTCATCTTGTTGAGCTCCATCTTTGTTGCTTTTCCCGCCCTCAAACTCCACCTCAACCGCGCGCGCGCTCCTCCATACAGCTTCAGCTTGAGCTTTGAGCTTCGGCTCCACGACGACTTGCCTCCCGAACCGACATCTTAAACAACTCAACACGACTTTGTCATCTTATCTACTTTAAAACGGCCTTTGGATCCTCTCTCTAAAATCCAACATCCAACACCTAACTCTCTTCACCCTCACACACACATCTTCAGAGCTCCAAGCTCATCAACCAACCAAAATGGCCTCCGAACTCTTCCCCGACACCATAACCCCCGAAACCCTCCCCCGCCTCCTCCAATCCGACGCCATGGTAAAAGTCGCCGGCGTAGACGTCGACGGCATCCTCCGCGGCAAGCTCGTCTCCAAGAAAAAGTTCCTCTCCATCGCAGAAGCCGGCTTTGGCTTCTGCTCCGTCATTTTTGGCTGGGACATGCATGACAAGACGTATATCCGCGAGCTCAAAATCTCCAACGCTGAGAATGGGTACCATGATCTTCTTGCTGTGCCCGATTTGTCTACTTTTAGGAGGATTCCTTGGGAGGATAATGTTCCCTTCTTTTTGGTGGATTTTCTTGATCCTGATACCAAGAAGCCTATTTGTGCTTGTCCGCGTGGTTTGATCAAGACACAACTCGATAAGCTCAAGAGTCACGGTTACGGTGCAATGGCAGGCGGTTAGTCCCCTCTTCCACTATATACCCCCATCAAACTAACAAACATCAGCCGAATATGAATTCTACCAGTTCAAGAACCCCGACCCCTCAACATCCTCCCCGGCCGCCTACCTCCAAGAAAACCCCCCACACCAGCTCCCCGCCCTGACCGAGGGCATGTTTGGCTACTCCCTCACCCGCCCCGTGCACAACCAAGACTACTACTACGACGTCTTCAACACGTGCGCCAAGTTCTCCTGCGATATTGAGGGCTGGCACACAGAGTCCGGCCCGGGAGTTTTCGAAGCTGCTCTCGAGTTTGGAGAAATCTCGCAAATGGCTGATCGTGCTGCTCTGTTCAAGTACGTTGTCAAGAGTGTTAGCACAAAGTATGGTATCACGCCTTGTTTCATGGCGAAGCCTAAGCAGGGACTTCCTGGAAACAGCGGCCACATGCACGTCTCCCTCGTTGACAAGGCCGGCAAGAATCTCTTTGCTCGCGACACAATCGATGAAAACGCCCAGTGGAAGGACATTGCCGGCCTCTCAGATCTGGGCCGACATTTCCTCGCCGGTATCCTCGTCGGTCTCCCAGACATAATGCCTCTCCTCGCCCCAACAATCAACTCGTACAAGCGCCTCGTCGAAAACTTCTGGGCCCCCGTAACCGTCTCTTGGGGTCTTGAGCACCGCGCAGCCTCAATCCGCCTCATCACCCCACCAACCTCGAAACCCTCAGCCACACGCTTCGAAGTCCGCGTCCCCGGCGCCGACACGAACCCTCACTTTGTGCTGGCCGCGGTTCTTGGCTGCGGCTGGCGCGGCGTCGAGAAGAAGCTCGAGATCCCCACCCCGCCGCTCGCCATGGGTCAAGATGTCGGTGGTGAGGCGGATCAAGGTGAGAGGCTTGCCAAGAGTCTCAAGGAGGCTACGACGCGCTTCATGGCCAAGGGCAGCATCGCGAGGGAAGTGTTTGGGGATGACTTTGTGGAGCATTTCGGTGGTACAAGAGAGCACGAGGTTCGTCTGTATGACGAAGCTGTAACGGATTGGTAAGTCAAACCCCCAAACCCTTTATCTCTTCTCAACTAACATGTTCCAGGGAAATGAAGCGTTACATTGAAACGGTCTAGTTAACAGGTGCATGGAGTTGTCATTGTTTACTGTATTGTCGATTTAGAGCGTATTTGTCGTACCATGAGCCATGCTTGAAACGAATTGAGATGAATTCAATCATCGGGAGCCATCCTGGGGACCGAAAGATACCCAAGAATAGCTTATGTTGTTCAAGACCAGCCGTTATTGTCTTAGACTATTGCAATCCATCACTTGAAATGTTGTCTTGATTGTAATTCGCAACGCTTTAATTTAATCTTGAGCTACCTACTCAAACAAGTGATCTCGCGATCCCCTCGTTATAATACCCATGTCCATATCCATATCATATCCAGATACTCCAGGATCGGTATCCATCCTGATAGATCCTCTCCAGTATGTGCCAAATCCTTTCCGTATCGTACATCCAGCCAGCAAGTAGACTCCTGTTCCCGCTTACAATCCGTGTCTGGATATCCGTGTCTTATCCAAGACGATATGCAGTAACAATACCCAAGAACACCTCCCAATGACCATATGCCTTGCGTATACAAGTACACCCGTATCTTCCTCTAATACACCTCATAATAAAGCCACAATGCCTCAACGCCTGGGCCAGAAACTCCGTTGAATCCTTAATCCTCGCCATCATTCGTCCTCGCTATCGTCCTCGCTGTCGTCAAAGGGCTTTCGTGCCGTAATAAACGTTCTACACCAAGTCAGTACTGGTTCTTGAGCTTGGTGAAGCTCAACTTACACCTTGGCATAACTGCGCAGCATTGGATCCTGCACTTCCATCTTTACCCGATCTAGTAGCGCCCTCGTATCGTTCTCTTTCCACCCACACATGCCAAACAGCATCATTGTCCAGTTTTCGAGGCCTGCCATCATGTTAGGATCCGCAGATCATTACCAATGCTTGCACATACCCGAGTCAATCATCTCGCCCAAAACCTCGCCCTTCTTTCGGTATATGGGATCCGTCCCCCAGCTCTTCACTGGCAACCAGTCAACACGCTCCCGGATAGCCTCAGCCCCCAAATCGGCTAGCCACTCGGGCACTCTTGGCACAGGGTCAAAGTCAAGGCCCATCTTCATGCACATTCCAACAAAGGTCGTTTCGAATTCGAGACAAGCTGCACCAATCTCTGGCTTCTCGCCGGCCATTAGATTCGGAAGATCTGCCTGCTCTGGGTCGACGTCGAAGAAGCGCGGACGGATCTCGGTAAACTCGAGCTGACCTCCTGGTTTGAGATGGACATAAGCTGAGGCCAGCATTGCGCCCCAGTCGCGGACACCGCCACCCACGAGATTCCTCATATGAATAAAGTCGTATGTGGGTGAAGGCCAGGGATCCGTAGCGTCGGCAATCTCAAAGGTGACATTGGGGGGGACATCCTTTGGTAATAGTGCGCTGCTGAGGTCAATGCCGAGTATTTCGACCTGAGGGTATCGCTGCGCCATGTCGCATGCCCACAAGCCGCTGCCGGCGCCAATGTCGAGAATGCGAAGAGGGTTTTCGAGAGTGTGTTGATCGAAAGGTAGACGAGTTGCGACGAGCTGACCGTCTAAGCACAGCTTGAACAATCCATGCTGCAGAGCCATGCGATGCGCCTCGGAAGCATCATTAGGTGTGAATAGCTGACCAGAACCGTGGTATGTGTGCCCGTATGCGTGGATCGGGGGAAGCGAGTCTTGGGAGATGGTTGAGTAGTTGGAGCTGGTATCACTAAAGTCGGCGTCGTCTTCGGCGGGGCTCATATCGTCGTCAATCTGCAGGCGGTCGATCTCGGGCCACTTGTCGCTAGACTTTGGTAGATCATTTGTGGGAGGAGCAGACGGCGCTTTCGTGTGGGGATGTTCTGGACCAAGACGGGCCATTGTCGCGAGTCTAGGTTGCGACGATCGGCAAAGAGAATGAATTGTTGCGCGGGGTCGTGTTCGGCGATGTAGAGAAGAAGCTGTATACGTTGGAGTCGTAGTTGGAAAAGTCGTATTCGTCGTCAGTCGCAAGATCGTGAGCTGTCAGCAGAAGAAGGAGGAGCAAGTATTCGGGAGCATGTGCGGAATCGGTCGTGATTAATAGTTGGCGCGCATCCATAGCCATGAGGAAATGAGAGAGCAAAAGAAAGAAGCACAGAAAAAAGAGGGGATGAGGAGGAGAAGAGAGAAGAGAAGAGAAGTAAAAGATGGAGGAGAGGAGACAATTATTGAAGCTGGAGAGTGGAGAGTGGAGGTTGTAAGGTCCAGGATGGTCGATGCAGACGAGTCTCTTTTCGTGGCCGCGCAGCCTCTCCGGCTTGGTCCTTGCTAGCTAATAATGCCTTGGGTAGCAAGTATCGCGATAATTACAAGAACCGAAAGGCGAGCGAAATGCGGAATCAAGGCCTAACATCGGCATTTACACCCCATGTTTCGCGCGCGCCTCAGCCCATCGCCTTCGCCGTCGCCGCGAGCCAGAGAGAGAGAGAGAAACTCAGTGCTTCGCAAGCCCCGAAACACATTTGACAGGCCCCACTTTCTTTTTTCTATCCGTCTGTTCCCTAATGCGGCGACGGAAGACGTTGTCTGCAGTGTTGTTGGTACTTTGTCTATCACCTTGTTTAATACTACTAGAAACGTACTGGATACATATGCGGGTAGCCAACTTCCACTCCCCTCGGAGCCGAAGTGACGCATCAAGTTGGAGTCGTAAATGTTAGGAACGTGTTCACGAGCCGCACCTTGAACATCTCGGGATGACGCACTCCGAGATCCATCAACATGGAGTAGGCTACTACGTATGTCTACGTCGCGCATACTCTATTAGGGAATAAACAATTCAAATCATTTCTTTCCACGACATCATCATAACTCAACTGCTCTCGCTTGGACTCTTCTAGACTTTTGACGCCGCCCTGAAGTGCCTGGACCACGTCCAGCCCCATCTCAATCTACGACCAACAGCAAATCATCACCAGAGTCGCCCTGTCAATTTTTTTTCTCCTCTTTGTTCAAGGATGACCCGGTAGTTGCAGTTGTCTCGCCCTAAAACATCCAATCCCATCCTGATTCGCATAACACACGGCTGAGAACCCTACTGGCTCATGTCAAAAATCTTGTCAATGTCAAAGCTTTTTTCAATGTTACCCCAACCCACCATTTTTCACAATATTGAATTGGAATAAATTAAGCACATGTCACCGAGCAAGCCTTCGCGATGGCCAAAGATAGCTTCATTAAACTGGATCAACATTGCCAGCCCAACCTCTTCTCTTCGTCGCTTGTCAAATCTTTGTCCCCCCCCCGCCTTTGGTGGAACCTTGTAGGCTTCTGCTTCTCAACGCGTGGCCCCCTTGTTCATCTCGGGGTTCTAGACCCAATGGTGGACCTCGCTTCACCTGGGCAAGCTTTGAGTGATGGCGTGACCTGGCATGCCGCCCTCACCTTGGCTCTCTGCATCTGACGAATGACATTTGAGGGTTGGCAGTTCATCTTGGTTCAATCATCACCGTCGTTTTTATGATTCGTGCGCGTTTTTACCTCTTTCGCTAAATATCCCCATTGGCTCTCTTCCCGATATCACCAAGAGACAAAACTCACGGCATCGCTAAACGCAACGCCCCAGGTCTTGAATTAATGAACGAACACGGGTCGGCGCGGGGCGGCGGCACGGCTCGATAGAATCAGTCATGTGAATCCTCCCAGGAATTGACTCGTCATGTTAATCAAGGGTTGCTCAATTCCTTCGCCCTTGGTCCCTCCTCCCCCCCTCGATAACCGCCCAATGCACATCATCCTGATAGACACGGCGTTGGTCGCCTTGTTGGGTAGCCGCCGACATGGAATCGACTCCCTCGAGCACACACACCTGACTTGTAATTATCGCCAACCGCATACGCCTTAATTAATACGCGACGTCTTTGTCTGGACTGCGCCGCTCAGTCACAGATAATGTTGCAGAGGAACGGCACGACAACCCTCCGTTCAGAGTACCTGGTTGAGACCAACATGTCCTATTCGCCGGCTTCTCTTGTTCCGTGCCCGGTTTGTCTCTATTGGCTCTCGGTTGGGCTCGGCTTGGGATCATCATGACAGCTCGGACGTGACATTCGTGACAGGTCGTTGCTCCACTCGGCTCGGTCCTTGTCAAGTTATGGGGTCGGATTATACGAGATTAACTCAAGTGGGAGTTGTATCAAGCTAAACTTGCTCGCCAGCAGGGGAGAGCGAAACTCATGTTTCAAATATCCCAGAGCCGAACATGGTCGAGTTGGACGTCATTGTGTAACACGAGACCTGGGCGTTACCGGATCCTCAGCTGTCCTGGGCAGCAATATGGTCAAAAGAGTTGCCACAAGACGTCTTCGAGCGTCTCTTGTGAGCTCTGTTTGAACCTTCCAAGATCAAATTGATCTCTGTATAACTCATACATATATACTAACAAAGCCTGGTTGGTTGTGTCAATATGCCCAGACTGACGTACCTGCAGAACGCCAAAGAGGGCTATTCCCAAATCTCGGTTCATGCTGTGGCTTCAACTAAAAATTCACGTATTTCACAAGCCACCTTATCAAGCACAAATCAGGTATTCATGCGTAATTCCAGCAAGTCTTGCTGCGTGAGGCCTTTCCATCCATCATACAGTCTGGGATAATCCTCGAAACTGCCGAGGCAGCGGAAGTCGACCGACAGCTACGCATCAAGTTGCACGAAACTTCATCCAGGCGTCCACCATGCATCTATCCTGCACTATACCACGCCATGAATACATAAACCTCACTCCCGAGCATGAGCATATCCCGATTCTTTCCAGCCTCAGCCCACCTCCACCTTGAGCCTCATCTCAGGCCAACCTTGACTTGCCAGGATGCCAACACTTTACATCTACATGAAAACGGGGCACTCCTGTTCACGCCCTTCTCACCAGCCTCATTTGCATTTCCTCTTGCATCTCACTGCATAGATACGAGGCTCCTTGGATCCACGACCCTGTACCGGGACTCTGGCCGAGACCAAGACATGCATGCCCATGTGTAACCGCTGCCAAGAGCATCTATCTTGGATACGTCAAAGGGGATAGACCAAGATGATGTAGAAAGCTGAGATGGTATCCATGTTTATGCACACCGGCATCCCTGATATGAATGTAAAGTAGAGAAATGAAAACGCCGATGCTATGTCGCGGCCCATGGCCAACAAGTTCAAGGTCAAGAAGTGAGGCTTGGCCAAAAGGTAAACTAAGGTAGTAAGTAAGTAGTAGTGTAGTGTGGTGTAATAGTAGTCAACAATGACCACCAGAAAATAGCTTCGACAAGTACCGACCCAATAGATCAAAGTCCATAACCGTTGCCAGAGACTTAAAAGTCCCTTTGAATGAATGCCCTTTTGTCTTGCGTATTGAAACCCGGCCCAGAAAAGGCCCACGATCACCGCCCAGCCCGTAAACAAACCAATGCAGACCTAACCCATGCCTCCCAGTAATATCCAATCCAGTCAAACTCATCCAGAACATTCCTCCTCTTGCGTATCCATCATGACTTTGCGTGGTATCCCATAAGAATCCCCAACTCCATCAAAGATGAGCACCCACCCACTTCATTCTCCTTCAACACGATTGATGAGCATGCATACAAAAGGAACTCGCTGCCTCCCATCTTGCCCGGTCTGCTGACCAATGCAGAAAGAAAAACAAGATTTTCGATAAGCATCGCTAGCCTGCCCAACCGTCCCGCGAATGATCCATTTCTCCCAACCTCTCCAAACTCCTGGGGTTATAACGAAACTTCCTCCCCGTCCTCGTCTGCTTTCCCAGTATCTGTAGCTCTGGCTCAAAGGCCTCTCGGTTGTGGCCCAGCCAGTTGTTCTCATAAGCACATCGTCATAAGTCGTCTTCATGCGTAGCGTCGAGTTTTGTGAATTGGCGCGTCTGGCGCTCCCATGCTAGTGGTCTTGTGCTTCATCCCTTCCTCCCCTCATGCTAGACAGAGTCCTTCTTCTTGCGTTTTCCTCCAACTCTGCCGTCGGTGTGTTCATCATCCGGACTCCATTCTTCTGGGTGAAAATCTGGATTCCCGTAGTGCGCTCGATTCCATACACTATTTTTGAAGGTGTTTGTTGTCACCTGGAATGTCGGTTCGGGGAAGTTGTTCTTGCTCTCCTCATACTCAAGTTGAACCGGACTGAATCGTATGTGGTAGCCAGAACTCGGCGGCGGCATTAAAGAGGTCTGCGGGCCTAGTCCTGATGTTGCGACCATTGGAGGACTGGGACCCATCGCTGAACTACCAGACAAGGAGGCCGGAGGCGTCGGAGGTTGTGGAGATGCCATGATGGTAGGAGGGGGTGGCGGCGCGGCTTGCGGCGTCGAGACTGGCAGTGTTTCAGGGAACGATGGCATCCACGGGCTCTGCTGCACCGGTGAGAAAGGCTCGGCTACCGTACTGACTGGGGGAGGCGGCGCCAAAGATCCAAGTCCTCCAAATGCAGGGCCTGAGTTGAGACCCGGGATCATGGCCAGTGAGTCAAAGTTGACAGTAGCAAATTGACCGAGATCTGTTTGAGTCGCCGCGATGTCGGTGTTGTGCGTAAAACCGCTCACGCGGTTAACTTGCATCGTGATAGGCGCAATAGGAACTGGCGGAGATCGGTACAGGATGTCATAGTGATTGGGTCTGAAGAGCAGGTAAATGATGGGGCCCAGGCTGGCGATATCCTGGCCGTTGGCCTCGTCGGGGAAACGGTATCGATTGACATGGGTGCCAGGGCTGCGGTCGAGGTACGCTATCTCAAGGACTTGTCCAGCGGGCTTGAGGAGGGTGTGGACGAGGGCAATGATGCCAAGATGCTCGATCTCGCGATCCGGAATTTCGACGAACTGAGCGCAATAGGCTGGAATACCGATGCCATCATTTACAAAGGCCTCGTATGCTTCAGCATTGCCCTTGAGGTGGGTAGCGGCGAGAAGCCGAAGGTAGTAGATCATGCCATTGGCGGAGTTGGGGTCGTTCCACTTCTCTTGCACCAACATGTGTGCCATCGTGGGGTTGTTGACAATCTGAGCGACTTGGCGCAGTAGTCCAATCAACTCATCGGCCCAGTCCTCATAGTAAGAGTAACCCCCAACAGTCGACAACATATGACCCATACTCAAAAGTCGGGCGGCCTCGCCCTCGATCTTGGCCTGATCGCCTGAGTCGACTAGCTTCTCAAAGTAGCTGAATCCAAGTGCTGAAGGCAAGATGAGACGGTTAGCCAAAAATCCGACATGTCACTTGGTGCTGAGACACAAACAGCGGCAGGCGAAGCAAGGGGTGGCCGCTGAAGAAGCAGAAGTGACGCGAGGAATGCGCTCGTGCCAGACATGTTTGGGCCAGACCTGAGCCGCGGGACGGGAAACGGGAGCGATTTTGACTTACCTCGCCAGCCACAGTTACCGTCTCCTTGGATGGGTCGAAAGTGGGAGTATGTCTGGGGAAGTGTCTGCAGAGGTCAGTTTCGCGGACGAGGATGATAGTTTCGTGGAACACACAATTGTCTTGTCGACATAGACCGGATCGGCTTTGGCGTATTCGTGGGTAATGATGTCGCTCGAGATTTTGTTGCCAACCTTGAGCCCCTGCGAAACCGGAGGTTAGCAATAATGACGCGACGGAGCTGCGACGGAGCTCCATCGAATGCGACTCGCCTCAAGAACAGGTTGGTAATCCTTCGCAGCAGCCTGCTGAGCAGCCATGTCGTGCTGGCTTTGGTCCTCCATCTTGGGAACGATGATTGTTTGCGGGGCAGAATATTGTTGTTGCGGCGGATGCGGCGGCTGTTGGTGCTGCTGATGGCGGTGTTGAAGCCGGCGCTGCTGGTGCTGATAGTGTCGCAGAGAACGACTGTCTCGGGTCGCGGGGTTCGGCGGGGGAGAGGGGTTCGAGGTAGAAGCTTGCGAAGAAAAGGGCGAGGAAGCTGGGGGAGATGTCGAGGACGAAAGCTGCTGTCGGGGGATCTGGTGAATCAGATGCGACTGAGGCTGTGGCTGCTGCTGTTGGTGCTGCTGCTGCTGCACCGGCGGTGGTGAAGCGTAGAGAAGTCCAGGACCTCCGCCTCCGGCTGACACGGGAAAGGCGAAGTCCAGTTCGGGAGCTAGGCCATAGGACGCGAGCAGGAGGGAGGCGAAGGGTGTGGGTTGAGGCTGGAACATGCCTCGTGAAGGGGGAGGAGGAAGAGGAGAGAGGAAAGAGGGCAAGGTGGAGGGAGATCCAAGACTCCAGGGGAGGAGCAACCAAAAGAAAGACTGGACGGGCTGGATGGAGGAAGATTCGCGGAAAGTGCGCAAGGCGCTGGAAAACCTCAATGGAAAGCGGGCGTTGGGGAAGGAGGAATAGGCGTGGTTTTAGGTGCTGAGCGTCACAGAAGACGGCGGACGGGCCACCTGTCGAGCGCTGGCAATGCCCTGTCCAAAGGCCCTGGCCTGGTACTCTGGTGCCCTGTCACGCCCTGTCACGACCTGTGGATCAGTGGACGGACAACGACGTCCTCGGGTGCTGGCCGGGCTCAGATGCTCCCCTCGATGGGGCGCCGGGGGTCACTGCAGGGATTGAGGCAGGGATGAGCACAGGGGCTAGGGATTTTAGGACAGAGGATGGAGGCGGACAGCGGGTGGCCAGCGGGTGGACAGCGGGTGCGATGGTCTAGCGGGTGGTCCTAGTGATGAGAGCCAAGCTAGGAGTCAGATGGAGCAGATGGAGGCGTGGGAGCTCTTGGGAGCGTGGGAGCTAGCGGGAGAACACCCCAGCAAGTCTCCAGTCCAGCAGCAACCAGCAGATAAAGCCCTCTCGGCCCTTGCGGCGATGGTCCCGCGTCTTGGTTGCGGTGCGGGCAAAGAGGCGCGCGGCGGGGATTGCGGCAAAAGATTGGAAAAGCACACCCGGGGACGGACGTGAAGCTGTGGAGATTGATGATGAGGGAAAGACAGAAGTGCTCGGACGTTTGACCTGAAGGGAAAAAGAAACAAAAGGCCAGGCGCTAGGAGAAAATCCCCGGGAGTTTATGCCAATGCGACGCAAGTTGGGACTTGTCAACAAGCTCCGGGAGCTCCAGGCAAGCTCTTGGATGGGCTGGGCTGGCTGCAATGGGTGAAGAAAGAGGCGGCGGCTAGCACGGCCGACCGAGATGGTTAATGGCGGGAATGAGAGACAGAAGATGGTGGGTAGCACAAGAAAGAAGCTAAGAAGGAAGAGGCTTGGGCTTGGGCTTGGAGGGGGAGCAGGAGGTTTGAAGGCGACCGATCAAAGCGACCGACTCTTGGTGGTACAAGAAGGGGAGCCCTCTTTTTTTTTTTCCCTTTCAACTGGGCACAGGATGCACGCCCCGACGTACAAAGCAGGGCCTGTGACTGGACGATGAGATTCACCTCGGACAGACTCAAGCTGGGCACGCACAACAGCAAGAGAAGAGCCAAGGGCCAAGGGTGAGAGAGGCACGGTTTAGCCAAGGGTTGCGTCGGGGATCCACTCGAGATGAGCACCCGGGAGCCAAGAAGCACGAGGCCCAGTCAAAAGTGCTGTCGGCAACGGGGATTGGTGGAGGATTGCAGGCCTTGGGGACCATGAAGGGGGGGACCGAGGGTGAGCGATGACGATCTCCCGCTGACGATGGGATGGCCCTGCCGCTGCGACACGATTTTCGATTCGATCGACGAGGATCCAACAGGGCGCGAGGCACGGCACGCACAGGTTTGAGGGTGATGGATGGATGGATGGATGGGAGAAAGAGATGCGCCGCATGCGCATGTGCGAGTGATTTGCTCCTAGGTTTGACGGACTTGACAGCTGTAGCGCTGGTTCCGCTTCGCGCCAGCGACAAGAGGGGGAATCAATTCGCAGGACAGCCAAGAAGTGGATTGTGCAAGGTGCAGTTGCAGGTGTAGGTGCAGGCAGGACAGGGCAGGGCAAGGCAGTGCGTGAGAACCAAAAGATGACGATGATCTTGCCGTGATCTGTTTGATGGGAGACAGACGGTGCAACAAGGATGAAGAGAAGAAGAGAGTAAAAAGAGGAGGAGGTGCAAACTATAAGACACAACAGATATAGATAGGGGGACGGCACTTGGCGAAGCGTCAAACAAACCCGAGATAGAATTCTGTATCTATCCGTCTCCAGGAAATAACCAGGCAGGCCTTTTTCTCCTCTTCCCGTCCGTTTGTCGGGTGTGACAAATGCCCGTCGAGAGCTCGACAAGTCGGCGTGTGGGGAAAAGAGATAAAGTACCTGCTAACCTCCTCCACCGCGTTACATACATCCCATACCATACCACAGGTACCTTTTATCTGTCATTACCAGACAGACAAGGTAAGCCAAGACCAAATTAATTAAAATGTGTCTGCCCCCATGGGATCATGCGTAGGCAGTTTGAAGGGGGATGATACGAGACGACGGGATGTTGGTGACGTGAAATGGGGGATGGCTCGAGCTCTGGTCTCCAACTGTCAAACAGAAAAGATAAAACGGCGGCGGCGGAGCAAAAAAGATTTCGGGTACTGTGTATCCGTCCAATCGAGATGAAACAGAGACCAAAAAATGCGGAAGACGGCCCGTCAACGGGATTCTCCCTAAAAGCTTCCCGTAGTGTCCGTCAGACGGGATTGCCTGCCCGGTCTCGTCTTGACAGCAGACAAGTTTCGAAAGTTTGTTGCAGGTGGACACACATACAAACATGTCAAAAAAAAAAAAAAAATGAGGCGTCTTTGACTTTTTACTTGCTCCTACTGCTCCATATTCTAGCGCTTCTTCAACGGACAACATCGCCCGAGTAATGCATTTTGCGGTGACCGTGGACCTTTTTGTTGAATCTGCTTAACAGCAAATGGATACACCCCTGTTCATTAAAGATATCGTGAGTGGACAAATCACGGGACACTTGAGGGGCAGCAGCAATCCTGTATCAAAAAAGTTTGTATGGTGAGATGATGATTGCTCTGTCCAAGGTCCAGGTGCCGTCGAGATGCATCCGTCAAGCGGTGATGGTGGTGAGCACGTCCCCTCTCTCTCATCATCAACCTCCGCTGCAGCGACCTTGTCTTCCTCTCCAGGGGCACTCCCAGTCCAGTTTCTGCAACCCCAGGACGGTTGGGTATTGGTTGGGCTTGGTCCCAACTGATTGGCAAAAAAAGAGGCATGGGTTGACTGCAGTAGCAGTAAAAGCACTGTGACACCACACACACCCCAACCCAGGCGCTCGGTTATTGGAGGACTCACGATCCGATGCGCTCACGGAGCAACGTGGGCAGCGGGCAAATCCATGTGATTTCTCAAATGTGACTCTACCTAATAAGCAAGAGGCAGAAAGACAGAAGAGAGAAGCGCTGGGTTAGGGTCCATCGAGTGATCAAGTGTGGGCGGATCTTGAGGGGCACGCACACGCACAAGCAGGGTGTCTAGTGTCGATAGGCCTTGGACGGATCATGATGGAACCAGCTGTCAAACGACGCCGAGCCGCGGCAGTGGGAATAATAAACAATAACAGTGTCAAATGCTCCGCAAGAGAAAGAGTTTCTGAGGAGAAAACACGGCAGCAGCCGTATTCGTACCCTTTTTTTTTTCTTCTGACGGGAAAGATCCGAGCCTGTATCCGTATTGTGCGCTGTAATGTGTCAAGCGACGCCATACAAACGATTCTCATTCTTATTTCTCTCATTCTTACGCAAATACAACAGAGAGTAAATGTGACCCCCATCTTGATCAAAAAAAGGGGGGCAGAGAAAGAAAAGAAGCATCAAAAATCTCACTCCACTTGATCCCCATCTGATCACACTCAACTTATCCTCAGCTCACTTTATCCTCAAGCCTTTTTTTTTTAACACCATCTTGTATCCGTACCTAGTCTGATCCGCTCCCCGACCACCCCCCCATGGCCCTCCCACCTCGTGGCACACGTCGATCCCCCAAGCTAGTGAACAAAATTTCCCGTCCCCATCTTGAAAATCATTTTGCTTTTCTTTCGTAGTCAATCCTCAGCGTGGGAAAAGATCCGCCTCTTTCTTAACGGGCGTAGATAGTGCAAAGAGTCCCAGAACTTGGTGACGACTCCACCGCCTCTCCACTGTCCATGGGGGTGTCGTGAATATTTGGGGGGATAAGAGACAGAAAAGGAGAGAAAAAGAAAGTTTAGAACCCTTCCCGCAGGTCCCTCCAGTTTGTTTGAAGCTTTTTGAAAAGGATATCCCGGCTATTCACAAAAAAATGAGTCCCCAGTCTCAACAAGACCACGATGGCAGTCCAACGCACTAAAACAAAGGTGCATTAGAAATGGCATGTCAAGAGTCTTGCTTGATCAATGCGCACCGTGAACAAACTGCACCAGATACAAACTCTCCTTGATTGGTTCTTTCTCTCTTGCAACGACACGCGCTGCTGAGACATGGGTTTGTCTCTCCCCCCCGTCTGCAGGTGAGCTCACACACCACTCACACACCCCTCCCTGATCTTCATCACCGCGTGCCTTTTGTCTCACCCTCTTGAGCAGCATCTCTGGTTCGTCCAGGGGATAGATACCCTCTGCATGAAAGCTACTGCCGTATCAAAACAAAGGCAAACATATTCAACTACATACATGCACATTCTATCTTGCCTCTTTTTCTTTTCTCATCTCTCGCCCGCCTTGCCTATATCCTGCATGAAGGCTGACGGGGAAGAGAGGAATTCCTGCAACCTTTGCTGCAGATACAAACCACACATGACAGCCTGCTTTACATCACCTTCCTTGCATCCCATGAAAGAGACGAGTATCGTGCATCATCAATCATCCATCTCTCACACAAATCGTGAAAAGGACGAAAAAGTGGAGTTTAAACAACGGTCCGACGCAGCGTGGTCAGTTAATATCTGACGCATGAGACAAATGCCCATCCAGACGGGTCTGGGTCTCAAGGAGGCCTTACCTGTTTCCCCTCATACCGAGGCATCTTTCTCTTCCCCTCCCCGCAGGATCTCTTCTCATGAATCCTTTGAGTGGGACCCTAGCAAGGCGCTGCCTGTATGCTGTCAAGCAACACCATCATTGCAGATACACTATCAAACGCATTATGCTTCCTGCGCAAAAAAAAATGACATGTCAAATTTTCATTCATCCCCGCTTGATGTTGCACAAAGACTGGCGCCTCCTCACCTTTTTCTCGGTGTACCTTTTGTTAGAAACCCCGCCGCATCTGTCCTCCCCCAGAAGGCTTCGGCGTTTCCTACCTGTACGAGTTGAGTTCTGACGTCTCTCCATCTTTTTAACGTGGTATTCTATTACTATCCTTGACCAAAACCCTCGTATCTTGAACGTGTTCGTGTTGTGCTGTCATTCATCTAGATGTGTTGGCTAGACAGAGATGTGCTGGTTGGACTTGTAAGCCGCCAGTTTGTGACTAACGCAACTACAACGCATCTCGCTACATGTCTTCACCTCGAGGTACATGGACAAACAAACTTTCCATCCAGGCACAGCCGTCTTTTGCCTCATCTTAAGCCGCTCCCGACGGATACCTATCCGCGACACATCATATCCGGGTACGCGCCCTAGATCCCCTCAAAACTTGCTTCCTCCTCTGTGATGGATGCTGCATCACCGGCTCAGCCGTCCCTGTCAAAGCGTAATCATGGACAAACCACTGGATCCAAAAACTCGGACATGCTCCATGAGTTCATGTTTGTTGCACCTCTAGCTCGTCTTCATCCCGTGTCTCGTCGGTCTCGATCTATCTACAGCAAGCCTCCATGCTGCACGAGATGTCTTCAACCACGTCCCGATTCGTCACCGGAAGCAAACAAATCTTGATCCCGCCGCCCTTGCTGACGATCAAAAGAGTCCAAGCCGGGGGCCCGCAAACCCGGAATCTCTCTTGTGTGTGTGCGTGTGCGTGTGTGCGTGTTTCCCTCGCAGCCCCAAGTCCCGTCTTGTGTAACCTGATGATGCCGCGAGGGCTTGGCATCTTTCAGCCGGTAGTTACCACTCATAGTGGGTTGGATGAGGTTGTGCAAACGCCGCAGCCAGGAGTCGCGAGTAGCAGGGGTAGACAAGGCAGCGTAGTATTCAACATCTCCAACAGTTCAAGTGGCGAGTTGTCATCGCAGTGACCAAGCATGGACCCCGGCATATTCAAGTCTATGTCTCTTTGATGCCAGATACGTTACTCTAGACTCGTCTCGCTACACTACACACGACATGGGATCAAGTCCGAATACGGCGTCACTTCGGCCCTGGTCCCTTCTGCACACAAGCCCAGCTTCTTCGTCTTTTACTACCGTCATGTTGCTCGCTAACCACTGGCTGCCCAACCATGCTGATACCCGGTGGCTGCCACGAATAAGCACATAGCACCGTTGCCAGTGCCTCGTACCATGCGAGATGCCGTCGACGCATCCCCAACACGGATGCACCCGCAGGATACAACCCACGATCCTGCTTCACGATCCAGTCAAGCCGGCCCAGAACGGGTATCCTGCAAACAGACACGAAATTGGTAGATCAAACGTTTCCTCGCTGTCGCAGGTACTGGTGCTGCCGGGGTCACGTCGACGGTGACGCAGTAGATCTGTTGTTTGTCTATCCCTGTGCTCCCCTCAGGCCCATGCCGGGACTGGTCCCTTACCCTTCTTCCGGTGTTGGCCACCACCTCTGCCGGCCCCCTTTCCTATCTGGATACCTGAGATATCCACCCCCTGATCTTCGCCTGCCGATTGCTCAATGTTACGGAACCCATCGCCGTCCCGGAAGATGGCCCCAAAGAGGTCACCAATCGACGATGTGAGCCCTTGCAGAGCATAGATGCGCTCCGAGTCGGCATCAGAAGTGATTTCGAGGAGCCCCTTTTCCTGGTTTACTCTTCCATTGATCTTGCCATCGATGATGAGGAATCCTAGAATGTCCTGAACCTCGGGCTCCGAGATCTTGAGCTGCTTTGCGATCCACGCAAGCTTCATACGTGTGTAGGGGGCAATCAGCTTGACCACCCCCTTTGTTCGCATGTTACGTGTGACCTCGTCAATGTTCTCGGCGATGAACGAGTCGTCTAGGATGTCTTGGTTACGCTGCAAGACCTTTTCGTATGTGTGAACATCGTCCCGTTGGTAAGCGTCAACCAGCTCTGTCATGGCAGAGATTCGAGGGTCAGTCTTGTAGGGCTTGGTCTCTTGTGAGTCGAACGGATTGATGTTGGACTTCATAAGCATGGTTGTCAAGAGCAAGTACTTGAGAACCTGGATTCTCTGGAGTGAGCCCGCCTCGTCGTAGTTTCGGAATGATTCGAAAAAGTCGCTCTGAGCTTCCTTCCAGTTCTCCTCGCTCATGTGCATCTTTCCACCGCACTCTCGAATGATTCCCATGATTCGAGGATGGGGAACGGCCGACTTGACCTTGAGAGCTCGCTGATACAGCGCCTTGAGCTGCTTGTTGTTCTTGGTCTCGGCAAACATCTGAATCTCCAGGGCGTAGATCTCGAGCGAGTATGTGCCTTTGCTGGGGTCATCGGTTCCGTCTTCTCGTTGGCAAGTCTTGTGGAGTTCTCGGAGCTTCTTAGCCACGGCAGAGTATTCCTTTCGGTCGAGAAGTAGCTTGGCTAGCTTGATGTTGGTCTTGAGCCATAGCCGCTCGTTATTCGTGCTCTGGAAGCTCTGGAGGGTGAGCGAGTAGAACTGCTCCATGCTTCTGACGGCCTCGGGGCCATCGGAGCCCTTTTCGATGTAGTCGAGCATGTTGTTGATGGACTTTTCCGAGTAGTTTCGGGTAACGGCCGACTTGACGTATGTGAGGAGCTCTGCATAATGCTCAGCAGCCTGTAGCAGTCAGTATGCGCCGTTGTCTGAGATGGCGGAATAGCGCACCTTGTCGTATTGCCCCAGCTTAAACTCCAGCTTTATGGCCTGCTTCAAACCTTTGAAGCCCCATTCTCCCTTTTCCTCTTCTAATGGCGGGATGCCTAGGAACTCGGCGACGGCGTCCTCAGGGTCTGACAGCTTGAGCTGCTTGGCGTTGTAGTACTTGTTCTCGATATCGACATCGCCGGAATCCTCGTCGTCGTCTTCCTCGTACTCAAAGTCGTACCTAGATGCGGTCAGTCAAGCACCGGGCTTGCGCGGCTGGGTAAACGTGCTGCTCCTCGTCCGACTCTTGCATAAAATCCTCGTCGTCAGACATGGTGACGGTGGTTTGGGGGGTCGGGCAACAATTCGGAAGGTATTTAGATTAATGAGACAGGGAAATAGGTCTGTAAGCAGGCTGTTTGCGCTGATGCGGCGCAGAGGAGATTGGTGGTGTATGGAGGTTGAATGATGATGTTGGTTGTCTGGAGCTGGGGTGGAGCAGGCAGCCGCGGGGTGGATGTGGAGGCTTATCGATAAGGCGCTAAGCCATGGCCAACACCACGAAGATGGATCTTGAATCTTAGATTGAACGCTATAAAATATTTAATTAATACGTATATCCTATCTTTTCGTATATCCCCTCTCTCTTTGTGTATTACCAAGCTCCATATGTTCAAATATGGAGATTCTCAGTCACTGTGGGCTTGAGCCACGCCATGAGGCACTCTCACTGTAAACATCATCGCACAGACTGCAACTGTCAACCCTGTTATGGCCAAGAACGGCAGCCCCATCCAAGCGCCACCCAAGTCCATGCCACGGCTAAACAGCCAACTCGTAGCCGGAGCAGCCACAAGTCCCATGATCATCTCAATGAGCGTGATAGTGGTGTTGAGTGTCGCGATCGTGTGCGGTTCCACCACGGCGTTGAGAACGGCCCTGCAGAGAGCGTTGAAACCATGGCCGAAGCTTGTAATGACGAGAGATATGATGAAGATCCATGGACCTCCTGCGAAAGCCATGAGTAGTCCTCCAAAAGACACGAATACCAGAGAGATGCGCGCCAGAGTGAGATCTCTGTTCACGGGACGTGATCTGAAGCGAGAGGTCCCATTAAGCAACTTTGATGCGATGGGGAGAACGACAAGCAGGCATATCACAGTTGAGAGGACGCCCACTGTGGAGATATATGTAGCCTAGACAACGGTGAGTAGTGAGCGTAGGATCTGCCTTGATGGAACACTCACTGTAGACCACTCCCAGTTGAAGCGCTTGGTCATGTACTGTAGCAGGATGCCGTTATACGCAACCCTGATCGGCAGATAGGTTGCGACTGTGAGTATGAGCATTATGACGGTCTTGGACGCAAAGATGAATCGCCGCACGTGCTGCATGTCGTTCTTGACCGTAAACCAGGCTTGCTTCAAGACGCTGTGTTTGCTCAAAGAGACGCCATGCCCGTGTTCTTCAGGCTCAACATCATCCTCGTGTCCAGGACCATGCCGTCGACGATTATCAGCCTTTTGTCGGAACCGAAGAGTTTCTGGAATGAGCAGGACCGACATGGTGCCTACAATGAGAAAGCCAAGGCCTATCCACATGGACAGCCATGGGTCATAATTGAGCAGCCAGGCCGAGACGGGGTTAACCATAACGTTGAAGAGCAAGCTGGCGGCGAAGAGGCGAAAGAAGACACCAGTTCGTTCAGTGGTAGGCACGACGTCGGCTACAATGGTCCAGACCATGGCGCCAGCCATTGGGCCTCCACCTCCGATGAGGAAGAAGAGACTTCCGGGGATGATGGCCCAGATGGAAAAGACATCTGGGAAATATACTAGAAAGTGTGAGTGGTGTTTGACAACTTGTGGATGAGGGGGCACTCACAAACCATCATGACCCATGCTGTCTGAAGCAAGTCGCCCAAGAGTGACAAGAACAAGACGGGCCGTCTTCCATATTTATCAGCTATGATTCCGAATGGAAACTGCGGCAAGATGGCTATTTCTGGTCAGTACTATCCCGCAAATGTGGTGTTTTAACTCACGAACTGCCATCCCAAAGGCCAGATGCCACCCCCGAACCATGGCCAGCGTCTTTTGAACATGATTATCCTTGCAACGTTGATCCTTTATCTGCAAAATATGGTCCGGATAATACCCCCGACATATAATGTCCTCTATAATCTTTTGCTGTGGTGGATCCGTGATGAACTCGCTCACTTCGACAATAAACAACGAGACAAGACACATGAGCAAGACGCGTCGCTGAAACCCTTTGGAGGGAACGAGGTCGCGGGGCAAGTCGTTGGAGAGGAGCGGTGATCCTTCTGACGGAGCTACGTCATTGTCATATCCGCTGTTGCTCTCGACATCAGCATCAGCCGAGAGGTCATCGTCCCTTGATTGCTCCGCTCGTAAAGACATGGCTAAGAGTGAGCAGTGGAGGTTGAGAGTTGTGAGAAGTGGATATCAAAGCATCAGATGTCGGTTTCAGCCTTGGTATTAAATCATGACGATACGAGAAGCGCAGGATGAGCGCGTCGTCGTCGTTATCGAGGAACTTTTGCTAGGCCTCATTGGTTGGTGGAAACCGACTAGGGTGTGGCTGGCATTGTCTCAAAAGAGAAGAAACGCGCAATCAGGACGACGCATTCCATCACGACAAGCTGACGATTACTCCATGCAAGTTACCTTGCTTTGATAGAGTCACAGTGTTGGCTAGTTCTGATTGGAAAGACCCTTTGTTTTAAGGCATAAGATGGTTGAGATGTTGTCGCAAATTGCTGACCGCATCAAGGATGACGACACGATTACTGCCTGGATTGATTGACTCTTGATTGAGAGATTGATTCATCATCAACCAACTCACAACAGGAAGGTCTTTGAAGCTTGCCGGAATGAAGCCATCTCCACTCGGCCCGATCCCGGGACTTGGCCTCGCCGGCGTCCTTCGGCCGCCTCCACTGGACATCCGGTGCTTACAATTCACCATGCTCAACACCCAACACCCACGTTGCATCCCGCGGCGAGAGGCTGAAAATCTAGAAAGCGATTGGACTTGGTGCGAGGTGCAGACATGGGTAGAAAGGCCAATAGCAATAGCAGGATGCTTCACTGCAATTTCAACCCACGCCGGGAACCTCGATGCCTAGGCAAACAATCCCTTCCCACTTGTGGGCTTCACTGCATTTTTCAACCTCGTCGAGAACGGATGAGTTTTGAACAACCTGCTGGCTAACCCTTCGGATAGGTACGAAATAGTTTACCTAGAAGAAAGTCGAGTCGCAAACAACCCTTTCAATCATACTCTGCTATAACTGAATGCTCTGTGTACCTCAAGTATTGCTCGAGTGGAGCTTTGTACCGACCGTGTCTGACAAGCCACTTCACTGCATTTTTAACCCACGCGCAGACCTATGTACCCGAATATCCATGTCATTGAGGCATGGACGCCAAGAATTAAAACACCAGTCCCAGACATAGTTGTAAGGCATTTTTACGCTGCCGCATGGGTTTCACGATCCTTTTGCCGCACGACAGTGTTACTTCTCGATCAGAGTAGAATGCCGTCTCACATGCGACGAGCAATCCGTTCACCTCCGGTACCCCCAGTTGATCAAGATAGGCATTTCGAGGTCCGCGATTCTTGAAAGAATCCACTAACTGAACCTCTAAATGTTGGATGAGCTGGCCTTTGATCTTGCCGGCACCTGGGTCAAGGAACAAACGAGACACCAGTACAAGTGTGTTAACAAGCTTGTTACATTCTCGAGATGATCAATAGAGTGTACTAAGGGTAGATAAAAGCACTCCAAGATATTGCTTTCATTATTATACATATTTAATAGTTTTATTATATTTTACCTATAAATTAATATATATTCATTGCAATTGATGGGAAGCTATACCTCATTAGAAAATTAGACGCTTCACTGCATTTTTAACCAACATCAGGAGGGTGAGTACCTGCACCAATTCTCTTTGCATGCATCACTGCATTTTTGGCCATCGTCGATAGATTGTCCAGAGAGCCTGCTGACTGGACCTTTATTTACATGTTTGATTGGCTGGCACTTGACTTGGTCGGTGTCGTCAAGCCATCCTCAGGATCTATGAGGCGGTCACAGTATCATCCTCCAAGGCTCTCCGATTAGCCATGAATCTCCCAGAGATGAGTTAGAAATATCACAGCCGTAACGCAACCTACAGCTAAGAATTAAAGACCAGCTTCAATGACACAAGCAAAAGTAGCCCCGTTGCCCCCTTGTTAGTAAGGGGTCCGCGTCTTGTAGTGTTCCTGGATGAGTTAGGTACCTCATTGCATTCCATCTCAACGACGACTAAAACTGCAGTGAAGCACGCGACATTGGATCTTGTAAAACATCTCTTGAAGGATACCTCATGCGGTAGACATGGCGCGTAACTTGTTGTGGCGATCCCTTCACTGCGTTTTTAACCCGTATGAAGAACGTACTCGGTAGATAGGCATAACATGTCACGCTCCATTTCACTGCATTTTTAGCCCATGTCGAGAATATGTGACTCAAAGAGCCCGCTGGCTGAGCCTTTAGATATTGGATGGGTTGGTACTTAACTATGCCGGTGTTCTTGGAGCCATCCCTAGGATCTGGGATGATCGAGGTAATGTTTTCTAACAGCTTCATATTAGCTTCATGTTCCTAAGAGATAAGTGAGAAACAAATAATAGTCACATAGCCTGTAACTAAAGCTTATCCACAGGCTTCAATCGCATAATAATCGCTGCTATCAAAGGGTTGACTCATGGATCGCCTCTCTAGAGGCCTTTTCACGGGTAAATTACTGGATCCTTCACTGCAATCCTCACCCTCGCCAAGAACGCAAGGAGGTGGTTCATTCCCACTCCCCTTTGGGCCGGGTTAGCCGTGTGATTCGAAAAGGGTAGTGCACTGCATTTTTAACCCACGCCCGGGACCTACCAAGCTTGACCTTCGGGCGTACTAAGAACTGAGGCATCAGCAAACGCTTACGACAATTACAGACAACCTGGAGGATTATGCTACTATTTGCCCACTGCTCTGGAACAGCTCTGGCTTGAAACGGCGACTCAGTCAACGCTCATGCGACAAGTAATCCGTTCATACCCCCAGAAGCCCAAAAGGTGCAGGCTTATATGTCATGCACAAGTGGCAGAAACCTGACTTCAATTGGTCTGTACATAGTTACTTACATCAACCGATTTATTCACTCATAGAATACTGAACAGGGAATAGGCCGAAATGTATCATTGAGGTTCAACTTGGCGCTAAGTTCTGCTTTGATGTGGCGCGGAGACTCAATCATAGCAGGACGTCAAGCCCTACGAATAGAGAAAGTTGGGATCATTTGCTCCAAGCCGTTATCATTATTCTCGAGCGCTTTGTTTCTTCACTGATACATCAAAGTGCTAGGTGTCTCCTCTGTTGCCTTGGTCCAACATGAAGGTATTGATGGTGTGTAAGTCAGAAGGCACCTCTGCCTCTCAAGCAACCATGATTGACTCTGATGGTTCTATAACTGTGTCGTGGATCATAATCCTCTCACCATTGACAGCTATAAGCTAAACATGCCATATATTGAACAACTGACGAGACACGGTCAAGATCACGCCAAGCGGAGAGCTATCCATGCTCTAACCGCAGATTTGGCGAAACCAAGGATGGCGGTATGTGGCCATGGAATCTTCTTCAAAGCAATACATCATGCGCAAACGCAGTGCACTTCATTTACCAGTAGCTTCAGATAAAATACTCTACAGGTTGACTTATTCTTCTCGTTCAGGTAGATGCCATGCTCTTGACCTAATCCCTCATTCCTTGATCAAGTCAGATCTCTAAGCTTCTTCAACGAGGTTTATTACTGCAGATTAATAATGCACACTCTGCCTCTTCCCTCAGCACCTGCTCGATCGACCTTCACACTCCGTGGGAGTTCAACCTACGGAACATCCGGCGATATCTGATCCTCAAAGTCAAGTCATGGGGCCATGGTGAGTCTCCAAATACTACCATATATCCCTAAACAGCTTCTTGGCATAAGAAATACGAACTCAGTGCCTACCAAGGCTGGCCGATGATTCGCGACAGCGATGGAAGGATTCATTCCGTCTTGAGTTGAGCAAGACAAACCCTCTATCTCAATCCTTCACATTTAGGCGAATCAATAGCCCGAGCTCAGCCTTAAATCAGCCCTTTATTTGGAACCTCAGTCGTCTCGTGTCAGCAAGCGCCGATCCCACGCGACGGCGAATACCACCTTCTTCAAGTATCCGACGGACTTCAACACACAAATCTTCCAATCATACCCTTGACCTGAGGACAGAAACTAATACCTCACCACGGACTCTCCTGTTGATGTGGGACTGCTTATGGCACGACTCTTTCGAAGCAATGCCACCTTCTAGTTTCTCACGAATCCTTCCAAACAGGCAGAAACACCAACCAATCCTTGTCTAGCTTCAGCCAGCGTTTCGAAAGGTAATGGGCCCTCCCGCTCACCCCCCTGCCCATCTCATGATCCGATCCCCGAACACAGACGTTTATGTGTCCGAGCCGTCCTATCACAGGACTTTCTGAGCTCCCCGTGTGCCCCTTTGCCCTGGATGTTCATCTCTAGTACTGGTCTGTGGGCGGGAGTCTTGCATGATGGGCTCCGTATCCTGACCGTTTTGTCGATCATAACTAACAAGCCTTGTCCATGTTTCTAATTGAGGGTGGAAACATGAAGGATTGCGGCTAATTAGAAAGGACGACGAGGTATGCTCTATAAGCCTTCGTGATAGTATATAAGACCGACAGTCCGGCCATGATACCCTCACTCTAGCCATAGACCCAAGCAAATCACCCATCATGTCTTCTCCCAAGTCCCTCCTCCTCACAGCCCTCCCCATCGCCCTCGCAAGCTGCAACGGCGCCCGGGCAGCCACAGTCGACGACTCCCAATGCGACTGCTACGTAGCCGACAACAGTTACTACGCCGGCCACATGTTCTGGGACTTTCGCTCTCTGTCTCAGTACGCAAAGGTTCCTGCTCTGATCCAGACCCAGCAGGGAAACGCCAACGCAGACTTTTCCACCCCCTTCTTTAACTGGGACTCTGAGTTTGGTCAGACCTGGGGTCTGCAGAATTGGGATAATGGAAACTCGGAGTTTCCGATGCAGAATTCTTATAACAATATTTATATTGAGAAGAATACAGACAGCTCACCTGCTAGTGATACCTTTATGACGATACGAACTGCTCGTCACAAGGGATTTCAGTCGGCGGCAGAGTTCGAGTCCATCAACAAGTATCACTACGCTTCTATGCGCATGTACGCTCGTACCAAGGGTTCTCCTGGTGCCTGTACAGCCATGTTTACCTACCTCGGCGGTGAAAAGCTCGCCGACGTGCAAGAAGCCGACATTGAAGTCTTGACTTCAGACCCCAAGGGTCTCATCCACTACACAAACCAACCTTCCTACACGGAAGAAGGTGAGGAAGTCGTGGGAGCCAGCAAGGCCGTCACGATGCCCGACGGCGTCAAGTGGACAGACTGGGTCGCGCACCGAATGGACTGGACGCCCAACGAGACGGTCTGGAAGGTTAATGGCAAGCAGACTTGGGTGAACTCTTTCCAGGTGCCACGCGATCCGGCGCAGTTCAGCTTCAATGCTTGGAGCGATGGTGGTGACTGGACGGGTACAATGGCCGAGGGCGGCGTGGCTTATCAGCAGATTCAGTGGATTGAGATTCTTCACGGAGAGGCTGATAAAGCTACTTGCAAGAGGGTTTGCAGTGTTGATTCAGGTAGTGAAGTTGGAAAGCCAGTACGTGTTTAGAGAGATATCAGATAAGATCGATAGTTCATGTCGTTGAGTTGTCTCTTGTCTCAGCACATCAATTGCCACGTACCACAACCTCATTGAGTGCCTCGTTTACACCGCCAGTTGTTCAACCCTCAACCAAGTCCAATCAATCATCCAAACCAATATGTACTCGCTCTTGATCTTCACCGTCATATCCAATCATCTTTCACGCGGTAGACAAACTGACCGAGACATGGGGCCAAGTGCGAGTTTCAGGGTAGCCTTGTGTGACGGGGCCCGCTCACCGAAGTTCGGCGGGGCCAGTTTTTAAGGTGTGTTTATCATGACGGGTTCTCGCACTCAAAGAGACAAACACAAACAAAACAATGTCTGTTTCTGATTCTAAAGTTGTCTCAACGGGGCCTCTGGTAAGATTATTTACTCTGTAATTTCTGTCTTAGTCTACTAACCCAGCTCAGCCAGAGGAAGAGGCCCGCTGGATCAAGCTCTCCAAGTACGTACTCATCTCAAACATTCCCGAACTCGCTGACCTCTTAAGAATCACATACACAGACCCAAAGAACGTCACCAGAACATGGGAATCAGCTGAGCGCCGTACTCGTCCCAAGGATGCAGACATCGATGGTGTCGGCATCGTCGCCATCCTCGACAAGCCCACCGGCCAGGAAATCATCCTCCAGAAGCAGTACCGTCCTCCCATTGATACGGTCGCAATCGAAGTTCCCGCAGGTCTTATCGACGAGGGTGAAACAGTCGAGCAATGCGCCGTGCGTGAGCTTAGAGAGGAGACTGGCTATATCGGAGAGGTTACGGAGACATCACCCATGATGTTCAACGATCCTGGCTTTTGCAACACCAACCTTCGCATGGTCCATGTGAGCATCGACATGTCGCTTCCCGAAAACCAGAACCTCAAGCCCGAACTTGAAGAGAACGAGTTTATCGAGGTGTTTACCGTCAAATTGGCCGATCTATGGGACGAGTGCAAGAGACTCGAGGCAGAGGGCTATGCCATTGACGCCCGCGTGGGGACTCTGGCCGAAGGAGTTCTCCTAGCTCAACGATTCAAGCTATAAATGAGAAAATGTCATGACACTAGAAATAAAAAAGGATAGACAAAATGTTACACCTTCTTCTCCTGACGAAGTCCCTGCCAGAGAGCAAGGGCCGCCAAACACTTTGCATCACGAGCACCCTCCCTCCAAGCATCCTTCATAGGCACAACCTTGAGCGTAATCTTTTCACCATGAGACCTCAACCCTGTAAGACGTCCACTCCATTCCTTTAGCTGCTCACGAGGAATCCTGCGCTCGTGGCTGAAAATGGTAATGTGCTCGTCACAACCTCCCGCGCTGGGAAACATGGCATTCGCGAGGCCTTCGGTGTTGTCTCCGTTGGGAATTGCCAGGTCGCTTAGAGAGGTTAATTCATCCTCGTGAATGGTTACGCCGAGCTCTTCTTGTATCTCTTGCGCAGCGGCACCCTTGAAACTCCCCATGTCATCCACCATTCCTGCGGGTAACTCTACAAACCCGAGACTTCCAGCTGGAACACGAGGCTGCACCGTAAGAACGACATATCTCTCATCCGACTCTGGCGGTACATCATCAGGGACGAGCATGAAGAGCATGGCGACGCTGGGGCCGCGAAGAAGCGCGGCGGCTGGTAATGTCTCACCGGCGCCGTTGGAGACTGTGGCTGTAAGCTTGATGAAGCCTACTCTTGGGCCGAAGAGGTCATAGGATTGGATGGTGATGGAGCGTAGGGCGTAGGGGTCTTTGTGGAAAGGATGAGACGCGTCGGATTGGAGACGCAGTGAGTTTGTCAAGGTGTCGATCCAGTTCTAAACGCATTAGCTATAACACCAAAAGAGTGAGAATTGAGGTTATGCACGTTAAAGGGCCTGAACGAGTTGAGCTGCTCCTGTGAAAGCCCCTCAGGCAACGTGAGCGGAATGTTGTGAGACCTAACCGTAGTCGACATTGTGTGCAGGAAGAATGAAAACAGCGAAAATATCGCACGATTGCGACCGATGAGGCGAGACGGTAAAGATGTAGGTCTCGAGTTTCTGAATGTGCCTGCGATTAATCTCATTTCCCGATATCTCTCCTCCGTCAAGAGTCTTTTCTAAGAGCAGTGAATAAAGTTGAGGCCGACAGAATGTTGTGGAGAGAGGGTTTTGGAGTTTATGACGTAAGGAGAGACATGCATATTTACAAGCCACTTAAACAACACCCAACATGTCGGAACAGAAACGTGAGTGAATGTCTAGGTGAATCGATAGACGTTAATCATAATTCAGAGCAGTGCTAATCCTTCAAACTCTCAGCTAAACAGCCCAGTAAACATCAATCCGGGCTCTCTCAACATGATTCGCCCATCCTCCAAACCTCGCCTTTGCCCAGACGGTAATGACATCTCCCAGCTTCAGATCCCTGACAAACCACCCGTCGCCCGTCTCCTTGCCTCTGCCCTCGTCGCGGGCGAGATTCTCAGCTGCCTCTGTGTCGGGCTGGATGTCGTCCGTCCATGACCAAGTCACTACATGGTCTTGCCATTGCCGATGCGCTGTTAGGTTGCCCTTGATGGTCCATTTATCCTGCCGGAAGAGGGGATGCGAGTACTTGAATTTGCTCTCGTCGTTTTCTTCCTCGGGTACGATGGAGGGGTAGAGAGGGCGTAGTCCGCAGACTGGCAGCGGTGATTCCTTGGAGGATGGTGACTTGAATCGAACATCGTAGGTACACGATGGATCGCCTAGACTTGTTAGTAGAGCTCACTTGCTTCTCGTCGCAACTTACAAGTCTGCTCCGCATCAAATCTCTCCAGTCCAGCCTCAAACCAAGTCCAAGACCCATGGTATGTGTGGTGATCCTCCCTGTCGCCACCCCAACCTTGATCTTTACTGCGTATCGAAAAGACCACCTTGCGCACGGGATGCAGTAGCTTTGGGGTGGGATAGTCGGCGAGCTTGGCAAAGTACGAAGGGTCGTGTTCTTTTCCTAGAGGTCTTGGTTTGGCCTCATTTGTATCGTACGCCAACACCTCTGCGAGATCCTTCTTGCCCTCAATTCCTGTGAGACCTACAGGGAACGAGCGGAGCTATCCATGGTCAGCGTAAGCTCAGACATGTCCCTGCCTACTCACCAAAAACCTGTTTTCACTGGCACTTCCACCATTCACTCGTAAGGGAGACTGATGCTCAGCTAAATAGTCGATCTCATTGCTCGAATGCGCCCAATACTCTGCAAAGTCAAAGATGACATCGACGACACTAGGTGGTAGCTTCTTGCCCTTTGTGAGCATGATACGAGTGACGATCACGTCGATGGGACTAAGATCAAAGGGCACATCGCCGCGTGTCCCTTCAGAATCGTCATTACCGCCAAGGAACAGATTGTTCACGGCGCCGGTTACGCTCTGGATGGCATCTTGGGAGGTGATGTGAGCCATGATGAAGTAGGTGATGATAAAGAGCCCGATGTAGAGGAGCATGTATATTTGGAGAGTTTTGCGCTTGCGCAGGAGAAGAGAGTGCTAATGTTGAAGAGGTAGAGTAGGAATTCAGGAAAATGCTACTTTACCCACGTTGAATCAAGGTGACGCGTTGCATTTTCAGTGATTGCATGCATGTGCATCGAGGCAACAGCTTTCATTCAAGGTGAGGGAGCCTGTGACGGAGGAGGGGCTGACGTCAGTCCAACACGTGCTATCTTATCGATAATCGCCTCTTATCAATGAACAGTCACGTGAAATCGCGCCATCCACGCCGTCGTGTAAGTCATCCCTGTCCCCCGCGCATCGGAGCGGAAACGGCTCCATCAACCAAAAGCGTCCGTCTCAATTGCATTACAAACCCACCTTGCCTCGATGGAGCTCTCTCAGACTTTAATTCTTCTCCTCTACACAGATTACAGCCCGCCATGAGGTCTTGCAGGTCCCTCGCGGCGTCGAGTCGCCAGCTCAGGACCGCACTGGCTGCCCCTGCAGGCTCTCTACGACCAGTTCTAGTTGAAGGCCACCGAAGTTTTGCGCATTTCGGATCTCGCCAGCTTCACTGCTCGACTGTCCGGAAGTCGGGGGTTGCTTCTAACCCTGCCATGTCGTTTCCTTGCCTCGACGCTTTGGAAACTCGATCTGCCAAGCTTAGCAACGACGACTCAAGCGATACCGAACCCTCGTACACGTCCGGAGCCACACTTAACTACCTCTGCAAGGAGCCCCTCCTTCTCGACTGGGGTGGTATCCTTCCCGAGTTCAACATTGCCTACGAGACCTGGGGCGAGCTCAACGCCGACAAGTCGAATGTCATCCTCTTACACACTGGCCTTTCAGCCTCCTCTCACGCTCACTCGACAGAGGCAAACCCCAAGCCTGGCTGGTGGGAAAAGTTTATTGGACCTGGTGGTCCTCTCGACACGAACAAGTACCATGTCATTTGCACAAACGTCATTGGCGGCTGCAATGGTTCAACAGGGCCAAGCAGTATAGACCCAGGCAATGGCGAACGATATGCGACTCGATTCCCTATTCTTACCATGGGCGATATGGTCCGCGCTCAGTTCCGTCTTCTGGATTACCTTGGCGTCGATAAGCTGTATGCCTCAGTAGGCTCGTCTATGGGTGGCATGCAGTCTCTCGCTGCAGGTGTTCTCTTTCCCTCGCGAGTTGGTCGCATCGTGTCTATCAGTGGATGCGCTCGGTCTCACCCTTATAGTATCGCTATGCGACACACTCAGCGACAGGTACTCATGATGGACCCCAACTGGAACAGAGGCTTCTACTATGGCAAGGTTCCCCCTCACGCCGGTATGAAGCTTGCCCGTGAGATTGCCACTGTTACATACCGATCCGGCCCTGAGTGGGAAATGCGCTTCGGCCGTCGTCGCGCCGACTCGAGTAAACCACCCGCCCTATGCCCCGACTTTCTCATCGAGACATACCTCGACCACGCCGGTGAGAAGTGGTGTCTAAACTACGACCCCAACAGTTTGCTATACGTCAGCAAGGCCATGGACCTTTTCGACCTCGGCATTGAGAACCAGGTAGCCACACGTGACCGTCGCGCCGAACGTGAGAAGCAGGTTGCCTCGGGCGAAGCCTCAACCCTCTCATCAGACGCCTGCAGTCTTACCCTCCCCGCGCAGCCATACGAGGAACAACCCAACTCACACCCCGACCCATCAGACGAAACTGCCGTGCCCGGCTCCCGACCTCCAGAGGACCTGATCCATGGCCTGGCGCCCCTGCGTGATATTCCAACACTGGTCATGGGCGTTGCGAGCGATATCCTTTTCCCAGCTTGGCAGCAGCGCGAGGTGGCGGAGGCGGTTCGACTGGCGGGTAACAGGAACGTCACACATATGGAGTTGAGTGAGGAGATGAGCATGTTTGGGCATGACACATTCTTGCTGGATTTGAAGCACATTGGCGGTAACTTGCGCATGTTTTTGGATTAGACGTTTTTGCATGGTTGAGTATGCGGCTGGCATAAATCAGTGCTGGACGCCATGAACAGGTCATGTTGATGAAGTAAAATGTATGAAGAAGCGATGACGGTTATAGCTTGTGTATACTACAATAAAAGGTTGACGATGTAATAAGTGCTACGACACTGAGATGTGAGATCGCTGCCGGCAGACCCTTGTGCTCGCTTTCGTGAAGCTTGAGGTCTGAGCGGATGCGTATAGCTGTGGATCGAGGCCTTTAGAGCCCAATATTGTCGTACCTTTACCGCCAACGACTCCAAGGTCAAAGCAAAACTACGCGACGATCCGTAAACGGGCATGCCGAAGATGTATGTGACAATACTCAGCCTCAGTCCCCCGTAAGATTGATACGGATGTCGTCGGTCCAAAGACGCTGTGATCCCCACAAGGACTACCCTGCATCAAGCGGGAGCGTAGATCAAGGCGTCTCCCGCATCATATGCCCGCCATGTAAAACAGATGTATGTATACTACGTAGCAGCTGATCTGAGAACATCTGCATCAATCGTATCGCGCACCAAGGGTCCTTATAGGGCAATGTATCTAAAAATAACTGCGCCTCAAAAGACGAGCTTCTAGACTCTTTGTCGATCCGGGGCAGAAGAAGGATCCACATGCAGCGCTGTGTCGACCCATCCAATGGATGTAAGCGCAGGCCTCGTGTAGAGCATATTTCGTCAGGTTGTTTTGAGACATTGTGAGTGAAGTATGCAACGTTGTTTGAGGTTGTTGGTGATCACGGGGGAGAGAATCTGAGGAGGATACGAGATGGAAGAGTAGATATCCTTGACATGAATAGAATCCGTCTAGTACAAAAGACACGCTATAGTCGCCCTTATTCCATCTCATCCTCATCATCACTCACCAATACAACAACCCAATCCAAAAACACGCACTCACACACACAACCTAACAAGTCGACACTTGACAACTACACCAACCTTCAACATGAAGTTCACCACCATCCTCGCCGCCGCCGCCCTCACCCTCACCGTCTCAGCCAAGTCACCCCTCCCACCACCCCGTCCCCTCCTCGAAGGAACCGTAAACTCGGACCGCGACTGCAAAAAGTCCATCACAAAGTGGACCATTGACGAAAACGTCCACGACCGCTGCGTCGTCTTTGACGAGGAGCTCGAGGGTGTCGAGGACTATGCTGTCAAGTCTCTCCGGGTTGATGCTCTCAACAATGACAAGTGTGGACGTAAGAACTCCTTTCCTCCAAGGTTCAAATGGGTTACTGACTTTTGTGATAGTCTGGGTTTATAGTGATCATGGTTGTCACATGGCTGCTCGCAGGGTTGAGCCCAAGACTTGTGTGGTTGCCGACCGCTGGGGATGGCGATCTTATGCCATCTTCTGTCTCTAGAGGATGGCAATCACTGGGATGATGATGATTTGCTATGTGGACGGCTCAGAATGATAATGTTAGACATCATGCTTTATGCGGGATACACGACTTAGATTAGACTTGCTTTTAGAACTCGGACACTCCTTTCGTATTATATACACATATTGTTCATACTCTGAAAGTTTCATCACTAATCCAACTACTCATCTTCTGTGGCTAACAAAAGCATAAATGAGAGACTTCAAGCTTGTGACACCCCGTAGGAGGCAGCACCCCTACAACTAGAATACCCATCCAGAATGGAGCTCACTCTACGCCGATAAGTTCCAAGGAGACGGTACAACATCAAATGACAACATCACGGTTGGCTCAGCAGCTAACAATGATCAACAAACTTTAGCTGCCAAGTATAGACAGGTCTTGCATAAAGTCATATGTATAATCCGGCCCGGCAAATATGATCCGAAGCTCCTGGATATCCAACCCTTAAACATTATCCACTAGTCATGTCCCAAACGATTGGCCAGGATATATACAAGAAATATAATAAACTAAAAAAGAGAAAGGCTCAGACAGAGGGGGACGGGGGTATGTTGATGGTAAAATCTATAAACGAACGACACGCCATATCCACAAAGGGAAAGATTTTTGGTTGACAAATCATGTACGAAAAAGAAGAAGAGACGGGCAATATATATATGCAAATGTGTCATGAGGGCGTGGCAAGCTAGATGAAGCCCGGGTTGAACTCGTCCACGACAGGATTGGGTGTCCGCACTCTACCTGACTCTGGTCCGACACCTAGGGCCGTCGTAGGGACCTTGATGGGAGCCGGTCTTGGAGGCGCCCGCTTGGCCTCGACGCGTGTAGCGCTTTGGTCTCGGGGTGGTACAAAGTCAGCCATGACGGGCGAGATGAGTGGCCTAGTGGGATTCGGCTCCGGTGCGTTGTGGTAGTTGCCGTCTGCGGCCATGTCGAAGCTGCGGGCGAGATTCTCGCTCGAGTTGGAGATGGACTTTTGAAGCGATGGGAAAGACGGCGAGGGCAGGCTCGGGGGTGTAGGCGAGATGGGAGAAGATGTGTACTGTCCTCCAAAGCGAGGACTCAACGATTCATCCGTCGCCTGTGCAGGAGACTGAAGAGGAAAGTCGGTATGGAAGGGCGAGAGAGGAAGGGGCATGGCCGAGCGGTGAGGGTTGGCTCCGCTAAAGTCGTCCCAGCTGGGGAGAGCATACCCATGGCCCTCGGCTGAATCCTTGTGCTGCGACTCGGGTGTAGGAGAGGCTTCAGCTCGAGGAGGAGGATACATGGGACGCTGGCGGCGCTGCTTCCTTGGGCCAAGACCAAAGGTGCTTTCAGGGCTGGTAGGCTCCATACCAGGTGGTTTGCGACCACGGGGAAGACCTTTTGACATGGGAAAGTCACCCTCGATGGGACCTCGCGTGGAGAAGGGGCTTGCAGTTCGTGGTGGTTCCGGAGCCGCACGGGGTGAACTCTCGGAGCGCAAGTAGTTGCCTTCATCAGGGGGTGGACCATAGGGACTTCGAGGGCCTCCTCCAAGGACAGGAACTGTAGCAGAGCGGTCGACAAGCGGGGGAGGAACGCGGAGAGGTCGGCGAGCTTGAGGGTCTGAGTCAACTCGGGGTCGGAAGCCGCGTGGTGGAGGATCGAGAGGGCGAGACATGTAGCCTGGCTGTGTGGTCGAGGTGCCCGTCGAGGTGCCAGCTGGACTGGGAGGTGTGTTTGGTTGGATGTTCATCTGGGGTGGCGCAGGAAGAGGAGCGGTAGGAGATCGATATGGCGATGGGAGTGGTCGCGTCGGGGGAGAAGTGTTGGGAGGTTGATATGGCATATACTGCCTAGGAGGTAGCTGGGCCGAGTGAGGAGGCTGTAGAGTCGCAGATGGATCAGGAAACTTGAACGAGGACTGGTCAAAGGCCTTTCGAGATTGATCCGAGAGTTGTCGGTAGTGCATCGAGTCCGGTGGAAGTTTGGGAGACGGTTGAGGAGACTGATGCTGAAGTTGAGGAGGTTGCGAAAGAGGCGAAGGTTGAGGAGATCGCGAGGGTGAAAGTGGCCGAGAGACCTGAAGAGACTGAGGAATCTGACCAGGTTGAAGAGCCTTTGAAGGTTGAAGCTGCTGAGATGGCTTGTGCTGAGGAGGTTGAGGAGTTTGAATGCGTGGTGTATCCTCAGCAGTTGACACAGTCGAAAGAGGAGAAGTCGCATCGCTCGTGTTACGCGCCCTGGTCGATCCCGTCTCACTCAAACTCAGGCTCGGACTGGACTGCATCGTTCTCAGAGGACTTGCAGTCCTCGTCGTACCAAACGCCCTCGGCTTGACTGTCGTATCAGTCGGGCTCACAGAGGTCTCACTCGTAGGCGTCTCCAAGCTCCTATTCCCAACACTTCCTCTCCTAACAGTCTCTCCAAAGTCGAAACCCGAAAAGTTGCCCGCCAATCCCTCCACCATGGGCTTAACCGCCTCACGAGCCCTAAGCTCATCAACTTCCATGGCAAAGCTCTGTCGGCGAGGTGTGTGAAACGTCAGGGTGTCGCGCTTAGCCTGAACATTGCGAATCACGGGTGCCTCCCAGATATCCTCACTAGAGCGTGCAACCGAGGCAGCAGGGCTAGGAAGAGCCATGGGACCAGCCACGTCGACGTTGCGAAGTCCACTAGGGGCGGGTACGTTTCGGCGACTGCTCGAAGGTCGGTTTGTTTCTTGACTGGCGGGTGAAAATGGTCGCTCAGCGTTGACGATTGACGGCGGCGGAGAGGGATACCCGTTGGTGGCCTGCTCCTTGCTGTGGTCCTTTGATGCATCATTCCCTAGACCAAACTCGAACTGCTCAAAGGTGCTCTTGCTGTCGTCCATAGGCGTCCCAGGTATACTGCTAACCGAATCCTTTCCAAAGTGCACGTTGAAAGGGTTATCCGATACGTCCCTTCTTGAAGTCGCGGTGCCTGGTCGTGTAGGTGTGCCAGGTCTATTCGCCGTAGGACCACCACCCCCTATGGGACCTGGCGCAACAAGACTGGTAGAACTTCCGTTGGCGAAGCGCGTGTTGAGATTAACGTCGGATGAATGAAATCGGGGGTTTCCCATGGCGGGAGCTCGAGGAGCGCCGAGGTCGACCATGGAGGAAGCTCCTCCAGCGGCTGCTGGGGCATTCATGTAGGGGGCGCGATGCCATTGTAAATCGCGGTTGGATGAGGATGTGTCGGGACGGGCGCCGGGTGTGCTTGGGAGCGGCAAGTTGCTGGCTGTAAGTAGATGAACATCTTTAGATGAGAGGTCTGATTGATCGGCTCGATGCAGGTGCTGAATCTGTTTTGTGGTGGCCTTGGTCTTGTCCCTATCCAAGTGTGTCAGTGGCCATCTAAAGAGCAAAGAGAGTTGGTGCTTACTGTGACTTTTTCCTATCGCCTCCAAGCTTGAGGCCAAAAAAGGACACCATCTCGAATGGACGGGAAAGAATCTATGTCGTTCATGAGCCTGAGATTCCACGAATATTCCCCAGAGAAATAATATGCTTGTTCAAGGTTCGTCTCCTTGTCCTGCAAGTTCTCTTTCTAGAAGGCCGTTGCCCAGAGACTTACCGTTAAGGGTCCGGCTCAACGGGGGGTAGGAGGGCCCACGAGGCGTAAGATGGGTAAACCAAGTGGGCTAATTTAAATGGTATAATTTTAGAATGGGAACCCGTCAGGTAAGGCGTCTAGCCGTCAAATAAGATGAAGAGGATATCCAAGATGGATAAAGTCTTTTCTCTTTTAACTTGATTCTCTTGGAGAGATCATTGCTCTTCCAGTCAAGATGTAGAAAAGGAGTGTGTGGTTGTTGAATGACGGAAAGCAAGGTCGAGTTGGCGATGGATGGAGCTGAGGCTGAACTAGACCAGGTTCACAATTCAGGGGCTCGGAATGGCGCCGTCGCGGGGTCGAAAAGAGGCCAAAGCTAGAGGAATTTGCAAAGAAGCAAAGAGAGAGTGTCCAAGCTTGATCAAGTAGAGACAGACAATTCCCAAGAAAGAGTAAAAAAGACACTGCCACAGACAGCCCAAACAAAGCCCGCTCTTCTATCTTGGGAATTTCGTACGTGAGACTGAAAGGAGTGAGATGGGTGCACTGCGCCTCGAAAAAAGTTGAAAGAAGACCACACGAAGGATGACGATGCATGAGAGGGAAAAAGAGTGAGAGAAAAGAAAGACGTCCCCATTCTAAGGTCCCATTCTACGCAGGAGGTCCCATTCTTTTCCCCTTCCCGCTCAAAAGGCCAAGACATCAAGTGACGATCTTGGGGGTTAGATTGGATGAGAGAAATTGAACCAGCGGCGTCCACGTTATACCCTTGTCGCGACCTGGACGCCAATGCAAATGCCTTTGCTCTGCATGGTGGATTATCATGGGATGGGAATTCTCTTGATTGAAGAAATGCCGTCTTGCAGATGGGCTTTACGTGAAGCCATTCAACTCACACAACGCTGCACAAGGATATAATTCTCACAGATCCATCATTGCAAACTCTTCCCAAAGACTTCAAGACATTGAGAGACAAAAGACAATGCCTGAGACCACCCGTCAGATTTCCCCCCCTCTCTAGACCCAACCAAAACGGGAAGCTGTCCTCAGGGGTCCAGCGCCCAACGCGGCCGACAGGGACCCAAACATGCATCTCTCCCTCTGCTTTTTTCCCTTTTTTTGCTCCCGTTCCCATAGAGCTATAACGATCGTCACCCCCGAACTGAAACTCTTTCCCCTCGTAGGCGATCCTGAAACACGGCATGGGGATCCTTTCTCTGCCGATGAGTGCCCAAAAAAAGAGAAAACTTGCAGAGTTCAAGACAGATCACCATATCGGTTAGTTCATGCTGACAGAAGAACAGTTAGAGCGTGTGAAACGAAACATAAACGGTCTCTAATTGTTAATTAATTTACCCATCATCAACTGGATCCATGACCCCTGCCGGACTTGCCCGTTCATGCAATTGACAGCCCGGGGAACGCGGGCCTATACTCACCGTTCTATGCCCAGGGTCGTTAGCCTTGCGAGGACCGAATATTTGGTGGCCAGAATTAGCATCGTGATGCGCCGCTGTTGGATTGACATCTCGGATATCTTCTTTATGAACCCCCCTTAACTACGTAATGTTACCTCCACCTTCATTTTTAAACTACCAGTCCGATCCCGTGAAACCTTTGCGCCTTGAATACATACAGTAGTGGTGTTACCGTCCGAAACGCCAAATCGTGACTAGAAAACTTGCCCGTCAAACATCCACCATAGATAGAACAGGCCAGTTAAAGGCCGCTCAACCAAAACCCCAACAATCAACTCTTTGTCTTCAGAGTTGCCCAGCTTCACGTCCACAGCTGATCACAGCTGATCAAGCAACTTCCTTCTCCTTCGATCAATCAACTCCTCCTGCACCTCCTCCAACGTCGGCAGCTCCCACGTCACCCCATCCCCTCCGTCACCCGGCAGAGGCTCCCACCCATCAGGCACGTCTCGGCTCCCCGTCTCGAGCATGCTCCACACAGCCTGCCTCTCCTTCTCAGCCTCGTACGCCAACATCTCGTCCTCCTCCTCATCAGGCGCGTATCCATAGTAGGCGGCGTCCACGTTGCGCCGCAGCTCGCTCCTCTCCTCCAGAGGCTTCTCATCTTGTCCTTTGGTGCGTGCTGCTTCGAATAGCTCCTTGACACCTGGGAGTTCTCTTGCGCGGCCAAAGTACTTGTATCCCTTCCCACCACCAGGTATCTCCCTACCCTGCTCGTCATATATCTTGCCTCCACCGCGCATGTAATTCGGTCCTCCTAAATTGCGTATCTGCACCTCCCACATGTGCTTCTCGCGCATGAGCTTGTTGATCTCGTCGTTGAGGTCGCGGATCTGGTAGTCGCTGAGGATGGGGTCCTGGATGCGCGACATCTTGCGCGAGATCTCCTTGAGGACCTGGCCTCGCCACTTCTCGCATGCTGGGATGGCCTCGACTTCGGTGATGAGCTTGGGACGGCGGGTGCGGCCGGCGTCGATGATGCCTAGGTCTGCTGCTTGGGCTTCGCGGAAGCGAAACAGCATCGACTGCGCTTTTTCCGAGTTTCGAGCCTGGAAGAGTTAGTCAGATGCACATATGACAGTCTAGTAGGGTACATACCATCTTGATAATTACGCTGTGCGAGTAATAGAGATTGACAGAATAAACAGCTTCTAGTGACAGCAAGCCAGATGTTGTCGCGCCCAAGTTTTCCCAGCCTCGTTGGACTGAAGAAGCTCAGCAAAAAGTGGCGCTCAGCCACAATTAAGCAGCCACAGCTTGGCACCGTCAGCCTTATCCCAAATCTACGCGACCAAACGCGACTTTGACTGTGATTCACTGACCTTCAACCTCACTTTTTTTCTACCTCTTTTGGACCATGAATCACAGTCGTTTACAGTTAACAATAGAACCTGTTTTTATTCACCCGGAATTTACTGATTGCGTGCACGTTCTTTTCGCCTACAAAAGCCAGCTTCTCCGACCGAATTCTCGCCTTCTTTTTCTTTCCTCCCCATGACCAGCAAAGGCGACGACTTCCGACAACCACTTCACTCCCTCCTCTCCTGACTTCATCCGCCCGCTCGCGCACACTCACTCGGGCACTACACAGTCGACTCCCCGATTTTCAGCACCCTCGATGCCTACAGGCATTGCAACGCCCACCCCATCCGCGCATCACCTCCCCCTTCCTTTCACTGCACTCTTCCTCCGGGCATGGCCCGACCCGAGCTGACTCTATCGCCTTGCGATACCGCCAGCGGCTGCAGTGATGAGAACGTTCACATGAGCTTGGTATATCTTTCGCTTGGTCGGATCTTGTCAAAGAACCACTCGCGAAAGGTACATGACCCAAATTCAAGAACAGAGATCTGAGCAAGCCTTCCTTCAACTTTCTCCCCTTCTCTTCTACTTTCACACCTCTTCACTCACCCAAACAGGACTTTTCCATAGCCGCAATGACCGACACTCTTCACCAAGAAGCTGTTCTCACACGCGATACCCGTTCTGGGCTTGCGGAGACGCACATGTTTTGTACCATAGTTTTCAATCGGAGCAGGCTTGTCCTGCTTTTGTGGTGAGGAAGAGGTGTGGGGGTGGGAAGACAGGATGGAGGGAGTCGAGATACAAACTATTTTGCCCGGTGATGATTGAACGACCAAAAAGCCAAATTTGCAGGCAGCAGCGGCGTACATGTTTTTACATGTCGAGGGTCATTCACTGTCCACAGCCGCGCGTTGTCAGTGAGAACCCAAGAGAGCTAATCTGAGGGCATCATGGTTGTATCTTGACATTTCATAGTGTGCATGACTTTGATAGCTGAAACTTCTTGTGCACATCTTTGATAGTGAACACTCGTAGACACATTGGTAGCTGTTTGATGAATACGTTCGAGTCCGTAGTCGACAAATGCATTCTATATTCATCCCATTTTTGTTCCTACTCTACACACGCAACTGACCCACGACTCCTGATCATGGCGTTGCTATAATAAGAAAAACATTGTACATTGCATTCCCTTCTCCTATTCACTGCTCCATCTATTGCGTCTTCTTGCCCTTTTCCAAAGTGGCCACGGGCTGGCTGTACATCCAGATGATGCTAAACGCCAGGAAGCCAGTGACGGTGGCTCCAATGCCCGTCAACCAGGGCCAGGCGCCCGAGATGACGTAGCTGCGCGGCCACTCGTCGTGGGCCATGTGTCGCACGCTGACTGTGTTCTTCTCCTCGACGTTGGTCAGGAAGGGTCGCTTGTAGTTGACCTTGAAGTTGAAGATGCCGTGCTGGTCGGGCAGAGTAAAGTTGGTGCTGAAGACGGTGGCGTGCTCGTCGACGTGCGTGGCCTTGAGGTCCAGACGGTGGAAGGGAGATAGCATGGAGAACTCGAGCTGGAGAGAGTCGCCAGGGGGGAGCTCAAAGGGCATCCAGCTGCGCCAGGCATACTCGGAGATGGAGATGCTGTAGGTCTGTTACACGTTAGCCATCCACTCTGATATCAGTCAGTTCTACCAAACATACCACATCGTTCTTGACTCGGTAGATTTCAGGGTTGGTCTCGTTGTCGCCCACGAGGTGGTGCTCAATCTTGTTGACCCGCAACACACCAAGCTCCTTGAAAGTCCAACCCGCCAAGCTGGTGATGAACTCGCGGTTGCTAGGGTACAGAGCCTTGCCGCCCTTTCGGGAGACCTTGGTGTCAAAAGTCTTGTCCTGGAGCATCTCGGCGGAACCAATAATGGTGAAGCGCGCCGAGTTGCGAGCCTGCATCGTCGAGACCAGCGCAAGCTGCTTGCCAGCAGCGAACAGCTCATCGGGGTCAACAGTCTCGGCCTGCTCCTTGGGGTTGTAGCTGTACGCGGTAGGAGGAGCGCGGAGAATGGGTGTAAGGAGAGGTCCTGAGCCCAGAGTGTGACCAACAGCGTTGGAAACAGCAAGCAGGGCGCCGGGAATCTCAAAGTAGTCCTTCAGACCAGGTCGGACATTTCGGGGAGCGTCCAGAACAAGGACATCGTGGGACTCAGCGGCCGAGATGGTGTCAAAGTTGAAGTGGTCGACAATCTTGCCGGTGCGCTCGGCGGGCAGCGCAATGTCGAGCTCGGCGAGGACGGAGACGAGAGATGTAGGGACGGCATGAGTCGAAGACATGGTCAGGAGGATGTTTCCACCGGCGTTGATAAAGTCTAGGATGATATTAGGGGTCAAGTTGGGGCCGAGACCTGCACCCAAGTCAGCATATTCACATCCCGTGAGATCCAAGATATCATCACGAACCCTTGACCTTGGTGGGGAGGAAGACGAGGTGATCATAGTTCCTCTCGCCGAGACGGAACAAGCTCAGAGCACTGTTCTTGGGAGACTCGTATGTAATCTGATATCCTCGCTCTGCGCAAGTCAGCAAATGATACAAGAGGTGATCGAATGGGACGGTATACCGTTGAGGTCGGCAAAAAAGGTGGAATACGCCTCCTTCTCCTCGACGGCGTCCAACACGACCAGCAGTCGATTACCAGCCGTGCCCGCGGCCGAAACCAGGGCCGCGAACAAAAGGAGCACGAGGCTCAAAAGCGACCGCATCTTGATGAAGATTTGTCTTGATTAATTTTTTTCGTCCTCGTCTCTCTTGGTGCAAAAGACGCGACAAGGTTGAGAGCGGACGTGGACAGCTTGCGCTTTCGGGGGAGCTTCCAATGCAAGTGAGCTTGCGTTTAGGGATACGTAGCCTTGGTGAGCTCTAACAGTGGGGGGTGACGCGGCGCTAGTCTTATTGGGGTAGTGGTTTTGAAGGTTGAAATATCAATTGTCGCTGATTTTGAGGCATTGAAGAGTTCAAACACTCTAAAACGCTGTGTAACCACAGTAATATGTCATAATTACACTCTAGATGTGTTTTGGATATCATTTTGCATTAGGATTGCCCGTAGAGAGCCATTTCATAAGCGCATGCACCTACACTCGAGCCGTTTTATATCTCCATCAGGCTTAGCCTTCCACATCTTGGCATCTCCCCAGCTCCAAAATAATCCGACACCCGCGGCTTGGTTTTTCCGCTCCTGCGATTGGACCGAGCCCAATCGAGTGACCCTCCTCCATGATCCTCATCACCAGTCGTTAGCAATAACCTCACGTCAATTGAGTACGAACGCCCCTTCTCTCGCCTCTGAAGCCTACTGACTTCCTGTCTAGTCGCCCATCATGTCTGCCGCTCCCCTCTTCTGGTCGACTCCCCTCAAGTACTGCCGCTGGGCAGCCCGCGAGCGTCCCGCCCTCTTCTGGTCCGTCATTATCGGCGCCGCCGGTCCCATCTCCATGCCCATCGTGCCTCCGATCCGATACTACTTTGGCGACATTGATGCGCCTCCGGTTCCTGTGACCTATCCTAGTGCGTTGGCCACCTCTCTTAACGGTACCATGAACTCTACTAACCGAGGCCATACAGTCCCCTCTGGTCCCCGGAAACAGCTTACCGGCTACGACGACGAGTAATCCTACCGAATCGACGAAAGAAAAGGAGGAAACATGACGCTCGAGAGGAGGAGAGGGACACAACATTGTACAAACTACGGCGTTTGAGACAGCGCGGAGGAACCATAGAGGATATGGAGAGGACCAACCCTAGGTCCCATCCAGCAATTGACGCTCCAATTCGATTTTCACTATGTTTGCTACAAAGCTTTTTTTTTTCTTTCGTGCCCAGGGAATTTCGCTATTCATATGCGCCCACTTGCGCGAGGTTTCCATGTCTAACATGCTAGGAGGGGGTGCAACAAAACCGGGGGAAACGCCGCCGGCAATGTGAAAAGAAACAAGAACAAAGATATCCATCAGTCGTGTTGCTACAATGAGCTTTTACGGCGATTGGTCCGCACTGATGTTCGACTAGGGAGGGCCAGACTCTATCTATCCCGACTCATAAAGTTCCACTCATACTAGGAGTTGTTAGTCTTTGAGAAGCATAGGGGAGCGAGGGTATACTCACAACTCGGCCATCATCATCACCCGTGTATACACACGTCGGCATGGGAGTAATACACGTCACGCCTGCCTCTGTGTTTGCTCCCTTGTCGTTTTTATAGTCCACATGATCAAGCTTTCTGAGGAGCTCCAGCGTCCATCGACTACCGACGATGCTGCGACGCCACACATTGACACGACCTCGCTTGTGTCCTGTGAAGACGAGGTAGTTGTCGAGCCACTCATTCCCAGCGCCTTCGTAGAAAGCACATGAGTGGATGTAGTCGTCTTGGTCGAAGCAAACGTTCTGCTCTAGAAGGAGTGTGCCGTTGAGGGTGTACAGGAGCACATTGGGTCCAGAGCAGAGAAGGATCTCGCCAGAGATGTCGTTGATGCGGGCACACTCGACAGGACGCACCAGCGGCAGCTTTCGAATAAACGAGAGACGGTTGAGGTCCCACAGAAATGCTTGCCCATCCGCAGAGACCGTCAGGAAGGTACTAAACGCCTTGCTTACCGCAATCGTGGTGACGGGCGACTTGTGTCCAAACAGACTCGATCTTGGCAGCAGCTCCACAGGTTTACCTGGTGCCGTCTGAAGCGCATAGACAGAAACGACGCAATCCTCGCCAGCGGTGATGAGGGTCTTGGAATCGGCAAAGCAGGCGCACGAGATCTGCCCAATGTGGAGGTTCTCAAACAGGCCAGCCGGCTTTCGTGCGTTAGCGGGGCGGCCATAGTCAGGGATGTAGTGGCGAGTTACCTTGCGGTTGTCGCTGAAGTAGAAGCGAATGCTGTTGTCGGCGTATCCCCATTCCAGGAACTTGTCATAGGGTGGGAAGTTGAGGCGGAAGGGAGAAGCGCAGAGTAAGCGGTCCAGCTTTGGGGCGTAGATTAGAGAGGCTACACGTTCATGGCTTTCTGTTGGGAGTCAGCGATGTCTTCAAAATTAGAGAACAAGATACATACCAAGAAGTGGGTTGGAGAGGCATCCAAGAGAAAAGACACCAGTGTCAAGTCGTCGAATAGGACATCGTACATGCTCCCGGGCGGGATGAGGCCTTATAAACACTTGATGCGGTGTCTGTCCAAAGTTGTGGATCACACCAGCAAGGATAGCCCGCTCCTTTGCGTCTGTGATGCTGTCCAGATCGGTTGCTCCGCGGTACGACAGATGATGGAAGACGTTGAGGTTCTCCACGGCAGCTTCTCCTCGTTGCTTGTACCCAAAGACGAGATCGATCCACTTGTGTAGATTCTCGCTAACATACGGACTCTCCAATGCCTCGCGATGCTTGGCGATGAAGATTCTTGGGTCACCCTTGGCCCAGGGAGGAAGTTCGACATGGTCAACCTTGGCGCCGTTGCTCTCTCGGTTGCCAAAGTTGTATCCATTGATGTTGGTCAGGAACTCGGGCAGACAAAAGAACTCGGGAATGAGCTCTCTCACGTCAGCCTTGTTCCTGCAAGATGCCGATTTCCATGCCTCGGGAATTGACTGGAAGAGCCGATCAGCGTGATCGAAGCTACCACCCTGAAGTAGGATGTAAGACTGAACGAAAGGCGGCAATCGAATCAGGTACGATGAGACGATCATGGCTGAGGAGTAGTGGGTGCCGTAATGGAAAGGAATCTCTCCAATCTCTGCCAGCGCATTGTAGCTTTCGACAAAGCCGCCAACTCGCTGTGGTGTCTGAGCACCCATCGGCTTGGACAGATCACGGAACGTGTTGGGATCCTCCAGATCAAGGTCCTCACTAGTGTAGTCTGCCAAGATCCACGGGAAGACTGGGTACTGGGTAAGATCGTTGAAAGTCCTGCCAGCCATAGTGTTGACCATCATGAGGTAATGAAAGTTGGAGATCTCGCCCCTCTGCCATCTCTTCAGGATCGGGTTCCATGGCGTCGAGTTGAAGAATGTGCCAAACTTGGACCCGAAGCCTTGAGGAGACTCGTCAACCACCTTGAGAGACTCCAGCCGCCAAGCATCCTCAGGATTCGGCAGTGTGTTGGCACCACTCGTGTGAGGGGCTTTGTTGAGCATCTTGACGAATAGGTCATCTCGAACAACCGGGTTGATGGTGGTCAACAGATAACTGCGGCCATCTGTGAAGAACACCTCGATCGCAACATCTCGGAACAGGAAGCGTCGTTTTGAAATGCTGATCACATCGTGCCAGCGCCAGTGCCTCGACTCTTGCTCCTTGTTGCCAGCATTCTGCCGCTTCTCTGACGTCTTTGAGTCCGTCACGATCTGAGAGAATGGGTCACGCTCTTCTGGGGGGGCTTGCCAGACGTTGACAATGTCGCCGTTGGCACACTGAAACACGTTGTCCATCATGTAGAGGGCGTCCTTTCCTATGATCAGGATACCTTCGCATGCATCAAGACCAATGATGCGAGAAATGTTGTACGCCGATTGAACTTGGTCACCGTGTTCCAGCCGCCTCATGACCTTGCGGTTCTTGTCTTCGAAGCCTTCATCTCCCTCGTTGGGATCGTTGGGGTCATCCACAAGCTCAAAGTCGTCTTCTGGAGCAACGCCAGAGTTAGGCTGCTCCGTCTGGTCGGCCGCAGACTCAGGCTCGTCTGTGAATTGGGGAGGTTCGTTGTTGCCTTCCACGGCGCTCGATGGGGCGGAACGTGTGGGTGTGATAGCAGATGCCGAGATGGAGGGCACCGGGCTTGCTGACGTGTTGAGTCGCAGTGTCTGCATGACTTCACTTGTCTTTCTCTTGGGCTGGTACTCATCCGACTTGATCGCAAAGTCCGGAAGAACCCTGAGTCGCATCCGGTTTCGCCCTTCAGTTCGATCAAGCTTCCACTTTGGCGGTGTTGCTTCGCTGAAGACAGCACCAGGTCGCCTCAGATCCCGTTCCATCTTCTTGTATGCTGCACTCAAAAACACCAAGTCGTCTTGCTGATCCTGCATGATTCGATGATACTTGAAGAACTCAGAATTGTAGATGCTCTTCATCCAGGCGCTGTTGCCAATGTCGTGGCTGAGCAAGACCTTGTCCCTGGTGATGCCCTCAACGTGCCACAACCTAAGCTTCTCCTTACGTTTTGTGATGCGGCTTTTGGCCGTCTCGGCTGTGCGGGCGTTCTCGGCACTAACAAAGTCTTCCCAAGTTTTAGACATTCCGCCAAAGAAGAGGACATCCAGGGACGGTCGATGTTTATCAACCCACTCAACAAAAGATTCATCATCCACTCCAGTGAGTTTCTGAAAGTCTTTGGAGAGTTGTTTCTGGTCCGGTGACATGCACGAGCGGATCAAGGCTGCAGACTCTTCTGGCTTCTGAACCAAGATGATGCGCAGAAAGTTGGCTGCCGCAACGCGGAGTGGCATCTTGTCCCCAATAAGCTTTGTGTAAAGCTGGTACCAGAAAAGCTTGAGAAAGTCATCCTCCGAGGAGAAGCAGCCAAGAATTGACATTTGCCAGTACGCCATCTTGTCCATGAACTGCTTGGCCTCAACCACCGTGGTATCTGGGCTATCAAGGTCCGATAGCCTGAGAAGGATGATCCTGAGAAGACAGCTCCTGACGGTAGTAACGGCCTGGCTGCAAAGGCGAACGCTTTTGAGGGTAGCAATATCAGGGCGCTGCAGGAATTCCAGCAGCATGCCAATAAAGTCAATCATGGTCTCGGCCCCATTCATGAACCAGCCCTCAAAGATGGCTTCCGACATGTGGAGGCAAAATCTCGACAGATTGGTCAAAATCCTTGGTTCGCAGATGGCTTTCTGGTTCAGTTGGACGCTGTTCGTCAGCTGGGTGATCACATTCCTCAGAATATACGATTCAAAGTATGCTTGGTGCTCACGGAAACCCGGAGGCACTTTGGTGAACAGACCAAAGCCCGGGAAGTCTTTGCGCGAGAGGAGTTGATCCATAAAGACGCTGACGACCAGATCAATGATTCCATCCAAGATATCGCTGCTCGGCTTCTTCTTGGGCGTCGACCTCGTTGGTGGCACTGCTGGGTTTAAGCGAGCTGGACTGGGGCCAACAGGCGATTTGTGTGCTGTGAGAAGGATGAAGGACGACGCTCTCCTGAGAGGTGTGCCTTTAGGAGGTGTCGACTGAGGTGACGGAATGGGGTCAACGCTTGTTGTTCGCACAATGGGTGTAGCATGCGAACCACTCCCACCGATAGGCCGAATAATGACGTCGGTTCCTTCGAAAGTGAGGGCAGCATCTCCCGAGTTCAACTCAGTCTCTGGCGTGACTCCGTCGGCGCTGACAACTACTGGATAGAGTGCGGCTAGCAACAGTCTCACCCATTCCGATGTCAGAGCAAAGTCTCTAAACTCAGTTGAGCGCTCATGGAGGTCCAATAGGAAACGAATGACTGTATGAAGAACCCCGGCGTAGCTCGCCACTCGTTCGCTATCTTTCGAGAAGTTTACTAAAGCCATGTCAGTCGGGCTCAGTCCAGGTCAGAACTGCACATACATCGAGTCTCAAGGGCTGTAGCAAGATCCATAGAGTCCGCCCGTGGTCGCAACTCCTTAGCAGAGGCAAACTTCTTGAGTGTATGGCTCGGGGCGGTATGCGTCGCCGGAGAGTCGGGATCGTCTTGGTATCTCGTAACATCCTTCAGTCCATGCTGCAGCATTGCTGTGATGACAGATAGGGACTCTGGATAGACAACCTTGCGTTTGCCAAATGTTTCCAGGAGGTTGAAAAAGTCAAAGTTCTTGTCAAAGTCGATCTCGGCAACGTCGTAGCCAAATAGAATGCAGAAGCAGATGGGCCAGATGGTCGGCAGATCCCAGAACCGCTTCAGTCGATTTGACATGATGGTGAACCCTCCAGACTTGCCGGCGAATTTCGACGTGTAGTTTGTTCCATGGGTCACCAGCAGTCGTGCCAGAATCTTGCAGCCATGAACCACAACTTCCGGATCATCCTCTGCCAGCAAATACAATAGCCACTGCCAATGTTAGAAGAGCCACGCATCAGAGGACATGGCATCTCACCTTGTTCGTAACTGTGCGGGCAAATTTCTTGATGTGAGACGTGTTCGCCTTGTCGCACAGTATGCGTGAGTACATGCTCAAGACCTTGACACCCAGCTGCTTCTTAGTCAGGAACTTGAGGCCAGGCGAAGCCCCAGACAGGCTGGCATCCGTCGGGGTCCGCGTTCGTCGAGGAGCCGGAGTGCTGGACCTGGAGATCGACGAAAGGGGCCGTGGGCTTCGTGGCAGCGACGAAGCTGGCGAGTGAAAGGCGTATGTGATGAAGAGCGACAAAGACCTCATGACCTCCTGGCTAAAGTTTGACGTGACGAGAACCTCGAAGGCGCCCATGAAATGGGAAATGGTATCATCCGACACTACTTCACCTTTCATCGCATCCAGCAATCTCTTGACAATTCCTATAGTCGGTTAGACCTGGCACATCCGCTTTTACATTGTAACTTACTCATCCTAATCAATCTCCGACTATTGAACTCATGGTATTTACTCTTGACGGCGAACGTAACGAATTGCTTGTAGTAAAGCTCCTGAATGCGCGGCGCTGACTTGCGCCAGATGTCCAGGTCGATTAAGAGGATACGGTAAGCCAGCGGATTGATGATGAATGACTCCATAGGCTCTGCGTGGTTATATCCGACGAAATCAAGAATCAGGCTCAGAAGCTGGAATGCCAATCGGTCACGGTCGTCACTGGAGACTTGAAGCCGAGTGACTGCAGAATCGCCAATGCTGCCACCATGCCCCAGCTTCACACGGATGAGCATGGCCAGGATGCCATAGCCATTGTCCTTCTCAATAGCTTCACTGTTCCTCCAATTCTGGCGAATGCAGAAGAAGAGCATCTCGGCTGCCCGGACTGTCTCCTCAATGGTAGAAGCTCTCTCAAAGAGTTTAAGAGCCAGTGGTGTGAACCCAGCCAGGCGCCACAAGTTCTCGTCAAGGTATGAAGGGACGGCAACGATGGGGTTGCCTCGGAACGATAGCAATCCCTGAACTCGGAACAGTGAGTCTGGGAGACTTGGGACAGCACAGTTGATGGCCAAAGGTGCGCCCTCTTGGTTTGATGCTCGGAATAGGTTGCGAGAGCAGTTCCTTGGCAGCGATCGCAAGAGTCCAGTGTCATAGAACTGCACGTTTTCTGGAAATGTGGCTGAGGGCAGGATGCTCAGCAGAATCTTGGACTCTGGGAGTAGTGAACCAGCTTTATCGCGCACAGCTCTGATGATGTCCGAGTGCTCGCCCTTTCCTGGATGCGCGATCTCATTGCGCAGGCCTAGAGTGGCCGACGCCTCGTAGGTTTGAAAGCCTCCCAGGCTATCCTGAAAGTTACCCTGGTACCGTGGCCCAAGGCCATAGTGAACCGCTAGGAAATCGTCGCTCAAGACGTCCTCAAACAGATGGGCAGAAGCAAGTGACCATCGCGAGAAGACAAGTCCAGACCCTACCTGGTTCGAAAGATCCTTAGGTGTACCAACAAAGGCCTGTACTGGGTTCGTCTTGTTCTGGGACGAGTTGAAGGAAGCAAAGCTTTCATTCGTGCCGTTGGACAAGGGTGGCATGTGAGGGTAGTTGCAACGAATCTGTTCTGAAAACTCGCCATTGACGTAAAGAGATGCTTTGCTAGCAGTCATAGTCTTGGGTCGACGATGAACAATGGCGATATGGTACCATCGCTTCTCCTTGAACGAAACGGTCTTGAAGCGCACGCTAGGCTTATTGGAAGTGACGGAAGTTTGAAGGATAAAGTTGTGGGTATCTCTCTCCAGATACATGAGCAAGAAACATGCTTGCGTTGAGTCGAAGACGCCAAAGATAGTGGTGTGTGCGGTGGGATCAAAGCTGTCTACCCGAATCCAGGCTGTAAAAGTATATCCTGCACTTGATTGTGGTGGAAACGAGCGGCCGAGACTGGATAACTCAAGGGATGAATGCCCGTGTAAAGAAAGATCAAACTGGAAGAAAGGGGGGCCTGAGTGCTTGGATGTCATCTGCAAGCAGAACTCGGATGCCTCAGAACCAGGTGTCGAGAGTAAGAATTGGGTGTCAGCAGGTTCGTTGACGCCCAGGAACATGAGCATCTTGCAAATGGCCAGAACCTTTTCCCGTTCAGGGGGACTCAGTGCCGAATCAGGATTGAAGGCGACTCGGAGGAACTGAGAGAGGGCGCCAGTCGAATGTACTGCAGCCCGGTTATAAATAGAGACGGAGATGATGCAATGAATTGTCTCCAAGACAAGCAGAGAGGCGGGATTCGCAAGGCCATCCTTCATCCGCGGAATGGCTGTCCAGAAGCTGACGACTGCTCTAAGAATCTCAGGGTGCTGTATTATTGTCTTGGCATTCACAACCTCACGCACTCCAGGTGCGATATTCTCGACAGACTTGGTCAAAACCAAATCCCACTGCTCTTCCACACTATCATCGTCGTTTGGGAGTGTGTTATCGCCATCGGGCCGAAGTGATTTAGCGATAGTCTGGCAAAGGAGATCAAGAGCGTCGTCGTCGAGGGAGAAGGATAAGAGCTTGCCAAATACATGGCAACTTATCCACGCATCGGGTTCTGCTCCACCAAGGCCTATGCTGGCGATGACCTGCTCCAGTGCTTCCCAACCGCCTCCCTCGACTCTGTATCGGAAAAATCGGCGGTTGCCTGCATGCCCACGCAGGGTCGCCGAGAGAACGTTCAAGGAGTCTCCAAGCAGCTTGAACAGAGCAAGCATATCCGCATCGCTTCGTTTATCGGGGTTGTAGTAGCCTGAAAAGGCACGGAGTAGGTTGAGGATGTGCTGGTAGCCGTCGGCATGGCGGAAATCGTTCTGGTGCACCGGTGAGGCCGTTGCGGTGATGTGCTGGCTGATGTGTCGTAGTTTCTTTAATAGGGGCGGAATCTCCGGGAATCCGTTATCTTGGTGGAGGGTCGTGTCGAGGGTGAGCGCGTCGAGCAGGCCCTTCAATATCTCAAAGGACTTGGTGTTGGGTGGGTTCGAGACTGAGGTCGAAGACCGGTATCTTCTCGGTATGGAGGCCATTTTAACGGTCGCAATGCAATCACGGGTTCATTCCAGAAACCGCCCTCCCCCGAGCCCTTCAAGGGTCCAGGCTGTTATCATCCGCTGTCGGCATCGAAAGGTGAGATTTGGGGGCCTGTAGGGGCGGCCGCGGGGTGCATGAAGCTGTGAATGGGAGATCGCCGCACGCCACAGCCACGAGTTGGCAAGTAGAAAGTTCGTGGATACGGAGGATAGGAGGCACTGGGCGTCGGAGATCAGGCACAGAGACTGGCAATGAGCGAGCGTGTCTCGAAACAACTGGTACAACTGGAGCCTGCACTACCTGTGCTCGATAACTCGTTACGGAGGTCAGCCTTGGAGGTGTGGCTTGTGTTGTGGCGAAGCGAGCCCCTCCTGAGGCTTGGCTGCCTGGCATCCATTTGGGAGGGATCGTCCAAGCTGCGTCAGCTCGACTCAAGGAGCTTGGGTGACATGCACACCTGACTGAGCTTCCGTCCCTCCGTCAGAGGACGACAAAGACGGAGGGAATGTAGAGAAAGTTATTGCTATGAGAGTTTAGGGGTCGCGATTCTATTTCAACTGCAATGCAATGTGAATTTTATCAAGCCGATCTGTCTGGAGTTGTCGTGGTTCAATGACGTCGTTGTGAAGCGATGTTCTTTAGGGTAGATGACAGTCAAGAATGAAGCGGACGAAGGATTCCAGGAGTTCGGGTCATTCGGTGTAATTCCGAGTAAATACAGAGTAATCTCTGTTGCGAATAATGATGATAAGACAACTATGTGGTTTCTCCTTGACTAATTTTCATAGACATCAGTGAGTTCTCCTGAGTACCCAAGGCGTTCCGTTGGGGTGCTGAGGTGCTGCCTCGGATCAAAATCGGGGTCGACAAGCTATGGTGGAGCTCAACACGGGATTGCTCTTCCATCAACAGCTACGCGATCCGAGATCTCCCATTGACACTGCCTGGTGGACAATGCCTATCCTGATAAACCAGGTCGTATCAACCAAGAGTGGTTGAGTGCAGCCTCGCACTTGGCCCGATGCCTGGAATGACCTACAAGCGCCGGTTGATGGCGTTATCTGACGAGATAACCATGGTTACTGAGTTGCTTCAAAGTGGAGAGCTAAGGGAGCTATCGCCGAGACCAGCCTCAGCTGCCAGGCACAGCACAAGCACAGCATGACCCTGCACCTGTCCACCGGGCCCGGAGGCTTTGATGCGGAAAAACAAAGACACTGTTGACCTGCTGAATCATGACGTCTTTTCGGCCTCGGATTGTCTTTCCAAGGAATCGTATCTTCGAGGCAAAAACGCCCTTAACCCCGGGAACGGACTGGGATGGACGAGACCGGCCGGGGTCTGAGGCGCTGCTTGGCTTGGGATGGCGGCGCTTGAGACACAGGCTTGCAACATGAGGCACGTGCCAGGGACGTCGTCTGACTCGATGGATCAGGCGGATTAGGCCAGTGGGGGCCAATCGGAGCCAGGGCGCTCCCCGCATTCTGCTTGGAGGAACACTTGGTTCTGGCAGAGCAGCGCGCAAACTGGAAGGTACCTTACCTTGTTGAAGCTTGCCTTCCCGGGGTGGGGCGCGAGCAGGATACCTTGGGGGTGCAGGCCACAGCACAGTGAGCGCGGCGACTCGTAGCCATGATGCACTGTATCGGCCGTCCTGTCTCGGCTCTGTTAGCTCGGTCCCCTTGTGCCGAAGACGAATACAGTAGTACCCTTGGATCCATGGATGGGATGGCTTGATTCCAAGGCTGACAAACACGGACTGGATGTCAGTGGAGATGAGACATCAGCCTCGCAAGCGGAAGTGACTCTTCGACCGAGAGTTGAGCTGATGTTTGCTGCTGTCCTGTATCTTCCTTTCACTGCAACAGATAGCATCTCGCGTTGCACGCGCGCAACTCTCTAAAGTGCCTGAGTCGCGACTCGGCTCAGCCATCTTACGCTCCGTGCAAGCTTCAACTTCTGCACGGACTGTCATGGGAGCTCACAAGTACCTTGGCTCCAGCAGGTGCCGTTATCGCATTGCCCCAGCGACGACTGAGCAACCGCATTGGCCGGCAGAATCTAAGCTAAACCGCATTAGGCGCTCAGCCACCGCTGATATCAACCACCCTAGCGACTGATGCGTCACACCCTCCTCGGCCGCCCCAGGCCCGCTGAGGCAACACCGGAGCTGTCGCACGCTGGTGGTGCTTATCTACCCCAGGTGCTGCTCGCCATCGCTTCTTCTTCCTTCATCATCCTCATCCGTATTCCATCTCCTTCCCAACCTTTGCTGCACCGGTTCTACCTGATCCATCACCACAGAGGGACAGGACATCGGCTCGTTTTTTCCCTTTCTTGTCTCGTCCTTGCGTCGCGCGCAAACCAACTTCAACTTTAGCCGCCCCGTCTCTTGCGGTTTCGTCATCATGAGAACCGCCCTCACTCTCTCCCTGGCGGCTGTCGCCAACGCTGCCTCTTTCAGCGTCGGCACCATCCATGACAGGTCCGCTCCCATCCTCAGCTCCATCGAGGCTGAGACCATTCCGGACTCGTACATCATCAAGTTCAAGGACCACGTTGATGAGACTGCTGCGTCTGATCATCACACCTGGATCCAGAACATCCACAGCCATGGCGAGCAGGAGCGCCTTGAGCTGCGAAAGCGCTCCACTCCCTTTACAGACAAGACCTTTGCTGGTCTGAAGCACACCTTCAACATTGGCAAGGGCTTCAAGGGCTACGCCGGCCACTTTGACGAGTCCGTCATTGAGCAGGTCCGGAATCACCCCGACGTAAGTTGATGGCCCACTATATCCCTCAGCAGACATCAAGCTAACAGCCCACTCAGATCGAGTTCATCGAGCGAGACACCCTCGTCCACACCATGATCCCCGTCCAGAACCAGGACGCCGTTTCTGAGTACAAGTGCGACGACGGCAAGACTGAGACGTCGGCTCCTTGGGGTCTTGCCCGTATCTCTCACCGTGATACTCTCAACTTTGGTACCTTCAACAAGTACCTCTACTCCGCCGATGGTGGCGAGGGTGTCGATGCCTACATCGTCGACACTGGCACCAACATCGACCACGTCGATTTTGAGGGTCGCGCTCACTGGGGCAAGACTGTTCCCGCCGGCGATGCCGATGAGGATGGCAACGGTCACGGCACTCACTGCTCCGGTACTGTCGCCGGTAAGAAGTACGGTGTTGCCAAGAAGGCCAATGTCTACGCCGTCAAGGTCCTCCGATCCAACGGCTCTGGTTCCATGTCCGACGTCGTCAAGGGTGTCGAGTTCGCTGCCACCAGCCATCTCGAGCAGGCCCAGAAGGCCAAGGACGGTAAGCGCAAGGGCTTCAAGGGCTCCGTCGCCAACATGTCTCTTGGTGGTGGCAAGACCCAGGCTCTCGATGCCGCCGTCAACGCTGCTGTCCGCACTGGTGTTCACTTCGCCGTCGCTGCTGGCAACGACAACGCTGATGCTTGCAACTACTCTCCCGCCGCCGCCGCCGAGCCCGTCACCGTCGGTGCCTCTGCTCTCGATGACAGCCGTGCTTACTTCTCCAACTATGGCAAGTGCACTGACATCTTCGCCCCCGGCCTGAACATCCAGTCCACCTGGATTGGCTCCAAGTACGCCATCAACACCATCTCTGGTACCTCCATGGCCTCTCCCCACATTGCTGGTCTCCTCGCCTACTACCTGTCCCTCCAGCCCGCTGAGGACTCTGAGTACGCCATGGCCTCCATCACCCCCAAGAAGCTCAAGGAGAACCTCATCTCCATTGCCACCGAGAACGCTCTGTCCGACATTCCCTCTGACACCCCAACCTGCTCGCCTGGAACGGTGGTGGCTGCAGCGACTACAAGAAGATCGTCGAGGCCGGTAGCTACAAGGTCAACAAGGCTTCTCCTTCTTCTCCCGCCAAGCAGATCAAGGATGCCGTTGAGCAGGAGATTGGTGTCGTCTCCGGCAAGGTCAAGGAGTTTGGCTCCAAGGCCGAGAAGTTCTCCAAGAAGATCCACAACCTCGTTGATGAGGAGCTTGAGCAGTTCCTTAAGGAAATCAACATGTAAGAACTTTACATCATGAGGACTTTATCATGATTTAGTGCTTTGGTTACGCATTTTGTTGGGAATACGGATGGGCATTCGGTCGCTGGGCTTTGTTTTGGGTAGTGATGTCTGGTGAGCTTACGCTCCAAGACTTGTCGTTTGTGCACTTTATCACATGGGTTAGTCCATGATGGCGGGTTATGTTAGGTCTCGCTCGCATTAACATAAATACATCTCTTTGTATCATTTGTTGAGTTGTGCAACTCGTTATGACTGCGTGTTTCTTGTCTCGTGCCGCCCTTTTAGCCTTTTTGACTGGACCAAACTTTGGTCATGAGCCTCGATTGTTGACTTGGCGCCATGAGCCAATGAACATACTTTGTTGGTCCTCAGCGAATCCTTGTCAATATCTTATCCTACAGTAGAGAGAAATAATCCAAGACTTTATTGAGCCTCCTCATTCTTAATTTTATCCTTTATCAATGCTCCATTAAGTCTCCTAACCATTGAACAGTAATTTAACCTTATAGCATACGCACCCAGAGGATAGATCAAGGCAACCCAGTCAAAGTGATACAGTTTTACACAGTCAAGCCATCTTCCTCTAACCATTTGTTGTCTTTCTGCCCTGGACAACAATATCGTTCATTTTGAGTTATACCTGCGCAAGCTTCATGAACCTTGCAGGATAGAGAGTTATCAACTGCACAGTATTGCCAACAAAAATCACTTGAGAGTTTCCATGGCTTGAACCTCCTGACAACATGTAGTCAACAAAATCTTGATACCCATAAAGGCAAACCTGACCAAAGTTATAAATGGCATGGCTGTCCTTCTTCATGTCGCTCCTCCATACCATACCATCCCTCTCCATCGACAGTGACCATGGACAACGGATATACCATGAACTGGGACATGCAACCTTCGACATTCCCGTGGCATCGACTTCCACGGGAAATGCAGCTCAATATCTTGTCCTTTCTGGCCCGTCGTCAGGGTCGCACTAACCACGCCGAGTCTCCCTCTGAGGAGAGAACCGCCAAGCAACATATTGGCCATGTTGCCAAGTGCGCCGCCGTCTGTCGAGACTGGCAAGAATATTTCGAAAATGTCCTCTTTCGAAAGGTTACCGTTCATCAGAAAGATCTTGCCGGACTTCACAAGATCAGCCGCTGTCGCACGGAGCGGATTTAACATCTTTGGTTATGCGTTGAACTCCCTCCCTATGACTGTCGAGTATGTTGTCAGACACCTAATGGCATGAATCATGAAAGGAACGGCATCATACTAGACAAGGCTCTCTTTAATTTGCTTCGTGTTCTCCGCCGCTGGAAGGGACGTAACTCATCGCACCCAAGTGGCGGCTTAACTTTGGAGATTAGCATCCACTCTCCCAGTGATTAACAGCCTGAGTTCCGGAACATTTCTTTTGACGATGATGAAAACAGTGATCAAGACGCTGATGTGTGTACCATTGACGATCCGAAACACGGCTGGGTCGGTGGACGGCGCGTCCGCCAACCAGATGAGTCGGCTGTGTATAACCTCTTCGACTTCCATGAGCCCCGCCACCCCAAGCTTGAACAGGTTGAATGGTCCGCACCAGTTGTCAAACACCTTATCATCCGTCGGCAAACCCGGCGCCATATCATTCATACGACGTTGGCGCAATTATTCGACCGTCTCCCTGGACTTGAATCGCTCAACCTGGAACTCTGGAGAAGATATGGGCAAGGAGACTCTATGTGGGACTATAGTATGTAAACTACCTGGGGATCACGATCACAACGTATCCCAAAGAGTGCTGCTAACAAGAACGCAGTGACCAGCACAATATTGCAACGCCGGTTTCCCAGAAGCGTCCAACGAGTTCACACTCTTTGAGGACTTTGATGAGGACATAGGCTCCATCTTCTCCAGTGGAAACTCTCACCAGAGAGGGATTATTAAGACGCCTGTCCCAACTGTCGGAGAAACCCTGGCTGGATTGAAGAACCAGCAGCGTCTGTGTGTGTCTTTTATTGCAGACGCGTACGACTTCTTTAACGCGCTCCGTCAGCTTCCACGTGATGGAGCATGGCGAAATCTCACATACTTCTCAATGACTTCGATGCGTCTCCGATCACAGACGCCTCCCTCAAAAGTACAATGGCTTCTATTAATGGCAGCACATGCTGCCTGTCGCTTCCCCAGATTGGAGGTTATGGAGCTGTGGTTTGGCAGACGGGAAGAAGCGTGCTTGTTTCGTTTTAGCCGAAGCCGGGACGGCACATTCAACATCTTCCGCAGCGGCACATGGGAACTACCATTGAGCTCTGAGGTTGTGGAGGGGTGGACTAAGATTTGCAACTTGTGTGGAGGAAGAGGCATCACGACAGAGGATATGGAATGTATTGATCCTCAACAGATAAGGTCCCATGGTGATGCCATTCACCACTTGGGCCTCATGCCAGATGTCGTCCACCCTACATCGTTGCGACAGATCAGAAGAGAAGCGCAACACTATGGCCCATATCCACGCTGGAAGCCAATTCGGGAGCTTGCTCGTGATCCCCAGTGGCTTGCTTCCGTTCTGGCGTCCACACGGCCAACCCTGAATATTCATGGCTCAAAGGTTGGTAAGAGTTACCTAACTAGTTTCTAGAAGGAAAGTAGAATTTAGGACGAAGGTAGTCACGAGCAATCATAACTCATCATAAGCATTTACAAGATACCTAGGTAAAGCAGTGACGACCCCTTTTGGCGGCCGAGAGACCTTCCACAGATGGACCAGTCCATTGACAACCGCACCTGCTTGTCTGTCCATCGACAGGTGGTTCACTTCACTTCGATCCATTCCTCGTCTGTGTGCCCCTCATCTTCATCATCATCAACCGCATCGTTCGTGAATCACAGCCTCATTGCCCACTAAGCCAAAATCTCCCGACATGCTTCGCCGCAACAGCTCTCGCAACAAGCATCGCCGCCCGCTGAGTCGCAGCAAGTCGACCAGTTCCGTCGTGCGCAATCCCGTCCATGCCCTCGAATCGATCGACCCCGCCGCCGCCGAGCGAGACGCAGGCATCGCCGCCCTGTTGTCCTACCATCGGGCTCAAGAACGGCCCAGCAGTGAGACGAGAGCTGCCCCTCGGGACCCTGCGAGCTTTTTCCCCGATAGCAGCGATGGCGCCGCCAGTACGGCCAGACAGAGCTTGGAGCGGAGCGGCAGTGTCACCAGCCGGCAGGGCACTGCAACGAGCGTTCGGTTCGCCGGCGGGCCGCCTGCGGTTCGGCCGCGAAGAAACCTCGCCCTGAGGGCGAGGGAAGGCCGAGACTCTCCCACGAAAGCGACCTCACGGATCAATGTGTTTGGCAACACAAGCACCAGACCATCGTCGACTATGTCTTTTCACGACCGGCCCGCTCACTACTCCCTTACACGGCGTTATCTCGAGTCTCTGCAGCCCCCGATGGGTGCTACAGCCCCGAAGAAGATGCCGCTTCGATGCCCTTTTCCTTCAAAAAGCTCCGAAAGTCGCGATCGATGCTTACGTCGTCCCGGGCAACAATTGCGAACGCTTCCAGCTACTCCATGCCTACAAAGGGCCGCCTGCCGCACACCGCTCGCTCTACAAGGCCCCGAATAATGAGAACGAACCCCCGAGAAGCGCGACATCTGATGCAACAGGGCTTAGAGCCTCGACTTCCATGAGCTTTTTGAAGAGCCACCGGGGTATGGCAGCCTCGCGATCAAGCAGCCGCGCCGAGAACGATGTTGTAGTGCGACTAGCGAGGGAAAAGTACCGTGAGCAGATGGAGGAACAGGAAAGGCTTCAAGCTCAGTCTTCCGCCTCAACTAGATCGAGAAACAGGCGCAGCGAAGGATCTACTGTGCTCCGAAAGTCTCTCCGAAACAGCAGCAACAACACTACTGTGGTGTCCTCTGCATTCTCCGCCAACGGCATTTCCGTATCCAAGCAACCTGGGCTTCGAAAGACAGCCCGAAAGGTTTCAAACAGCCTACGATCGAAGTTGAAGGGACTGTTCACCAGAGGGAAGAGCACTGACGGATCAGAGAAGCATGAAGGGGACCAGGGCATTGACGGGGACGATTCAGATGGAGACACCTGCCTGCACGCCGGCAACGATGGAGGAACCGAAGAAGCTTCCATGCTTCGTGTCGCCTCGCATATCCCTTCCTTTCATGATGTGCCCTCAAATCAGCAGCTCAGATCTACAAAAGGAAGCGTCGAGAGTCTCGAAAGCGGCGAGCAACATACCTGTGACGAGAGATCTCGTGTCACTAGCTGGACTAACTCAGTTACAAACACTGTTTCTAGCATGGGGATGCTTGGGGAATGGGAACGGCAACGTCTATCCGTTATCAAGGAGAACGGCATGTACATCTCTTCCTCATCTGTACGCCCAACCGGACTTGAAGGGCATGAGTTTGGAAGTCAAGACATCTGGTCTGGTACTGAAATCGACAGCGAGCGCGTCTACTCGGCCCTCATGAAGAAGCTTGGAGAAATAAGCCCAGAAAAGAAGGGCATTCAGGCGAAACTCCACGCAGATAACCTGCCTCTTTTAGGCGTTCCAGACAGGAACAGCTCAACTCACCATACTGGGTTCCTACAGCGGACTGCCTCTACTATTCGGTGTGTTCGAGCCGACGACGACGTTTTTCAAGACCGGGAGGATCGTTCATTCAGCTCGAGCCGGTCTTGTGAGCAAGTTGCTACGGATTTGACAGACTCACACTCAATTGAAGCGACGTTGACACGAGAGACTGCCACTGGCCTAATTGCAGGCCATGACAGAGGGACTCAGTCAGAGAGCGGTCGTGCCAGTGTGATCAGTGCTCGCGAACCCGCCAAGGCAATCATGCAACGAAGCTCAGCTTTCTTCGCCAGTCCGACTTGCCATTCATTCCGCTCACCGAGTCCATATCGGCGCGCTTTGCGAGAGAGCCTGAAGTCATCGCCAGAACGGGAACACGTGGGCTTGGCTGGAACCAAGTATTTACACTCACTGTCTGCTTTGAGCCTCCCTACCCGCCGGAATAGCACGGGATCAGATCGGGATACGCAACTGGGGGATGCTGAAAGTGTGTATTCTTGTGCGACGGAGGATGCGAGACCCGGCATTACGAGACAAGGAACCTCGGGCTCTGTCGAGGGAGCTGCAACACGCATAGCTGACGGAATTCCCTCTTGCCGTCTGGTCCAACACCAACGTGATGCATCCACAGCAAGCTCAGTTGAATGGAAGACATGGCTTTGTTCCAAGGTCTCAAAGCTTGAAGGTCCCTCGACGCCTACCAAAGCTGATACTTATGGGAAAAACACCGGAATTCTTCCCCCGTTAGGACATGTTAGAGAGGGAGCTGAGGTTGGATCCCCACCTGAGATTCTACCCTTGAAGGGCGATGGACTGGCGAACCGAAGCCCTTTGTCCTGCGTCGAGGGGAATGCTCAGCCTGCCCTGGACAAACAAACCCAATCGCGGCGTGTTTGGAAAGGGCCTGCAGGATACGATGAGAATCAATCACCAAATGCTGTCGGCCACACTTTGAAACTTCGACCTCCATCGATTCCACCTAGAAGCGCATTGCGGACCGTGCCCTCACTGCCGATTGTTAGCTCAACGAGCGAAATGAGCATAAGCATGTCGAACGAGGTGCACCGGATGCGTTCTCTCAACATCACCGGCCGCCTCAACTCTACTCCTGAAGAGGCGATGGCCAAGCGGCGTTCTCGACCCCGTCTCACCGGCTGGCAGGGCTCACCCACCAAGTCGAGTCCCGGTATTGGCCAGAAGACAGATATACAGGCTTCAAGATTGACTGCTGGCTCGCAGACGATGGTAGACATGTTCCTTAGTAGTCGGCGTAAGAGAACGGATGGCGGAGGGAGTGAGCTTGGCAGTTCACCTGCGGCGTTCTTGTGATGGACGAGCTGTTGAACGGGTAATGGATACGGGTATTGTTAGTTAGACTTACATGTACGAGTAGAAATGGGACATAGATATGGTTGTGCGCGCAAAATCCAATGAATACAGCTATGAAAACTATTCTTGAGGTTTTGGACATACGTGGGCCTCCCAATATTCTGCTAGATCCTTGGGGAAGCTCTTCTTTCTCTCATCACTCACCCACTTGCCATACTCCTCGTGTGTGACGGCTTCTTTCAGAATTCCCTTCTTCTCACCTGTTTTTGTAAAGTCGAGAAAGTCTATCGTCACCTTGACATATTCTCCGAGGGCCTTGCGCACATCTGCTGTTGCCCCTGTGGCAAAGTTCAAGAGAAGCGGCTGCAGAAGCGGTGCATCTGTCACACTGGGGTGTGCTGTCCCTATGCTGGTGAGGAACCACGCAGTGCCGACCTTGTCGCGCACGCCACGGACGAGATCGAGGACGGTGTCAAAGTGCGGGCGTCCGAAGAAGATGCTGTGCGTTTTGGACCATGAATTGGAGTGGACGACGAGGAGCGGCACTGGGACTTCGGTGTTGAGCTGGCCGCTGGACTTGCCTGGGTCGAGTGCGATGCCGCCGATGGCTGGGTTGGCGACGGTGGTATTTGCCGTATTGAGAGCTTGGAGGGCGCCTGTTGCACCGTAAGAGTGGCCGTTTATGGTGAGGTGGTGGAAATCGAGACGCTCTGCCCATGCTGCCAAGGCGTGGCCCTCTTCGCGGGAATTGGATTTGAAGACTTCCCAGCCGTTGCCGGCGTTGACGAATTGGAGGATACGAATGGTCTCGAGGATCTCTTGGGTTCGGAATGCGAGCTGCTCATGCTTGAGAATGGTGTCGTTCATGGGAGGGTCGGATATGAGATCGCGTTCTCTGTAGAGAATGACCTCTCTTTCCTTCTTGTCCTTGACTTTGACGAGCGACCCGGGACAACTGCCATCGCGATGCTCAAGCGCAGCGACGATATGGCCACGGCTAGCGAGTTCACCGAGATAGTGGGTGTAGTCAGTCCGTGAGCTGACACTACCGTGGGAGAAGATCATGACGGGAAACTTTTCGCCGTCGGCGTCGGTGCCTTCAAGGTTGGAGCCGAGGATGGGCACGTCGACTCTCGCGGGGATCTTGATGCCCCCGACGAGCAGCCATAGGGCAAACGTGAAGATGGGTCGCATGATAAAGTTGTCGACGCCTGCGGCTCGGGCATATCCTTGTGCCGTGAGGCTCAGCGGACGAGGGACCCACGGGTGAAGAGACTGCTTGGATCTCGCGCCTTTGACGGCTGGGTAATACAAGGTGAATAGGACGCTCTCCAGCTCAAATGCCGGTTCCCTGGAGCCTTTGAGTACGGTTTCTGAGATGCGCTTGGGCTTATCAAGCGGTATCTCGAGGTCGATGGCGCCGACGTGATGCGGACCCGAGTATGCCGGTAGAGCCGAAGAGAAGAAGGGCTGCCATGTGACGAAGCAGTACAGCACATAGACGCCAACAACAGAGCAGAGAACGTAACGCCAGGTGAAGCGAGGGCGTAAGATATCCTTGGTCTTCTCCCACAGACGCTGCACAACGGGCGAAGACGTCCAGCGGGACCACCAACGGGACGGCCGGGGGTCGAGCCACCGCGGCTTCGGGGCGGGGGCTGCAGCTCCAGCGGCGTCGTTTGGCATGATCAGCGGAAGGTCCGGATCCGAGAGGTCGTCCTCCTCCTCGTCCTCTGTATCTTCGCCGAGAGAGTTTAGTTCTAGATCTGGCTGACTGTTGGGCTGGGCCATTTTTGCGGGAGAGGGAATCGTGGGGTTTTTATGAGGTGAGTGTTTTGGAAAGCTGGGGGATTTCCTGATGGAGAATGCCCGTGGTGATGACGCAACGGAGGCTGTGCCAGGGCATGGACGTTCGCCACATTCGTGAGCGAGGTTGTAAAATGTCTATTTTGATGGGTAGATGATTCAATGATGCTAGATTTGATGGAATATTCGGTTTTATTGATGTGAATACCTGTTTGCATGGATTTACTCTGTTCTGTTGTTGAGGCTCGTCTCGTGAGGGAACATGTGACTGGAGGCATTCACTGCGACTGCGCAACAGGATGATGAGAGTGACCTAATAATGCCTCATAAGTATACTAAATTAATACAAATGAAATAAATAAAATAGTATAATAATCTAAAAGATTTTATATGTTTTTATTATATTTTATTGATCCTCCTTAGGGAATAATAGACTAAATCTCGATTTTTCCTTGATCTAGCTGAGCGGCTTTCGTAGACAATGCGATGAGCCGAAGACTACACACACTTGCGACGATCGCCATCTGATAAACTCTACCCGACGGCTTTACTGGTACGGAAATATCCGCCAACCTTGCCGTTCTTGTCTTTTTGGTGTGGAGAGGTTGATGGCGCTATCGTTTGTGGGTGTAAACATTGAAATGACTCGAATCCTTGAATCGCAAAACTTGGGGCATTTTTACTAAGGAGAGAACAAAAAGCGGAACAGTGGGTTCTTGTACTTTCTTAAATGCATAGAAAAGGACCTGGATCACTTCTCTTTAGTGGCTTTTGGGTTACTGATGGACATGTCTTAACGCCGTCTCGAGAAACATGAATAGTCACCACTGACATCAAGATTTACCACCTTCACCCTCTCATTGTACCCTTTGTTCATATAAATAAGCTTTCTCCTTGGCTTCGTTCGGAACAGCCTGCAGCCTTGGCAAACACGACGCTCCGCGGTACCGGCGCGCGGATTGTCGCTCCCGAAGCTGGAAACGGCGTGCATGATGTGGCGGCGCCGTGGCTTCGGATTCGAGGCGGAACGGGGAAGCCTGGGGATGAACATTCGATTTGGAATCGAGACTCCTGGGGTTGAAATTGCTCATCTACGAGAGGGTCAAGTTGATGAGGTAGGATGTATCCTGATGTTGGGGTTCTGGGTTGACCAACGATGCTCGGAGATGTTACAAAAGTGCCTACGTAACTTGGACCTCGAGAGTTTGCTAGATTGCAAGCTAATCGTGCGAGTCAACATGTCAGGATGCTGCATGTCCCTTCACCAAGTAGCTGGATCGTGTTCCTGCTTCAACCTAGTGCTGATCCATCCCGTCTCCCTTGAACCACGACAGTTCGCTTCATACCAAGTCCCGTTTCAGAATAGCCACTGGTCTGAAGCCTCACCAAGGCTCGAACGCGATGGGCGTCGGGCGCTAACATGGGGTTGTCCTCGGCTGGTGTTTCCGGTCGGGTGACGCTAGCGTCCGGGAGGTTCCCTCCCCGGTAGCTCAAGTTAGAAGCGATTGACCGTCTCGTGCAGACTTGGGGCTGAACTAGAGGGAGACTAGGAGATGCTTTAACGCGGGGGAAGAGACTCGAGGGCGGTGGCTAGTCTGGGAAGAGGTGTGCATGGAGGTCAAGTGGCAATGTTGATAAAGGGAGTTGGTTCCATACTTGAGGGGAAACTGCGTTGTTTTCTATTTGAACGGATGTTTGTTTGATCATTGCTCTGTGACTGACCTAAGCCGCCATGGCAGTCGATCCTGATGCGACAACGATTACACCAGAGGGACTGGGACTTGTCCTCCTCACAGTTTCTCTGTTCTACACACTTCCTTCTGCAATAGTAGTGATTGCGAGATCCACCATTAGAATAAGGCAGGGTATCTTTGGGATGGACGATGGCCTCATGTTGATTGGCTGGGTGAGTAGTACTGCATGTGTTCACTCGTTCAAGAGCATGCTGATGCGGATGGTAGATATTGTTCATGTGCGTTGTAGGTATGGTACCCAGAGGAACGTATGCCGGCATAGGCGCCCTGGATGAGCGACTAAACGACAATATGCAACAAGATGGCCGGATGGTAAGGATTCTCAGCACGGGTAGAGAACTAGCTGACCTTGAGTTGATAGTATGTCTGGCTATTTCAAACATTTTACTGCAGCTCTTTGATCTTTATCAAAAGCTCCATCTGTCTCACCCTTCTTCGAATCGCCATCGAAAAGACGCATCGCATCATCGTCTGGGTGACACTCGTGATCTCTGTCATCTCAACCCTCATCGTCATTATCGGTCTTCTGACCATGTGTCGTCCCATCTCAGCAAACTGGGATAAGAATGCGGGACAATGCTCACCGCCTATCGTCATTACGAGTTTGAGCTATCTCGTGTCTGCTGCTGCGGTGCTTACTGACTGGGTCTGCGCGATATTGCCTGGATTCATATTGTACAAGACTCAGATGAAGAGAGCGACCAAGATCTCTATCAGCATCATTCTTGGTCTTGGTGTTTTGTAAGAATGATCTCTGTTCAATGGGTTTGAATTACGGATGCTGACTCTGATAGGGCGTCTATTGCCACAATAGTACGGCTGCCGTACATTGCCTTTTATGCCCAGCCCAAGAATTATTTACGTATGTTCATGTTCACATGGTTTTCTTCATGGCTGGCTTTATTGAGACGACTAACCTTTTATCAGATAATGTTGGCAACATCGTCCTCTGGTCCGTCTTTGAATCAGGAACAGGAATCATCGCCGGCTCGCTACCATCGTTACGACAACTACTAAAGAACTGGATCACATTCGATACCACGAATGGACACTCGCCAGCTCAAGTAACACCATACAGCGACACAAGAAGGGCTTCGATGAGGACCAACACCAGGGCTTTGGCCGGACGCCAGCACATGCACAATAGCGTCATATCAAGTATAGTTGCGGATCGAGATTGGGAGCAACTGGATGATAATTCATCGAGCCACAAGATCTTTGTCAAGGTTGATCTGGAGATGAGCTCGTTGGAGAGGCCGGCTACGGCTGCAAGGTCTGATAGATCATTGGGGGAGCTTAGATTGCCGGCATAGCGTAGACGGATAATTTGGTTGTATCAGATTTCACCAGAAACTGTTCTTAGGCCCTGAAATACAGTAGCAGGGTATGATATCGTCATGAGGCCTCGAATCGGTTAAGAAATTGGCGTCATCTTGTTCCGCGTGGTGGACTTTGCTTGCGCAGGGGTAAAATGTGATATCCCGACTCGATGACGACATGGCGCAATTAACTGAAACCGTTCAAAACTTGACGCATCGAGATCGACCGATGCACTCATTTTCCCCTGATAATGACTGGATAATCAGCGTTATCATCGAATTGATCGCCGTGAGGCTGTTTCTATGATGATGCTGACGGACAAGCCTCAAGGAAGACAGCGTGTCAGCACCCATGCCGAGGCGGGATATGAGCACAATCTTCGTCACAACGCTGAGCTAGAACAAGGGAATGCTGCTAAAGGACGTCATCCCGTATTATGGCGAGTATCTGTCGCATGCATTGGAACTAGTCAGGGCTCAGAGTCATCGACGTCATCAAAATGCACAGTAACGTCTTTGCATATGCCTTGATGAGTTCCATATCATATCAACGAGTATTTATATGGGGAGAGATTCAAGCAATTCCTGTAGGTAGTATCCAAACAACATCTTTAATCGACTACAGCAACCCACTCTATACAAACCATCAACATGACTGAGAACACCAACCCCGGTAACTTTGCCAACCGGTGAGCTTTCCCAACCCCTCCGCTTCTTCAATGTTGTTGCTAATTCACCCAGACCCAAGGAGGAGGTCCAAGAGATTGCGTCCAAGGGTGGCAAGGCCTCGACGGGCGGATTTGCCAACATGGACGCCGATAAGCTGGTTCGTATACACCAAGACGATGTGTAGAGTATTTGCTAACAATATCAGCGCGAGGTTGCTTCTGAGGGCGGAAAGGCTTCATCAGGTTCTTTTGAGCCTGGAAGTGAGAAGGCCAAGGAGGCTGGACGCAAGGGTGGTCTGAAGTCGTCGTAATGTCCATGACTCAAAGGAGCAGATGTGATGTTTGATAACGAGCGAAACCGAAATTATTCCATCTCATACACTGTCAATGCTCCCTGTGAAGCTATCAAAACCGAAGCCTTTGCATCAACAAGTGAATTTATGCTCGATCAGCAGTAACTCAAGACCCAAGTCCTCTAACACTGATATGAATCAACTGAAGCTTAGACGATAAGTGTCCGCAAAGTCCTGGAAAGTGCCGCTTATCGTGATAAAGCTGCTTGTCAAAGTTAATCTTTCCAACCCCTCAGCCTCATGCCACGATGGTGCAATATTGGCGTCAGTCTGAACTGGAGCCTTGTCGTATTCACTCCTTTTCCAGTACGACAATGACCTGTATCTACGTAGATGGCGCTTGTCGGATGAGGACCTCCGTCCTGCAAAGGGACCTCAATGTCACCTCGTACGCATTTCGTGGAGGTATGGCGCTCGGCATATTTTCAATACCACGTTGCCGCTAGATCAAATTGTCGTGAAGAGGAGCCGCTGACGCAGTCAAGTTGGGCTATAATACAACCGACCGCCAACTTTCTCGGAGTTTGTTGTGGGGGATACTGGCAACACTATCTCGACTGAAATCCGATACGAGCAAACACCATGTCGTCGTCGTCGTCACGAAAAGTCTGCGTCACAGCTGCTGACGGAAACACGGGTTTCCTAATCGCCGAGTTGATCCTCAAACACCGAGACTTTTCCCGCAAAGTCTCTGGCGTGGTCGGTCTAGCCCTCGATCCAGACTCTGACCATGCAAAGGAACTGAAGGAGTTGGGAGCTACCATCGTCCGTCATGAACCCGGACGTCTCCGAGTTATGATTAAAGCTCTCAAGGAAACAGGCTGCGATACTATCTGTCTGGTTCCGCCGCCTCATGAGCACAAGATTGAGATTTGTGAGGAGTTGGCTAGGGCAGCGAAGAAGGCAGATATTCCGAATGTTTGCTTGATTAGTTCGGCGGGATGTGATTATGCAGAGAAGGATAAGCAGCCTCGACTGAGAGAGCTTATCGATTTGGAGAGTTTGGTGTTGGAGGCCAAGGGAGATCAGAGCACGTCGACTGGAACCTCTGCCTGCGTTATCCGGTAAGCTTCAATGTCTTTTTGAAGTGGCATCTCGGTTGACTTTCCAGTGCTGGATTCTATGCGGAGAACTTGCTTCTATACGCCCCGCAGGCAAAGGAGGAGGGGATTCTTCCACTGCCTATTGGCGAAAAGCACAAGTTTGCCCCTGTGGCACTGGGTGTAAGCTCGTCTTTTCCAGACTTGAGCACATGCTGATTGCTCTTCTTAGGATGTCGCCCATGTTGCTGCCCATGTCCTGACTGGCAAGGGAAAGCATGGGTTCGACGACAAACATCGGGGCCAGATGATGGTAGTGACTGGTGAGTTGTATTCTCTGGTTTCTCTTGTTCATACTCACAGACGAATCCTAGGACCGACGCTCTGTGCGGGAAAAGAGCTGGCAGCAGCAGCAAGCAAAGCCCTCGGAAGGGAGTTGCAGTTTGAGCACATCGCTCAGTAAGAATTGAAACCCATGGCATAGGATGTCATCTAACTTCAAGTTACAGAGCCGAAGCAAAAAAGGTTCTCAAGGCGCAGTCGGATATTGATCAGTCCGAGCAGCAGTATATCCTCGAGTACTACAGTCTTGTTCGTGAGGGGAAAACCAACTATGTCGCCACAACAGCGTTTCACGATGTGACGGGGGAGCATCCCACAGACGCCGAGAACTTTTTCCAGATGTATCAGTCTGAGATGCGACCGAAGAAGAAGGCCAAGCATGAGCACAAAGGATGAAGGGAATGGAGGATTTTGGAGTACAACGCATGGAGAGCTGTATTTGCTGGAATGGGGGCAAGGGAGGTTAGGGGACGCTTCAAGTCCTCTTCACTGAGAATTATGGTGTTGTGGCTGTCTGTCTGATGTGGTATGAAATTCATGAATCATGATCGAATTATGTACAAGTAACGAGTTCTAATTCCCAGCTGAACCCCATCGAGTAGTGACTGTTGTTCCTGTTCAGATTTAAACTGGTCTCTTCGTCATGCCGCCTTATGAACCGTAAATCATTTACATGATCAATATGGGAGTGTCCGTGCTGACAATCTCGGTCCACCTCCGAGTACCTTGCATAGACCAGATAGTCTTGAGTGCTTGCAACGCAACAGGGATACTACCAAAACCTGTGACCTGGTAAAGAGATTTCAACCGTCCAGAGAAGAACTCTCGATGCTCTGGTAGAGTGCTCTCGGCTGCTGCAATGAAATATGTCCAAACAAGAGCGTGAGCGCCTTTGGTGCTACAGTCCAGTCCGAGGACCTTTTGCCGCATCTGTTCTATCAAGTGTATGGACTCGTCCTGACTGAGTGAAGATTCGGCACGCCTTCGGTATATCTTGCAGGCATCGTTGATGGCCGATCTAATAAGCTCCATATTGGTGTAGTGTTCTGAATCTGGGTCTAGATCTGGATACGACATGAAATCGAGATAGTCTTCAGCTGGGCTAGCGAGAACATTGAGTCCTTTTCTCTCATCTGAGAGGGGAAACCCGAAGAGTTGAAACCTGCTTAATGGTCAGTTATGCTTCATCCAAACTTGGAGGGGGAAGGGCTTACATCTTGATCTGCTGCAAGAAAAACTCCCTGAGGCTCTGTGGAAGTGCGGCGATAGATTCCGGAGACTGGACGAGACAATTGAGCATCTCTAAAAGATAGGTGTAGTTGTCGGCGCCTGTGATGGTTTCGCCAACGAGAAGGACCAAGATTGTCGCTAGAGTATAGGGGTTAAACAGTTGCTCCGGAGTGAGCTTGAAAGAATCTCTGCGAAGTTTTGTAACGATGGCGTGATGGCCTGCTTCCGCTGCAGGTCGAAGCCCTGGGGCTTTCTGTGCTAGATGGAAAGCGGATACAACTGAGACCGCTCGTTCGAGAACTTCGTCTTGGCAGGCGAGAGGGAGGATGATGTCTCGATAGCCGTTACTGAAGATGTCTAGCACAACCATGGCTGGAGCCACGGCGCTGGCGACTGACTAGGTTAGCCAACGGTCGTTCGACAACAATTGGAAACATACAGTGATTGAAGAGCATCCTCGTTTGGGGACGAGATGACTCATCCGGTGCAGGAAGAAGAGGCGTTTGATATGCATAAGGAACGATGACGGTACATCTTTCAGATGGTGGCGTATCTGACACTTCGGATACACTATCATCAGTGCTCGAGGACGCCGATTCCGGACTGCTAGTAGAAGACTTCTCAGACTCTTGAGATCTCCTAACACGTCCCTTCTTGACACGTTGTCCAGCATCAATCCATCGAAAACTCTTTTCAGGTTGATTAAAAAGGATGCTGCTCTGAGATGATGCGCTAGGCCTCGATGCAAGGTTCAGCGTCTGAGTGCCTGGCGTCCTGGGGTTCACGACCATGTGGCTGCTGAAGCGACACCTAAGACCCTGGCCGGAACAGGAGATGCCCTTTTTCTGGCACTTGAGGCATTCTGGCTCTGTCTTGTCGCACTTGAGGCGCCGCTTGCAACATTCGTAGCATCCTTTGAGGTGTGTCAGCATGGGAGGGCTTTATAACGCGTTGGAAGGTGGCTACCATTGTTTCTTTTAGCCAACGACATCGGCAGGGGGTTTGTTCAGGAGAGAGCAGAGCCACGTCTCTATCGTGTGTCCTCAAAGGGGCAGGGTTGAAGCAGGGTCAAGGCATTCGTGTTTCTTGCTTTTGGCGAGGTTGTTGTCGGTTATTGTATTGGCTCATGCCGAGAGCTGAGAGTGGGGATTTTTTTTTGCCCCCGTGACGACCAACGAATCTTGAGTCTTCATTCGTGGGGTTCATGATTGGTGAATGGATTGACATGCCAGGGGACGCTAGAGCCCGATATGGGCATCTCAACCGGGGTCGCCGGCGAGTATCGAGGTTGCTGACGGTACTTTGTAGAGTTTTCGTGTGCAATAACTCGAACAAGTTAATTGATTGCTAAAATAAGGGGTTTCGGGTGTTGGTGCTGACAGCTTTACTTAAGTAGGATAGTGATTCGAAGAGTCGTGGCTGAAATCAAGACCGAGTTTGTAGGTGGAAATGCATGTGATTGTCAACCACTCTATCAGTAACGTTGCAGCATTTCAACAAAGCCAAGAGCCGAGGATCCATGAAACTGTCTTTCGAGACTAGTATCGTATTATCCAGACACACTTCAGCTTGAGCGTTCGACCTCATCTCCATTGCCAAGACTCTTGGTTCAGCCTGCTGGGTCAGCCATTGTCTACACACCTGACCAACGCCATGCATATCCGTTGACAGCTCTAAGCCCGCTGTTATGCTTGGCTGTAGCCTATTTATGAGAACCTTTCCACAATTCTAGCAAACATGAAGTTCCGTTAATGTTCCATCTGAAACAGCATCTGAGACATGCGCCCTGTAAAGCGGTTACAGACGTGGGCCCTAGTAGCTGTGCGACCCAGCTTCATCTCCCGCCTTGACGTTTGGGTACACACGGTGGCAACACAAAGCAACTATACCAAGCACGCCAAGGTATCGGTTTTTGTAAAGGATGCTATTCGAGGTCTTTCATTATAGATGATCGTGGGTATTCAAGCCACTCATGCCACTCTGAGTCGAGATACTCCTCGATGAGACCTAATATGTACACTCCTGCATCGCCAACCTGCCACATACTTCTTCCATAATGCAACAACAAAGCGTAGTAGCTCAGTAAGATCAGGACCTTGGGTCTCCTCACTGACAACAGGTTCGTGAACTCTGGCGGTGCAAGCATAGTCCACGTGAATATCATCCCAAACCGGTTTGCCCCGTCAGGCAAGGCGTCGAATCCGAGCTGTAAGTAGTTGATTGCTGTTAGACAGGCTCCCCTCTCCTCCTGACTTAGGTCTTCTGCCTTTTCTATCAGCTCCTTGATGTGTTGGCAGTGATTGCCCCTCGGGGGCTGTGAAGTATTTCCAGAGCTCCAGGAAAGAATCGGTTCCAGTTCTGACTCCAACAGTAATGGCCATGCAGCTCGAACAATAGTATAGATACTGCGGTTCATCTCAATACACTGCACGTAATGAGCTAGGAAGCCTTCTAACCCCCCCGGTTCCCGCTTACAAAGCGAGTCGGCCAGAAGGTGATGACCAAGAGCTACCGAGAAGAGAAGAATAGCAACGCAGTTGGACCGGCTCACCTCTGGTCTGGTGGTGTTGAAGAGGGATACAGCGCGGGTCTGAAGGGTGACAGCTTGGTGGAGGTAGTGAGGGGCGCGATCTGGATTGAGAAAAGCTAGATGGCGGGCTGAAAAGGCGAGAAGCTGGTACAGTAGATATGGAGATTCTAGCCCTTTCCTGAGAGCAATGGAAATGGTTGAAAAGGCATCTTGGAGGTCGTCGCCGAGATTAAACATGCCTCTATCGACCGTCAAGTGAATAAGAAGTTCCATATGTTCTAGGTTAATAGCCTCTTCGAAATTTGGGACTGGTATCGTGACTTCTGGTACCGGGGTGACGCCAGATGACGAACTGCGGCTGTCGACCGGACTTTTGGCTCGCTCATCTTGAGACGAGCCTGAGGGGTTCTGAGTTGGTGCTTGGGATGTGAAGCTGCAGTTGCGCCCAGATACAGTGCAGAGGCGACATGCCGGGCGAGTTTCATCGCACTGATTCGTCAAAAGATTCCAGTTAGCTATGGAGGGTATAGGCTGCATCGTAAAGAGCAAGTACCTTGACGTGTCGCTGCTTGCTGTTGTTCAACGTCAGTACATGCTCAGGGGTAAAGCCGGGTACATGGATTAAAGCCAGCCTTAAAACTCACCACTCTGTGCAACCTCTACGGGACTTTTTGTGGCTACGGCGGAGCATCTGGTAGGACAAGAGGTGGAGGGTAAATGGGTGATTAGGACGGGGGAAAAGGTACCCTTCTGCGTAATGCGTCGATTAGCTAGGCCAAGATCCACAGGACCAGATGTTTATACGAGAGGCAACAGGAAGAAGGACGCGTGGATAGAGACATTAGGGGTGAAGAAGCTTACTTGCTCGTGGAAAGACGCATCATCACGTCGCAAGGGAACTTGGTCGCTAATCTGTCAGAGGAGCCGTACCCCTGTCCAAGCCACCAAAAGCTAAACCCAACGAGGTCAAAGACAAGGGCGATCCCTTGCAAATCTGATTAGCTAACACGCGTGTTCATCCTTTTTGCCGCCTACCCTGGATGAGGCTTGGATTTCAAGGTGAGTGGCAGGACATTTTCACAAACACGCGTGTCAGCAACCGAGATGGGAGTAAGACCATTGGTTGATGATATGGGGAAAAGAGGCGTGGGATGAGATCGTGGAGGTTATAAGAGACGTGCTGTCCCTTTTCGTACTTCTTTGTTCTTCACGCCGATAACATACCTTGAGACCTTTGCTAAGCCAACCAGATCCGATAGATCAAGTCACTACCCGTTCAAAACACTCAAATATCGAACTGCAACGCTACCAAATATCAGCTCCCCCCCGAGCATGCCGACTCTGAACAAGTACAAAGGCCTTGTCTACCTGTGGCAATATGTGCCCAGTCTCCCTGGCTCCATCATATTCACCGTCCTCTTCACTGTCGTCACTGTGGTACATGGATGGAAAATGTTTAAAACGAGGCTATGGTTCTGCATGCCATTCTTTATTGGCGGCATATGTGGGTTTTGACGGATTCTGCATGTTCTGCTGGCTGACTCAGTGACTTAGGCGAAGTCCTTGGGTACATCTTTCGAGCAGCTGCTTGGAACGCTACGGAATCATTGATCTTTTACATCATGCAAGCCGTCTTCCTACTTATACCACCCGTCTTCTTCGCCGCAACATTGTACATGGTCTACTCTCGACTCGTCAGAGCTCTCCGAGGTGAAGAGTTCTCACTCATCTCCCCCCGTTGGACGACAATCATATTCGTCGTTGGCGACTTGGCTACCCTCAACGTCCAATCTAGTGGTGCAGGCATGCTAGCCGACGATGACGACAAAAAGGTCGCGCTTGGCAACAGAATCGTCGTTGCTGGGTTGATCCTCCAAGTTCTTTTGTTCATTGGCTTCATGATCTGTTGTCTTGTATTTCACTTGCGGTACAAGGCTCATCTTACGGAGAGCTACACCGTGAGCGATGTTCCATGGAAGTCGTGCCTGCACATGCTTTACTGGACGTCAATGATGGTTTTAGTGCGGAACGTGTTTCGTGTGATTGAGTACATTATGGACAAGGAGGGATATCTTCAGCAGTACGAGTGGCCGACGTTTGTCTTTGACTCGGTGTTGATGTTCCTGGTCATGATTGCTTTTTACATCTGGTATCCAAGCAACCTTCAGCCCAAGTCGAGGGAGTCTATGGTGGAGCTCATGTCGAACGAGGGTGGTAATTCTCCTGAACGTTAAGACATGACAGGGCTGGTCTGATTCGTTTCTTGAATCGAACAAACTTTGGATTTTAAAGGCACTTTTTGGCCGTAGGGGTATAAATATGGTGGTATAGAGAGATTAAAGGCTGCATTGACGAGCCTGGTGACTGAGTTGGGCTCGTGTATTCATTCGTTTTCTTCTCTGTTTTTTTTTGCGTCTTACTTTCTTTTGTTGTCATTTATACATCTTATCCTAGATAGAAGGAGTACCCGGCATCTACGGTAGCGAAACATGCAAATTTGGCTAGAGTCTTTCTCAGATGGGAGCTTGAAAGACTGATCTCGAGATGAGTGGTCTCTGATATGTTGAATTACTCAAGCTTAATCTTGTGTTCTTCGTTATAGTTGAAGCCTGGCCCTTAATGGGAAAACTCAGCCAGAATACAGATTTCTGGTGGCAACTCTTAAGAACTCCCCGAATCTCTCTATGAGAGTCTCTCAACATGCCCTCCCCGCTTCACTGCTATCCCTCGAGTAGACTCCAGACGCGCGGTGGCATATTTCAGGCCTAGCTAAATACCCCCTGAGAGGTTCAACATTTCATAATGCAGTTAGGTATGGGTCTTCTACTATAGGCATCTGAAGGTTGGAAAAAGCCACTGTGTTAGCAGTGGGATGAAATGCTATGATGTGTTGATAATGTGTTCTTTATTCTAGTTGAAGTCCGGCCGTTGATGGGTTAACCGAACCAAAAGATCGAGGCCCCCTTGCTGCCTGTGCGGATTTCTTTGGCTGCCTATTTGGCTGTGGGTTAATGTACAAACAACATCCGATGGTTGCTGCTGCCCGCAAGGCGAGCCGGCACGGATGGGAATTGTGGTATGGCATGTAATCTGACCATGTTCAACCCGCCGCCTTAGGTCAGGTTTGCGAATACTTTCCCCCACGTATGATACAGCCTCCCCGACAACCCTGGCGACTATGTGGAATCGAGAAGCCCGCCAGCGTCGGAATACTGAGAAGGGTCACTTGGCAGAATAGTTGAGTACTCGTGGCTTAACCTCTCCACTGAGCTGAAAAAGTGGCCGACCCTGCACTTGTTGCATTTTCTTACAACCAACCGTCAAAGAGAGGCATTATTGGCGGGTTCCGAATAGCCAAAACGCAAGTGAACTCACCTGTCACATGGCGCCAAGGAGTGGCTGCGTTATGTATGGCACCATTGATTGAGGCCTGACATTTATTCCCTCATGTGAATCCTGAAATAGCAAATGGGGTAAGCATGGCAGAGCCGTCCCTTCTCATGCCGAAAGCCGGCATACCTAATTGAAGTGTACTTTAGACCCTCCCGGTTTCTCGGGACTGCAATTCGAGGCGGAGATGCGTTTGGAAATTCGCGAGCCGACCCAGTAGGCACTAGAAAGATCCTTGCAGCATCTGTAAGCGAGCTCGTATAGATAAGGTCTCGCAGCTGGTATGCGTCGGCGACCCAGCTGTCATCGGAGCCTGATAGCCGTCTCCCCGGTTTATTCTCATCAAGGCTTGTGAGGGCTGCGAAGTAAGTAGCTAGAAAAGAAATAGATTAAAAAGTAGGGATAACTAATATTAGCTAAGAGCTGCGATCAAAGGTGACCCTTTTAATCATATGATCACAGAATTATGCACCCGTCTTCTCCGGTGTCAGACTCGAGCCCTAACCGACGACCCGCACTGATGTCTTCTATCCTTGTCTTCTCATACTATCTTCATGGTCAACGTCTTTTTCTTCTTTTGTGTTAACTAAACTTAAACTCACCGGAGCCAAGCTGCGAGGTATAGTCACCACATGTTGACCGCGTTTTTGCTGTAGTGCCTAGAGTCAGGTTATTGTTGGAGGGAACACTATCCAGGCTAAACACACAGTGATTGTAATATTCCCTTCAAACATGGAGCGTAATTCCTCTAATGCACGATGGAGACATGCATCTGAGCTATCCAGGGCGATGGTCGGCATTGCGAAGCGGCAAAGGTTTGGTGTCGTCTTGTTAAGCTTTTGTACGGTTGATCAGGTACGGGCTCATGCGTTCTTTGTTATAGTTGAAGCCCGGCACTCGATGTGATAACTGCATCAGAAGAGAGTTAAATGTGGCCAGCGTAACTGCAGTCTCAATTTCTAGCTGTTCGATCAAGTCGAAGTCGCAGGATGATGGCTTGACGAAGATGCTGCCCAAAGGGAGAAGCCGGTCGCAGCCTGACGCGTTCAAATTGTGGCGAGCTGAATCCCAAGGCAGTAAGGCAGCATTTTTCATCGGACTGCCATTTTGGGGGGTAAGTGCTGGGCATGCATATTATTGGCACAAGTTGGGTAAACCGTGGCTGATGGATGCTTTATCTGGAGTTACACGACCTCAGTCAGCTACGCCACTTAATGTAACAGCAATTCGCACTTGGAATTGGGTACTCAAATTCAGATAATTATTTCTTAGCAACCTGACGTTCCCTCTCCGCATATCTCCATCGACTCCTCACTTACGCAGTTGTCCGTCATCTCACCAAGCAACATGGAATGGCGCCTTCAAGCCTATGGACAGCTACAACTTGATGAAAGGGTCAAGGGAAAAAGCAGACCAGAGCCGAGTTTGTCAAGATGTAAAGTGTTATCTTTTTTTGGGAACACGGTGAATTCCTCAAACGAAATGGCAATGGTAGACCAGGAGCTGAGTGTCTGGCTCGATGGCGCAAAGGTGCGCAGATCAGGCAATTCGACCTCTCCGATTCAACATGGCGTACAGCAGAAGAAAAACTCTGAGCCAGATCGAGACGGGTTCAGCCTCTTGTAAGATTCTTTCCATGGGAGGGTATCTTGAATTGTTGAAAATATAGCTAATATGCACTTGATCGATAGGTTGTGCGGTAGACCAGAGCCTATCGGCGGAGAAGAAGTCCGTGCGAATTTCTCCAACATGCCATTCAAAAAGACCGCTTCGAACGCCAACTCTCGTCGAGAAGATGACATCAAGATCATCCTCGAGAGTTTTCATGTATATGCACACATGGGCCAGGTACTGAAGCGGCGTACCCCTTACTTTTCAGTGGCGGACATGACCGGCTCGGAAAAAGGCAAGATACCCTTCCTGGTTCGTTCATACATGAACCTAATGACCGTACCCTTCCTAGTAGGCACAGAAAAGACCGTTTACACAGCCATTTTTGACACTGGCATGGAAGATTTCAAAGCAAACCTTGCATTCACCTCAACGTACTTCCACTCCGACAGGACTTCATTCGGCATCATCCTCGGCTGTACTGAAGGAGACGTCAAAAAAGCCACCACCTTGCTCAAAGAGTGTAGGAGCTCACGAAACCACCAGCTATTGCTACCGGCTGCCTTCCTTGAGCTACAGCGAGAACGCTTGGCGAATATTCGCAAGAAGCACACGACAAAGGCACTTGAACTACAGGGGAACTTTGAAGAGGCCAGGGATCATAAAAGTGGCCTGAAACCATTCAAATTTGGTAATCGGCCAATGAATATCGCAGAATCCACCATCGGTCTGCCCGGGTTCTGCACCGACAGCAATGTCATGGCAGAGGATATGAAAATTGCATCACGTCAGTTGAGCAGACTGAAGCGCCACGCCGAGGAGCTTGTAGAAAGCCAAGCCAATGAGCTTGAGAAACTCGAGGGAACCCCCGATGCGGAAAAGAAGAAGTTGACTTGGGATAATACCCGTTGCTTTCTTCATCTATTCAATGAGATAGATGATGATGTCGAGCTTGTTTCCGGGGCTGTCACGTTGAACACCAAGGCTGCTACCATGATGGCTGATGAGGTGATGTCTACCCCGTTCCTACCCCCTCTGTCCGGAAGAATGGAGATTGATTCATACTGTGGTAAAGCTGATGATAGACTGACTCTTGGCTCTCTTTTATTGTAGATGATCAGAACCTCCTTGAAACAAGACACACGATGGAGCATGGGGCTTGCGTTTGTCGCGATGACGTACCTACCTATCACAGCGTTGGCAGTAGGTAGTTCCGAAACACTAAAGCCACATCTACCTCTAGCTGACACAAACTGTGTGTAGACAATCTTTGCTATGCCTGTATTCGACTTCAAGGCCAACTGGCGGAACAAGGACGGCCACCCCGCAAACTGGAGCGAATCCTCTGACGGCCCCTCCTCGTCCAGTCCCTCGTCGTCACCGCCTATCATCTCAATATATTTCACCTACTGGATCGGTACATCTATTGCGCTAACGTGGTTGACTATTGAGACTTGGTGGGTTTTCAGCTCTGAGGTTGAAGGTTGGAGGTGGGATCGATCCTTGTCGCTGCGCCGGCTCGCGAGGGCTTTTGAATTGATCATCGAAATACCCTCGTGGGGTTTTAAAAGATTTAGCGAAATATGGGCATGGGTTGTTTTTTGGGTTGTGAAATGCCGCAGCTCTTTGGGAGATCCTCGAGAGAAACCCAGGAAATCGGAAAGCCCAATAGGGGTTAATGGTGGATCCGGTGGTGGCGTGCAGTCTGGGCAAACGAGTCCGGTCTAGTAATGTGTTGATCGGTATATTGATGTAACCAAGTTCGATTGATAGCCGAGGTAGCCAAGTGTCTATACAAGGTGAACGGGAGTTCATGTATACAGTAAGAATCTAGCTGGATCGTGAAGAGCGATGGATCACGGGCGGACCTGGGTCACAGTGATCCTCGAAGGTACGTGGACCTATTGTAGTCGCGATATTAATATCATTGACTCTATATCCAAGGCGGGATTCAATGGCTCCCAGCCATATACGAAGCAAGGTATATTGTGAGCTTTGAGATATGCACAGCAGTTCTATAAATACTTTTTGTGTACAAGAAAGAGACTTCACTAAACAACTCCATGTCAACAAAAGACAACCCCGTCTCATGCCAACTTGGGCTTCGCCGGTGACTCGACCAAATCCCTTCGAACCGACATGGCCGCGCGAGTTCCTTCCTCGATCGCACCGTCGATGAAGCTTCGCCAGCCAAGAGCCCAGTCTGAGCTTGCAAAGTAGATGTTGCCTTGTTGGGCTCGCATGTCTGTGAGATGGTTGGAAAGCAGGCCGGGGGCGGAGAAGAACCTGGGAATTGTGAGCCGAGGTCAATGTTAGAGGAAGAAGTTACTTACCAGGCGCCCTTTGCAAATTCGTCTCGGGACCAATTATGGAAGACCTAAAGATGTTAGTTGAGCTTTTGTATCCACTGCCTTTGACTTACTATGCGCTGGATGTCCATGGGAACCAACCCCTGAAGGGCCTTCTTGGTCTCGTCAATGTTATCTTCAGGGTGAAAGTGCTGATGCGTTCCACCAAAAGCAACGATATGGGTGTTACCAGCTGGAGTGGTTCCATCGCCAAGAGCGTAGTAGAGGTTGTTGTGAGGGTAGCTGATACCAGTATAGGAACGCAAATCCTTTTCACGAATCTCGGCGTGAACCTTGATACACTGGTTGACATGTCCAATGTCTGCAGCCGTCTTCTTTCCCCCGAGGAGAGGAGGGTCAAATGTGACGGCATTCAAGACATTGAGGGGCATGGCGCTGATCAACTTCTTGGCTCGGTAGGACTGACCTCCGCGGGTCGTCACTGTCACGCCATCCTTTGTGCTCTTGACGCTGGCAATAGGCGAGTTGAAGGAGTAAGTCAAGTTACCACTGGCCAACGCCTCACGGAAGAAGCGGATAGCAAAGCTTGACTGACCACCACGGAACTTGTACTTGACCAGATACCGAATGCAACCGTCGTACGAGTACTCACAGAGAGCCCACCAGTGCAGAAACTCGAACAGACTAGTTGTCTCGAGGGTACCGCCGCTGCAAAGTAGAACAAAGGCTTCAACACCGATGCGCTCGTTGGGTGTTAGGGAGTCTTTGATCTCGTTGATACGGTCTGCGACGGAGATCTTGTCGTATTGGAGGGCTTCGGGAGTGAAGGCGGCAGAGTGGGGGTAGGGGATGACTCGTCTGCCTAGGTCGCCGTCGACGTTGACGAGTTTGCGGAGACCAGAGTCCATGATAGCGTCCTGTCATGGTAAGTAACTGGTACTAAGGTAGGGCAAGAGTACTGACCTCTTCTTCGTGACTAAACTGCTGGGTGCCATCAGGGCCAGCCAGGAAGTATTGGTTGACGCCTCTTGTAAAGTCGTACGAAACCTCAAGCTCATCCTGCATCTGGTATCTGAGGATCTCTCGCCAGACGTTGGGCTGGCCCCAGTAGACCCAGGTGCCGCCCATCTCGAATGGGTATCCGCCCATGTTGGATGACCACGAGCGGCCACCGATGCGATCGCGCCCTTCGAGGAGGAGGACCTTGAGGCCTGTAGAGGATAGTGTTAGTAGGCAGCCATAACCATGAGACAAAGGGAGACTTTCCAGATACAGAGGTGTCTCGAGAGGCTGTGAGACCACAGTATCCTGCGCCAACAACAATTACATCAAAGACGTCTGGTGATGCATTGTTGAGGTTGGTCGGAGGTTGAATGGCACCAATGCAGGGAACACCAGGCCTGAGGCCCTGCTCTTGGGTCCAAGAAAAGCCATCTCTGGAAGACATGTTGAAAGAGTGCACAAGCTTAATTTGCGAGTGATTGGAATCCTGAAGAGCTGAAAGCCATCACGGGGAAAGGGAGCCATTATGTACCTTTTGCAACCACTACGGACCGTGTAGAAAAACTAATCAAAATGTCACAATCAACGCCCTGCTGATACCATATTTCCCTTCAAGGAAATTCTTCGAGTGCCTGTATCTCGGGAGTTGATATCATCAAGATCACGACCCCTGCCTTCCATGCGGACCTCTCGCAAAATTACCTCTTTGGGGTCGTCATTTATCCATCAAAAGGACGCTACTGCACCCCGCGTTTTGACACCGACAACCGGGAATGCGGAGATTCTCGCAAAATTACCCAAAGCGGTAATGATTAAGTCCACCTCCTCGTTATCAGAGCGCCACCTTGTAAGCTAAACGTTGTGGCGATGTCCGATATCTTTGATAGAGAAACTACTTTCAACCTCCTCATCTTGTTTCTTGGGAGGACCTGATTGTGTGCCGTTGGCCGAGACGGTCCGAACTGTCCGAGGATTAACGAGGGGTCTGTCTTGGACACACGTTGCTTTGTGTGACGCCTGGAGAAAGATAAATGGACGGCTTGTTCCCGTGCCAAAAAGGTCTTTGACACATCTGACAAGTTTCATCAAAAATGTCTGAATCGACTCTATCGAACCCCCATGAGGGCCACCTGCAGCCTCGACTGTCGAGGTTGACCATGGTGGCCATGGCCTTTGCCATCCTCAAGTAAGTAGTCCTCCTCAGATGGATACTCGATTACTGACTGATGTGTAGTACCTGGATTGCCCTCGCTGGATCTATCGGTCTCGTTCTCCCCTCGGGCGGTGCTGTATCCCTCGTCTACGGCTTCATCTTTTGCGTCCTCTGCAACTTTGCCCTCACCGCGAGCCTTGGAGAAATGGCAGCCATCTGGCCAACGGCCGGTGGACAATATCATTTTGTGTTTGCCTTGTGCACCGAGAGATGGAAGAGGGTCATGGTATGAACATAAGCATCCCTGTTTGTCCAAGGCTGACATGTTGTAGAGCTTCTGGGTCGGCTGGATCAACATTGGCGGCTGGCTTGTCGTCGTCACCGTTCAGGGCTTCTTTGCTGGTACGTGGACTCCATCTCAAGGTCGTGTATATGCTAACTTGGAATAGCCCAGTTCATCTGCGCTGCTGCGGTAGTGGCCTCCAACGACAAGTTTGTCGTGACTCAATGGAGCACCTACCTGATCTTCCTAGCCATCCTAACCTTTGCAACCATCGCCAACATCTTTGGCAACAGAATCCTCGGTCGATGGAATGATGCAGCACGTAAGTCTCCTATTGCATTCTAACAGTTCCCATCTGACTTGAGTAGTCTTCTGGTCCGTCTTGGGCGTCATCATCATCGGCATCGTCCTCCTCGCCATGTCCAAGAAGAGCGATGCATCGTTTGTGTTTACAAACTTTGACAACCAGACTGGATGGTCTGATGGCATGGCATGGATCCTTGGCCTGCTTCAGTCGGCTCTGTCACTCATTGGCTTTGATGTTGTGCTGCACATGGCTGAGGAGATGCCAAACCCTGCCAGAGATGCTCCTCGAGCGATGGTGTACGCCATTGCAGTCGGTGGAGTTACGTGAGTCTTCCAAAAGCTCCCCGCTATGAATCTTTGCTAACTGGTGCAACAGTGGCGGTGCCTTTATCCTCATCATGCTCTTCTGTCTCCCTGATATTGCCGCAATCTCTGCATCAGCCACCGGCATGCCCATCGTCGAGATGATCCTCTTGGCAACAAAGAACCGAGCAGCAACAACCATCTTAACCCTCATGCTAGCAGTCTGCTTCATCAACGGCACAAACGCAAGCACCACGAGCGCGAGCCGACTCCTCTTTGCCATGGCTCGTGACAAGGGCATCATCTTCCCTGATTACTTTGCTCACATCCAGCCTGGTCTGAATGTCCCCATCCGAGCAATTATGCTCTGCTACCTGTTTAACGTTGCGTTTGGTCTTTTGTACTTGGGTCCTAGTGTGGCCTTTGGAGCTTACATCTCTTCGTGCACGATCTTGCTCAACGTTTCTTATGCGTTCCCTGTCATTACTCTGCTTATCCGGGGAAGAGGAGTCTTGAAGGCACATCAGAATGCAGACACACCTTTCAAGCTGGGAAGATGGGGGCACGCGGTTAACTGGCTTGCTTGCATTTTCGTGGTCGTCACCTCCGTTGTAAGTCCGACTCGGCTTTCTTCTAGTATTTGTCTGACATGTCTCAGTTCTTTTGCTTTCCGACAGCAATTCCGGTTTCGGGAAACACAATGAGTAAGTGTTGCCGACGGAGTGCTCGTGTATGCTGTGCTAACACCCCCAGATTACGTATGGTTTGTTATTGGCATCTTGGTGGTCCTGATTGCCCTCTACTGGCTATTCTACGGACATCGCTTCGAGGGACCGGTAAGTAAATTATGTTCACGCAAACGCAGCATTGCAGTTCTAACTCTTCGTGATAGAAATTCGACGTCATTCTGGGGGAACAGGCAGAGAGTATTATAACTAACTCTCGTCGACCGACGGATGACAAGGAGAAGGGCGTTATTGACCAGAGCGGCTGAGAAGAGAATGTGAGCGGGCGAAATTGAGCTAGGCATACCCTAAATTGATCTTTGATTCCACGATCTTGCTGTAATTTCTGCAGAACATGGCAACTGGCGCTCGACTTGCTCTGTTTGCTGTCTGAACTATGGTGAACCAATGGCTTCGTAACCTTGCCAATTTGGCGTGGAGCTACAGAGATTGGATCAGCGTGAAAACCTTTGATTCCCTCAAAAAACTCAAGGCGCTCTTTGCTCTTTAAGATTGCAATAAGCTGGAACAAATAGGCCCTGATGTTGGCCGATTGCCTTGGTCTGATCGTCTATGGCGGGTGCAAGGACGTGTGAATCCAGGCCATCGTGCAATGAAACGCACTGCACTAACTATAAAGAGAGAGTTGTGGATACAGCCACTGCCCAAGTTGGTGTAGCGGAAACATCCTGGTTGACGCGCAGTTTAAAAACTATGGAGCTGTGCCCTGAATAAAGGGGGCAGGGAGCTAGGTTCGACTTCTAGACTTGGGACATCTGTTTTGCAATCTTTACTTTTAATAAATAATTTAATTATTATGCTGTTGTCGCAAGCCTGCCTCTCACTTGTGAGTGAGGCGTGAGACGGGCTAACCGTATACAGTAGTTAATGGGTCCATACAGTCCCAGGTGTTGTCGTATTCTTGTTCGAATCGCATTTTTGCTTACTTTTTCCTCTCTGTCTCCCTTTCGCTTCGGCGTAAGAATTTTCAGTCGTATGATCGATCCATCAAGTTGTCGCCATAAGCCTACATGACTTGGGGCAATGTTAACGGTGACTAGCGCGATAAGAGGTCCCAGGAGAGAGCAGAATCATTGGGGAGCTGGTAATCACAGCTTGATTCACACTTAGATGTGAACCCCAGCCTCTTCACCGCCCTGGTTTGCTAGCTTACTCATCCAGCGATAGCGATGCAAAATGAATCGAACGGATGATGCTGACAGTCTGACCACTTGTAAAAATTGTTCTTGGTGTGCTCTTAAAAGGGCAAAAAGCTGCGACGCACACTCCAATGGAGTCTCTATACGGGAGCTTTCGAGCTCTGCCGCTCTCCATTTCGATCCCTCTTACCATCGGCCTTGTCGTTGTCATCGCCATTGCCCGCAATGTGATTGGGCAGCTGTACTTCCCCGACCGGAACCGACCGCCTGTCGTCTTTCACGTATTTCCGTTCATTGGCAGCAGTGTTCAGTATGGAATCGATCCGTACAAGTTCTTCTTCGACTGCAAGGCCAAATATGGGATTGCTTCACATTCATCCTGCTTGGGAAGCCGACTACCGTGTTTCGGACAGAAAGGGAATGAGTTCATCCTCAATGGCAAGCATGCTGATTTGAACGCCGAGGAGGTGTATGGAAAGCTCACGACGCCTGTTTTTGGCAAGGAAGTGGTATATGATTGCTCCAATGCGAGGTTCATGGATCAAAAACGAGTATGCCACCACCCAACCCATTTCCTATTCACGTCTAACCACCTTTTAGCTTCTGAAACTTGGCCTGACCACGGAAGCGTTGCGTGCTTATATCCCCAAGTTTGTCAAGGAAGTTGAAGACTATGTCAACACCTCGCCTTACTTCAAAGGAGAAACTGGACAAGTCAACATCACCGAGGTCATGGCTGAAATCACCATCTACACTGCATCTGGTTCGCTGCTGGGAAACGAGGTCCGCTCCATGTTTGACAGCACGTTTGCTCTTCTCTACCGCCACCTCGACGATGGATTCCAGCCCATTAATTTCGTCATGCCGTGGCTTCCCCTGCCGCAGAATCGGCGTCGCGACCACGCCCGTAATGTTATGGAGGGGTTGTTTGCCAACATTATTCGACAGCGTCGCGAGCAAGGAAACCAGGGCGATGAGACCGACATGATCTGGACCCTTATGGATGCACAGTACAAAGACGGAACAGTTCTCCCCGACATACATGTCGCGCGACTGTTGATCGCCATTCTCATGGGTGGTCAGCACAACACAGCAGCAAGTGGCGCATGGCTCTTCCTCAACCTCGCCCACAAGCCGCATTTGGTCGAAGAAATGTACCAAGAGCAACTCGAAGTTCTTGGCTCGCCACCGGCACCGTTGACTTGGGAAAATGTGCAGAAGCTGACGCTCAACGGTCAAGTCATCAAGGAGACTCTACGTCTACACAGCCCCATCCACTCAATCATGCGCGAAGTCAAATCCCCCATGCCCGTACCAGGTACTGAGTGGGTTGTACCTCCATCACACACTTTGCTCGCATCTCCTGGCACTCTTGCACGATCTGAAGACTTCTTCTCTCGACCTCTGGAGTGGGATCCGCATCGTTGGGACAAGGTTGAGCCTCTCGAGAAGCCGGTTGATGACTCGCAAAAGGTGGATTACGGGTTTGGTATGATGAGCAAGGCAGTGAGCAGCCCGTATCTGCCCTTTGGTGCCGGCAGACATCGATGCGTTGGCGAGCACTATGCGTATGCGCAACTCGGTGCCATAGTGGCTACCTTTGTGAGGTTGTGCCACATGGAGCAAGTTGACCCTAAAGCGCCAATTCCGGCAACAGATTATTCGGTGAGTTCTGATGTATCATCTCATATACTCTGTGCGCTAATAATGGTTGGCAGTCAATGTTCTCCCGACCGATGAATCCTGCAGTTATTAAATGGCGTCGTCGTAAGCCCGAGTAGAGAGCCTGTGGGATGGTATCCGATCAGAATGAACCGGGCATGCTGAGGACACAGTGGTTCACGTATTGGATGGGCTGCGAAGGGATCACGTTGGTGGATTGTAGTGATCTGGTCTAATCGGGATTGAACCTCTCGGCGGTGACTTGGACAGACCAAAGGTAAAAGGTGACATGGGATATAGAGTGCAAGCAGGTCAATACACGGAAGGCCATTCTTAATTCAAGCCCACCCATCGTGCCGGAATATACGAGCCTGCTAAAAAATGGCTTCTTATTCAATTCTCCATATATATTCCCGTCGCAGTAACTATATCCTGACCACCTAGATTGGTCTACTATCACCGTCTTGTTTCTATTTTAATGGCGGCGATGTCCTATCGTTCGGCGTTCCGTCAACCTCATGCGCCTGCGGCTGTGCATCAACCTCATACGGCAATGGATGTGCGTCCGATCTAGCCCAACCCTGAGACTCGAGCCCAGTTGGGAGTTCAACCCTGTGACTCTCAACTGCAGTAGTTGAGTAAGGCTGGGGGCTGATGGGCGGCGGAATGCTTTGTACTCGGCTCACCGGACTCTGTGCTGGACTCGGTAGCTCGAATACCCTCTTCGCAGCTCCATCATCTGAGAAATTCACCTGGAGGACAGAAACATCGTTCTGTATGTCCCTTTCCGGGGCCTCATTGTCGTTGGAGCGACTCCGTGCGATGGCTGATCGTGGAAAGGAACTAATGGTGTCCCTGAAGCTCTTCTTCGGCCCCGACTCTTGGTTGTCTAGCTGGGGATGTCGTCTTCCCATGCGGAAGCCGATTATCAGGGCGCAGGCAATCAGAGCGATGCCAGCGAGGGCTCCGACAACCGCGCCGGCGATAACCCCTGGGCTAGGTCCACCCTTTCCTGTTTCAGTTGGCTTCGTGTCATCGGTTCGACTTGCTGAATCGCTCTCATCTGTTGAGGTTGCAGAGGGGACCGTGGATGATGGGACTGTTTGTTCGGAACCGGGAACTGTGACTGTGACCGGTTCGTTCGACCCTGCAAGGAGATCAGCTCAAAGACCCAAAGCTAGAGAAAGTCACGCCCTTGACGCGGTGCACCTACAATCCGTTGGGTTCTCCATAAAATATTTAGACATGGGCTCTCTGGTGTTGCAGTAAATATGATACGCGCGCGATGATATAAACCCTGTACTGTAAGACGTATAGATGGTCGCTGTGACGCAGGAGCCAGTGGGACTAGAAGTGTTGTCAGACATGGAGTTCTCGCCTGTTCGGGGTAGATTTTCAAAGCTGTACCAAACGTAAGATCCAGATGGGTCAGAACCACCTGCTGACCACCCGGTGTAGTAAATGGTGCTTCCACGGCATGATGTGTGGACTTGATGATATCTATAGTTGCTGGTGGTGTAGCAGAACCCATACGTTCTCTCATCATCACTGTACGTAGTAGATGAGCTATAAGTCTCAGAGATATCACAACTCAGTGTGCGATCTAAGATGCTTGTGTTAATGAGGTTCAAATGTTCCAGGGAGGAGGTGTGCCGTGCAGTTGGAGCCGTCTTCGGCATAACCAATCACTCTACCGTCATTCGCCTGTGCTGTCGTCGTTGCTATCGGGGCCTGGAAGGCCAGAACCATGAAAGGAATAATCCTGCACCAACGATCCATGGCGGCGAGGACCTGAGAATTGTGGTTTCCAGGAGAAGCGCGCGTGGACCCGGCAAAGCTGGGCTTTTAGAGCTTCCCTCCTCTCCCTGCCAAGCACGTTTATGCCCGAAAGCAACGCCATGGCGTTAACATGGCGTGCTGAGGATGGCAGGTTTATTTCAGCTGAGTCTATCGGCTGCAAGGGCTGGTAAAGTTGATTGGAGAGGCGGCCTTGGCATGGACAATTTTGCATTCGCAACGCAGCCTGATTTCACCCGAGGACCGCGTGAGCCAATAGCAGCAGCGAGCTTGAGAATCAGGCTCGCGAACATGGATGTCGGTTAAGTGATTACTTCTGCATTCAGCGGTGAGTAGACAACCCATCCTTGTTCTGGACCAAGCTGGGCGTTCGGGGTATGATTTTCAGCCTGGGCAACTTTACTTTATTCAGACGACAGATGCCACCCATCATCAGGTGAGACTTGTTTATGAAGAAGTGGTAGACGAGGCTCTGCTCGTGTAGGCTCTCTGTCTCGACTCATTTATCATTACGATCTTCTGGCTCAGTTATCCCATCGAGGCTGGGCTTCAACTATCACAAAGAACACATTGTTAACACGTCGTAACATCATATCCCAATGCTAACACGGTGCAGTTATTATTAATACCCTGGGAGAGACCTTTAATCTGATGTAGAGTATCATGAATGGAATGGAATGAGACCCTTAAGATACTCCCGCAGCCCCGGATCGCATGCATACACATATGTCCCCCGGATACCACGCGTCATGAGCACGGCATAGATTTGCGTGATGAACCGCAAAAGGTCGTCGTCTGAGTATGTCTTGCCGAGAGCCGGGTTATTCTCTTTGCCCTTCTTGTCAAAGTACGAATCTCGATCGATGAACAGACGTCGCCGAACGGGGTCGAACCGCAGGTCCAGCCCTATAATGACTCCGACGTAGTTGAGATCATAGCCTTGCACCGTGTGGATGGATCCTACTTCCTCAAGAGCGTTGCGAGACGAGATCCAGTCGGTGGGTGTGCCGTTCCAGCGGAGCTGCGTATCGCCGATCACAATGTCAAAAGCCGTCCTGTCCCTTTTCGTCCTCCACTCCCACGCGAAGCCTGCGACCATGCGTGAAAGACCAACCTCTGCATCGCGTTGGAAGATTTCATCTCGCATGCGCGCGACACAGTCGAAAGTGCGGAAGTCATAGTCCCCAAAGTCACGTCGCATCCGTGGGAGCTCGAGAGGATGAGGGTCGAGAATCCAGCGAACGTACGACACAAAGTCGGATCCGGCCCTCACGCGCATCTGAGTCCGGAGTTGAAAGTGTCGCCTCGAAGCGCGAGCGTCTGCCACAAGGTCTGATAGCAACTTGGACGGCAGATCGGCGGGGCGGACACTCTGCGCTGCGTCCAGGAGGAAGATCTGATGCCGACTCTTGGCCCGTATCCAGTCCAGTTGAGTCTTGCTGAAGTCTTCGCCGCCGAAAAGTTCTCTCGTGATGGTTGCAAATTTGGCGTTGAGTACTCCCGAAGGTTGGTTGGCACGTTGATTAAGCCGATGAGTCTCGTCGACGAGTAGTAAACTGAACTCTCCATCTGCTTGTCCCACGTCAAAGGGTGACATAACCATAGAGGGATGAAGTCCGGGCGTTTTCTTAAAGACAGCTTTAATGGAAGATCGTAGCGACTGCTGTGGCACGACTAGGCCTACACGGAGGTCCTGGAGCAACCCCTTGTTGATGTCGGTGAAGAAAGTGGCGAACCGCGCATCACTGTCCAAATCTTCGAGTGTAGTGAAAGTCTGAATGTCGACGAGTAGCTTGATCAAATATATAGCGGCGACCGTCTTGCCGGTGCCCGGATCACCCTGGATCACGATCATGCTGTCGGTACCGTTCTCGAGATCAGCGAGGAGCCCCTTGACAATCTCCTCCACCGAAGCCGCTTGATCGTCTGTCAATGCCTTGAACGGTGACAATTTGAACAGATCACTGTTTTCGATCTCATCGAGACCTCGGGTGAAGACACCATCGGCTCGAAGTCGTTCAAAGATATTGCGGAACCCCTCGCGATACAACTCGCGTTGGAAGTATCTAGAGTCGGTGATGCCGTTGTTCCGGTTGAGCACCCGGTTGGCACCGTCACCGGCCAGCATTTTGATAAGATATGATTCTAAATCGAGGCAGACCGACTTGTTGAATCTTTCATCAAAGATGACGTGGATATTCTTGAGATGTTGTTTTGCGGGTGTTTCAAGGTGCTGCCGCAGTCGGCCAGCTGCGTTGAGCGACTCTCCGACGTAAATATCCCTCAGCTGGCCCGAACCCGCCCGCGTGGTGGTACGGCCATCATCCAGCACGTACACGACAGGCCAGTTGCTATGACTCTCGTCATGGGCCTTCCACGCCGTGACGGCATCCTTGGAGAAGTCAAGCCTGGCTATCCTCAAGTTGGTCATACTTCTTGCTGCTGCCTTTGGCCTTGTCGACAGGGTACTTCTTCTTCGTCACCTCAAGCTTCTCCAACACGATCTGTGCCGGGTCAACTCCAATGCGATCAGCGAGAAGCAGGCAGTAGGTCAAGACGTCGGCGAGCTCTTCGCGGACGCGCTTGGGGTCGGCTTCGGCGTTCCACTGGTAACACTCGAGGAGTTCGGCTGCTTCGATGGAAACGCTCTTGGCGAGGTTCTCGGGCGTGTGGAACTGCGCCCAATCTCGCTCAGCGACAAATGCCGCAAGAGCGTCGTGGACTTCCTTGTTAACCATGAGGTCGTGGTAGAAACCAATTCCTAGCCTATGTTGACGAAAGTGTCGTCTTTGTTGGGCACGGCTTGATAAGAGAACTTAGGTGCCCTTGGTCGAGTTTAGGATCGGTGTGACAAGGCGGTTGGGGGTAATGAAGTAGTTATGTAGCTGTATTTCGAATTGCGAGAATATTCTGTGGGCCGTGTGATGATAAGCGCCGTGGCGTTCAGTGATTCGTAGCCTGCATGAGTCCTAGGATATTCGTGGGCCCTGACTGGTAGGTGAGTGGTCTGAACAGCAAATGGAGTACTGATTCGTTGCCATGAGGTTGCTCACATGAGCTTCTGGAGCATCCCTGTCCATTAAAGCGCGCTACTCATGTTCAACCTCATTCACGCAGCAGTTCAGTCCACCCAAGGCCTCCAGGCTCTTAGGATATAGGGAGGTTCACGCAAGCCGGATATAGTCACCGCATGGCCCTTTCGGGAGTGTGTGATCCCAAAAGTGACCAGGGGTCTACTCAGGCACCTCAATCTAAGCTCACCGCCTCGGCCTAAGCTCTGGGTCTTTAGCCTGACCTCAGAACCAACCCTGCTTAGAGCGACGGGAACTCTGGAAACGAACTTAGATGCTGGTGTGTTTGAGATTCGTGTCCGAGTTGGACGGTATTTGCATTGTTGGAGTCTCCACGCTGGCTCTTCAACCATGGCCCATGATGATGACCTCTTTCGACACGGCCATCTTGTAGATCGAACCTTTGTCTCTAGAGGGGGAAGGGATGGGATATGCCAAGACCATTTACGTCAACGGCACGGTCCTTCTTGTTCTTGAACCTACCGGCTAGAGACTAAGCTGACTGTGACCATTTTCACAGCTTCACAGCGTTTGCACATTCCGAAGAATATTGGTACAGAAAAGCCTCAGTGTCATGGAATCGAGCACGTCTCCGGTATTCCCGGTAGTGCATGCCATGAGTTAGTTGGGCATGTGGAAGCGCCGGACAAGTGGGGACTGCAAGAGGAGACACTCTATCGCCACCTTATCATATCACAGAGCTCTCCCCGCAAAGGGAGTCCCTCTCTAGCTCTTGATAAGGTAATTCGAAGCAATTCATGCTGGGTGGAGAGATCCAAAAAGTGCAAATTCTAACCGCTCTCGCCTGAGCCTTTGTCTCCTCGCAGCAACCTTGACTGTCTCGCCAATGCCTGGCGAAGCCGAGACCCATGGGTCATCAGAGGTAGCCTCTAGAGGGCGAAAGAGAAGAAAACATTGCCGTTCCCGGGCAGGCTGGTGCGTAAAATTGTTGGACTCGGGTCTGGATGATGGATAACTAACTTTCAACACAAGTCTTCCTTGTCGTAGACGGAGACGCAAATGTGAGTAATAGCTGTGCTACTACTGGTCGTTTACGAGCTCTGATAACTAGCTACACAGGTGATGGAAGCCGTCCCAACTGTCGGGAATGCCATATACGACGTGACAGATGCTTTTGGGGCCTCAAGGTCTCTTTCCATCCGTCAAGATCACTCCAGCTCTCATCGGAACATGTTGCTGCCCTGGTGGCTATCGATAGGCAGAGACAAGAAGCTGAAGTCGATGCGGCTGAACCCTCCTCCCCAACGCTCATTGTGAGTTTAGCTCCATTATCCAAGTACTAATCATTAACATAGTTTTCTTGCCAAGATTATAGATGACACGGATGACATTGTTCAGTCTTATATAAGGGGCGATGCTCAGTCACCCGAGAATGGCTCTGACTGCCACGTCGAACAAGATACTGGTTCCGAGCACTTCCAGGGCGTCTCAGATCTCACACCAAGAGCCTCACAGCCTTGCCTGGGGTATCTAAACAATGGAGAAGGTGAAATTTACGTTGAGGATTCAGGGCACGATGGCTTTAACGATGATACTGCTGCCCCCGGCGAGCCCATTCCGTGTTTCGACGTCACACATCCCCTAGAGCTTCCCCCATCAGACATTTTCAGAACGCCCTTCATATCTGATCCTTTATTGCCTGGCTCATCCATCTCTCCCTTCTCCCTCGGACAAGCTTTCTCCCGCGGTGCTCCCCCCGAGCCTGAACCTCGGCTCCCCGTCTCGCAGCAGATCAAGGCTGACCTCATCTCCAACTACATAAGGGAGACTGCCACGTGGTGTGAGACGACGGACTCTGACATGCATTTTTCTGCGCGAAGCGTTCATCGCATGATGGAGTCTACACCATTTGTTGCCGCAGCCATGTCCCTGGCTTCCCGTCAGCTTGACAGCTTGAGGGGACGTCCTAGGCAAACCACGCTTGAGCTGTATCAGTATACTGTTCGTCTTCTGCTCAGCCATGACCCTACGGTTGATGGGGCATCCATCTTGGCAACGTGCACTTTGCTTTGTGTCTACGAGATGATGGCATCAACTGTAGCCGAGTGGCGACGCCACCTTCATGTAAGCAAGCGAGCACTACCTTGGCCATTTCTTTAACATGAGCTGACCTGAAGCCCCTCAAGGGTTGTGCCGGTCTTCTTCGGATGCGGAAGTGGAATGGCAACAGTCCGGGCATAGTCAAGACATGTTTCTGGGCATTTGCGAGGATAGGTCCGCCACCCTGTGGGCTAACGAGACACAATTGCTAACAAATGATCGAGTAGACGTGTGGGCTGCATTCATATTGAATCAGACAACACTCATCCCCACCGACTCATGGGTTGAAGAGGACTCGCTCACAGTAGTTGCAGCCAGAGGCAACACGGACGACTATTGCAACTTTGCCATCCTCATCTTTGCAAGAACAATCAACCTCCTCAACTCAAGCGGTGACTTGTCGTCTGTCGAGCTGAGAGAAAAGGCAAAGTCATCATGGGAAGAACTTCAGCAGTGGAGACGCTGGCGTCAGCCGAGTGTGAAGCCGCTGATGAGAGTAGATGCTGAAAACAAGAGCCCTTTTCCCACGATTGTGTTTGCATTACCTGCATCGAGTAAGTCGTTCAAACAGTGCGCTTTTCGAGGCTAATTAATGGATAGTGTGTGGGAATACCTTCTACCACGCTGGCTCAATCCTCTTGCTTCAGAGCGGATCAGTTCCGGCCACTTCTTTAGCGGATGAAAAACGAGCCGTAAAATACAAAAAGGTTTCAAGTGGGCGCGGATCAAGGGCTGACCATCTCCAGCGCGATCTTGTATGGCATGCTCGCGAACTTGGAGGCATCTCCATCAGCAATCCGTCACAGTATGTCCTGATCCACCACAACTCCTGATTTATTTCAAGTCACTGACTGAACTGACCTCCCACTAAAGCGCAAACTGGGTTAACCATCTTCAACCATTATATATTGCCGGGAGGGTGTTTGGCCCCCGCAGCAAACCCCCTTGTTCTTCGCAGCATCAAAGTGGCCGCATGCATGCCCCTGTGAAGGCCAGCTCCCCATCTGCAGATGAATCAACAGACGATGGAGATGGGATCACGGAGCTTGCCGAGTTTGCCGCGGAAAAGATGGCGCTCTTAAAGCATCTTGCCAAGATTGAGAGGGAAACGGGATGGAAGACTTCGGATCGGGCAAGAGAGCTGAGGATCCTCTGGGGTTTGGAGAATTAATCATGATGAGCTAGGCTTTGCTGACATGTCATGGTATTGTATTCTCTAAACTGTCCTACAAATCGAGCCAACGGCCAACCCAAAGGCATCTGGTGTTTTGTGTCAACCCCAACCAGCTCATGCCCCATTCAATAGCCTACTCTACTTGATGGTGGGCAGCCTAGAGCTTGTAGACAATCTTGTAGTTGGAGATGCCACCATCACGATACTCCTGAAAGCCCTCGGACACCCCATCCAGACCCTTTTCACAAATTCTGGGTGTGTTGGGCTTGATCTTGCCAGAAGAAAGGAGACCCGGTAACTTCTGAAACCACTCAGAAGCCAACCTATGGTCTACCTCGTTAGGCTATCAAAGATATTAGTCTTTCAAGTTCTGCAAGCTTGACACAAGACGACTCACGGGCCAGTAAAAAGTGCCGTAACGGTGTTCCTTTAGGAAGGCTGTCCATACGAGAACGTCTGTCACCTTGATATCCTTGGACACATCTTCTGTGTTTGCTTTGCCAGGGCGGACTGTGCACAGCACACCATTGGGGTGACTGATGGCTCGAGAAGCCGTTCCGGAAGAAGTCTCATTCCCGATGGTATCGAACACGTAGCGGAGTTGAGGGGCTGCCTCTCGAATCTTGTCGACTACTTGGGAATCCCGGTAGTCAAAGGCATGTATCGCTCCATAAGACTTGACGAGGTCGTGATATTTCGGGCTGCAAGTGGTGATGACTTCTAGTCCATACAACCTAGCGATTTGGATGGCGTAGAGGCCGACGCTTGCTAGAGGTGGTATTAGCTACTGGTGGAAGCGTCAAGCGCCATCTGGATGCTAGCTAGGAGAATGAGCACTAAGGGACTCACAGCTACCACCCCAAATGAGAACCGCGGTGCTTTCGGCGGGATGTGTATCGATGGCTAGACAGTCCTTAGAGAACAGACTGAGCAAGGCAGTGGTCGATGCGAGAGGCAGTGTGGCAGCCTCTGCCGAGGCCAGACCTGGAGGAACAGGAAAGCAAATCCGCGAATCTGCAAGAGTATACTCGCTATAACCTCCAAGGCCCTTAATTTCGCCTAACTCGAGTCAGTCTTGACCCACGTGGGAATGCAAAAGACATACCTCCCCAGATCAGACCAGCGATGACAGTCCCTTTGGTGATTCCGATGACGTCGGGGCCTGTCTCATCAACCACACCAACAAAGTCGCATCCGAGAACAGCACCGTCGCCGAAAGCATTGCCGTCAAAGGATTGGACTGCACGAGACTAAGTCAATTGACCACGGGGCATGTAGGAAAGTCACGCTGTACCATCGGTCGGGTTTTGAGCTACATGAGACACCTTGACTAGAAGCTGGTGGTCTCCAGGCTTGGGCGTAGGAAGTGACTCTTTGACCAGTATCGGAGTGTCGCCCGAGGTCCTCACAACTAGAGCGTCCGTTTTGGCAGGGGGAGGCATTGCGTATGTAGAATTTATAGGCTTAACGACTTGGCCTGAGAAAGACAAAAGGCGACAAAAATGAATGCGATTCTTGATGATGGTATCCTGCCCTTGCATAAAAGTTGAACGATTAAATACCTGTGTTTGCTTATAAAGCTGGTCATTGAAGTGCATTAAGGGAACCTGTAAACGCTGTGCATGGGCAACTCGAAGCGCTTGGGGTTAAAAGTGGATTAGCTTGCCCAGTTTTAGTGGTTCGCTGTAGGGTAGTTAAGTAATGGATTATTTACCCCAACATCTAAGAACCTCCAACCTATGGTACAATGTAGACAAATATTATTTGGTTCTCTATCTTAAGGTAAGCAATGTAATCATAAAGCCTTAACAATTTTGCGCTTGATATCACCTACGGTAGGCGCTAACTGTTAGTGCGATAACACTGGGCCAATTCTTGGAAGTAATTCAGGTTTCTTTGGGCGACTATCACATTGTCTTTGACATTTATTACTAAAATCTGTTTAACGTAAAAACTATCGAGATCAGTAGCAATTCTATCCTGTACGTTATTCTATCGATGACAATCTCACTCGCATCTGTGGTTCGTCAAAGAGACGGTCAATCGGCCGATGTGTCAAAATGCCCGATGTGAGACGCGTCACAAGGGCGTGACTGACTAGTCCGACATCCGCGACGTCCGCGATGGAGTTTTTGGTGTCTGAATTTTTTAAACTAAGCTCCGGCTTTCGGAACTCGGATCTCACACACGCAAAAAAAAGTTTCCCTCCTTCAAAGCCGACGCCGTAACGATGCGCTCCAGTCTATCATGCGATCATTGCCGGTGAGTCCCGCGACATGGGTCTGAATATGAGAGCTGACTGGAATGCGGCGTGAAGAAAGGCCAAGATCAAGTGTGTCAATGAGGGGACTGCGCCTTGTCAGAAGTGTCTGAAGCTGGGGAACTCGGGATGCGAGCTCTCTAGGCCGCAGGTTAGATCGGCAAAGAAGATTGCTGCGAGGGCTCAGAGGGCGACACCGGAGCTTACTCCGAGGGCGGATCAAGTTTCGACGGTTGCGAGTACGCCCGATGTTACGCGTCAGGATCCTATCAGACCGCCTAGGCCGAGTCCTTCCTTGTCGAGGAGGACGGTCTCGAGCTGGGGACAGGAACCTGTTGATGAGCATCTCGCGAGGTTACCAATCGGTGTTGTTCTGAAAGCTCTGAACATTTTCACGGCTAAATTCCCCGAGCTGAGGATACTACAACCGTCAGCATTCGTCAAGGAGTATCAGGCTGGTCGGTCAAGAGAAAGCAAGGTGTTATTGGCGACTATCCTTGCCATAACGAGGAAGCAATCATCGATATGCAACGGGGAATGGCTTCATCGTTTACGTAGTAGCGACTGCTACGCGTCATACGCCTGGAATGTCCTCTCGAATCTCATTCTCCTACCGCCGAATGTTCAGGTCGTTCAGGCGCTTCTTATCTTGACGCTCTACGAATGGGGTGTACGCGAGTTTCATAAAGCATGGATGCACTGCGGTAGGTATTCCGAAGCTCTTCTATGCTCATAGTACTGATCTCATACAGGCATGGCTATCCGCATCATGCAGTCCCTGCACAGCTCTCGCATCTCCCCCCACGCACTCGACATCTCGCAGAACAACGACATAGACGAGCTCGCAGTAGTAGTCGAGACTCGAACGTACTGGGCCTGCTTCATCATGGACTGCACCATCAACTCTGGCACCTACAACCCACGCATGCTCCCCATGCCCGAGATGCAAAAGCTCAAGGTCCCTCGACCACCAAACTTTTTCGACTTTGCTTTTGGGTCTGACGGGGCTTCCCTGAGTCAAAACTTGACGGCTAATCATTCTGATCCGTCTGGTAACCTTGATCTTGCGCAAAGCTTTGAGACGATTGTTCTTGGGTTTGACATTTACGCTCAAGCAATGGCGTTTGTCTTTAATAACGGCCGGTGCGCGCCTGGGATGTGTGCACCGGAGAATTGCCCTTGGGTGCCGGGCTCGCTCTGGTCCAACTGCAGAAACAGACTCGAGGAATGGAGGAGAAGCCAGCACCACAGGTTGCATTATCCACGACATAGCGTTGCAGTTCACATGACTTTGGGACACGGAGAGTCTTTCATATACTTGAACATGCTGTACTATCTAAGGTGAGCAGCTGGCCGTGGCTTGATACTGCCTCAACTGACAACATAATAGCACCATCATGCTTCACCGCGAGTACTTTCCCTTCCTACCAACTGCCGAATCCACACCTCAAGGCCCCATACACCCTCCTCTCCTCGAGGCAGAAGCCCCTCCAGGATGGTGGGAAGACAGCGCCAAAGAATTATACGGAGCAGCTGAACAGATTACTTGCCTACTGCAAGAGGCGTCTGAATGCGGCATACCCCTGATGACACCCTTTTCCGGCTTCTGCGCCTTTACCGCGTGCTTCCTCAACTTGTACATCTTTAGGTTTCCTAAGATGAACCTTGGTAGAAGTCCGAGAGCCGAGGAGTTGATGAATTGGGGTTTGGAATATCTGGAGGAGTTTCAGAATGCTTGGGAGTTGGCTGGTGGTTGGGTATGTGCACCTTGATTCTCGACTTTTCAACTTTGAGCTAAAATTTTGCAGATTAAAACGATTCAAAACTCGTCGCTCTTGTACAAGAGCGCTACCGAGGATAGTAGACGGTTTCAGGGAAGATCGAGGGCCGATTTTGAGACCCTCCACCAATCCATCCACGAGTACCGCATCGTAGATCGATCTGAGCTACATCTGCAACAGATTCGTCGCGCTGATAGAAACTCCTCAAGGGACAATGAAAATGACGAGAGATTAGGGAGAGAACAAGCTCAAGTCCCCATGGGCATGAATCCAGCGGGCAATCCGGCATTTCTGGACCCTTTTCCGAACTGGTGGTCAATGTTACAGGAGGTGGAATTCGCCGAGATTAGCAGCATGATGAATTAAAATGAATGCATTGTTCTCGCTAATTATGTCAATCTAACTTTTTTTTCTCTGCCCTTCACAAGTGATTCCTCTCCGCTTCCAGCACAGCTTCCTTCAACACTCTACAAATGTGGTTGATCTGTTCCTCTGAAACTGTGAAAGGCGGCGCAATCAGAATGTGATCTCCCCTGACACCATCAATAGTACCGGCACCAGGGTACAGTGCAACACCCTTCTCAAAAGCCAGTTGCTGCACAAGAGGACCAAACTTGATATCAGGCCTAAACGACTCCTTGGTGGAGCGGTCTTTGACAAACTCGACTCCCCAGAAGAGACCTCGTCCTCGAATGTCTCCCACGGATCTGCACTCGCTGAGTTCGGTACGTAGAGCTCTTTCGAGAACAGCTCCCATCTTGGCGCATCGCGATACTAGGTCTTCTCGCTTGACAATCTTTTGCACAGCCAATGCGGCAGCACATGAAATTGGGTGTGCTTGGTATGTGTGACCGTGGTTAAAAGCAGCCGAGCCCCGTCTCAGAACGTCCACGACCTTCTTGTGGATCAGGACACCAGCAATGGTTGCATAACCGCCTCCAAGACCCTTGGCGATTGTCATGATATCTGGCACAACTCCCTCCTGCTCAAAAGCAAAGAAGGTTCCAGTGCGTCCGACTCCACACATGACTTCGTCGAGAATCAGGATGATGCCGTACTTGTCGCAGAGAGCTCTGACACCCTTGAGGTAGCCTGCAGGAGCCGCGACACAGCCTGCTGTCGCACCGACCATAGTCTCTGCAATAAATGCAGCGACATTCTCAGTGCCAACACGCAGAAACTCTTCTTCGAGCTCTGTGAGTAGTCTTGCTGTAAATTCTGCTTCACTCTCGGTCTCGTGCTTGTATTGGTACGCGTATGCGGGAGAGACGTGTGAGACGTTGGGGTACATGAACCCTTGGTAGGGAGTCTTGCGAGCAAGGACAGTCGAGACTGACATAGTAGCCATTGTGTTTCCGTGGTAACACTGACGCCTTGAGATGATATGAACTCTCTTTGACTCGCCATTCTCAAAGTGGTACTGTCGAGCAAGCTTCAACGCTGACTCGACAGCTTCACTTCCACTGCCAACAAAGAATGCCTTCTCAAGACCATGAGGGTTACCCTCAAGGATGAGATTGGCAAGTTCCTCAGCAGGTGCAGTAGTGTAAGCCTGCGTATGAACGTAGCTGACTTTTCGAGCTTGGTTGGTGATGGCCTGGATGACTTCCTCGTTGCCATGACCGATGAGGGCAACTGCTGCACCTCCACAGGCATCGATGACAGTCTGTCCACTGGCAAGCCTAAGCTCAATGCCAGAGGCTGACTCGACCATGTAGGGGTGTTGAATAAGTGAACGATGCATCAAGCATCCTTCTTTGTTCATTGGTTTAACGGGGGTTTGGTGTGAAGGGATCTCTGAGACGAGATCATCGTTTCTTGAAGGGGCCATGATTGATAAGCTTGACAAGAAGAAATTTAACTTGCAACAAAGATAAAAGGCAATGATTGACTTGTCTTGTCCCAAACTGCAAGAAGTCGTTCTGTTAGACTGGTATCTTTATAAGTCTTCAAAGCCGAAACCCGATGGCCCGTCGGGAATGGTTCTCCCGACGACCCGGTTGATCTCGATATGGGGCTGTCAGACGATGAACTAGTTATCAAATTCTTCCATTTTCTCCACTGATATCGCCGAAATCATGATCTAGAAGCATCGGATTACATGTCATTGTCAAAGCCGAGGCCGACGGCCCGAGATAGGGAGGATTTGATGGAACATTCTGACTGAATTGCTATTTGTACGGTCATCTCTCTCCCGTTTCTTCATCTTTCAACTCTAGCAGTAACCAAGACTCTCTTATCTTTGCACTTCGTTTCTTATCCTTCCGGGTGTTTCGTTATCTCCCAAGGTTATCTAAAAATGACTGTTCGGACAGAACCTCCAGTCGCCGACTGGCCCGGCTCGTCGGCCTCCTCAGACACCGAAAAAGGCAACGAAACCGACCGTTCACAGACCGACTCTTCATCCCCTCCTACATCAAAAACCATAGAGATCGAGTTTGATAACCCAAGAGGATGGATCCCCGTGGCAGCAGCAGCTTGCTCGCTATTCGTCTACCTCGGCGTGATATACTCCTGGGGAATCATGCAAGTGAGACTCGTCGAGACTACATCGTCTAGTCTAACGACTTTGACCTTTGTTGGATCTTTGGGTACATCTTTCATGATTTCTCTAAGTGTCTTATCTGGTATAGCAGTTCGCAAGCTGGGATACCAAAAGACAGCACTATCAGGGGCACTTTTGATGGGCCTCGGAGAGTTTCTAGCTAGTTGGACTACGAAACATGTCGGAGCTCTGTTTGTATTCCACGGAGTTATTTTTGGCATCGGAGGAGGACTGTGCATCTTTGTGAGCCTACCCGATACCTGTTTGATACACACCTAACACTTGTTTAGTCGTGTTCTACTGCGCCTCTCCGCTGGTTCAAAAAGTACCGAGGCTTGGCAATGGGTATCGTTTTCGGTGGAGGAAGTCTCGGAGCTGCCGTAATGAGCATTGCAACAAATCTCCTCGTCAGAAACCTCGACGTCGCGTGGACGTTTCGCATCTTGGGCTTCATGCTATGGGGAGTCTGCATCCCTGCATCCTATTTTATCCAACAACCCAAGGGTTCAACGAGCGCCAACTTGAAACTCCAATGGTAGGTAAACAAGTCTTGGAAAAAGTTTATTCTTCTAATATCCGTGTCAGGTATCGCTTCAAGGAGCCGAGGTTTCTGCTCATCGTTGTGGGTACGGCCATCTCGTGCTTCCCGCTGTTTATTCCACCGTACTTTATTCCCATCTTTTCCAGATCTATGGGGTACTCTAACCAGATAGCCATCGTCATCTTAGCGGCCTGGAATCTCGCTTCAACGGTGGGCCGTGTCCTGGGCGGATACACTGCCGATGTGCTGCTCGGGCCTCTCAATAGCTTGGTACTCTGCCTCCTGTTCATTGGCCTGAGCTCCCTCGTCGTCTGGCCATTGGCCTCCACAGTAGGCATCTTCTCCGTGTTTTTGATCTTCAACGGCATCGGATGCGGCGCCTTCTTTAGCCTGGTCCCTCCCATGGTCGGGGCCACGATGGGAGCCGAGAACACCCTTGGCATCCTCCCCATCCTGTGGACGACTTGGTTCTGCGGCTTCTTCTTTGTAAGTTGGCCGATGCTTTTCGTGAAACAAGCACTAAACGGATCTATAGGGTACGCCTATCGCATCTGGAATCTACTCACTAGCCGGAGACAGCCGTGACCAAGGGGTAGAGGAGTTTCGTCCTGCCGCGTACTACGCTGGAGCCATGTCCCTTGTCGGGTTATGTTTTATCCTGTACATTCGCTTCACTCAGACGAAGAGTCTCCTAGTCCGTATTTAGAAGGTTTCATCTGCTTTTGGCGATAATATTACATTATTGGTATCCTTGCGCTGCGTGAGCATCCCGTCCACAACCCGAGTCACCGACCCGTGGTCTCTGCGCTACATGTCTATATACGTTATTTTATACTTTTTTACCCACTCAATAATGGATGCATTGATCTTCTCCGTTATCGATACACTGAGTATGGGGTTCTCGGGTTTAATACTGCTGGGGCGTCCTAGCCGAGGCTTTGAAACCCCAGTCGTTCGCCGGACCCCTCGGACCATCCCTTGCCTCCACTGCGGACGCGGCCTCCGACTGGATGCTGATCTCTTGCGCAATAATGATACCACCATTTCCATCCTTGTTGGTAGACCTGCCATCGCTATCTTCGGGCAAGATGTGCTCGTCGCTGCCCCAAGCTGTAGGTTGAGGAACAGATAGTGGATGTGTTCGGGTTTGCGTCTTTCGGGTACCGAATCGACTTCCGCCCATCTCGCTGCTTCGGAGTTGATGACTCTCGCCGTTGGACTTTGTCTGTCGACTGAAAAGGACGCTCAGGCCGATCATGCTGGCACCCTTTCGGATCAGGGGTTGGATGATCGGCAGGTTCGTTACGATGATGGCGACAAAGGTTTCTCGACATGCCCAAGAGCTGCCCGACACAGCTCCTTCAGGACCCGACTACACGGAACGGGTGGTAAGCTGACATGCATTGACACATGGAATGGTGGGTTGGGCTTACTGAGAGAATGGTCACTGCTCGGATTGTGCCAGCCATCATGATGAACAGAGCACCGCTGAATAAAAGCATAAGAGTGAGTCTGCGTCGCAAGCTGATATTCACACCCCAGAGAAGCTAGTCGAGTCAGCACAAGGAACAGGGTTAGATGGGAGAAACTGACAGGTAGTGGGATCGAGAGCAGATAGATGTCAGTCAAGATGTTAGGAATAACCACGACCAAGACATAGGCGGGCGAGTTTGTCGGTCTGCACAGAGTCCCCGGGTCTGGAGTAACCTGCCAGAAGTGGTGGAATGGTTGACATGAGAGGAGGATCGTGAGAGCGACGGCTGCGTAGGTGACTGCGAGGAGAACGTATGCGAGCTTTACACGGGTCTTGAGGTGAGCGAGACCAGATCTATTCAAGTTAGCCATTGTTCATTGCGTTTTCCATGTGTTGAGCATACGTGAGTCGGCCGTAAAAGGCAGTGACGCAGAACTTGAGGCACCAGAGGATGCAGGCGTAAAACGACCAGCCGATAACCTGGATCTTGGAGCCCCAGACACGATTGTAGTGTTCCTTAGAGTCTACATCGATGCTGGCTCTCTCTGCGTCCGTCATGTAACTATTAGTGAGGCCTTGAAATTTGGCGCCGACTAGATACGCCGCTACCGTCTCTGCCGTGAAGACGAGCTATACAACAAAGAATGAGGATCGTCAGTGTCTGCTGCATTCCTTCTGTTGGTTCACGAACCAACAGGTGGGTTTCACTTGGCACTACTCACCCCAGTAAAAGGCATCAGGTAATCGTCGAGTTGCCATGCGGCCGGTCCAACTTGGCGCCATCGCACACCGACTCGAACGCCGATGGTGATTAGGCCAATGGAGAGGAGGACGAATTGCTCTTCGATGCCCATGACGACATGCTATTTTGCTCTGAAGGATTCAAAGAAGGGACCCGAGGGATTGGGGCCAAGAGGGGGAGAAAAAGAAAATAAGGAGGGACTGAATTGGAGAAGAAAGATGTGTGGATTGTCTGGAATAAATCGTAAGCATATCTTGAAGTGCATGCGGCCCTCAGATTTTAGTTTTATGGGAACATTCCAGCGTAATCGTTTCAACACAAGTCTCTTTTCGCCTCTAACAGAAAGCCAAGCAAACCCCTGCCTCAACCGTCAATGTTCCATCCGTCCTTTTGTCTACACTTCCCTGTACGGTGATAACACGGACACGCTGGGTGGTGGCGGCTGCGGCTCCGCTGCTGATTTTCTTCAGCACACGGACACTGCAACAATACGCTAGGGGAGAACAAAGAGAAGAGCTAGACAAGGCCCCTGCAGATCATGACCCCGTTTCCCCCTCATGGTGCAAGCCATCTAGATAAGGAGAAGATCATCGCGTTATGAAATTCCGGCAGATGCGGCATAAAGGGGCAATCCCCCCTTCCCCCCGTACCCCCCTACGGCCCGCGGGATCTGCGGAGTCGTCCGAGGGGTAAACCGCATTCGGAACAGGTGGGGAATTAAGTCACAGATCATTAAGGCAAAGGCCAGACTGCTGCCAAGGTCTTGTTTGGACTGAGCTTGGGGCTTCAGCTGGGGTTTAAGCCAGGGCTCCAGTTGACGGCGAGTAATGAAAAAGGTGTGACCGCGACTGGACAAGCTACGAAGACCGGATCCAGCCAGAAGAGCCAAGAAGGTCAGCTCCTCAGTGGGGAACAGGTCTTGGAGAGGGATCAACCCTGTAGACGTCTCGGAAGCCTACCGGGGTTGCATCAGTTCCCACGTGTGGAGAGTCGTTCATGTTGGTTCTGCCTTTGTCTCCTTCGCTGTGCAACGCAATCAATGCTTCTGCTATTGACACCCAGCACGTTTTGTACGCGATTCAGGTTACATAGTTCATGGAGGGAAAAAGCCCCTTCCGAGGTTGCATTACACGCCAATGACGAGTACAGCCCGGGCTGAGTAAGACCGAAGGGCGAGAGAGGAGAGTCTTATCACGGCCTTCTTAATTCTCCCCTCCCCCTCTTCCAATGCGATCTGCACGGTGACTGTTGGGAATCATTACTTTCTCTTCTTTAATACCCTGGATCCTAGCCAACGTTGCCGTTACACACCAATTCTTTTGCACTGACTCGAGCCGTCCTCCTTTTCGTCTGATCAGAAAAGGACAAGCACAATGGCGTCGTCGACTTATGATTTTATCATTGTCGGAGGTATGTCATAATCCGCATCCCGTTCAGTGCATGACTCGCACCTCGCCTCTCCACCCTTGTCTCTTAGGAAAGACCCATTAACGCGTTGCGTCTCCGCGCCCACAGGTGGCCCTGCCGGAAGCGCCGTCGCCGCCGGCCTTGCCCGTTCCGCCAAGAAGCCCAGCGTCCTCCTCCTCGAGGCCGGAGGTTCCAACGAGGACCGCAACCTGAGGGTCGACGGCCAGCGGTGGATCACGTTTATGAACCAGGAGCTCAACTATGGTTACAAGACGGCGCCGCAGGAGCACTGTGATAACCGTGAGCTGGACTACTCGCGGGGTAAGGGTCTAGGCGGTTCTAGCGCTATTAACTTTGGCGTCTACACGGTCGGTGCCCGTGATGACTACGAGGAGTGGGCGCGTATCGTCGGTGACGACGCGTACCGTTGGGATAAGATCCAGCCTCGCTTCAAGGCGCTCGAGACGTTCCATGGTGACCTCCCTGCTGGCATCGACTCCAAGTATGCCGCTCCCAAGGCCGAAGATCACGGCAGCTCTGGTAAGTTGCACGTTGGCTACGCCAGCGAGTGGGAGAAGGATCTCCCTCCTGTGCTGGATCTCTTTGAGAAGGCTGGCTTCCCTCTCAACCCCGACCACAACTCGGGCAACCCTCTGGGCATGTCGGTCTTGATCAACTCTAGCAACAAGGGACTTAGGTCAACATCTAATGACTTGCTGACTCCCGTGCCGGAGAATCTGACGATTGTCACGTCGTCCCCTGTTCAAAAGGTTATCCTTGAGGGTACCAAGGCTGTTGGTGTTGAAGCCAACGGCAAGCAATGTGAGTCTTGTTTCATCTTTGATTCTAAGAACACACCATTCCTCTATCTAGGATTCATCAAGAAGAAGACCGCATTCTCATACACGTGCTGACACTATCCAGACTTCGCCTCAAAGGAAGTCATCCTCTCCGCCGGCTCCCTAGACACCCCCAAGATTCTTATGCACTCTGGCATCGGCCCCAAGGACCAGCTAGAAAAGTTCAACCTCCCAGTCGTCAAGGATGTTCCACGCGTCGGCCAGGGTCTCCGAGACCACATGTTCTGCCCCCTCGTCTACACCCGCAAGGAGGGCGACACAGACCGCGCACCCTTTTACGGAGACGAAAAGATCATGGAGGAGGCCCTCGAGCAGTGGAAGCGCGATGGCACTGGTCCTTGGACAAAGTTTGCCTGTGAGGTCGGCATTGGCTGGTTCAAACTCGACAAGCTGGTGCAGTCTGAAGAGTTCAAGGCTTTGTCTCCTGAGGAGCAAGATTTCCTGAACAAGGAGACGGTACCTCACTACGAAATCCTGACGCACTTTCCTATCCACTGGTTCATCCCCAACTTTCCCAAGTCGGCCCTAAACTACTCCTGTATCCTCGTCTTTTACTACAACGCCCAGAGCCGTGGAGAGGTTACGCTGCAGTCGGCCGATCCCAACGTGCCTCTCAAGTTCGACCCCAAATTCCTCTCCACGCCGTTTGATCGTCGTGCAGCTATCGAGGCTCTCCGCGATGCTTTCCGCCTTGCAAAGTCAGACGGCTACGCCAAGGATAACGTGGAGACGCTTGCAGGTCCCAAGGGTGATTCCGACGAGGACCTGCTCGCTCACTGGCGACAGACCATCTCTTCGAGCTGGCACATGACCGGAACGACTAAGATGGGCAAGCCTGGTGATGCTGAGGCGGTTGTTGATAGCGACTTTAAGCTTATTGGCTTTGAGAACTTGAGGATTGCGGATATGGGTGTCGTCCCCATCATAGCCAGCTGCCATATTCAGGCGGTCGCCTATGTTACTGGTGTTACTTGCGCCGAGAAGTTGATTGCCGAGTATGATCTCGCGTAATGCAGGGTAATGGGCATCAAAAGCAAACAGTACGATAACCTTCTATGATGAAGGACAAATAGTTAACTCCAACGAACTACTCGTTGTATCGAGAGTATATCAATACAAATATGTAAAAGAAACAATTAATTTTCTCCAGCCCTGTCCATATACGTCTTTACAAACAAGGGACGACACTCTACCTCTCCCAAGTAGACAAGGTCACCTGGGGGTCCATTTCTTCCCAGTACTCGCTGTCGAAACACCTGGGCTCGATCTCGTATCCTGAATAATCCCCCAACTCATGATCATCCCAGTGAAAGTCGTTTGCAGAAAACGAGATTCTTTCGATTGGCTCACAATGATGGTACCATACTTGGATGAAATTCATACCTCCGTCAAAAGCGTCCGGGTCTTCGTAGTCAAAGAGGTTAATCTCCACCTCAATATGCAACTCGCCCCAAGTGTCCAATAACCTCTGTAGAGGTTGCGTCCATGCTCTCGAATACATGGACCACTCGCCTTCCCAAAGCACAAACTTGACAGTCCGTACAGCAGGGAGGTGTTGCCTCATCCAGAGCAGTTCATCCACCACTCTTCTCGGAAAATCTCCTCCTGCTTCAACATCTATCCAAAAGTCGCCGTCGTATTTTCTTATCCCGTTTCTGTCAAATGTGTTATCGGGATAGCGAGCTTCTTTCGTCTGTACAATCGACAATAATTTTGTTTGTCCGCATCTTCATCCTGCATGTGGTCTTGTTTATGTGCTTCGCAAAAGTTCTGTTGCTGATGACGTATTCGCTGGGTTCTTGAAACGGGATAACTATGGCGTGGTTTGTGTAGAGACGACCTTGGAGTTCTTCGGTTATCATCCAGTGAACGTAGAGTAAAGGACACGACCCTGGTGTGTATGCTGTCTTGGCAGTGTATAGGTTGCTAAATTCGACAGGCTCGAGGGCGAGGTCGTAAATCATTTCTCTGATTTCTCTAGAAAGACGAAAGAAGCTTGGACGCAGAGTCGTCATGATTGAGATGAGCCACGGCAATTGTTCGTCCCGCGAATGTTGACACCACGGAGTCCTGAATGTACACCGAGAAGCATGAATGCCGTCAACAGAAGAAATGGCAAGACTTAAAAATATGGTTAATTCATACCCTAGCTGTCACATCAAGATGAAACACATCAAAGCGGTGGCTGCCTAAAAACGGAGTCGCTAACAGCTGATGCCAAGAGGGCACAGCATCAACAAGCGAAGTGAACAATCTCACGGCCCTCAACCAATATTCAAAAACAACAAGAGCCAACATTCACGATGGGAAAATTTCGACAGTCATGCCATATTAGTGCCTAATCTTGCGGGAAATCCTCATACAGCCAGGGGCCGTCCAACAGCTCTTTTGCAGTGCTTCTCTCTTCAGGGGACCATGTCAACATCCTCTTTACAAAATGTATGAACCTTGCCTCTTCTTCGCCGCTCATGCAAGTGATGCATTTTTTCAAGGTAAAATTAGAAGGAATCCTGCTGGGGGTTTTGAGGCCACCTAAACACGTTAGCATAAAGACCTTGTCAAAAGTAACCAACGCACCATTTTCCTGGTAGAACATGGGAAGGAGTCCTTTGACCCTTGGATAGAATATCCTTAGGAGGAGGCCCTATAAGTGCTGTTATCTAACCCATGTGACTCTGGTCGTCATATTCGTCGAGATCATCAGGTGTCGCAGGGTTGAAAAGTGCCTTGGCTTGGAGCAAGTCCCACAACTATGATAGTAATTTAATGGCTTGTTTCTGATTACAGAGAGAATGAAACTTACCATCCCCCCAAGACTCCATATATCTGCCGAGTATGTGTACCCAGCGTTGAGGATAACCTCTGGGGCCCGATATATCTCCCCTTGAATGGCACCCTTGTGGACCTGTCCTGGTGTTGTTCTAACGGAGAGATCAAAGTCGACGATTTGGATGATGCCCGTCGGTTTGGCAAGTGGCCCGTAGTTATTTCGGGAGAGGTAAATAGTGCGCCCATCAATGTGCTTCTGTGGTAGTGGGTTGTCGAATTCATCCTTGGCATCTCGATCAAAGATGGTCGGATCTTCAATTTTCACCATTATATTGTCGGGCTTAAGGTCTTGTCTCATGGTTAGTATGTGGTTTAGTCGGATTGCGAAGAAGAGTTACCTGTGTGAATTACATGGCATTCTGTATGGAGGTAATCAAGAGCATGCAAGATCATTTGTACCAAGATCTTTAGAATATCCGGAGGAATGACATTGTCGATATATCTTCTGCGATAGAGCCATAGAGGCTCACGCAGAGTCTCCAAGATAAGGCATACATGGTTTTCGGATATGTCGCTTAATGAGAATGAGTCGGTAAGCTTTTTGACAAAATGTCAGCCTTTGTGCTTAGGATTCATGCGTGAAATGTGGTCCATGATGTCGATCTCGTTTTCGGGCGGAACGCGTCGCGAAGCATGGCTGTTTGCATTGATCTTAACGGCGACGTATTTGTCTTCCGACCATCGCCAACTAGGTACCGAGACTCAGACTGTGGCTAACCGATTAAGGTCTCGAGCAAGCCATAGAGTGGAACTGGCGCCGTAGCCCAATTTTGTTGCAGTTTAGTATCTGTTGTTTAGAACCGGCCTAGGTGGACAGGGTAAAAACGATCAGCGTCGTAGTTCGGCGTCTTCTCTTCCTCGATGGGTGTGGTAGGATCAAGTCGAGGTGCAAGGACGGACGATTTGGGATATGGCTGCCGGTATAAAGTTGCGAAAGGCCGGACTTTCATAGGTTTGCACATGGCTGGGTATGGTTGACAGCTCAAGGCAAGGTGGCTGGGACAGCTCGAACCAAGATGAGGCGTGAGGGGTGCACGTGATCGTCTGCACGTGATCCCGGCCACCTTTTTTACATCCTGCTTCACAATGAACATGAGAAGGAAAACGTTTCAATGTTTATTTTTATGTCCTTTCGGCTGTTGTGTCAGCCCAAGCTGTCGTTATTATTGGCCATGATGACAATGGCACGACTGCTTCAACCAGTAGCAAGATCAGCAATAGCAGCTTAAAACAGAGCTACGAACATACGACTGCATCCAAGCCTGACCTACCTAGTCTAATACGATAGTATACGCTAAAGTCTATTTTTCAATAGTACCTGCTGACTTTGCGGCCTAATCTCAGTTCGTTCCTTTCCATGTATTCAAGCTGGCTTTGACCTCGGGGTAGTCCGGAGCTCATTTACCTAACCAACCACCTTGAACTGGTTCTGCTAACCTTGAAAAGTGTGCAATTTTCATTTTCTTAATAAACGGCTATAAGTAGAGGGACGAGCCAAGTAAATGAAGAAAGAAATTACTCGCGAATGCATGCGGGGCTGTGTAGTCGAAGCGATAAGCTATGTAGAAGGATGACTCCAGGACAATTCCAAACTGAAACCATTAGTTTCGGGTCACCGTACATAGCTGAAACAGAATCAAGTTATTAGACAAGATATTGCGTGTCTCGTATCTAAATGACGTCGAATCAAGGGTTTAAAATGAGGTTGCGATAAATATAACAACAACGGGAGGCTCAGCCACAATGGCAAATTGCAGGAACGCACCTCGCTAAGCCAGGCTTCTAAAAATGGGTTTAGATCTCACCAACTTGTCTTATTGATCTACGGACAGTTGAGGCATGGTGATAACATGTCGACATTCACCTGCCATATGAGGCAATTTGGGTGATTGCCAATTCGCTGTCATTGGAGGATTGGAATGACGAACATTCTTGTAATCTTAAAAGCGTTTGCGTCTCCGAATAACAGAGCCCCTCCATGATTGAGAATAGTGATAGATTTATCGTTAAAAGACCAGTTTTCCCGGAAATAACTCTTGTTTCTGACAATCATACGAGAAAACCTACTGATACCGTCCTACAATGTCTCACAACGAAATGTACGCCATCCCAAGAATCCCTCTTGTTGTCATTTTTGAATCACTGACAGTTATAAAGCAATGTCGACGTCTTGGTCATCGGAGCCGGACCAACTGGTCTCGGTGCTGCCAAGCGCCTCCAGCATCTGGTATTTAAAGCTGTGTTAGAGACGAAACCCTCGAGTTGCCAGCTAATATTTTATCATAGAACAGTGCATCTTGGCTCATCGTTGACTCCAACGAAACCCCGGGCGGTCTCGCCTCTACGGATACCACTCCCGAAGGCTTTGTGAGTATTATTGATACCTCCAAGACATTTTGAAGCTAACATGTGCAGTTGTTTGATGTTGGCGGACACGTCATCTTCTCTCACTACAAGTACTTTGACGACTGCCTCAACGAGGCCCTGCCAAACTCGGATGACTGGTACGAGCACCAACGCATCTCGTATGTCCGCTACCAGGGCCTCTGGGTTCCATATCCCTTCCAGAACAACATCGCGGTGCTTCCCAAGGAGGAACAGGCCAGATGCCTTGGTAGTCTGATTGATGCTGCTCTTGAAGCACGTGGGAGGGCTCCATCTGACAAGCCGCGCAACTTTGATGAGTGGAACATCAGAAATGTTGGAGAGCGGTTGAACGAGATCTTTATGCGTCCTTACAACTTCAAAGTCTGGGCTATCCCTACGACCGAGGTATGCTCCATTGCCAAAGGCCATGTTTCCCAGAGTGCTGACTTGTTTTGCCTTACTAGATGAACGCTACTTGGGTTGGAGAGAGAGTTGCTGCTCCCAACCTCAAGCTTCTCACTACCAACGCCATCCTTGGCAAAGTAGCTGGTGGCTGGGGTCCCAATGCTACCTTTCGATTCCCTGCGAAGGGAGGTACTGGCGGTATCTGGACTGCTGTTGCCAACACCCTTGACAAGGAAAAGACCCGATTCGGTGATCACGGTTCGGTGGTGAGGGTAGACGCTGACTCGAAGACGGCCCATCTCAAAGACGGTATGTTTTGTTCATGACCTAGAAATTCTCGCTGATAACCTTTGTCTAGGGACCATTGTGAAGTATGGGGCTCTCATTTCTACCATGGCCATTGATCACCTGGCCGAGACGATGGGCGATGAGAAACTTCAGCAACTTGCTAAGCCGCTTTATTACTCTTCTACCAACGTCATTGGAATTGGTGTTCGTGGACAGCGCCCCGAACGTATTGGCGATAAATGCTGGGTACGTGCTCCCTTCCCTTCGTTTCCATCACACCTAGTTCCGTTAACTGTCAAATGAATTAACACATTGTAGTTATACTTCCCTGAAGATAACTGCCCTTTCTACCGAGCCACCATCTTCTCTAACTACTCCCCGTTCAACCAGCCCAGTGAAGAAGTCAAACTTCCCACCAAGCAGCTGGCGAATGGAGAAGTGCCTGCCTCATCCGAGCCTACGTCTGGCCCTACTGGTCCATTATGCTTGAAGTCTCTGAGTCTACACACAAGCCTGTCAACCAGGAGACTCTGCTCGTGGAAACCATCAAGGGTCTCATCAACACGGACCTTCTGAAGCCGAGGATGAGATTGTGAGCACTTACATCCGACGCTTCGATCATGGATATCCTACTCCTACTCTTGAGCGGGATGGTGCATTGGCAGAGGTTCAGCCTTATCTCTACAGCAAGAACATTCTCTCTCGTGGTCGGTTTGGGGCCTGGAAGTACGAAGTTGGAAACCAAGACCATAGGCAAGTCAACCTATTTCGAACCTTTCCAAGGGGCGAATTCTAACAATGTCTGTTCTAGCTTCATGCAAGGAGTCGAGAGTGTCGATCACGTTCTTTCTGGCAGCGTGGAGCTTACAATGTCATACTCGGACTTTGTAAACACCCGTGCCAACACCGAACGTCGCCTTGCGGGACTACAAGGAATTCAGATTTAGGTTTCGGACAACTTTGAAGAGTTGCGAGGAGACGACAGGATACAAAAACGGTGGACTTTACTTCTTATTCTTGCCACTAGCCTGGCTTAGGGGCGTTTTTCTGCTTCTGCTTCTACCGTACATTGTTGGACTGTTCTTTAAGTATCGACGCACGGGTGATACAACTAGTTGAGTTTTTGAAAACACTTATTCTCTTCATTTTCTTTCTTGGTAGCATCAAAGCCTTACGTGTAGTTGTGTTGACCTCATCGATGCCGAGATGGCTGCCACCTTGCATCGCCTACTTCTGGTAGCTAAAAGCTATTCTGAATCTTTCTACATGATACGGAGTCTATCCCACGTGCCAGCTACGACCTGTGTATGGTACTCCCCCATACACTTTAAACCTTGAACATCACCCCTCGCGCCAAGCTCCTCTCCCCACTCTTCGAGTAACTTCAGATAAGCCGTATACTTTCTTGGGTCTCTTTTCAAGCCAATATGGCTGGGGATAAATCATGGCAGGAAATTAGATGGTCCGATAACGATGAGAGAAGCGTCGTCTTTCAAGTTTCTTTCATGTGCTTGATGAGACTCACAAGTCCATGATGATGCCTATCCTTGTGCCTTTTTCCAATCTCGGTCTGGAATTATTACCTTTCCCATCGCAGCAAGCCAGGCAAGAGACTCACATGGAGCTTCTGAAAGAAAAGAAGTCTTGGAGTGTACATCGGCTGAGCCGACCGATCTTCTAGAGGCCTCATCCCGACCATGATCCCAGGAGTGGTGCTCAGAGATCGCCAAGCTACACGATAATGGTGAGACTGTCCCACATATGATAACGAGACTACGGGAAGTATCGCTTATACGGTGGGACTTGAGCATGGCTATCTCTACTGCGTTGCATTTCCCCATGTTGTGACGTAGCCGCCAAGGCCTGACAGCTTACAAGATAGGACAGCTAAAGACTAGTGACCTGACAAGAGTGAATCCTACTGTCACCTACCGAAAAAGGCATATGGAAGCCCATGTGCGACTGGTGATTTCAAAAGTTCCCGAAGAGGGACGAGCGGGGAACCCTGCCACAACTTTGTAGAGATACGGCGTGTCAAGCCGACGTGAATCTACGGACGTCGCTCCCGACAAAAAACACGGTGTACGGTGCCGATACAGAGCAAAGTTACGGTATCACGCTGGTGTGGGCTTGATATAAGTAGAAGCTAGTCCCGAAGGCCGTGGTTGAAGCTAAATACCCCCATCACCACCTTTATCAGATAAAACCTAAATCTTTCTTTTCCTCGCCTTAGATCGACTATACCAAGATGGCGTTGGCAGCTCTAGGAGGCAATGCCGCAAGCTCATGGGCATCAGTAGGGATAGCTCTTACCAGCGACTCCCTCAACATGTCCATGGCCGACCACGTCATCCGTGTGCAAGCGGATCTCGGCGAACTAGGGGAATTCTACAATATTGATATTGCGCCTCGACGATACGAAGCTCTGGAAAACTATCACGAAAATGAGCTAGAGCTTCTCACCGAGATCGACTTTGATGGGCTTGACCAGGAGGGCAAGGTGGACTACATCATGCTCCGGACTTTTCACACTCGGCAACTGAACAACTTGGATCTTCAAAAAGCCTCGCAAGAGAGGTTCTATCCTCTTTTACCTTTTGCAGATGATCTTATCGGACTTCTCGAAGCCCGTCAAGATGTTGAGCCGATGAAAGCGAAGGAAACTGCCAAGACCATCAACGACATTACAAAGTCCATCTCAGAGGTCCAAACAAAGGTTGAGGGTGGCAAATTCAATGTTACAGAGACTACGGGTTATCTTGCTTCAAAGGCCATCCAAGGCCTTCTTGAGCATTTTACAGAATGGTTTACCTTTTACTCGACTTATGATCCTCTGTTCGACTTTTGGGTCACGACACCTTGGCAAACTGCAAACTCCACCCTGGGCGCATACCTAACTGTTGTGGAGACGAAATTGGCCGGCATGAACCAAGGAGATGGAAAAGATGCCATCATCGGGGAACCCATCGGTCGCAAGGGCTTGGAAGTCGAGCTCGAAGCTGAAATGATTCCATACACTCCCGAGGAGCTCATCGAGATTGGCAATCAGGAGTTTGAGTGGTGCGAGAAGGAGATGGTCAAACAGTCCGAGGCAATGGGATACGGGAAGGACTGGAAGAAAGCTCTCGACCATGTCAAGAACGACTACATGGACCCTGGCAAGCAGACTGAGCTGGTGCGCGAGCTGGTTGTTGAGGGAAGCCTGTTTGTCACTGAGCGCGACCTTGTCACTGTTCCTCCGCTGGCCAACTCAACCTGGCGTATGTCCATGATCGAAGCTGAACGTCAAAAGGTGTCTCCCTTCTTCCTGGGCGGACCAACCATCCAAGTGTCGTACCCGGTCGTGTCGATGGAACACGACCTGAAGCTAATGGTGATGCGGGGGAACAATAAGCACTTTGCCCGTGCCACGGCGTTTCACGAGATGTTCCCAGGGCATCGCTTACAGCTGTACATGGCGGATAGATACAACTCTCACAGGCGATACATTTTTGACACGCCCTTCTTCGTCGAGGGCTGGGCTCTATACTGGGAGATGCTCTTCTACGCCAGGGACGATTTCCATAATTCGCCAGAGGGTAGAATCGGAGCTCTTTGGTGGCGAATGCACCGCTGCCTGCGCATCATCTTCTCTCTCAAGTTCCACCTCGGAGAGATGACGGCACAGGAAGCAGTGGACCTCTTGGTTGATAGGATCGCCCACGAGAGGAGCAACGCTGAAGGCGAGGTGAGACGGTCGGTCGAGGGAAGCTACTCGCCGCTCTACCAGGCTGGGTACATGCTGGGGGCTCTCCAGCTGTGGAAGCTGAGGGAGATGGTGGTGGACACGAAGGAGATCTCGGAGAAGGAGTATCACGACGCCATTTTGAAGACGGGGATGCTACCTATCGAGATGGTCAAGGCCTTGATCACCGGCGATGAACTGTCACGGGACTTCAAGACAGAGTGGAAGTTCTATGACTTTGATTAAGAAGGTACTCAAGACTATGACTAGGAGATTCGCTCTTAGCAAAATGTGAAAAGAAAGGAAATCCGTTCTAAGAAGCCCATGTAGCCAAACCAGTGCAATTGGTGATCCACGCTGCTCATCCCTCAGCCTCATCTTCGATCGGGTTGACCGTTGTGAATTGGTTGAGACCTGCATCCTTACGCACCTGCTCCCGCTTTCTCTCGAATTCTCGGTAATGGGCAGGGAATTCGGTCAAAGTCGCGACGACCAGGCCCTCGTCAAGGCGTCGGAATGGAAGACGTCCTATGTCAACCCCAAGGTCCTTGAGAATCTCATTCCGCTCGGCAAAATTTAGCTGATCCAGCTGAACCTTGAACATCTGCTTGCAAAACTGTGCGGCAAGAGCAAGTTGAGCCTTCTGCAGGTCTGTGCCAAAGTCCGCCATGATCTTTCCTACTGACCATGCAAGTCAGTACAGTTCCCACGATCTGCGTTTCGAGGAATCTCACTCACAGTCTTTGACTGCAGTCTTCTTCTGGGCTCTACAGTAGTACTCAAAAGTCTCCTTCAGAGCCCCAAGCGAAATTAAACCGAACGAAAGTGGATTGGAACCGGCGAAATAGGATACCAATCCAGCTCCAATCAGAGAACTGATCATGTTGGTATTTGATGAACTGTTGCCATGTATCTGGAGGAGAGGATTTGTGAGTTTGTCAATGCACTTCCGATACTTTGAGAAGTGTGTCAAAGCACGCTGCATATAGACAAGATTGTCCAGCAGATCCTGGTTACTTAGAACTGGGTGAAGAGTTAGTTTGAACGCCACAAACATGACCATGTTGATTCACCTCGTCCCTGAGCCAACCTATCAATGCAGCCGTGGATTTGGGTAGAAAGAAACTCAACATGCCAAAAAGACACCAGGGATTGGTCCCAAAGCTCTTCAATCTCTTTGGTTGCAATTTCGCTGACGACAGACTGGTCTTTTGAAGAGTCCTTGCGCCACTTCAAACAGGTGGGGATTATAATTAGAGGACAGATATGCCCGCCGGCAGAGTGGAAACACATACCTCGGATAGGAAGCCCTTCTCCATTGAGTTCTCGATGGCCTTGCAACACTTTTTGATGTCCTTGGCAGAAGGGTTGTTCCCAAGTTGGACCTCCACGTACAACTTCAGAAGGTTAAGAGCACGGGCCGGGACCTCCAAGCCAATGCGAGCCCTACAGAACATCAGAGGCGCGATCCCAACAAGATGTATGACTTACAGCTCAGCTTCGATGCTCTGGGTTGTGTTAGGGGACCTCTTGGTGTATGCATGGCTTTCAATGGCTAGAGATTGAAGCGCCCTGAAGTGTGTAAATCCCCGACGTATAACGTCCGAAGTGATGTTTCCGATCGGAAACATGCTTCCGATCGGATACATGTTCATGTAGAGTGGCTCGCTCTCTCGATTCTTGAATAACTCGGCGACGTGGAGCTGGGCGGTGCCCAGGAAGATTTCGCGAAGGCTTGCCCAGGCGCGTGGTAGATCGTCGTATGCACATTGCAGATCAACCTAGGAGCAGCACAAATGGAATATTAGCATGTTGTGAGAGATGCCAATGAAAGTCTCAAGGATATCGATCCAAGTGGCATGGGGGTGAATATGTGTGAGCCATGTGATTAATACTCACCTCGATGGGGACAAAGTCATTCCCACAGTTGCCGCTCTCTAGTTGGGCCGCCTTCACCATCCAGCCATGAGATGAGCAAAAGTGAAGGATAGAGGCCAATTGTTGATTGTCTGCGTAGCTTTGACGGTACTCACTCCTATGCCAGATCTGGCAGCGGACTGTGAGCAGTTGAGCCCGGCCAGGATTGGAGAAGAGTGCTGTCATGGCGGCTTGGGTTGGAAGTAGGGAAAGAGATTGAGGATACTTAGAAAAGAGAGGCGGTTGTCCCTTTATCAGCATACAGAGCCCAGCCACGGCCGTCCAGAACGGCGGTGGAACAGGCCAGCCCAAAGTGCAGCCCCAAAACCGGCCACGGTCAACTTTGCTCGGCGAGGCTACCGAAAACGCGACAACGAAGAAGATGACACTTTAGTGCAGATCCTGCCCGCCACAGCTGGCCATCGCCAACCAACAAGCACGGTGATGTAGACTGACGGGTGAGGACTGTTTGCACGGACAAGCACCCCTGTCATTAATCAAGCAGGGTTAGACGCAATCAGACCGGGGCCGAGCCCCTACACCACTTGGAATTATTGGCTACAGTGTGTAGGCATCAAACGAGCTTTATCCGATGAATTGCGGTGGTGGCTGGGTAATGCATGGCCAGGGGAGGAACAAAGAAACCTGAGATGTCCGTCAGAAACTCAGGACCGCGACTCCCCCCTCCATCTCTCACTTGAGAAATCATTCTTGACTTTCTAGAACCTGAAACCGACGAGCTTCCAAGGCTTACAGATTACACGCAAGATGGAACGAGATACACCCCTTTTGCCTGAGTGTCAGGGAGACGACGCGGGGGCCGGGGCTCAGCGAGACAAAGACTCCAACACGGAACCCTCCACGGCCAAGGGACCATTCTTCTGGTGGAACCCTCAGGAAGGCCCTGATGGATTCATCGTGGTGACTGGGTCCGAGCTATGGATGGAGTTCCACGTCCATCTAACCGGTGCACAGCGCTGGTTGAGAAAATATTTGGAGCACATGAATAACGTCAGAACGGCCACATCCTCCGCCTCTGCGCCCCTAGACGAGCTCCAAGTCACCAATGCGGTTCGGCTCTTCCCGCGGCGTCAAGAGCCAGTATCCAGCGTTCCCTCTTCGACATCCACCCAAGGCGTCGACATCGACCGAGAAAGAACCATGATGAAGAATTATGCAGAATTAGCCCTCGTGGAGCTCCACCAGATGGATGAGATTCTTGATGTCATCGAGATGCTTCCTAAGCGGTCTGAGCCCATGGTCTCGACCGCTGCGGTGCTGTGGTATGTCTGGGTGTTTCGTTTATTTGCCAGTCTGGCTAACTCGTTGCCAGGACAGTCGCGTGTTTGATGTCGGCGGCGACAATCCCTTTCCAGCCTGTGGCCCAGCATGCGGTAGCAGGCGCTGGTATCGGTGTCATTGAGCTCCTTAAAGGCCCTCTTTGTAGAGGGTTTCAAAGGTATAACCTTGCCTGTGTTCATCAGCAGGTGCGAGATCTACTGCGAGCTCTGGAGAATAAGAGAATCAGCGAGAAGAATAGGAAGGATCTCGACTCTTGGCACCTGTGGGCTCGCTGGTGGATATTTGTCGAGTCTGACTCCTAAAGAATGGGATGTTGTTCCGTTGGCTTGTTATTGTTTTTCGTGTTTGGCTGTATGGCTTTTCTCTTTCCTTGTGGAATTTAATTGTGATCATGAAGTGTGTACTGGACTGAGACTACCTTATCGTGACTGACGGGGTCCCAGCCGCTCAGAGTGCTGAAGCAACACCATGCCCGGCGATTAGGCATCTTCGTACTCGCACGGTAATGCGATCTTATTGTCTCTACCAATTTTCTTCCATGAGAACATTAATGGTTAGAATAGCCAGGCTCTTGATCGCCTGCAATTAGTCGTCCCAGGATATCAAGGCCGAGCAAAAGTTCCACGAGCTTGATCGGGTGTTTGTGCTGATAATGAAAGGAAAGCTATTCATAAGAACTACCCTGATGAAATCTGTTTAAAGAGAGACATGTTCTTAGAGATCCCATCCCAAGAGGCCAGCTCTAGGGAGCCCAGCTGTTGTCAACACTAATACTACCCCGGCGCGACCGTGCCAGCACAGCGACACAACCTTCCACCAAGACTCCGGCCCTGACACCCATTCTCAATATGCTTGGAGATCCATGGGCTCTCCTCCATCGGAGCCCACTTAGGCCACCATCACCTCCAGGAACTCTTTTGGTTCGGTCGACGATGGAGCTGGCCGAGCCAGCCGCCGAGCATGTCGCTCCTGAATGTGCATCATGGACTGACGCTTGATGAACCTAGCCAAAACATGACAACCAGGGGACTTTGTTCTTTATCCCTGAATCTGACAGCCACAACTGGGCGTGTTCGTCTGAAGCCCAGGCAAGAGATGTGTCGCTGCCGCAAAGGTAGGCCATGTTTCCGTTCAAACTGGGGATGCGACAGATCAAAGCCGGACAGTTGACACCAGCCCAAATTATTGGCCGAGACTTTTGATCAGAAAAGCACCGTGCGCATTATCCAATAAATTGCCGTGTTGGCTGAGCGCGCGCGGCCGCTCGTTGGTTGGATGAAGGAACAAAGAAAAGGCTGAGGTCTCCCATTCAGGGCCTTTGGTGTCCCCTTCTTTGAACCACTCACCCGAAACACCCATCTTCTCCTCTCTCACCACCAAACCCGCTTATCAATTCAGAGGCAACATGGAACAGCATCTCCCGCTCCAGCCCGACCAAGACCTTGGTGTCGCCGAGGAGGTTGACCGACAGGTTAACACGCTCGGGAGGATGGTCCCCGAAGAGAGCGAAAACCCCATCTTCATCGACCGCTATCTTATGTGGGGCAGCTTCTTTGGCTATTCACTTTCGATACGAAGACACCTGGCGGGCCATCTAGCCCTCTTACAAGCAATCCGGGAGGCATCGCCCTCCGGCTACGCAATCCCCGACGCATCCCAGGACAAGAACCCCGTTCGATTCCTCAGCTGGCTCAGGTGTTTTCGAGACAAGCCCACACCCAGAGACCCCAGTGTTAAGCCAGACAGGATGATGCTCAAGATAAACAAAGATATGGCCGTCAGCGATCTTGACCACATGCTCGACATTTCTAGATATTGCCAAGATGCTCCCCAAACCCTCAAGGCCGCCATTCTCGCCCCGTTGGGCACTATGGTAAGTCTGCACCCACTATCAAGAGACAGCTGGGCTCCACTCACGCTAGGTAGGACAGTCGGATGCTCTGCCTTATCGGCTGTGGCATCTCTGGAGTCTCTGGAGATTGTTGCCGGCCTCTTGAGGGCATGGGCGCTTGTGGGCGCCACGCACCTCCTGACGCCCATAATTTGGGATGTCATTTCTGACTACTTTCTTGACTACAACTTGAACTGCCTCGAAAAGCAGTTGCAGGGTCTGAAGAGAGAATATGAGAATGGGACAATCACAGAGAGGAACCGCAAGGCAATGGATTCTTGGCATATGGAGATTCGCTCGGGTGTTCGCTAATGTATCTTGCCTGCAGAAGCTATGCAGTCTCTGAATATTTCTTGTGTGGTCTTTCTTTACTTTTTGGGCATGTCGGCAAGACCGAGATCTATTTTGGGGGTTTAGCTTGATTCATGAACATGGGCAAGGCATTCACTCGTTACCGTTTCGACTCAGCCAACTAGCAAGGCTTAGTGGGCGTGTTACCCCCTGCAAGTTTCTAATTTCACTTTAATGATATTTCGTCCCGCAGAAGAGGCTCTCGCTGATGGCAGTGCGTTTGATCGGAGATCCAGAGACCAATGACGGAGTCTGAACCAGGGTCTTTGGCCAGTTTGCTAAGTCGATACAGTAGTGACATTCACCGCCCCACTCACTCTCCGGTTTCAAATGGATACGACAAAAGCAAACATTCCAGGGCTCTCTGGCGACTCATGCCAGGCGCAGGACGGGAGAGGCAGTGCTTGGATCGCGGCGTCCTGTCAGTTTTGCTCCCTGACTTTTGAGCGGTCTTGTCAGCTTAAACGGCCCCGGCACAATTTTAGACGCCACTTAACAGACCTTTTTATGAGATTATTAAGAAACCTATGATCATCCTAGTCTTCCGAGTAATCACGGAACTGGGAGAGTGGCAAGTGCATCAACCACCTATTCCGTTTCGCAATTTGATGGCCTTCATACCTAAATTGTTAGTCGGGCTATAGTAAAATCCGCTCGGGCATCATCGGCAAAGAAGTGGGGCCGACCGGACATTAGAAACACCCGAGACAACCATTTCCCCAGCAAAGCTCAGCTTCGCCAAGACATAAACATGTACTTGGTGGGACATGTAACTGCCGCTTTCTAAAGGCGTGGGCAAACTCCCGCACTACGATACTTTACGCCCAGGAGTGACGGCCGTAGCAATGCCAACGACAGCGCCCGTGCCGGAGCAGAGCCACCCGCGGCCAAAATCTCAGCGCATCCTCGCCTGCGTCCTCTGCCAGCAACGCAAGGTTAAGTGCGACCGCCGGTTCCCCTGTGCAAACTGCGTTAGGCACCATGTCCAGTGCGTGCCCGCGACGCAGACCCGCCCCCGGAGGAGAAGGTTTCCCGAACGGGAGCTGCTGGACAGGCTCCGGAAGTATGAGGACCTTCTCCGCCAGAACAAGGTCAAGTTTGAACCGCTTCACAAGGATCCAGGTTCTGGAGAGCAGGCGTCCCCTGAAGGTAGCTACGGTTCGGATCATGAGCAGCCAGAAGCTGCAGGAGTGGATACGCCATCTCCTTCGACCACCAAGTCTGAGAGTACATACGAAGCCAAGTATGTCTGTTTACTTGTCTTGACTGCCCTGATTTATTTTGGTTGCTAATCACTTGTAGAAATATATGGCATGCCATGGCTCAAGGGGTAGGTTTGGCCCAACATCTGAAGCTCGATTAATACTCATAAAATAGTCCCGAGACCCAAGCCACGATGTACGAGAAGTCATCTTCCGAAACGCCTGGGATCAAACATTTAGCAACGATGACAACATTCTATTTGGCTCACGCCAATCATCTGTTGACCTTTCCACTCTTCACCCAGAACCTGTTCACATCTTCAGACTGTGGCAGGCTTACCTCGACAACGTCAATCCACTGCTCAAAGTTACACATACCCCAAGCCTTCAAGGCCGCATCATCGAAGCTGCCAGTAACCTGAAAGACGTCAACCCAAATATGGAAGCACTCATGTTTGGCATATACTGCATGGCGACCCTGAGTCTCGCTCCTGAAGACTGCCAAGCTCACTTCCAACTATCAAAGCAGGACATGTTGACCAAGTTCCAGTTTGGTTGCCAGCAGGCTCTTCTGAACAGCGCCTTTTTGAGAACTGAAGATCGAGACTGCTTAACAGCTTTGTTTCTATACCTGGTCCGCTTACCGAATACCCTTGCTGTCTTCCACCACTGACGAGGTGTAGCATTCAAGTCGCTCTGGCGCCCATCCTCGATCCGTCTCCACCATATTGGCAGTCGCCATACGTATTGCAGAGCGAATGGGTATACAGACTGAAGCCATCAATGCAAGATATACAGTCCTCGAGGCTGAAATGCGCCGGAGGCTCTGGTGGTCGCTTATGCTGCTCGATGCCCGCATGAGCGGCTTGAGTGATCACAAACCCATGATCCTAGCACCAACATGGGACTGCGCCATTCCCCTCAACGTCAGCGACTCCGATTTACGAGAAGAGACCAAGGAACCGCCGGTAGCTCGTGCAGGATTCAGCGAGGCCGTCTTTGCCGTGGTGCGGAGTGAACTCGGCGAGTTCATCCGCCATACTCCTTTCCACCTCGACTTTACAAGTCCGGCTCTCAAGCCCATCGCCAAGGAGCTACCATGTGATGGGGACTTGGATGCCCTGGAGAGGATGGTTGAGGAGAAATATCTCAAATTTTGTGACCCGGAGAATGCGCTTCAGTACATGACGATGTGGACTACAAGAGCGCAGCTGTCCAACTGCCGCCTACTGGAGAATTACTCCAGACATCTCGACCCAGCCGACAACCAAGATGGAGGACCAGGCACCCCCGCCATTTCTCACGCCTTGCGGTGGCTCGAGTGCGATACAAAGCTCGCGACTTCACCCCTCACAAAGGGATACATCTGGTTCATCCACCTATACTTTCCATTCCCTGCCTACATCCGCATCGCCCAAGACTTGAAAACGCATCCTCTCGGGAGTGAAGCTGAGCGTGCATGGGAGGTCATGAGCGACAACTACGATGCTCGGTTTGGTATTGAAGTTGGAGTGTACAATCCCGTTTTTATACCCTTTAGCAACTTTATCCTCCATGCATGGGGGATGTCTGAGGAAGCTTCCAAACAATCCGGGCAGCAGATGAATCTACCCAGGATTGTCACTCGCATCAGGCGGACCTTGGCTGCGATTAACCAAAGTGCCAATAGCGAGCCAGACACGGCGAGCATGGACGATGAGGGCTTGTCCATGCAAACACCGGCAGGATTTGGTGACCCTAGTATGCTGTTTGGTATGGGACCGAGTGGCTACGTAGGAGCCAACATGAGCATGTACAATAATACGCGTGGGCAGCCTCCGTTTGCTATTGATGCGCATCACTTTGATTGGACTTCGATGGACTGGAGTCTTGGGGGACGGCGAGGGTGGTAAATCGGTACAAGAGTTTTAATGTGTGGCGTGGAATGGAAGAGTCTCTGGGAGCAGAGCACTTGAGATGTGTCAGGTAGAGACAGAGAGTTGGCTCCGGGAAAAAGAATGTGGATTGCAACATGATATTAGAAGGGAATTTATTAGCATAGAACAGAAAACTCCGGAACGGTAAAGATGCTCATTTTTGGTCGTTAACTAGATCGAGGTCGTCTCTAGGTTAGGTCACGGAGCGTTTGCTCTGCGATGAAGAATGATGCGCCCGACACTCGATGGCGGCTCTCAACTTTGTGTGTGTTCATACCCTACATAATGCGCGCTCTGGTATCAGTCATCAACGCCTATTTGCAGTTCTTTCTTTTATCCCATGTAGCATCCTATTGTCAGTAGTCTCTTCCCAAGCCACGTGTCTGCCCGTTTCTTCTTCAAGCCGTCATGGAAGAAACAAATGAGGCCAAACTCTATTACGCTTTAGGCCTAGCATCTCTTTAAATACCGGCACTTGATTTGCTTGAATCCCATTTGCCACCCGGATCTCCTGCTTCTGCCAAACTCCGCTTTCTCACCAACCTCTCAGAGCACGTTCTGCAAGACAGTTATGCCTATTTTGTGCTTAGTCGTCATGGGGCGGCCCGTCAGCTTTGCTGACAATTCCGCCTTGGCGTCGTCAACGAAGTCTATGATGGCGCAAGGGGCATAAAACCCACCTAGCCGCCCGGTGGAACAAAAATCCCGCATCACTTGCATCCTTTACCTGTGGTTCAATATGGGAAGCATTCAGCAGGAGAAAGGTATGTTTTGTCAAGGTTTAAACAGAATTCCAGCTGATCATTGCTAGTTTGGGCCACCCTGGTCACAAACCTTGACTATCTCCCTGGTGTTTTGACACTGGAGTACTGTCTGCGTCGTGTTGGGACAGAGTATCCTTTTGTCGTCCTTTACACAGAGGCCTTCCCCGATGTTGGTCGTGAGGCGCTTAAGAGCAGGGGCATTGCCATGGCAAAGGTCCCTGAACTCGCCCCCTCAAATCCCCAAGATTATGGCAACGACGCTCGCTTCAAAGATACCTGGACAAAACTAGCCGTTTTTTCTCTGACAGACTTTGAGCGCATTGTCCTCCTTGACTCGGATATGCTGGTGCTTCGGAACATGGACGAATTGATGAGCCTTCACCTTGATCACCCGTCGGTCAGCGCAGATCCAAACGCCAGCAAACGAGTCTTTGCATCCAGTCACGCCTGCGTCTGCAACCCTCTCAAGAGGTCGCATTATCCTGCCGACTGGGTCCCTGAGAACTGCGCTTTCAGCTCTCAGCATCATGATGCGGACTCGGCTCAGCACAGTGGTGCTAGTTCTTCTTCCGGCCTGGGCAAGCTCAACAGTGGCCTCCTGGTTGTCAACCCATCTGAAACTCTGTACAACGACATTGTTTCTCGCATCGATTCTCACGGCACCGAATATCAATTCCCTGACCAAGATCTTCTTGCGGACCTATACCGCGAACGCTGGGTGCCTCTTCCTTATGTGTACAATGCGCTCAAGACAATGCGTGAGAGCCACGTGCACGGCGAAATTTGGCGGGATGATAAAGTCAAGAACGTACATTATATCCTCAGCCCAAAGCCCTGGAATGAACTCGACCATAATGGAGATTGGCGTGGCGAGAAGGAGATTCACAAGTGGTGGGTTGATGCGAACAACGAAAGACTTGCAGCGGAAAGAAAAGTTGGTATCGCATAAGATAGAGATTGTCAATAGAAGTACAGGGTCTATCTACAATGTCATAGCATGGCTCAAGGAAGCTTTTTGTATAACATCCAACGCTTAGCGATTCGGAGCTTGAATGAATGTTATCAGGAGCTGATATTCTGTGTCTCCTAAGGGTGGAGGTGATTGGGAGGTTTTCGAGTTGACCAGATTGTGCAGCCACACGACATGTCATCTTTGGTCTACCCAACCAATAAATGGCGGTCCAAAGACCAATCGGGAGATAATATCTGTCGCTTGCTCGCACGACATGTCATATATCATCAAATGCCAATAGTTCGTCCCACTGCCAAGTCCCATCTGCTGGAACATCAAACATGTCTGCCTCAATCCCTTCCAAGGAAAGATCCAAAAATGAATTGTTAGGCTCCATCCCAAACATGCTCTGCAAATTTTCTGCCTGTTCCATAGGTGGAGGCAGAGTTGGGGCATGGACCGTGCCTTGCGGATCTATCTTCTGCATCTCCCGGACGTAGCGAGCCTTGGCCATGAGTCTGTTGATGGGCCTCCACAGGTTACCCTTCTTGCTGCGCTCTTTCATGTTCCACCAATCGTGAACGAGGTTGACCAGTTCCCAGGCCCGGTCACACTCTGGAGACGGCGGGCGGGAGCAGATCTCTGAGAGGACAAGTGCCACCGCCTGCCACTGGATGTGTGTTTTGGAGTGCCATGTCCAATGAGCAATTGATTTAGTCGTGAGAACTTTGACAGACATCTCGAGAACTTCGATAGCGGTTGAGAAAAGCTTATCACGAAGAGCTGGGTCGGACTTTCTCTTGTCACGCGCTGGGTAGTGAACAACAAGCCACCACCTCGCCAGAATCAGCCGCGTGACTATTGAAACGAGGAACAAGAACGGAACTGAAGCATCGCAGTATCGTAAATAGCCCTCTTCTAACCGCTTTGTGAGGAGAGATGGCTCTGCCTCACGGTCCGCAGCTGACATGGTATCCTCCGAGGATCCTGTGGTTCGCATGCTCGGAGGCGCGTAGGCTACCTTCCACCCAGATTTAATGGCCTCGCATCGAACCAGGCAAAAAGTCATTTCTGTGGCGCCTTCATGTTCGGGTGGGGGATCTTTCATCTGAGCATTGATGTCGCAGTCGTTGATGTTGAGCGGTGGCTTTGTGTCGAAAGACGACTCCCTAGCAACAGGCTCATAGCCGTGAAACTCGGATGATCGTATGTCAATGAGGCAGATATGCCACCATAAACGCCTACGAAGCTCAACTTCGAGTGGCTTGAGTCCAAACACGGTACCGTCTCGGTGGAGTCCCATGGCTTGAGCGATGTGAAAGGCGAGAGATGTTAGAGACCAAGTTGTACGTGACTCATCTTCGTTGCGAAGTGCAGAAAGGAAGAGAACGACGGCTTGCAAGAGGCTCATGCTCTGCGTGCAGAGAAAGTTTGCTCGAGCCATGGCCTGTTCAAACGCGAAGCGATACTTGTCCAGTGCGCTTGTTCGTGTGAGGCCGGTGATACTCACGCATTGGTCTTCGTCCATGCTGATAACAGCCGAATAGTAAATGGCGAACAGCAAAGCTTCTGTGTTTTTATCAAGCGAGTCCGCGACGACAGCATCCCAGTACATGCGCCTTGTGGTTGGCATGTGGAACAAGTGCACCAGAGGAACCACGTTTTCGCTAAACAGCCTGAAGAGGGTGACTGACTGCGGGAGCGGAGGATGAAACGACTTGAGTGAGTGAGAAAGTGACCGAAATCCGAGTAGAGCGCCGCTGGCCCCTGGACATGGGCCTGTTGTAGACTCGGCAACTTCTGTAGGAGGGTAGTCTTCGTCTTCAGATACAGACTCGTGTAGCATATCGCGAAGTTCTTCAATCTGAGGCGGCATGTGAGTAGTTGAGACTAGAAGGGTGACCGGAATTGTTACCTCATTTCCTAGATTTGTCCAGAGGATATTGCTAACGTAGTAGCTCCTGGTGTCATCAATCATCAGACGGCCAAGTTGGTTCTCAATCGGAGAATCAACATCAGCATTGCTTGAGCCAGGATCTCCGGCTTGATCCAACGAGGGTGACGGTGTCGAATTCTTGGCATCGACAGCTTTTTTCGGAATATTCAGGTCTCGTCCACTTTTGAGGCTGGTGATAGTTGCCTCCAATCTGTGCAAGCGATCTAGGAGTGGGCCATCTAAGTGGGTGCGAGGCTTCTTGACGGCTCTACCCGGACCGGTCGGGAAAACGCATTCCAGCTTGGAGCGGACGCATTGACAACAAGGATGCTGGCGATCACATTTGATCTTTCGCTGGCGGCAGTGGATGCAGCTTCGAGGACGGGCTGAAGACCCTTGCACATTGCTATCTGCTGGGCTTGGAAGGTTTGCATTTGAGTCCGGTGTGGCCTTGAAAGGGGCTGTTTCTGATGCTGATGAAATCATTTGGTGCCTAGGATATGCAAGATATCAGGTACAGAAGGGTGCTTTCAGAGAAAAGAGTTCATGGATTAAGATCCCTAATATGTAAAGGGTTCCGCTCTGGCCGCCGTTGGCTTGGCCGCATAAGCTTATGCGAAGCCGAGGCCGAAAAGGGAATGACGTCATTAGCTCGGATCAGCTTGACCACGTCTTTGTTGAAACATTAGGGAATATGCCACCGGCAGCCCGTTTTCAAAGGCTAGCGAATCCGATTTCAATACTCCGTACGTGAGGTTCACATCTACAGTACAACCCTTGAACTCTTCCTGAATAGTGACATACAGGGCGTTAACAGTCAGTTAAAGACAGCGCTGCGAGCCACTTCAAGCCACAAAACAGGGAATCTTACAGGGCATTTTATACCTAGTGGACTTCCCGTTAGCCACAATTCGGGCAGCCAACCATTGATCAGTCAGCATTCGGGTAAAACTGAGGCTAGCAGGGGTGAAGTCACCATGCAGGAAAAGTTCAGGGGTTGTAGTGCACAGGTCTCAAGGGTTGGAAATGTTATTCCAACACTAACGTCTACGTACCTATACTTATTTTACGGTGTATCTTTGCTGCATAGCCTTGTATCCCTCTTTTCTTGCCATTGATCTTCAAAGTCCCTGCTAACAGTTGAGCAAACCATGGCCTTCTGAAAATCCCTATTGGCCTGTTAGCTATCTCGCACGAAAGCTAATAGAGAAGAAAACCACTTTTTAACGATTCCAACCCCTGAGACCTGTACATAGCTTGCAACGCAAAAGGAGAAGGCGGTGGCAAAGAGAACCAATTGCCAGACGACTTGAGGTGGGCTCTGCTTAGTCAGAAATCGCATCCGCATATACTGGCACGTGACTGGGTCTATATTAAAGAGCGAAGCTTCATCATTACATGATCAGCTTCGCTGATTAGTTTTAACCCAGGACGCCAGGAATCACAGCTGATCTTTATCTTCGATCTTCTGGATCAGTTAACCCGTCAAGGGCCCTACTTCAACTATAATTAAGAACACATTGATCCCTATCCTCAGATATCCATCTTTGCGCCATTAACCCTCGGCTGAACTCCGTCCCCCTGCCCCGAAAATCATGCCATGTCCAAACGGGGGGAGGCTTTGGGCGTTTGCTGCCGATTGGTAAGAGGCCGGAAGGCATTCCGTCTAGGGCTTATATCGGGTGGTGTTTTCACTGCCTAACCAAACGCGTCAAAGAGTGACATGACGGGGTGCAGACCAAGAATGCGCATCATCCTCACTAGGATTTCTAAGGCTACGAATCAAGTCGTACAATTTGGCGCTAGTCTCCTGCTGCGGATGGCCTCAGCGGCTCAGCCTCACTTTCTTCAACCACAGAACGACTTTTGGGCTGGACCTCATGATCAAAACGCGCTTTGCAATTTTTTGGAGGCATTGTGATTCCTTCGCAGTGTCAGCATTGGGTAACGAGGCGACAAGGCAGTTGGGCAGCAAGTCTTCTCTATTGGCTTGGCATCCTCTGTGTTGCACTTCAGGATATCACGGCTAAATTAGCTGTGGGAAAACTGAGGTATGCAGGCCCTCCACCATGCAACCGTTCCAAATAGAGGGATCACGAGCGCCAGGACCGGGCATCGCCGACAGAAAATAATGAACAACAGGCGACAGCACCAGCCGCCTTGGCAGTTGCCACGTTGCCTTGAAATCTCATCGCCGCCGAATAGGGCGAGGAATTCTCGCTGTAGGTGGTGGTACAACATTAAGAGAAATATAGTAAACTTATTGATTTAATAGCATACGGGTTTTGATATCCCATCACGGGATGATAAAGCCACCTATGCGCCGCACCCAACTCTTTTGTCTCCAAACTAACCAACATTTTCTGTACCGCCAACACTGAGTGAGGGCATCCCCAACTTAACTCGCTTCTTGTTACTGATTCGACGACACCGTAAAATGCGGTTCGTATATCTTGATTGACCTGAGGGATAAGACGATGCCAGAGCCAGCTGCCCAAAGTCGAAGCCAAAAGAGGAAGAAAAGGAAGAACAAAAAACGAAAGAATCACAAAAAAGAGGGGCAACAATGCCAAAATCCGGCTAGAGGCCGTGAGAGCGACGGGACTTTCTGGGATACGAACTTCGATCCTCATTTGCCTGTTGGCTGGCAGTATGAAAACAAGCCTTTCCTGCAAGTGTGGGAAGACAGTGGATCAGAGCTTAGTTTGATTCGCTTCTTCATGACCGAGTCTGGAGCTGCCAACCGACTCATTCCCGAGGTAGAACTAGTTGCGGGATTCTGCCCCGACGAGACGCTGAGTGAACTTGAGCATGGCAGCTCACCTGTCCCACAAGCAAACATTGCTCTTCTCGATGATCGAACGAATAACGGAACCAACTCGATTTCTCGGGGCTACCTTGGCCCTCTCAACGCGCATCAACTGCACCTAGAACTGAAAAAAGATGTAACGCTACCCCGTCGACGTTCCGCCGTGCGGCGCTGTTGCTAACATCATCCAGCGATTTCACTTGGAAAGAGACGAATCAGCAAGGAACATTGATAGTGCCACCTCTCAAAATCAACCACCAGAAAATCGGCTGAATGCTGATCGCCGCTTACTGTTAGTTCAGCTCTTCATTGTTGATGCCGAATGTGTTTTGCTAACCTTCCAAGGTTCATTACGGACCTAGATCGCTGGTCCATGATGGCTCTTGTTTCAACCCTCTCGATTCATCAGGCGAAGGCCTTGCGGGACAGCCTTTATCGACATCTAGCGTTTAGGGGGTTTCTAGGCTCCACATATCCAGTAAGGACCTCAATTATGCTTTATCTTCCAGTACATGAGCCTGACGCCTAGGTATCCAGCCCAGCGGCTACTCAACTTTTCAGCTAGCCTTCGACCTTCCCTACTACGCCTTTAGGGTCGCACCTTGCCACAGTCCACCTCGAGATCCCAGGAACAGAAAATGGGAAGCCAATGACGCTCTCAGAAAAATCACAGATTTGTCTTTCCTAGTGAGGAAGTCAAAGAGCCCCGTGCTTCCCACCACGAAAGCATATCTGTGCGAGGTGCAAACAACCGTTCTCATCAGCGGGTCAGACCCTTGGAGGTGGGTGGCGTACTGCTTTGTCGATACCTACTTTGAAAGTGAAGACAAAAGGGAAAGCGTCGACGCCTATGATGAGGAGGTGGAAATCGATGACGAGTCACACGTGCTCTTTCGACCTGACCCTTTCACCACCGCGGAATCGGATGCAAATCTACCTGTCTTGAATCCACGAGAGTACTTTCTAATTGTCTTGGAGTCGCGGCTAAGACAGGCGAGAGATGAATGGCACACCCTCGCAACAAACATGGGAGACATTATCAATGAATACGTAAGATATTCCCCACACCCGCATTCTTCCCGACGTCGTCACCTGCATTCTGTTCACTTGTTTCTCATGCAGGTATGCATCTGTTTCACCTCGAAGAAATCACTAACAAAAGGTATTAGATCAACACCTGCCCGATCACAATGATGGACCCCCCTTCTAACCCTCCCGATGACCCCCTTGCCGTGAGGCAATCCCGCGGTTGGGCAGTCCGTACTAAAAAGCTTCTGCGTCCCCTCATCCAGAAGCTGACAGCCACCATCAATCAGTTGGATTGCTTGAAGTCAGACGAGACTTTTGCGACACTTGCAGGACGTGCACCTCGATTCATTTCTGAAATCGGCAACCATACCAACCGACTACGAGCGTCGTTGGAAGATGTTGAGAATCTCTACAAAGCTTGTAACGATTACAATGATGATGTAAGATAGAGAGGTCTCACTACTGCATACCCCATCAAACTGACAGGCTGCTATACAGCTATCGTTCTACCTCAATCATGAAGGGACTCGTGATGCGAAGACCCAAGCCCAAATGGCTAGCTTTGGCCAGAACATGACTTTTCTTATTGTGGGTGTAAGTACAAGAGAACTTCCATTAGATAGTGGCACATTCTCGCTGCCTTTCATCGTCTGATTCGCCATTTCTAGCTTCTGTCGCCCATTGCGGTAGCAGCTGGCGTACTGTCAATGCACCAACAGGCCATTCCTGCGCCCCTTGGACCAAATGCAAGGTCATTCTTTGGCCTGATCATCATTCTTATGGTTGCAGTGTGGTCAACTATTGGTGTCATGGTTCATTGGAAGCGAATCTCGCAGGTTATAACAAAATTCTTCAAGGCTATCTTGACTGATGACATAGACTTGGAAGGACAGCAAGAATGAAGGTAAATTAGGCTGGGTTGAGATAGTAAGAATAATACACGTAACGCCAACAGTCTAAAATATTTTCTTCTTTTGGTCCACGATTTTCTACTGATGAGAAAAAAACGAGCAAAAAGTTCTAGGGCTTAGATGCCGCGGGTAGGGAGCTCGGAAAAGGGTGATAGCAGATTTTTAGAAAAATATTTTAGGAACGATCTTCGGGCTCAGTTAACCCATCAAGGGCCGGGCTATAACTATAATAAAGAATAGATCTTAAACATATTATAACATTACAACCCGATATTAACACAGTAGCCTATTAAACTTCTGCTATAGCAGAAGAGTAATACCTAGCTATATCATTATAAAAGTCTAACCTCTCACGGGTATTTTAGCTACTCTAACCTCCGTATAAGAAATAAGAGAATTATCTACCTCTTTATCTCCTTAAGCTATAATCTCTTAATACTATGTCTTTAAATATAATGCTAAGAACTATAGTTAATCAAGTAATCGAAGTCACTGGGTCGTATGACTATGACGCCGCCGCCTAGTATAGGAACTAATATCTTCTGCCTTCTTGCCCCCTCCTTGAGATACATAGTCTCCTTCGCCTAAATACGCGTATATTTGTTATTAAAGGTTGTCACGGCCTGAAAATATCCCACAGCCACGTGACAGGAATAAGGCCCACGGCACGAACTAATTAATACCAGCTCACCGTGGATCATGCCAAGCCGCCGTGATCCCATTATAAGCCCGCTAGGCTTAGGTTAGATCACGATTGGAAACCAGTGATCTAGTATGACCTAACCCGACCACTAGAAGTGTTATGGCACTAACCGAAGGTCACGTATGCCTCTATATTTTTACGACTAACCATAGAGCGGCTCACTAAGTAAGGGGTATATACTATGAGCTAGGTAAGGAACTTATAGTTAAGGCTTATAACTTACTATAAGTTAGGACTTATAATTATAAGCTACTATAAAGTATATAAAATATATTTATTTATACCTTCTTATATATTAGCTACCTTAGCTATTAATATAACTTAGTTATATTTAATACCTTAAGTATATTATTAGATATAATTTATATTACCCTTTTAAGTTATATAATATTCTCCTCTATTAATATAAACCTAATATAATTAATTTATCTCTTAGGAACCTTATAATTATTATATATTAATAGCTCTTATTTAGAGGATTACTTATATTATTTTAAATAATATTAAATATAATAGCTACTTAGGCTACTCTTAGTAATAATTATTAATAGATTTTATTTATTAATTACTTACTATACCTATTGCGCTAGCTTAGGCTAATCTTAATAGCGATAAAGAGATAAATAATATAATAAAGAGATTAAGTAATTTTATAATTAAGTTATTATTATAATTATTAAAATAAAAAAACTTAGAGGACTTATTAATTATATAGCTATTACTTAATAAGCTTAAAATTAATAATATTATAAGAATATTTAAATTATTAATAATATAATAATTATTACTATAAAAAGGAAAGATATAAAAGAGATCTTAAAGCTAGAATAATTAAAGAAATTTAATAATATTATATACAAATTATTAATATTTCTTATATAGCTATATATATTTATATTTTATTACTTTTAATTTATTATAGGCTTTAATAAGGTCTAATATACTATTAAATACCTTACTAAATATATTATAGCCTAATTTAAACCTATTATAAAGAAATACCTTATTAAGCTACTTAATAAATATTTACTATAAATTATAAGTCTTTATATAAGTTTTAAAACCTTTAAAGCTATGCTTTAATAAGCCTTTAAAATAATAAATAAAAATCCTAAGTAAAAAAAGAGATTAAAGTATTTTAATAAACTTACTCTATATTAAAATATAATATTAAGTACTTTTAGCTTACTTTAAAACTTAATTAAGATTAAAAGCCCTTAATATCTTTATTTTTTAATAGGCTTAAAAGGGAAGTATAAGCTAAACTTTTTAAGGAAAACTAATTAAATAACCTTATTAATTATATTAATTAAGTAATCTAGATTAATAATTAATAATTCTCTTAGAAGAAACTTTAAAACCCTAGGTTTAATAATAATAAGGCTAATATTTTATACTTTAATATTAATTAAGGAAAGAAATAATAAGGTATATTAATTAATATTTATCTTAGACCTATAGAGCTTAGAGTAATTTAATAAGGAACCTTAATTATTAAATATTATTATTACTATAAGAAAGGCTATAAGGCTAATAAATATAAAAAGAATAATAAAATATTTAAGAAAAATATTATTAATAAAAACCTTAATAGCTATTACCTAAGGGTAATATATAAATAAGATTTATATAAATTAATAAAGAATCTTAGATAGCCTTTTAAATAGCTAAAACTCTCGGTATAGCCTAAGTAATATAATAAAAATAGACCTATACCTAAGGAAGTAATTATATTATATAACTAGGTCTATCTCACTAAGGAATAAACTAAGAATAACTATTATAATAATATAAGAAAAAGATAAAAGATCTTATATAAAGCTATAAAACTACCTTAAGTAAGATATCTCTACTTTATTAATAAAATAAAATAATAACCTTATTAAAACCTATTATTAATTTAATAAAAGACTTAAATATAAAAACTATTATAGTCCTTAGGAAAGACTAATTATTAAAAGAGCCTAAAAAGAATAACTTAATTAAAGATATAAATAATAAAACTTTAATATATTATAATAAATTAAACCTAATATATAAGAAAGATATATATAAATTAACTCTACCCGCTATATATATACTCTTTACTTATAGTATTAACCTAAACTAATAAAATAAATAAAAAAAAATAATTTAATAATAAGACTAATAAGACTATAATATAAACTAATTAATAATTACTCTTTAAGAAATAATAAAATAACTAAGATAATAGCTATAACTACTAAGGAATATATATATATAAAATAACTATGTTAAGGATTATTAAAAAATAAATAATAACTTATAAAAGGAAAAAAACTACTTATAACTCTTTAATTATAAGGGTAAATAATATTAAAATCGCAAGGGAAATAATATATTTACTACGCGAGAATATATAATACTAAAGAAATACTAGATATTTATATCTATATATTATATTATATAATAATATAAACCCTAGATACTCTAAAAAACCTTTCGGAATATAAGATAATATATAAACTTATTTAATATATAAGGAATACCCTAGTATCTCTTAGATTATTATTATTATTATAAATATAAAGAATATTAAAAAAAAAAAAATAATTATTTCTTAATTTTATTATTATATTAGCTAAATAATAACTTATATCTATAATATAAAATAAAAAAGATATAAGGTTAATTATTAATATAAATTAATTAATATAGCTAAGATAAGTTATAATAAAATATTATATTATACTATATAAGAATATAAATAATATAACTATAAGGTTTAAAAGTAATAAAAATAGCTTAAAGTAATATAAAAAAGCCTTAAAACCTTAATAATTAAATAAATTAATAAATAACTTAGATATAAAAGATATCCCTATTAGGGTATATTATAAAGAAATAACTATAAATGCCCTATAAATACTATATTATAATACTTAGGATAATAAATATACCTAATTAATATACCTTAGGTATAAAGAAATCTTATAGATCTCTTATAAGGATTATTATTATAATATATATATCTAAAATAAATAAAAGAATAATTATTTCCCTATATAACTATAAGGACTTAATAATAAATCTTACCTTACCTATAAGATATATTAATATTATATTATTAAAATAAAGGACTTAATATAATTAATATCTATTATTAATTAAATAAAAATAAACCTATTACCCTTAAATAATAATTTATTATTATTACTTAAAAGATAATAATAAAATAAGTATAAAACCTTAATAAAAGCTACCTTAATATAAAAATAGCGCTTTACTTTAAAAATATATACCTATAATATAAAAAATATATCCTTATTATATATAATAAGTTTAAATATATAATAAAGGAAAGATTTAATTTCTTTATATAAATAAAAAAAAAAAAAAATAAGAAATAATATTAAAATATCTAATTATACCTTAGAGAAGACTAAGGACCTATTAATAAGTTCCTATAGGATTATATTAATTATATTAGATATAGTAAACTAAATAAGATTTACCCTATAGGAAGGAAAAATAATAATAATAACTTTAATAAAGCTAATTAATAAGTAAATAATAGTTTCTAGGAATAATAAAATATATAAGAGATAATTATAATTATAAGGTATATAATAAAAGCGAGTATAAATATAATTACCTTAGCTATACCCTTTATAAATTAAAAAACTAAATAACTTATTTAATATAAGGTAATAAATAAATAAATAAGGAAATAAATTACCTTAAAAGCCCCTTTATTTTATAAATAAAAAATATAAGTAATAATACTTAAAATTAAAATATAAATTAAGGGATAATAATTAATACTATAGTAAATAATAAAGCTAAGTAGAATTATTTTAACTTAATAATAATAAATAAGCTTAGGCTATTATAGAGGCATAAATAAAAGCCTTATATAATATATAACCTTAAAGGAATATTTTTTAATTATAATAATAAAGTTATTAACTATAAGATTAATTACCTTAAGGTTTCTATTAAAGGAAAGAACTAAGGAATCTTATTTAATATTATACCTACTTAAAGCTATAACTTTATGCTTAGGTATTTATAATTATATATTTTAACCTATATTTTAATTAGAGAATTAATTAGATATTCTCTTATAATATTAAGATATCTTTTATATTAGATAATAATTTAAATTAAAATCTTAAACTTTTATTAATAATAAAGAAATTAAGTAAAGATAAATATAAGATATCTCTTTACCTATAGGGATAAATATAAATATTATAATAAATAGAAATAATAATAATAATAAATAATTATATAAATTATATAATAGTTTTATATACTTAAAAAAATCTTAAGAAATTAAAAAAGAATAACCTAGAAGAAAAATAACTTAAGAATATATTATAATAATATAAAATCTATAAAAAACTCTTTATGGAAGAACTTAAAATAGGCCTATTAAAATATATATCTTATAACCTTAAAATTAAGTTTATTAATAAAAAGTAATCTAGCTTTAATAAATTTTACTTACTTAATAAAGTATAATTTCTAATATTAAAGAAATACCTTAAAGAAATAATATAAAAAGAATATATTAAGGAAAATAAGTTATTTATTAAATACCTTATTATATTTATTCTAAAGAAAATAATAAGCTCTAGCTTTATATTAATTTCTAAATACTTAATATTATTATAATTAAGGATTAAATATTATTACCTCTTATTAATAAATTAAAAGATTAATTTTTTAAAAAAAATATTTTATTATACTTAACCTTAAAGGAGCCTATAACCTTATTTAAATTAAGAAAAGATATAAATAAAAACCACTTTTTATATTAAATATAAATTATTTAAGTACCTTATTATACCTTTTAGACTTATTAATATACTTATTATATTTTAATAAATAATTAATAATATATTATAGGAATACCTAGATATATTTATTATATATTACCTAGATAATATCTTTATTTTCTCTAAGATAAAAGAAAAATATATAAAATATATCTATAAGGTATTATAAATATATAGAATATTAACTTATTAATAAAACCTAAGAAAAATAAATTCTATACTTTAGAAGTAGAATTCCTTAGATATATTATCTCTTATAATAAGATATAAATAAATCTTAAGAAAGTCTTAGTAATTAGAAATTAAAAGGAATTAATTAATATTAAGGAAATATAAGCCTTCCTTAGATTTATTAATTATTACTATAAGTTTCTTAAAGTATTTAGAAAGATAATTATATTAATAAAACTTATAAAAAAAGATATAATTTTTATATTTAGGGATAAAGCTAAAAATACCTTTAATAAAATTAAAGAATTTATCTTAAGTAAACTAATATTTAAGATATTTAATTTATCTTAATTAATTAAATTTAAATTAATACCTTAGACTTTACTCTAGGTACTTAAATTAAATAATAAGATAATAAAGGGTAATTATATTTAATTATATTTTATTTTTATAAATTATATAAAAATAAAACTTAATTACCTTATTTATAATAAGGAATTTCTTATAATTATTAATACTTTTAAAGAATTTTAATATTACTTCCTAGGAAATTAATATTAAATTAAGGTTTATATTAATTATAAGAATATCTCTTATTTCGCGATAATTTAAGAACTTAGTAAATAATAATTATAATATATTAAATATACCTTTTAGAATTTAATTATATTATTATTTATATTAAAGAATTAAAGAATAGCTAAGTAAATACTATTAGCTATAGACCTAACTTAGATATAAGAAAAATCTAAACTAAGGAATAGCTTTTATATTTTATTATTAATAGATACTTTTAATAATAAACTATCGCATATACCTAAGTAAAACCTATTATCTATAAATAGAGTAAGGTTATAGGTATATTATACCTTATTATTATAATAATTTATATAATAAAAAAGGTAATTTATTACTTACTAAGATCTTAAAATATAATAAATAACTCTTAGAAAATAAAGAATTAATAAATAATAAGTATTAAAAGAATTATAATATAACCTTATATATAAAATATATAATTATTAACTTTATAGATATTAAGGAATTAATAAAACCCTAGAATAAGTTAAAATAATATATATTTTTCTTAATATAAAGAAAATTATTATAATTATTATTAATTAATATAACCTTTATATAAAGACTAAAGTATAATATTATAAGCTATATAATAAATTATAACTTTTATTAATATCTTAGCTATTATAAGAAGTTATTATAATAGATTTTATTACTAAATTACCCTTATTAAAAGAATTAATTACTAAAAGCTTTTATAATAATATTTTTATTATTATAGATTAACTTATAAAATTTTTATTTTTTACCCTATAGAGAATTAATAATAGCTAAAAAATTTATTTACCTTTTTTACTTTAATATTATTAAAATATATAATATATTACTTAAGATTATTATTAATTAAGGATTATTATTTATATCTAAGTTTTAATAAAGCTTTATAAAATATTTAGGAATTAATTATAAGCTCTTTATAATATATTATAAAGAGATAAATAAATAAATAAAATATATAAACTAGATATTAAAATAATACCTTTAATATTATATTAATTATAATAAATTAATTAGATTAAAAAGCTATTAGTTATATAATTAGCTTATAATATAGCTATAATAAAAGTATAAGATTATATTAGTTTATATTAACTTTAGATTTATATTAAATACTTATTAATAATTATAAAATATTATTATTAACCTTAAAGTAATTCTTATTAGTAATTAATTATATAATTTATATAAAGAATATATATAAAATTAGAATTTATTAAAAATAAAAATAATAAATTATATTAATAAAAAATAAATTAAGGATTAACTTTCTTAAAAAGAGATATAATCTACCTTATAATAAAAAATATTAAAATAAATAATAAATAAAAAATTTAATTATAAATATATTAAATTTTATAAAATTAAAAAAAAATCTTAAAATATAATTATAAATTAGACTTATTACCTAAGGTTAAGCTTATTTAATTTTTTATATTTTTATTACTTAAATTAATATAAGATATTATCTAGGTAAAAATTAATAATAAACCTAATATAAAAGTTAATAAATTAAAAGAATATATTAAAGAAATTATCCTTAATATATAAATTAATAATAAGATAATATATTTTATTAAATAAAAGATTACCTTAACTTAGAAAATACCTAGGAATTATTAAAATACCTTATTAATATATAGCGACTCCTAAAGAGCTTTTATTAGCGATAAAGGAAATAAGGAGCTTACCTTAATTAATAATATTTATAGCCCTAATTAGCTATGCCTTTATTATAATAAAAGACTTTATATTCTTATTACCTCTAATTTATTTATTATTTTAATATTATATTAAAGTATTCTTTATTATACTTAATTAATTATCTCTTTTAATAATATAAATATATTAGATAGCTTAGGCGCTTATTTACTTATTATTATAGGGTAATTAACTCTAACTCTATAACCTCTTCTTTTTATTTTAGATAATATTTCTCTTATAAAGATAATTAGTTATTAAAAGAAATTAATAAGATAAAAGGGAAATAATTAAATTAGAACTTACCCCTAAGAAATATAATACCTCGATTATTATACTTATAACCCGCTAAGTATATTAGGAATAATACTTATAGCCCTCTTTAGCTTAATACTTTAGCTATCGCGATTTATAATAACTATAGGGTATAACTAAGAATTTAATACTCTTAATAATAATAGCTTATACTTTGTGATTTTATATAGCTTTAGACTCTAATATAATATTAATATATAAATCTTTATAGAAATAAGTTATTTATTAGGAAGAATAGCTATAAGAAATAATCTTAGGGATAAGAACTAATAAAGGGGGACCTTATATTATAATACTAACTAAAGGTTATATATGCCTTTATATTTTTATAACTAATTATAGAATAGCTTACTAAGTAAGAGGTATATATTATAAGCTAGGTAAAGAACTTATAATTAAGGCTTATAACTTATTATAAGTTAAGACTTATAATTATAAGCTACTATAAAGTATATAAAATATACTTATTTATACCTTCTTATATATTAGCTATCTTAGCTATTAATATAACTTAGTTATACTTAATACCTTAAGTATATTACTAGACGTGACTTATATTACCCTTTTAAGCTATATAATATTCTCCTCTACTAATATAAACCTAGTATAACCGGTTTATCCCTTAGGAACCCTACGATCGTTATAAGAAGTATATAGAATACTCTTATTAGTACTTTCTTATATACTAGCTCCCTTAGCTATTAATATAACTTAGTTATACTTAATACCCTTGAGCACATTACTAGACGTGGCTTATACCCGTCTAAGCAACGCTAGTATCCCCTCTACTTAATATAAACCCACACGACCCATAGTATATTTAACTGCTTTAACGTCCGTATAAGAAATCTAGGAACTGTCCCTTTCTACCTAATCAAGACTCTAGTCTCTTAACATAAGGTCTATCAGCACAATGCCGAGAACCATAGTCGGTCCATAGTACGACCCCGAGGACGCTCCCGCTGCAGCCACAGCCACAGATATTCCCCATCGCCGCGGATCCATCATTTCATTCTTTAACCACTACCTTCTCAGTCCGGCAGTAGCTGCACCTTTCTAGGCCACAGCTAGGGCAATTGCTCACGGAGACACGCATTCCTCCCGCAAGGCAGGCGCAGCATGTCCAAATGAAGACTGTGCGCTTCTTTCTCGCCTAGGCTACTGTTAGTCTGGAGGAATACGGTAGCGTGTGCATTACCCATACACGCTCGGAGAAAGGTATCATCCAAGACCCAGTGGATTCCGCGCCTTCATCAATCTCCAGGCAAAACATTGCGGTATAGAGTCCGTCAAGGAAGGCAAAAGGGGCATGAACAAAAAGACTAGTGAACTACTCGGGCTTGCTAGTCTGATTCTCTCGGGATGGCTTTATAGCGCTAGCTGGGAAATGAAATAAATCAAGAGGCTGTTATCTTGAATTAAAACTATCATTGATTTGGATCGGTTAGCAACAACCGTGTCTCGTGGCTGGTGTTTTTCTCCAAGACTAAGGGCGAGGGGCTGGGATTTGGAACAGCCCCTGACCCGACTTGGAGGTATGATTCCAAAGACGCTCCCTGAGACAGAAGCTGAGCGTTCTGCACGGCCCAGATTGACGATTGAATGTACTCACATCCAAAACGTTTCGAAGACATGATTCAACTGTGTGGATGGACTCACTGTCTCAAAATGGTCAATGGCTGAGGCTACAAGGGAATGTAGCAAGCTTGGCTAGGCAATGAGGTTTGCTGTCGATCGGTTATGCCGTGCTCTGTCTAAAGAAATTAACAAGTCTCATATCAAATTCCTCTCCGACTCACCTTCCCTAGCTGAGCGACGTTTGTGTGATAACACCAATCTCATCAGCAGTGAGGTATAACCTGTCGAGCCACTGGGCGGACACTCCAGCCACTTCTTAGGAAGGGTGTAAAATGAGCTAGAACTTGAGCGTAGAATCTTTCGCCTAGCGACAGGCAAGGCCCTCGGAGCGGCAGTCGCGATATAGTAGCCAAGCGAAGCCAATGGAGTAATAGATGCTTCTGTATAATGGCCCTCTTTCTTTATACATTCTTGATTAAGCGTGGAGCTACCGTAGAATCTCATGAAATCCGGTTAAACCCAGTCTTAGCCGCTTTGGCGTTGTTATCTTAGTAGCTGACTGGCCGCTAAGGGCTTTGTGGAGACCCTTTGTATAGAATTCGCGAGGTACTATGGTAATTATTGGCGTGGAGAGAATAAGTGTCTAAGAATGAAACCTTGTGTTGTGTAATGATGAGAGGCGGTGTGATATATTTAACACCCTGGAGGGGACATATTGGATCTAAGTGAGCTTCCATTAGTCTCAACTGGTCTAGTGTAGCATAGAGCGCTTGCGGTTACTTAGAAGCATGAAAAACAGTGGTTAAAAGAGCTCTATGTTGTGAAAACGAGGGCATCGCCTGAAGCGATGATATGGCTGCACAGCCACTTGAGCGGGGGTTCTTTAGTGCTGCATCGAGTCGCTAAGCGCTCTAAGCGCTGTGTCTAAAAATAATCTAAGCGCCGGGGGACCAAATTAGGAAATCTGATTGGCAATGCTTCGACTTAACTTATTGGCCGTTTTGTAAATAAATCCCGCGAATCAAGACGTTGTATAAGAAGAAAGGTCCTTCTCTAACACTCACTAATGTGAAACGAGATTTTCTTTTGAGACCTTGTGCTGCTGAGCTCTTAGATGACGAGATGCAAAGGGACTCTCTAGTTTGGGCCGGTCCTGCATTCCCTGGCTGCGTTATGTACCGCTGAGTAACAGCGTGACTTTTATGCAAAATTGAAAATTTGGACGTATAAGATCTTTTCTAGTAAATACGGTATTTGCCAGCCCACTGCCGCCTATTCATCCAGCTTAAGAAATTCTCGCTCATTCTCTCCCAAAAAAGATGTCCCAAACCCTGAGAACCTTGCTCGTAATCCATCACACTCCTCTTCAGTCCAGATACGCCCAGTTCGGGTCCACTCAACTGTCTCATTGGTATGTGGTACAGTATGCTTGTAGTTGAGGGTCTTGTACGGATCTAACAACAGCCGTTAGTCGAATTTCGGGCCGAATCTTGATAAGAGAGACATACACAATCCAGGGGGCAGGTTGAGACTCTCGTAGAATCGGGGATCGTCCTTCGTCATTCGCTTCTCAAACCAATCGCGGAACTGCTCGAAGCCTTCCATGGCTAGAGATGATACACGGACAGAGTAGAATCTGAGGAAGAAGTTGTTGTATCGCCATGCAAGTTGAACCACGGGGAGGCGGATAAGCCTTGCACCCGGGCTGCACGTGTCGGCGACTTCAATGACTCCTTAAATGGGGCCAGCACCGGGTACTTGAACGCCGTGACTAAACCGATAGAGAAGGACTCTTGGGAAAGTCTTGCGGGAGCACTCACCATCAAGATCCATTTCTGGTGCTCCAAGGCCAAGCCGTTCTGTCGCACCCACGATCATTTGCGCTGTCTTAACTTACGCTACCATGGTACCTTGTAGCTCCCAGTTGTGCAGAGCCCCATTCTATCTCAAAAGCTTGTAACACTCCAAAGCAGCTTTCTTTGTCGACCTAGTGGCCACCTTGTTGGCCTCTGGCCCCAAAGACGGGAGGGCCTTTTCCCTGAGGCCTAGTGGCGCAAAATCTAAAACGGTGTTACCCCCTTCAATGAGGTTCCACGGTACTGGCTTCCCAGGACAGTTGCGTCGCACGTGGTCTTTGATCATCTGGAGAGCCGTTTTATTGGACCAGTAGGCGGCAACATGAAGAACAGTGCGTTGTGTCTCAGAGTGGGTAAAGATGGTGTCGTGGTCGGAATACTTCCGCACTAGCATTGCTGTGACCTGATGGCAAGGTAGGTCGTACGAGTCTCGGGCTGTGACACCGTTAGCACATTGTTGTCCGACATTGTTGCCAAGTCACTAACAGCCTGAGAATCCTTGGACCGCCAAAGAAAGCAACGTTTTCCCCTTGGAGTCACAGACGTACTCCGGTGATGGATCCAAGTCAAGCAAGTACTGCACATGCTCGATCGGTATGAGACCGTCGGCAGCAGCAGGCGAAACCATGTACCCAACAAAGGTCGTCCACTTGTCGCCATCCTGTCGCATCTTGTAATCGTGTTGGAGGTCGTACTTGACACGAAGTGACTATGCAAGCTGCCTCTCATCTTCGTATCCTTCGAGAAGTAGCTGAGCAAAAAGCGTGTGGCCAGAATTATCTTGACTCTTCAAGATCTCTTTGATGCTTTTGTCTCCCCGTTTCTCCAGTGGCAACTCCTCCACGAGGCTGATCAACTCTGGTAGCACGGCCGGAAAGTAGTGAGCTGCCACTTGAAGGGAATTTCGGCCTCGTATGTCCTTTGCAAGAATGTTTGCGCCATGTTGTATCAAACACCGCATAGCTTCAATGCTTCGTCGTTCGATGGGCAATCTGCAAAAAGGCTCTTGACAGCCCTCAAATGGAGTATCAAGCTTGGTGTCTGGAAAGACGTTCAACAGTGCTTCGATAAAGAAACTCGAGCCTTATGAATCGACATTGCCAAGAAAGTGTCTGCGAGTTTTTCATCCTCGTCTCGTCGCTCATCTACAATGTCGCGCATGTCCTTATCAGCTAAGAGCGAGATCGTAGCCTCAAGCTTGTTCATGTAGCCGCGACCCGCAGTCGCCATGAAGTAGAATCGAGTTCTTGTTGTCAAGGCGGCGAATGCCTGCGCTTTAGCGTGGCTGAGCTGCCGATGTGCAGATAAGCCAGCAATGGAGATGAAGGATTCTGCTGTCGATATCATCTCGAGTATCAAGTCAACGTCAAGCACCTGAGCAGCTTGGGCGATCGGAGTAAAGAATCCAAAGTTCCCATCCCACTCTTCTGCCTGTCTCGTTGGATCTGTGCCATACTCTAGGAGAAGTCGCGCAGCTGCCCCTTTAGAGTAGTCCCAGCCAGAGAATGTGGCATGGAGCGGCGTCATTCCGTTCTTCATGGCGCAGTTGATATCCTTGTCGGCAGAAAGAGCAATGTCGTGGATTTCTTCACACTCTTTACGGTCAGAGAATCTGTGCAAGGAGTGAAGAATAGTTGCTCCGTGGAGTTCTTCTCGAATAAAAGCATCCGCTCCATGCTCGACTAGCCACTTTGCCATTCCGAAGTAGCCACAATGCCATGCGAGCAGCAACGGAGTCCATCTGTAAGTGTTCCCAGAGGCGTTGATAGAGGCTCCAAGCTCGAGGACAAGAATCTTAACCATTCCAAGATCGTCTTTGACAACAGCGACTTGTAACAATGTGAAGCCGTAGTCACTGCAAGCTTCAAGACAACCGAGCCGAGTAACTTCTTCTATAAAGCCCTGCCTCTTCGCAGGATCAAGCTTATCAGGGCCACCCATCTTGAAAGTACTCAACTGGTCAAAATCAAACTCTGGCTGTCCGGTCTTGGGCTCGGCCCTCAAGTAAAGTGGATTGTTGTTGGCGGGAAACACCGTGTTGAGGATCCTACGGTCAGTGGTTAACCACTTTTCGTACTCTTCAGGCCACCTCTTAGACCAGATCTTTCCAAGAACAACGTTGTACTCGATGTGCTTTGGGACGGGGTGATCAAAGAGAGTTGCCTGTGCCCCGCTGAATGTCATCGTCCCGTAAGTCTTGATAGTTGCCAGCAAGTCGTCTCGAATGTCCTCAGGCAAAGGTGCCTCACAGGCATCAAAGACGTTCAGAATCATAGAGACAGCCTCCGGGCTCTTCATCACGGCTGAAGTTGCGAGGTACTTGAGACCTTCTTCGGTTGACGGATCAGCAACCTGGCTGTTGAAATATGCACCAGCCAGGTGGAATGGCGCGGCCGGATCCTCGATGTAGTCGGAATCACATGTTGCCTTGAGATCCTCGATGACTTCATTTCGTGCCACACGGGGCATCAAAGCGGCAGTCAAAGTATGCTCAAACGGAAACTACAAATAATTAGGTACAATGTCAACCATGACACGGATGGTCAACTCACATCTGGTGTCTTGAGAATAACTCAGTCAAAGACTTCATCCATCCGGTCAAAAAAGTCTTGACTCTCCTCAAAGTCGTCATCAGTCTTCCACGCTTTCCTAAACTTTCGAACCTTTGCTGGCTTCAGACTGTGGTCCTGAAACGCGTTTGCCAGGGTCTCTTCGAACTCAGGGTTGCCAATCTGAAAGGAAATGACTTCGTCGCGCATTCTTCGGAGGTCGAGCAGTATCTGCGGCACGTTGGGATCCTCTTCAGTTTCCCCCTTGAAGCACTTGTCAGCGCGCGACACAATCGTCTGAGCTGGACTTGCGTACCGGTGTCGACTTTGAATGCTTCTTTTCAAGCGCTTGCAAAGCATCACTAGGCATGTTAACTCTGGACTTGGGGGAGTAAGATCAGCCACTCACTGATAGCTCTCTCCTGCCTCGCGGAGGTCTGCGAACCACTCCAGAGGTATCGCCGGCTTGCCCTTTCCAAGTTGCTGCATCATGCCCAGGAACAGGTAGCTTTGGATCGCAGACAGTGACACTCGCTCAGCCTGGAAGGGCACACACGTCCCCGAGAGAAAGACTTGAACGTATTCCTCTTGATACTCATCAAGCGAGGTTTTGCTCTTGATGTTCTTCATCACCGTTGCAACAGCCGCATCCGGATGTTCCTTGAACCTTGACTTGATGTCAGAGACCTCATCCGGTGTGATCCCCTCAAAGGGCAAGCTGCCGTTCATGAAAATACTGGCTGCAAGCAAACCAGGAGAGTAAATGTCAGTCTTATTAAGATTCTCCAACTCGATAGTCTCCTCGGCATCAAGCTCAGGTGCCATCTAAGGGTAACTACCGATCCTCGCTTGGAACAACTTCTCGGACTTGTAGTCGTCGATGATGACCGCGTATCCAAAGTCGCAAAGTTTCACCCGAACTGATGCTATCCCGAGCTTTCCCGACAGTTCCTGCTGCTCTTGGCTGAAGCCGTTACTGAAGACGAGGACGTTTGTAGGTTTGAGGTCGGCATGGACGATGCCCTAGGAGTGGAGAAACTGAAGACCGCGTCCGATCTCCGTGGTTATGGCAAGCTGATTGTTGAAGTCTATGTCAACTGCGGACAAATACTCTGCCAGGGTACCCTCGTCTGCGGCTTCGAGTAGAACTTGAGGCCAGAATCGTCCAAGACTAGGGGACTCGCTCCACGAAACAGCCAGCATTGAAACGATAATAGGGCATCGTCGGATTGTCTCATCAGACAAAATCCATATCTCATTGATAACAGGGGCGAGTTGTCGAGAATCATCACTCGCAAATCCTTGCACCGTGACAATCTTCTTGGTAACGTAGCGATGGAACTTGTTCCCCGACTTGGCCCCATTGAACAACTTCTGTACCTGCTGCGAAGGATTGAAAAAGTCCTCCTCGGGATTCAACTTCATCTTTTCTGAAAAAGCAAAGACTGCAAACGAGGCGCCAGCGCCCGCTGCGAGTGTGTTCATGCTTGCAATGACATTGTTGTTGGCGCTGAGGATGGGTACATCTAAAGCGATAGCGACGGCGAGGAACTCGGCTTGGCCTTTGACCGCGAAAGTATTGTCAGGGCGGTTGACGAGCTCCGTCGCTGAGGGCGCTGCGGTGTAAATGGAGAGGGATTGGAAGTCCGCCATGATAGCGACGATGGACACAGCCTTGCTCGCTGGGTAAATGCCTCAACCTGGGCTTCAAGATAATAAGTATAAAGAGAATGCCCGACGACGCAACTGGGCTGAAACCAGGAACATGTCGCAAGCTACAGCCACGGGTATCGGATACGGCATCAATATCCGGGTCTAGACTCGCCAGCCTCAGCTTGGTATTCGTAATCCAGATCTCACTATTTATGTTCTACGTGGCACACCTACTTCCATCCTGCATTTTGCGTCTGTAAAATCTGCCTTGCGAACATGTCAGGCCTGGAGATCCCCCCCTTCCTCATCGGCCTTGGTGGCCTTATCGCCGTGTTTGAGAAGGGCTTCGAGGTATGGCGCACTATTCGCGAGGCTCACGACTTTGGAGATGATGTCGCCGATTGGATGTGCAAGCTTGAGATGGAATTCTTTCGCTTCCAGACGTGGTGGACGGCTTTGGAGCATCTCGCACTCAGACCGGGTCATCCACCATCGGTTCGACGAGTGCCATCGCAAACATCAGCACTCCAGGTCACGCTGGACAAGCAGTTCGGACAGCCCATTACAGATGCTGCCGTCAACATTCTCAAGCTGCTCGAAAAGATTGAGGAGGTTCTTAAGCGAAACGGAATCTTGACTATTTTCCAGGCTCAGCCGCCGCAGACGAGGCAGACGCTTGACCTTTCGCAAGAGACATCAAAGTCAAGAACGCGACTCAAGAAATTCGCCGACGACCTCTTGAAGCACACACCTTGGATCACACGGATCAAACACAATGCAAGCCCATGGAAAGACAACGACAAGGCTACTCTTGACAGCTCATTGGAGTCCATGATCTACTGGAACAACGCGCTCTATAGCATCCTCCCACAAAATCTCCGAGACAGCATATTAGAGCTAGGTATCGCAGGCTACGCATTGGGTACTTCAGAACATATTGGAGACATTTCAAGGCTATCGAGTAACCGCAACACCATCCTCAGCGAAGGCGCCAAGTTCATCCGGCTTCGTCAACGATTCAAGGATGTGGCAACTACCGATGCAGACCTAGATTCTATCCTCCAGAGGATGGAGCGAAAGATGAATTACTTTGAAGGAATCGACACCAGCAAGGTCCTTGGAGGGTGCCAATACTCCATTACCCACTGTTCTCCCGACGACGGAGGTCAACCTCGTCCAGTCATGATCAAATGGATACCGTTTCCACAAGGCGATTACGACGTCTACAAACTTGCCCGGACGCGCATGTCACAGATATCCTACTCTTTACAACAGATTAAAGAGCTATCTCACATCCAGGTCCCACCATCTCTTGGGTTCGTTGAGTACGGCAGCGCAAAGGTCTTTGGATTAGTGTCAGCGTTGCCGACAAGTGCCACATCCTCGGCCACCATTGTCACTCTTTACGAGATTCTACCCGGAAGCCAGCGACCGGGCACCAACGAAAGGTCATCCTCCAGCCGGAAAAGCGTGAACTATCCTCTACCAAGTCTGAACCAGCGCTTCGAGCTCGCCACCACGTTGGTCATGGGATTCTACACTTTTCTGCTCACACGGTGGCATCACGAGCGCTTCAGTTCCTTGCACATAGCCTTTCTACTAAACGAGTCAATTGGGATAACAAGTCCGTCTTTAACCGAGATGAGACCTCTGGATCTTGGAGCACCCATAATTGGCTGCTTTGCCATCTCTCGTCCTGATTCTCCAACCGAACTGTCCATACCAGCGCCAGTCGAAGATTTCGAGGCCGTGTACCTACACCCAGATGTAAGACAGCGACTCAAGTCTCGACCTAAGGCACCAAACTCAAACACAGGGCCACCGGCTTGCTATCAGCGAGTCCACGACATCTACGCTCTGGGGCTTTAACTCGTCGAAATCGGCTTCTGACGACCGCTTGTTCGTGTGGCAGAGTCGGGGTCCGGCGGAAAGGTGAAGGCTAGCAACTTGTCAGCCAAAGAGTTCAAGGATGCGATAGTCAAGAAGTGCAGATCCGATCTGGCTTTCTGGATGGGAAAAACGTATAAGGATGTGACGCTGAGGTGCCTGCTTGCAGGAGAGGAGGGCGGCGTGCAGGCGACGGATGGGTCCGGAGGGTTAAACAATTTCTACTGGGATGTTGGGATTAGTCTGATGAATAGTGAGAATTATGGAGGGCAAGTGTGAACTTGAGCAGGGAGAATTGCATATCTATACGAGAAGACCTCCCTTCGCGTGATCCTTGCTTGGCGCCGTGTGAAGGGAGCTGTGGACTTGATGATAACGAGGGGCGATGGATGGTAGAACTGACCTGGGAGGACGTGACAGCCAATTTTCAGGCAACAATATGAATATGTATAAGAAACCGTGGAAGTTACGAGCTGCAGTCAAACACATTCAACCCATAAGCATAAGCATAAGCGAGCTGCTGATATGCATCCTCGGATCAAAACCGGGCCCGGTCTCGCCGAGTATCCGGATCAACAGTGGAGGGATGGGTCTAGGGCTGAACAAACTCAGTCTCAAGACTTGGATCGTGCACAAAATACGGAGGCTGGCCACCACGGCTATATGACTGTGTAGACGAGGTGGTTGGAAGAGCAGGCTCTGAATGACGGCATGTCGCTGCTCGTGGGACGGCCTTACCGACGTCTCAACGAAGCAAAACGCTCCGACATCATCATTCATATGCTTAAAATAGTGCCAAGAGCCAAGGAATCTCGCCGAGACTATTGAATGCAAGGTCCCCATGTGCCCACTGCCGAGCACGAGATCTCTTGTTTTATCTGATGTCACTGACCGAGGGAACTTTTTACGGCTGTGCCTTTGCAAAACCACCCAATGACATCTGACCCACGTTCCAGACCACAGACGAAAAATGTTACGTTGAATCGCAGCAATCCTTCGCATTTACGTCAACCAACACGTAAAAAAGCCTGACCTGATTTGCGGGGAGGATCTGCAAATCCCTGTCAGAGAAGTTCTAGACCTAAACTTCAAGCATCCCTTGGCAGGGGACATTTTTCGTAAAAGGGCTTATTTCCGCTGGGACCAACACAGAGTGGAACGATCGTGAGGCTATTATTGGCTCCGCCGTGTACGTTACGAGGGATGCGTCTGGGTGGAGAGATGAAAGTGACAGACTGGATCGCTTTGACTTGTGAAGAGCTGGTATGGGCTAAATTTAGATCGACAGAAGGTCCCGAGGTTTTGGACAGACGATTGACGAGAGCCTCCATTTGAACGAGTAGAAAAGGCATGACAGTCTCTGTAGATTCAAGACCTTTTTTCATCATCATCTCAATCATCACAAGCAATCTACTCCTTAATCTCTACTGCCTCTGTATTTGCTCTGCATCTTCCACTCGCTCTTCCACGCGCAGCTAAAACTCCACCAAAAAATAACTTGGCCTTCATCAGCAACAACAAAACAGTCACATCACCACCACCACCACCGCCTGAACACCAAACACAATATCGACAGTCAAAAAACATCTAGCAACGCCCACGATGCATTTCACCACACTCGTCGCCGCCACTGCCGCCCTCGCCTCTACCGCGACAGCAAGGTTCCTCCCCCCCGACGCCATGGAGATGCTCAAGCGCACAATGGTTCCCAACCACGTCTCAGCCAAGGTCGTCGCCGTCAACGGCTTCGGCAAAGACCAAACCACGCACACCATTCTCGTACCCCTCGGTCGTCTCACACATGTCAGCCGGACACAAATCACCGAGCTCAGAGTCGATGGTGTCGACCACGTCGCCGAGGCGCCCAAGCCTGCCGAGGACAACATTGTGTGTCAACGATATCTCAACCAGTATGCCTCCAAGATTGGTAGCGAGCGGTTTACCAACAAGGAGCCTGCTCATATCTCTACAAATCCTGTCGACTTTGGCTGGATTCTGTGCTATGTCACCAATGAGCAGTGGAACTCGGAGTTATGAGAGGGCTAAATGACTGGTTTTGGAGTTGGGAATAATTAGACCTACTTTACATGTCTTTGGAATGACTCTTTTGAGATTTTAGCATAGCGATATATGCCTAATGAACACGCAAGTAACTACTTTCAAGCACCTTCTATCGTGTCTTCTTGAAAATCTTGAAATGTCCCTGGATCGCAACCTTGCCTCTGCAGAACATGGCAGCACTCAACGCAAATAACGCACCACAAAGTATGATGGACGCTTAGGACACCTTTGTTCCATCCGTGTTCCAATTGTGTCGCGAGTAGTTGATCGGGGGCACAGCTGTAGGGTAGGGAACCGCAGCTTGCAACACCAGCGCCAAACGAACATTCCACCCTCATCAATGCAAGGTTACCAAGTGCAGTTGATGCTTCTGGGGCATTGAAGCGATAAAAAGGCCACTAATGCAACCCCATCTTGAGAAGTTATGCGTCATTCAGCTGTTACTCGAAGATGTTGATTCGAGGTCGAAGACAAGTATGGAGAGGCACCACTATCATGGGCAAAATACAACGGACATGAAGGCGTTATCTAGCTTCTACAGGGCCGGCAGAGGAAGGGAGCGGGAATTGGACGAGGAATGCCAAATGTCTTTGTAAAGCTCATAGCCCTTCTCCCTCTTTCAAATCCTCATACACAGCCCTTTCCAGCTCGTCATAGAGTTTCCTAACAACCCCGTCATTAGGCGGAAGAAGATTAACAAAGAGGACCGCAGCGATGCCACTTTCAGGGTCAATCCACTAGGAATAGAACACACACGTTAGTAATTGTACTTAAAGTTAAAGTCATCTGAGGCCAATCGCAACTCACCCAACTCCCATTGGTCATCCCTCCCCAAGTAAGCGAGCCTTTTCGGCGTTTCCCATCTACATGAGTGAGATTGATGACGCCACTTATTCCATGGTTGACTGGAGTATCGGCCGGAAACGCAAATGAGTCTTTCATCGAGGCGTGCAAATGTTGACTCTGAGTATCGTTGAGTTGCTGCCGAAACATTTCGTCAACGGTTGGTTTGAGGAGGAGTGTGCCCTGTCCACGGCTGTCCGCAAGTAGAGCTTGGATAAATATCGAGTAATCTCTTGCTGTTGAAAACAAGCCCGAACCACCACTATCCTGCGACGGGTCCTCTGGGGCTGGGGGAGGTCCACCCACAAGGGAGCCGTCCGATGTCCGATAGCAACATTCGAGAATTCGCCCAGTCAGGTTTTCTGCACTACCCGCCCGGTTGAAGGTAGTGTCAACCATCCCCAAAGGCTTGAAGATGTTGTCTGACATGTAAGCACCCAGTCTCTGCCTGGTGACCTTCTCGAGGACCTGGCCTGCCCAGTCTATGCCGGTGCCGTACTTCCAGGAGTCTCCGGGGGTAAAGCTCAGAGGGGTGTTCCATCCTTCGCGGGTCTGGTCGAACGCTTTGTCCTTTCGCCCTACCGATGCAGACCACTTTTGGATATCTGGGTCAGCAACATCATAGCCAAAACCACTTGTATGAGTGAGAAGCTGGCTATGTTGGCATTATTAATGTGCATCGACCGCCTATACTAATTGCGCCTGTGACTTACCGGAGCGTGATAGCATTCCCGTTACTGTCCAACCTGATTTCGTCGTCGTCGGTGAGGATAGGCTTCAGGATCTGAGCTGCTGCAAGTTCAGGCACCAATTGGCGGACGTCATCGTCCAGCCCTATCAATTTCTTTTCCACAATCTGCATCAAAGCTGTCGCCGTTACGAGCTTCGTCATGGAGGCAATCCAGCCAGAAGAGTCCAATGCAAAGTCAGGCGAGCCCACCGCGACGCCAGTTCGACCTGCCACACCTTCATAAATAGTGTCTAGAAACCCCTGATTAGCTACCATCACTTACCTATCTTTCAAGGAGATAGGCACCTTTTGGGGTCACGACAATGAAGGATGCGCCAAGAACACGGTTCTCAGTCACATCGCCGTCAGCAACGTAATTCTCGAGTATTCGTCTGATTTTATCCATTGAGAAGAGGGAACGGATATAAGAAACTTCAAATTTGGCTCGGAGACATCAACTCAAGACACCAGGACCTAAAAGGGTCCCCTCCCTCCCTTATTTATCTACGGTGGGCTATCATTACTTTTGACTTAACGACGTGCTTCTACACCGCTACTACTGGGCGAACCCACCTGACAAGCAGCACAAATGGGATCCACTGGATACGGGGTGTGTGTGTGGGATTGCTTCTTCGTTTGGGCAATGGTTGAGACTAAGCTGTTCTGCACATCTACTTCGGCTATCGGGTTCTTTGAACTCCCCGGCCCAACAAGTCCGCATTTCATGAAAAGCCGACAGCGGCCCAGACTCGCTCGGATTCGTTGAGAGTAAAGGTGAGTATGAATTTAATTTAGGTCTTTCCCTCTTCCATATGATCAACGGCGAGTTTAACTTTATGGATATAGATAAATATTAGTTCTATACTAAGAAGGTACTTTATGCTATATAATACCATCACTATTGGGCCAAGTATCTTCTTTTTCTTGCCACTAATCTTTACGTTTCCTACGGGTAGTTGTTTATTTACTATTTAGCGTAACATTTGTTACTCTTATGACCTATACAGGTCGTTTTAAGGTCTGAGGATTTTATGTAGTGTCTAAAATACTTGGCCATTTTGTCCCCTCCACGTAATATTTACCATCTCCCGGATCATGTAGTCTAGACCAAAAAAGTGTTGGAATGAAAAGATCCGCCATCACCTTGGACTAATAACTAAAGGTCTGGCCGACAAGCTTTTCGCTGAGCTTCCATAGCCTCTCTGCATCAATCTTGTTATTTGCCCAAGGGTAAACCTCCTCGTCGGTCTGGTCTGCAATATGGCAATCAGACACAAAGGCACCGTTCTGCCCAACTATGCTCGTGTCGAAAGAAGCAAACACATGCGTGGCAACGCTCTGATCCGGGTCCTTAAAGTGAAGCTCGCCCATGCCGCAGCCCCACTTATTGCCGTAGATGTGATCCATCTCAGTGAGGTCGGCGGCAAAGCTAGCAAAGTCAGACGACCCGTGAGCTGAGAGGTTCGTGTAACTGGTGCCGGGACACATGGGGAATGAGACAAGGCCTCGAGAACCGAGTTTCTCGGCCAGTGAGAGCCCCATCAAAGCATTTCCGGTCTTTGACTGGCCGTAAGACAGCCATCTCTGGTAGCGCTCTCCGTCGCCGAAGTTGTAGTCCGTCCATCGGATGTGACCAATACGGTGCACATTACTAGAGACGGTCACAATGCGCGGGGCTTTAGAGGCCAGGATCTTTCGAATGATGAGATTGGTGAAGAGGAAGTGGCTGAGGTGGTTGGTCTGGAACTGGCTCTCAAACCCGTCCTCGGACTTGCTATATGGTACCGCCATAATGCCGGCGTTATTGACCAAAAGGTCAATTTGAGGGACATCATCCCAGGAATTAACAGTGGCGGCGGCCGTTCTGACATTGGCGAATGAGAGTAGGTCTAGGGTTATGACCTTGACTTTGATGTCTGGATGTGTGGCATTCAAGTCGGCCTTGATAGCCTCCAACTTAGGGAGCGAACGGCCCGCCAGAATGAAGAGGCTAGGGTTCGCTGTGGCGACTTGCTTGACGTATCTCTCGCCGAGACCTCCGGTGGAGACTCCGGTAACAAGTATGACCTTGCCAGCGATGAGAGGGGCATACAAGGCCACAAGCTCGCTGGATTTGGTTGTGTGGTCGAAGGTGGGCGCCATGATTGATCAATAGTGTTTGGGTAGCTTAGGTTGGGTAACAAGAGAATGGGGTTTAATTCCTTTTGGAGGGTACTGAGATGAGTTGCGACAAGATTGATGGGCCACTTATTATTTATACATGCGCGATGAGGGTGTTGTAACGACTTGTGCTGGCAGCGGATGCGCGGATGTGATCCCTTCGTGAATACGATAAAGGTTTTATCGTATTTTTAACTTTTGCCCACTGCATCATGCGTATGGTCTTTATGCAAGCTCGGATATTAACTGTCTTAAATCCGGGAGACTTCAAGCCTGACACTGGTAACTCCGTGAGACTGCGCATACCAGCGGTATGGCCAGGGTTAGCATCTAGGTCAGTTCATACTCACTGGCGTGTCTAAAACAGACTTGGTTCAAAAGCTATGTAAGACCAGGGGGCGGAAACCTCGGAGCAACTTGGTAGAATAAACTTGCAAAAGTAATTTCGGAAGGTTAGGTTTGTTTAATTGTGGGCTTATCCTTTAATCTGTGTGTATAGGTCGTCTTTATTATGCCTGAGGCTATTCCCTCTTTCCTTTTCCGATTTATTTTAGGCATCATTAACCTCTCCCTAGAATCTCAATCTCGCCATCCCAGTCAGAAGCCAGGCCCAGATTGGCTTAGTTTGGTCAGCACTCTGCATCCGTCCAAATTTCCTTATTCAAGCAAAGCGCGTCAGCTGCATTTAAAACATGCGCCATTCACTCAACCACCATCATACTCACTCTTTTCCAGAAAGCGGACCTGTTTGACCCAATATTGGAAGTCTTCCCTATGGCTTCATTTCAGACTTTTCGACTTGTGCCGATGCGCGAAGAGGTACGAACCCTGGTATGAGCTCCACTTTCATGGAAGCTAACCATGTCTGTTCAGGTCCTCGGCGAGAAGGATGAATGGGCGGGTCTAAGCGATGCCAAAGAGAGAAGAAAGCGGCAAAATAGAATCAACAAGAGAGCAGCCCGTATGAATCGACCCATCTTCCACTCTGAGTCCATGTTGCTGATAGGTTGTGCATCCAGGACGACGCCAGAGGCTCACTGTGGCACGCGAGCACGAGGCCCGTTTCGAACCACCAGTGAACAGTAACACCAGCGCACCTTATCATTTGGGAGAAGATGCGATCGCTGCTTCATCTCCAACTGATGTTTACTTTCCTATCACGCCAGACTCTCGACTTCTCCATGTCATCTCATTCAACGTCTCCCGTGCCATCCTAACAAACTACTTTATACTCTCTACTATCCCCCTAGAAACTACGAGGTTCTGCACCATATGCCGTGTTTTTACCTTGCCTGCCCCAGAAACAGGGTTCGAGATCACCCTACCGGTGTCCTTGATGCCAACGTTTCTCCAAGAGCAAGTGCCGCATCCTGGCTGGGTGGATCTCTTCCCTTCCCCAAAACTGCGGGATAACCTGATCCTTGCACTCCAACAGTACGATATTGATGAGGATGCTTTCATGTTGGATTTAGTTGGAGAGTCCTTTGAGAGCCTTTGTCTGACTAGTGACGAGGTCGAAGAACAATCCGCCCTGGTTGACCCGAAGATCAACGAGACCAAGGGCCAGCCCTCTGTTGCAACAACAACGGGAGAGGGTGATACTATTGCGACTAAAAACTTGGAAAGTTCTTGGATAGGAGAGTCTGGCCTAATATCTTGGTCGGATCCTTGGGATACGGCTGGCTGGGAAGTGACCGAGTCGTTTGCCAAGAAATGGGGGTTTCTCCTAAGAGGATGCGAAGACGTTGTCACCGCGGCAAACAAGTGGAGAGAAACCAGAGGCGAGAGTCCTTTAAGCGTGAAGATATAGCGAATTATTTGTAAAATAGAGAGATCAATTCTTGATTGCTCCAAATATCTTCTTGACTAAATACTGAGTGATTCGTAACCACTGTCATTTTGCTTGCTGGCACCTTCTTTCGTCCGGGCTTGCTCTGTGGTTACATCATGCCTGGAGGGTGTTAACCGCAAGAGGCAAAAGGAGCTGACACTCACGGGCCATGTGCAATATCACCAGTCCAGCATAAGTCCGTCAAGTCCGGCTAGTCCGCTTCATTAGATGAACATATAAAGCGCTATTGAGGGCCTTCTGATGATATTTGACTTATTACCCAACTATACTCACACACCTTTCTACTAATCAATCACCAACATAGTCCCATTTTGACCTCCCCAAGCGCAAGCATGACATCGACCGCTTCCAGATACGCAGCCGCACACCTCAAACCCAACGGCCCTGGAGATGCGCGACCTACCGCTCTACAAATTGTCAAAGATGAGGATAGAGAAAACGCCCTAACCGACAAGGTAGTCCTCATTACCGGCTGCTCATCCGGGCTCGGCATCGAAACAGCAAGGGCTATGAAGGCCACGGGTGCAACCATCTTCGTCACGGCACGTAACCTAGAAAAGGCGAGAACGGCACTTGGAGACGTTCTAGATCATACTCAAGTTCGCCTTCTTAAACTTGATCTAGAGTCTTTCGACAGTGTCCGAGCCTGCGCCGCCGAAGTCAAGACCAGGACTAACAAGCTCAACATTTTGATCGAAAACGCCGGAATTCGTCACGTCCCTGAGGGTAGAACCAAGGACGGTTTCGAACTCCATTGGGGTACCAATCATCTCTCACACTTTCTCTTGTTTCAGCTTTTGAGGCCCATTCTTTTAGAATCATCAACACCCGGTTTCCAGTCCCGCGTCGTCATTGTATCGTCGACTGCGCACAGAAACGCTCCCATGGACTTTAGCGACCTCAACTGGGAGAAACGAAAATACGAGCCCTCTGTGGCATATGGACAGAGCAAACTGGCCAACGTCTACACTGCCAGCGAGATTGAACGACGCTACGGGGCACAGGGCCTACACGCCTGGAGTGTGCACCCTGGAGGCATCAGGACAGGGCTACAGAAACCTAGCTTGCATGATGCTATGATCTTCCTCAAGTCCGGAATCATGACTACGCTCAGGTCCATGATGAACCCGGGGCAGGGTGCGTCCACATCGGTCTGGGCGGCCGTCAGTCGAGAGCTTGAAGGTCGAGGGGGGAAGTACCTGGAACGGAACCGGGTTAGTGAGCCGAGGAAGGGTGAGAGTGTGATTGAGGCTGGTTACGCTGAGTGGGCGTATGATGAGGACAAGGCAAAGAAGTTGTATGACATTTCTCTGGCGGCGGTGCAATAGATGGAACCTTGTGCGAGTGTTTTCGTTTTTGGGGTTTCTCTTTTGATATAAATGTTAGTTTCCAACGTCCTCTTCGGTTACATAGCCTGAGAGAATCGAGTGTTAGTTTGTCTATAGCTTAGTCAAAGCATGCTGTCAGTTACACAGCCTGATGATGCAATCTACAGTGCTCATGGACGCTTAGTCTATCCGACTAGAAGGGGAATATGGCAGGGTTACTTAAGACCGCCGTCCAATATTCTCAGCGGTATATCGCAAGTATGTTTTCTTGATATGAAAGCATATCTTCCTTCTACGAAAAGTTAGTCTCAGCGACTAGGTATTGTCATAAATTCCGCGATGAAAATCTTGCCACATCAAGAAGTAAAAGAGCTATCTGATGAAGAAACAGTGACGAAGAAACTAACCAGACATCATCTCACTCCTGCCGCCTTGGGACATTGGCAAAAAGGATCTCATCTAAGACGTGGGGCCCATACGTAGTAGAGATGACGACCTCGTGGCCGTTGAGAACCTTGATGAACACATTCTCCGGGCTGTTCGGTTCAACAGTAGCATGTTGATTTCTTTCTTTTACAAGTCACATTCTACTAGCTTTTGCGACAAGGAGGGTCTGACCATGGCCGTCACTTCCTTAAGAACACCAAGTTAAAGTTCAACGTTTGGTTTCATGTTTACTCTTATTCTTTCTTATTATCTGTAGTTACCTACGACAAGAGAACACCAGCAAAAGTATCAAAAGACACGGTTGTCCCACACATTAATAGCGTTACGAGCCAAAAGCTCTTCGTCCTGTATTCTCGCAATCTCATTTGCTCCTAACCTAGGGTCAAACGCTCGCCCATAAACGTCCATGGTCACGCCTGGAGGTATTACTGGGTTAATTTGCCTACCTATCCTTTTACCTGCCCCATCAGTCTTAAACCGCACCTATAAGGCCCTTCAAACATCTTGCCATATTGCGCCCACTCAGCACTATAATTATGCATAAATCGTAAAGCAACCTTGATAGACTAGAGATTATCATGCATCGGACTAAGTCTACCTTCCAGATTGAATCTCGCGTAGAACCAGTTTAGAACATTCGTCCGCAAACTTAGCCGCCGAGCTATAAACTCCGCGTTGCCGAATGGAACTAGAGCATTCACCGCAATGGTTCGAGAATATCGTGTTCGGCCATCGCGTAAAAAGATAACACGGCGCTGGCTGCTATCTTTGGAAGGTAGATGTCCTGAATAGTCTGCATTCTGATCTGGCGTGAGCGATTTAAGGATCTCACAGGGCCAAATAAGGTCTTTCCTATGCGGCCTCGTGCGTTCGTTATCTCCAGGTTGGTATTGCGTGGTGCAAGTTACAAAAGATCCCGTCTAGCTGCCAGTTTCAGAATATTGGGCCAAGGCGCATGACCGGATTAAAGTAATGCACCCCGCCTAGAGTAGCAGTGCAGAAGTGCCTTGACTCTTGGCGATAGGCCGTCCGGGTTCATCTTATTCCCGAGGTTCCCTGCAAAGACGGCATGTTGGATACGATGTCAAAGACAGTGGAATAACAAGTGAGAAACGTGAGAACACACACTCAGCAGTAATTTCCCTTCTCTTGCTGCATTTTTCTCATCAATTTCTTGTTCCTCATCATTGCCGGACCCCTCGATCCTTCGCACATCTCCACATTCTTAATGGTCGACCAAGTTATCGACTTGCCTCATCGGGATATCGACCCTTGCTGCCAAGCGCCATCTATGTCGATCACTTGCGCGGGAGGATTACAAGGTTTAGATGCTTTTTTCTAACTGCCGAACTAGACGACGGAACACGGAGTTGACTACCAGAAAGGCAGGTACGCCCTTTTGCATACTTTCGAGATATCACCAAGCAAGCTTATCGCGGAATCACAACCAGAGAGGCAGGTATGGAACCGAACATAGTCAAGACGAACCATCAAGAGGTTCAGCTTCACATATATAAGGATCAAGAATCGCCGTTCTAACAGTCTCTCAACTCCAACAACAACCTCTTCACTCTTCAACTCTCTACTCTTGGAATCCCCCGCCTGCTCTTCACCATGGTCAAGTTTGCTGCCATCCTCGCACTTGTTGCGCCTCTTGTCGCCGCTCGGCCTCAGGACCGACCCATGATCGTCGGCGGAACTGCTGCCAGCGCTGGTGACTTCCCCTTCATCGTCAGCATCGCCTACAATGGTGGCCCTTGGTGCGGAGGTACCCTCCTCAACGCCAACACCGTCTTGACTGCTGCCCACTGCACCCAAGGTCGCTCTGCTAGCGCCTTCCAGGTCCGCGCTGGAAGCTTGGTAGGTTCTCTGAACTTGAGAATCTGGCGCATGTACTTATTATTGATAGAACCGCAACTCGGGTGGTGTTACCTCTGCCGTTTCTTCCATCCGGATCCATCCTAGCTTCAGTGGCTCGACCCTGAACAACGATGTTTCTATCCTGAAGCTGTCCACCCCCATCTCGACTAGCTCCACCATCTCTTATGGTCGCCTGGCTGCGTCGGGCTCCGACCCTGCTGCCGGCTCTGATGCCACAGTTGCTGGCTGGTGAGTAAATCCAACCATGTCCTCGGTTCAGAACTGACTTGGAATATAGGGGTGTCACTTCTCAGGGCTCTTCCAGCTCCCCCGTCGCTTTGAGGAAGGTTACCATTCCCATTGTCTCTCGCACCACTTGCCGATCCCAGTATGGCACTTCTGCCATCACCACCAACATGTTCTGCGCTGGCCTTGCTGAGGGTGGAAAGGACTCTTGCCAGGGCGACAGCGGTGGTCCCATTGTCGACACCTCCAACACTGTCATTGGCATTGTTTCTTGGGGTGAGGGTTGTGCTCAGCCCAACTTCTCTGGTGTCTATGCCCGCGTTGGCAGCCTCCGCTCTTACATTGACGGCCAGCTGTAAATTGCTTGATCGAGTGGTTTACACACTCTGGTCTAGGCACTTTGCTTGTCAGAGATCTTTGTTGAGGTGGGGATGGAAGATGGAGTAGGATTGCTGAGAGTGTTTGAGAGTTTAGTTGATAGTCAAGATCCCAAGTCCCGGTTAGCCATGAATTGGCAACTCGAGCGACTAGATTCTCAATGAAATTGTTTGTGGAAGATCTCTTCTCGAGTACCATGATTATCCGTGTCGTGATAGGTAGGCTTACACTCGCAAAACGTTTGGGCAAGCCGTCTTCTATATCTTGGGCTCACCCAACGGTATAAGAGACACCATTTCTCTCTGTCATGGTTCTATGATACGTTGATAATATGGTCTTTATTATAGTTGCAACCCGGATCTTGTTGGGGACTGAACCAGAAGATAGACACCCTTCTCTGGTGTGCTTCCACAAAGCAACTCCATTTATGTAACAAAAATATCGACTTGATTCATCAAACATCTTCAGGTCAATCTTGCGCTCTATTGTGTGAATCTCGGGACGTTAAATCATGTAAGAACAACGAATAATATCAAGCAAGTATGTTTACAAAACGAGTGATGTTTCCAACAACTGCGTGACTGCTGATCCATTCCTATATACCGAAGCAATACCCGATACCCATTCAGCAAGTTGTCTTCCTGTATCCTTTCACAACTCCTCTGCCTCTGGGAGATCTTCCACAACCACGCCTTTGATTTCCTTCAGCTTGTCGATGGCCTGTAGGGTCATGGGTCTAAAATCAAACCGTGTCAGCACTGGCTCTTGGTACGAAAGCCTTTTAGCACCTACGGGGGATAATATGTAGGGATCATGGTGCGAGTGGCCTTCCAATGTTCTGCACCCGTGTCTTCCTTGACGATGCTAGATTGAGAATTAGCCTGACTATCAGACGTCACAAATGTCAAGTATCGTACTCGGTCGCCGTCTGATTAGAGTCTTTGTATTGCTCCATCAGCTCAAATGTATAAGTGATTGACTTGAAACACTCTTGTCAGCAAACCCTCAAAATCGGATTTCTGTTTCTGTGGAATCCATTTACCTTTCGGTCGGTCATCATGGATAAAGCTGCTGGGACTAGAAGAAGCGAAGCACAAGCCGCGATAGCGACGGGCACTATGCAATAGATGGAGAAAAGATGCATTGGTAGTTACTAGCCTCGACTTGAAACTTTCAAAAGTGGGAGTGATATGATGTCTATTTAAGTAGCATTTAAGCCTTTGACTATCTTCGGGACGTCATCGAATGTGGAAGGTGATGATGTGCTTATGACAGGGGTGAGACGTCGGAACAAAAGATCCCTGTCTCGACTCCTCAGCTGTTGTCTGTGTGGGGAAAGCTTATCGGCGATCAATCGGATCAGATCAGGATTTCTCTCGGTCACCTGAGTCTAGGGTGAGCACCACCTGAGCCTTGCCTGAGGAGCCTGAGCTGTCTACCACCCACAAAGTGGCGATGCTTCGTCGTAAATATTCCCCTTCCGAAACACTGTAACCTAGTCATTCTAACTTGTTATGGGTGCCACCATAGGCTTCATGCCAATAAACATATACATCTCATCTCAATAGAGTCGAAGAAACGGTCGATGACGACGGAGCCAGCTTGACCCGTTGCACCAGGTATTGCGACCTTCATTGTGCGGATGTGATCATCACGGTGATGCCACTGGCCCGTGAGCCCTTTGGAGTCTTCATCGATAATACCAACAACAATGGCATCTTTTGGAGATGTCTGATGAATGGACGGGCTGCATGTAATGTATTTACCGTCGTCACATCAACGAACAATAGCCATTTGTCAGCTAACGTTATGGAGGCTTGCGGAGGGCAACCTCAAACTCCGCAGCATGAAGCTACTAAGGAAACCTTGATACTTTAAAAAGCGGGCCACTTCATCAGACTCGGGTTCTTGGAAGACCCCGACAGCAAGGGGAGCTGGTTTGAGGCGTTTGCCCTACAGGGTACGGTCTGGCTAGTCGGTATGGCTTTAGGATTCAGCTGTTGAAAAGTAGATTTGTATTCAGATCTCTTGCAGTTTTTAACGGTGGCCCAAGTTGCCCAGGACTTCTAAGTCAACTTGATGTCCTTCAAGGCTACTGGAACTGGGGAGATACGATTTTTTTTTTTTTTTTTTTTTTTTTGGCTCAGTTCCCATCAAGGGCCGGCTTGCAACAACAATAATGAAAAGGGGAGACAGGTACTTTGGCTCCTCTATACGATGGGGATATTCAAATTGCCGTAGTCTAGGAAAGATCCACACTCGGTAGCCTGAGCACTAGGGCTTCAGAGGTGATTGCTAAGGTCAACAACAGTCTCTTGCATGATCTGCGTACATGCCGTTTACTCCACATATGCCGCGGAGAATTCGATAACCTCACTTATTTCTCCGAAGGAGGTTACCCGAATAACAAAGAACACAGTTTCACACCTGAAAATAGTAAAACCTACGTCATTTTTACATTAGCTACGAGAGCGAGAGCGAGACCGACGGTGTAGAAAGCCGATATCTCCGTAACGTGCCATATCATACCAGCGCTCCTCTCAACTACTGCAAGGGTTGACGTTGGGAGTCGCGTTTACCACTTTCTCATCCTATGAACAGACGCCAGTGACACAGAGAGGCTGCAAGAAGCGGACTTGGACCCCTGAGTTATAGAAAAGTCCGCCGATGACAAACTCGAGCGTCTAGAGAGGTGAATAATGAGATCTGAGGATGCATGGCGTGATACCAACCCTACCAGAACAGTACGAGGCTGCGCGAGCATATGAAGACTATGGTAGAGACATTGAACATTATAAAAGGAGGGTAACCATGTGATATATCAACGTCAACAGACACATCTTCCAAGAGTGTTTTACCTTTGCCTCACTTATTCATCACACGTACGAGATATCAAAATGGTCTTCACTGGTCTTGCCAAATATCACAAGGAGCCCTACCCGGAAATCTCTCCCAAACTCCCAGAAGTGAGCCAGAAGGGAAGAACCATCCTCATCACTGGAGGGAGCGATGGTATTGGGCTCGCCACCGCCAAAGCATTCGTCGCTGCCTCGGCCAAGAGAGTCATCATTCTAGGTCGACGAGTCGAGAAGCTTGATAACGCAGTTGTCGAGCTTGTCAAAGAAGCGGCCTCGACTGGTTCGCCTACGGTTTCCGAAGGGCGCGTTTGTGACGTCTCCGACTTGGAGTCGACCGCATCACTTTGGAACAGCCTTCGAGATGACGGTATTGTCGTTGACGTACTCGTCTTGAACGCTGCCGCTGTCGGCGCTATCAAACCTCTGATTGAGATTGGCATAGATAACATTCTGAAGGACTTTGACTTGAACTTTCGTACCAACTTGGATTTCCGTCTAATAGCAGGAAGGGAAGGGAGCAGGGGGACGAAAGGTATGTCTTGCTCCCAATTGAGAGAAGTGCAGTGGCTTACATGGTGCTTGACGCCTCGCAGGTTGTAGTCGGGGTTTCGACTCTTGCTATTTACCTATGGAATTCCGTAAAGGACCGTCCGTCGTACGGACCCTCCAAGAGCGCAGGCACCCTCATCCTCCAGCAATTTGCCCGGGCTTTCAAGCCAGAGGAGCTACAGGTCTCGATTGTTCATCCTGGCGCCGTCTGGACTGAGAGCATGAAGGAAACAGGCGCCACTGAGGGGACGTATAAATGTGACGATGGTAAGTCTCGCAAAAGAGTGTACTACGAACTTTTGCATGCTGACGTCTCGTTAGTGAACCTCCCAGCCCATTTTATCGTCTGGTCTGCCAGCCCGCAGGCAGAGTTCTTGCACGGTCGATTTATTTGGGCCAATTGGGATATAAATGAACTCAAGGGAGAAGCTTTCAGGAAGCAGCTGGATGAGAATCCCAACTTGTTGACGGTTGGGGTTGAGGGATTATCGGAGAGCAAGAACCTGCCTATTGTTTAAGCTTTCTCCAGACGGTTATCTACGGCGAGTTTTTAGAGGGTCCATAAGCCAACACTTGAAACGTTGAACAAGTAAATTTCAACCGCTATGTGGCTGCCAATATAAGCAACCTTTTCTAAATACAGGGGCTGATTGAGAGCTGAGCTGTCATGAAAATGAAGGACGGTGGAGGTTGGCACTGGAGCGAGATGTTCCTTACCGATATGTATCATTTGTTTCACTTCTCCTCATCGGATCGGCCTGCTAGGTGACGACGCTGGGAATATGTATGTCCAGAGAATTGATAAGCCCAAGCTCGCAGCTCTATTGTGGAGAAATGGGATGATTTATAAATTCATCCACATCAGAATCGCTTATAATTGATGGAAGCCGTCAAGGTCGAATAATCCCACCAGCGTATAGCTGAAGTAAGGCGTATATAGCTGCGGCGTGAGAAGAGACACGGTTCGAGAAGATATTCGAATGCTAAGTACGATATTACTTGTGCAGCTGGCCCTTGAGAGGCGCTAAGGCCCTGATCCTGAACCGGGAACAGTCTGGGCCCCGCTGCAAGAAGTGACAAGCTGGCGCATAAAATTAGCTTAGCCAGCGTCTCGTAGTTGGGGAACAGCCAGTTACACCCCCTCACGGCGGGATCAATTTGAGCCAGAAAATCAGGTATGATCTTCAGCTATTTGACCTCAAGGAGCAAGTCCGCGGCGTGCGGGGGAACGTGGCGAGAAGGAGACTTCCCATTATAGGCACATATGCTCTTACGACCGTTGATGCTCTTATTGCCTGCTGGGAGCAGTGCTAGATTGAGCCTGGCGCGTCTGATAGGCGTCTAACCCGAAAACTCAAACCCGGGCTCAGCCTGTTACACCCTTCATGATCAGGGCCCAAGTGGGCTTTGGGTTTAAGATACGTCAACATGAACGTCTTGGGACATCTCCCTTCCTCCATTGTCTCTACACCGACTTTGATCGATAAATTCCCTGTTAGCCCACAGCAGCGGTCGATGTGCGGACTTGATGGGTGGAGCTAACATGCGGACTTCTGCGCCTTGACGTGGAGACAATAACGTTATATGGTGTAGTATCTGCAAGTACTCTGCCAAGCATCATTCAATGACAGCTCAAGGTTCAAATCTCCGCGGAGTATATAATAGTGCCACACACATCTTTCCTCCTAGGCCATTTTGATAACAGACACAACCTTTCCATTCCTTTCAGTCCCACACGCAACATTTCTCATCACGCAAGATGCTTGTTCTCATCGCTGGTATTACAGGCAGCCTTGGGCAGCGGCTAGCCTCGAATGCCCTCTCACGAGGCTTATCTGTCCGAGGACTTGGTCGAGATGCTTCAAAGCTTGAGCCGAGTCTATCCAAGAATCTTGAGTCATTTGTCACCAGCACCAGCTGTTACGACCAAGCTGCACTTGACCAAGCCGTCCAGGGAGTTGACGGAATCATTTGCTGCTACGCGCCCAACCCAGTTCTTAACATGGACGGTGCCCTGCTACTTCTTCGCGCTGCTGAGAAGGCTGGAGTAAAGGTTTTTGTCGCTCCGTCGTGGAACAACGACTGGAGCAAGCTCAAGTTTGGAGATTTTACGCACTACGACACACATCGCCTTTGAGCAGCGCGTGACGAGCTCCATCCGGCCTGTCTACTTTTTCACGGGCATGTTTTCTGATCTCCTCCTCACCAATTATGGCCCTGGGTCATTCAACCTGGACGATCAGGGCAAGGCAACGCTTGAATACTGGGCCGATGGGAACACTCGCAAGTCATCGTGGTCATCCCAAGATGATGTCGCCGCCTGGACGATCGAGATTTTCCTCAACGGAGAGGGCGTCCAAGAGGGCAAGGGAGGATTCTTCCGGTTTCGCTCTGGAGAGGTTAGCATGGAAGAGCTTGCGGAGACATATAGTCGCATCTCTGGCCGTGAAATCGAGCTCAAGCGTGTGGGAAGCTTGGAAGATCTTGAAAGGGACTTGGCTCGTCTCCGCCTCGAACATGGGAGAGCCAAGCACTGGGAATATTCGAAGCAAGTTGTGGCGCTCCTTGATCTCAAAGGAAGCTGGAAACTTGATAAGGATGAGCTGATCGTTTTGGATCATGTCAAGAAGCCAAGGACTTTGGAGGAATGTTTGAAGGAACATCTGAAGTTGGCATAACTGCATTTGTTCTCCAAGGTTATTGATGAAGGGCTTTTAGCAAAGACACTCGAAATAGAGATCCTGAAGTTTATTTAATATGTGTTTAGTCTCTATGCCTACTACATCTGCGTTATCTCACACCTGCCGAGTTGAAAGATGCATGGACCCCTGTTGGTCCTCTGGCTCAGTTACCCCATCACGAGCCGGGCTCTAACTATAACAAAGACCTCACTATCAAGGATCCCTGCTGACTTTTGACATATCAACCCACCTAGTCACATCGGAATCGGACTTAAGCTAATACCTGCAGTGGACAGTTGTGCACCCCGAGACCCCGAGCCTCTACCCAGCCATACCCGCTCCACCGATCAACTCTTGGCTCAGACGACCCTAGTGTGGTAGGAAAAGAAGCTTAATTTCAACTTTCTCTGGGGCCATGGATTTAAAGCCCTTAAGTCCATCGCTCACGCAACCATGCTGCAAGATTGGGCAATGTCACCATCGAGGCAGACAGCCACCAACATATATAACCAACCCTTCTCCAGTCTATGATGAAGCTTCAATAAACTCATTCCTATACTCTCAAGATCTTCGACAACATGGTCAAGGAGCTCCCTTTCGCCGATATCAAAGTCCCCGTTCCTGGGTTTGGTGCCATGGGCATCAACTTTGGCCTGGGCAATAATCTCACGTTTGATCAGGCTGAGCCGGTGCTTCTCAAAGCAGTCGAACTTGGCTGCACTTTCTGGGATACCGCCGTAAGTATGATAAAATGCAGTATTACCGCTACTCTGACTCGTGAATAGGTGGTATACCAGGCTGGTATCAATGAGAAGCTACTGGGTGACTTCATCAGGAAGCATAACGTCCGAGACAAGATCTTGAGTATGTGTTCCCTTTTTAGAACGCAAAAACAGAGCTAATCATGGCGTATAGTTGCTTCCAAATGTGGTGTGAACATCTTTGGTGATGGAAGTATCACGAACAAGGCCACCCACATCGAGGAGTATATCGAAGGCACCATTGAGAGGCTGGGATTTACCCCAGACCTGTACTATCTGCACCGAATCGATCCCAGTGAGTAAGACTTCTACTGAAGGAAAGCCGGCTAGATTATTAACTGATCCAGATACCCCATTGGAGGAGTCAATCCCGGCCCTTGACGAGATTCGCAGAGCTGGTAAGACCAAGTACATTGGCTTATCTGAGTGCTCTGCCAAGACCCTTCGCAAAGCCAATTCGAGTATGTATCCAAGAATAAAGGCCAACCTCCATCTGACCATTTGACTAGTTGCTAGGATCGATGCCATCCAGGCAGAGTATTCTGCATTCGAGACTGTCCACGAAACCAATGGGCTTATTGATACCGCCAAGGAGTTGGGAGTTGCTTTTGTAGCTTATGGTCCATTGGGCCATGGCTGGCTCGCCGATGACTTCCCATATAACACTCCAGATGACTTTGCGCCAGATGACTATCGACGAACTTGCAAGTCCCCCTACCAGGCGTGTCAAATCATACTAACAAGTCTTCTATAGTTCCCAAGTTTCAAGGCGACAACTTCTACAAGAACAAAGCTATCGTCGACGAACTCAAGAAACTGGCTTCTCGAAAGAACGCCACTGTGACCCAAATTGCCCTTGCCTGGGTTGCCGCGCAAGGCATGATTGCGATTCCGGGCACGACTAAGCCGAAGCGGATGGAGGAGAATTTCGCATCAAGAGACATTGAGTTTACTGATAAAGAGTTGAAGGAGATAAGGCGGATTATTGACACGACTAAGCCGCATGGAAATAGATGCAGTGAGCGGGACGAGGCTACCGTGGGACATTAAAAGAGTCGCGGGTCGGGTTGTACCCATGCATCTCGTGTGCTTATCGGATTTTCCGGTCTTCGGGCTCAGTTATTTCATCGAGGGCTGGGCTTCAACTATAGCAAAGACATCGTATCCAAATATTGTCCCAATGCTAACACAATGGCCCCTTTTTTCTCTTCTTTTTAGTCCTTTCGCTGCCCAGTGGAGGCCTATTCAGCTAGCATTTCAAGTCAGTGCTGCCGTAGCCCCTGCGAAAGAGCCGCATCACGGGCATGCCTCGGCTCCTCCACCGATCGCGTCGTGGCTTCTGAGGATCCTTCCCCACAGAGCAAAGAGAGTCTTGAAACAAAAGTAATTGAGCCCATCATCGTCCAAAAAGGGATCAAAGACGAGTCATAGTGGACTGTTTCATTAAATAAATACGAATATACGAACAAAGGTGCCAGTACCTGTGTGTTGGCTGCGCCACCAACAGGTGTTTGCTAAGGAATTGGCAGATCATTCTTTACCTGGTCGCGTTGTTAGTTAGAAGAAAAAGGCTTTGATGTGAAACAATGTAGGTACATTGCGGCTGCAGCAATTCCCCAGCTTTGTTGCTGTCAAACAAGGAAGATGGTTGCAAACAAGAACCAGCAAATCTTGGCTTCATTCCCCCTGCAGCCATTTCTGCGGCCCGTTTCACCAGCCTCAAACCGTCAGAGCGCAAGACTCCTTTATAATCCTACACGCTACACGAGCAACCAACGTGCATATTTTCTGACGGGTAAGCGGCAATTTTTAGTTCCATGTCGCCATGAACGCAGAGTTGCGTCATCTGAGTCATCAAACAGGTCGCTATACGAGGGAGCGAACAGAAATCGAGGGAAGCTGGAACGACGGCAAGTGAATCAATCGGAAAGTGGAAAACTCGACCGAAACGAGACGCGACGACATGAAACATTCGTTTAAAGATTGTGCCATTTGACGTGTTGAGGGGCTCCTTATCAAGGGTCCCGGGTCGTGATGTGGGTGGTAGATCCCGGATCCCGGGGCTTGCGTAATGTAATACGAAAGGAGGGACACGGACCCCAATTTTTGGATAAGAGGATTTGACTAAAAACAACAAGAGGAATGATTTTCTTTGTTTCTTCATCTTTTGTTTAAAATTCTGGAAAAAATGAGCGTCGTTGTTAATGGCGGCTGCTGAGTTGCAGACATTGACTCAGACCGTCGTCCTTTTTTATCCGAGCACTGCCATCTTTTGCGCATTCCCTTTGAAACATTTCTTTTAAGCCTCGCCAAGATCTTGGCGCCCGTCTTTGGATCGCCTCTAGGCGCACGAGCGACTTTGTCTATAATGACACCTCCGACGACAATAACGACACATTTTAAAGCCTAACACTAACACATTCGTTCTTTCTGATCTTCTCATTTTATCATGTTTCTACCGCTCGAAGACAGCAAGAGTGCCGCATGGGCTAACGTCCTGGCCTCTCGACGACTCCTCGTCAAAATAACCGTCATCCTCATCGCCACAATTTTCGCTCTATCGCTCTGGATATTCTCCTCAGATCTGTCATATACATATCAAAGAATAACAGCGCCAAAATTCAAGCCAGAGAGTTCCAGCTCCAGCAATGCATCAACAAGTACCTACACCTACGACGCAGAGACGCCACAGTTCACCGGCCCAACATCCCAGGTCGCCGACTTTTGGGGTCGACTGGCAAATGAGCTGTACAAGGCTCAGCCCAAAGGTGATGAGATCGTCTCACCAAGGCCCCTTGATCCGGAGCAATTCAGCCCCTACGGATCCAAGGCTCAAATTGACGTTGATGTTCTCGAGTTGCCTACCGAACAATTCGAGTCATTAAAGCAGACTCACCACGATTACGTCCAAAGTCTTCGATATCTGGCCCCCGATTTGCCCTTTGTCCGCGACACTCGTGGCGTGGTGATCACCGCAAGTGGCGCCAATTTTGGTATCGCAGCCACGGCTGTGCTTATGCTGCGCCATGTGGGCTCTAAGCTCCCTGTACAGCTATTTCTGGACTCGGCCAGCGAGTACGAGCGCAAGCTGTGCAATACTTCGCTTGCCTCGTTGGACGTGCAATGCCTCAACATGGACGACTTTTTATACGTGCCAAAGTCAGCCAACTACAGCACGCCGCATTTCGAAAAGTTCGAGTTCAAGGCCTTTGCCCTCATCTTTTCCAGCTTCCAGAACATCCTCTTCCTGGATTCGGATGCCTTTCCTATTCGAAAACCCGATTACCTCTTCGACGTGGAACCCTATAAGAGCCATGGCCTGGTAACATGGCCCGACTTTTGGCTACCTACGATATCGCCTCTCTTTTATGAGATTGCAGAGGCACAGATGCCCAACAGGACCATCAAGTCACGAGCCTCCGAGTCTGGAATTATGCTGTACGATAAGGCGCGACATGCCGATAGCCTCTTGCTAGCGGCCTACTACAACTTTTACGGAAAGTACTATTATCAACTTCACTCGCAAGGTGCCTGGGGATCGGGCGACAAGGAGACGTTCACTCAAAGTGCCGTGGTACTTGGGAATCCATTCTGGCAGGTCAAGCAAAACGCCGTCATGCTCACCCCAGGAGAAATTCATTATGGAAGCGGGATATGGCAGGCTGATCCAGAGATCGACTGGAAGAGCAACCAGAAGAAACCCACAAAACGGGAAATACCCATCACAACCACCATGTTTGCTCACCTAAACAGAGTCAAGTTTGACACAAGACGACTCAACAGCTTACTGGACGAGATAACATCCGAAACAAAAGAGGGAGAGAAAGAAGAGTGGTCAAGGATATGGGGTCCAGACTACAATTCGGTAGTGAAAAAGGCGGGCTATGACCTGGAAAAGGTCATCTGGGAGGAAGCCATCAAGGCCACTTGTGAGCACTCTTTGTTGGATGAGTGTGAGAGGATTAGGAATTATTACGATACGGTGTTTGGGCAAGAGGCCTGATTTGAACCTGGAAATACCCTGGCTATGTAAAGCCAACAATGTTGTTACTATGTTACATGTATTATACCAACGTCAAGAGAAATATTTATGAAAGTCCTGCAAGTCTCAGAAAGGCTGGGTTCTTGAGAACCCTCATGCCGCCCTTCAGTATTGCGATATCACTTCCTCCCTCGTCCAACTGCTTATCAAATTTTCCCATTGCCATCTCGACCAAGAACTTCCCAAGAGGCTCAGTCGGAGCGTCAAGCGATGGAAAGGCCATTCTGACAGGAGGACCTAGAACAGCCCTGGCACTATTATGGAAGAAGCCTTGATCTGGGACGTATTGCTTGATAGCGGCATGATCTCTTTCGCTAACGACTCCTGGTCCAACAGCCTCTGTGATCAGACGGGGGTAGGTGCTGCGCATCTCAGAGAGGAGAAGTTCTGTCTCGCCCTTGACGCGAGCGTATCGGTTCGTGAATGGTCCAGGGTTCTGTGTTGAGCTTTGTCCAGAGACAAAGATGAACCGAAAGGGCTCGTCGTTGGGAGCAAGGTCGGCGAAGGCTTTGGCGCCAGCCAGAGCGTAGTCTTTTGTGATCTTTATGTACTCGCTATAAATTTGTTAGTGAGCGTATTCCAGGACCATCGCAGAGAGGACCTACTCCTTGGAGACCTTGGTCTGGCTAACCCCAAGAGCCCACACCGCGCCATTCGCACCTTGCAATTGGCTCAACACATTTCGCCCATAGTTTGAGAAATCGGTGTGGATGATGACGTTGACTCTTGGGTCATTGGCGTTGTCGGCCATTGCTACAGGTCGTCGGCTGAGGATTGAGATCTTGGTGATGTCCTTCATCTTGAGCATGGCGTCGAGCACGCCAGACCCGATGAGGCCCGTGGCTCCAGTGAGGATGAGATGCATGGTGGATGAGTGGGGAGAAAGGCAACAGATGGATTGGAGGCGATTGAGACTGGCAGAGAAATTATATTTATATTTCCCAGTGGTCAAAAGATCACACTTCGTCTACATATGGCGTACCCAGCCATTATCGTCCCCTTGAACCTGTGCTGCGTGTTCATGTCAGCAGTTTTCGCCTGTTTTGGACATAGCACGTCAGCACAACCAGAGTCAGTGCTACGACGGCGTTAGTGGGCTTCGCCTGGCGGGTTTAGAGATATGGGTAAGTCGATGCATTCAAATTCTTCGACGGGATTCCACCCGCAGCCTGCTATCTGCCGTCGTCCCGGGCCCCCCGAACAACCGCTCCCACTGTCACTTGCCGAATCGGGGTTGTGGAGTTGGAATCAAATGTTATGCACTACTAGAGGGAAGCTTAAAGCTTGCAGACTTTGGTCATGAAAAAGAATTTATCCCAGCCAGACGTCTAGGGAAATGTCTCTCCCAAATCCAACACATCAATCAACCTTCTTCAACGGCTTCTCGGGCTCCTCATTCGGCTTCTCAACCCGATGGCTCACCAATCCGACAAATCTCAACATGTCAATTGACGGGCTGTATCAATTAGCAATGGTCAAGGTAAACTAGTCCACCATTTACTCACTTGTCAAACTTGGACGCCCAACGATCAAAGGCTAGCAGCGAAAACGTTGTGCCCATATAGATGCCGATACCATAAGGATAAGTTCCTTCATAGATCCCCATGAGAATACCGCCAATCACACCGAGCGAGTATCCCTGCCCGTAGGTATTGAAACCAGCGAATCTGCTTGACGATCTACTAATGAATCGCACCCAGACGAAGCTAGCAAGCATCTTGACGCTTGCCCGATGCCACTCGGTCGATCCCAGGTACAAAGCCAAACCCGAAGCAAGCACGCGCATAAAGGCCATACTTTGAAATGACGCGCGGCTCAACTCAAGAGTCAATCTGGGTATGAACCGCATCCTCTCAGTCATGATGAGACTTGTAATAGTCTGTACAACACAGAGGAGGAGGTCAATGTTGTTTGCTTTCGGATCGTGGCCGAGTTGCCATGACTTGACGTGGAAGAGGACGACTTCGATGACCGAGACGACGGAGTGGACGATGAGGAGGGAACGGTGGTGGTGGTGCGCCTTTGCGTAGCCTTTGGACTTCATCATGCGTAGCAGGTGAGGCATGAAGTAGGCAAAGACGCAAAAGGTGTAGATGTGATTGATAGGTAATTCATTATACTTTTTGAAAAGAGGCCACTCGGTGCCATTGAAGGTGGTATTAGTGGTATCCATTGTGTCTGAAAGTTGAAGCACTTGATCCAAGTTTGCTGCCAAGTCTTGGACTCTCTAGTCTTTTTGTACTTGATCAACATCTCCCAAAAAAGGATGCAAGCCGCGCTGCTATTTGCATTCAACTGATTTACATCTGTCAGCTTACACAGTACGCCTGTGATTGGCGGCGACGGCTTACCACCCTGCGTTTGAGATCCCACTAACAGTGCCAAGTGTAACTTGATTGGGCAAGTCGCATCAACTCCCTAAGTCGAATGCGTATTCGATACCGTGCCGTTCAGCCGAGTATCCGTTGAAACCCCTCCACGTCGACATCTTCTCGATATTTTAGGATAGTTATGTCCTTTCTAAGCAAGTGAATCGTTGCCGCCGAGCCGATGAAGCTGATGTGTGGTCTGATCAGGGTTTCCAACAACAAGCATAGCACTACCATAATGGACAGACAGACCTAACGCAGTGAAGACAGCGCCAAGCTAGAGGTACGTGATTGAGTGGACACTGTCTCAAACATTTAGCGCTATGATCCGTCAACCGTTCGTCTGATGTCCCCCCCTGCCGGATTCGTTGTTGGTTCCTCGCAACAATTTACCCATTCTTGGTTTGGTCTGCTGAGTCTCTTGTCAGATGGGTAGTACTACACTACCACGAATCTAGATAGAATGGAATCTCGGAGAGGGGACAATGCGGTGGGGGAATGAATTTTCGCAGTGTCAGACACCCAATTGCCTGATTGCATCTGAGGAGTCTGATGAGTGACAAGGCTGATGTGGTGATGTGGGTGGTGAAGGCCAACACGACCCCGTGATTGAGCTGACGGCACAACCATACAACCTCCACCTTAGCTCTTATACTATGAGCTAAAAGGTCGTGACACTACTATCTCCAACTGACTCAGTAAACTTTAATATCCTTTTCACCTTGAAACCTAAGATTACCGGTTGTGGGCAGTGCATTGCTGGTTGACCTGGGGCTTACTACGTATTCTCTTGACTCATCGGTTCTGACAACCCATATAAGTGAAATCGAACAGATGCTCCTCACAGTCGCCTCATCCTTTTCATCAAAATGTGCACTTACATAGTAGCTTTGGAACCTGTTATCCAAGGACGTGGGCTGCACAAAGACTGTCGTAGCACATCTGTCAATCATCTGATTCTATTCACCAGACATAAGAAGATGTTGTTGCTAAAAAGGAGAATGGCCGTTGGTATGATGCACTCACATGACAACGCAATTTCTCTTCACACAAAAGGGCGGGGATACGTGTGCGGGGGCGGTGAAGGGGAACTTGGCTCTTTCAATCTAAACGAGGCATAAACTTCACTCACTCTCTGGGCACTGTCTATTGCGGGAAAGTCATTACTTTTATGGGCCTTGAATCTCTCATTCTGGCTTCATAGTTTGGTTGACATGGACGACGGCTATAGGCCACCGGCAGACGGCCAAAAACCCGTACTGTTCTTGTGAGCACACGCCGAGTCGTCCCCCAACGTATTCTAACAATAATAGTGATATTGATAATTGTTTATACTCTCGAGGAAAGTTGTTGTCTCATACATAATGCGTCAGCGTCCACTGACCCCCGTGCGTAGATCTCGGGGTGCAAGACTTGCTACCAGCCTTGATGAACGCCTACTTTGAGAAACATCTCAGCCTGCCCAAAGACGAAGCCGCCCGACTCCAAAGAGAATACTCGCGACAGTACGGCCAAGCACTTCAAGGCTTAGTCCGTCATCACCAGATCGATCCTCTAGACTACAACACCCAGGTCGACGACGCTCTTCCGTTGGAGGACTTGATCAAGCCAGACCAACGACTACGGGAGTTTCTCGAAAGCATCGATACCTCCAAGGTTAAGCTATGGCTTTTAACGAATGCATACGTTAACCACGCCACGCGAGTTATTCGGTTACTAGGGATTGACGACCTCTTTGAAGGGCTGACTTACTGTGACTATGCGCAAGTCCCACTGGTCTGCAAGCCACATGAAGACATGTTTCGAAAGGCTATGAAGGAAGCAGACGTCACAGACGTTGAGAACTGCTATTTCATCGGTAAGGATACCTTGCAACATGTGGGAAGGCTGCTAATTCGATACGTAGACGACTCGTCTAGCAACTGTGCAGGAGCACAAAAGTCCGGCTGGACAGCTATCCATTACTTAGAAAAGGGCTTACCAGAGCCATCTGAACCTGCTGGGCAATACTGTATACGGAACTTGGGAGAATTGCGAGATGTGTTGCCACAGTTTTTCGAGGCGCTCAATTAAGCCAGCCAAACAGCGATAGAGGTTATCAAGAGAACGATTAGACTGTGGATGAACATGAACGAGCTCGTAAGCATTTTCTAGTACCAATTTTCTTATCAGTTATCACACACTTCTTCGGTGAAATGAGTCAATTCCACTCCACTCTTGTCCATCACCACAAGTCACCTCGGCGTCTTGAGTGCCCCCTGCACGGTCTAACCGCAAGGGGCCAACTTCATGGGATGCGAAAACCTCGCGGTGCCAGAGTCCGACGTGTTTGCTGAAGAAGCAACATGTGAAATCAAGATGGCTACTGCTCGGCGGTATGATGACGGTATTTTGTTGAGTGTATAGACCGTCAGTTCCTTTTCCGAGACCAAATCGCCGTATGCAAAGGCCTTGGGGCTCGGCGGTATCGCTGGTATCGCAGGGCCTGGAACTTGTCAACAAATATCCACAAGCGCGGAATTAGACCGCGAAAGACTCGATTGTAATGCCCAGGACACTCGAACTCATGCCTACCAGCTATCGAGTCAGTTCGGGAATTAAGCTGTACCATTTGACAGGTTCAATGATAGACAGAACTCGGGCATCGTACACTCCCCAATTGCATCTTATCCAGCCATTGCAATCAACACACCTTCAAGTCAATCCCCATCTCGAAATGTCCCAAATCCTGACGAATCATCACCCAAAACACCCTGGTCGATTCCATTCCCAGCACGTCATATGGATCCTTCACCCAAGACGCCTCGGCTTTTCCGCTTCCCCTTTGCCCCCGCGCTATCTCCGAAAAGAGAAGATAATCACCGTGGACGACTCCATTACAAATCCTTTCTCTCGTTCTTCGACGAAACGCCGAGGACGAGATATATACTTATTGGGGCCGGCCTGGAGCCTGAGAGGGGATTTTTTTGATACTCGAGTCACTTCGTTCAGTGGTCAGCCTTCTGCGCTATTCTCAACACTTTGAATCAAGACAGCATCAACATGACCACTCAAGAAAAGCCTGCCCTGGGTGGGCAAGGGGAGTCACCGGAGTACGGAGACGAAAAACATCACCATTCTACCGAACCAGAGCAGCCCTCACAAGCCTTGTTCAGAAATCCGACAAAATCAGAGGATGACCCCATCGGGCTTGAGAATGGCATACCAGCAGACTTTAGTGAAGAGACCACCGAAGCCGGTGATGGGGATGACTCTGGCGCCGACTGCTCGTCTTTTGAGGTCTCCTGGGACGGCGAAAAGGATCCAATGAACCCGAGAAACATGTCCGTGTTTCACAAATGGGTCATCGTCACGATTGTGTGCACATCAAGTCTTTGCGTGTAAGTACTCTGAGACATAGCTCAGGATCATCACTAACACTTCATGAAGCACATGCGCCAGCTCTATTTACACTACAACATACGCCCAGATGAATGCCGAGTTTCACGTTTCCAACATTGTCGCTACCCTTGGCCTATCAACCTTTGTCATGGGAATTGCTCTTGGTCCTCTGCTGACAAGTCCGTTGAGCGAGTACTATGGACGACGACCTATTTACCTTGTGTCCTGGGCCATGTTCACCATCTGGACTATCCCGTGCGCTGTCGCTCAAAACATCGAGACCATGATCATTGTTCGATTCTTTGGTGGTTTTGCAGGCAGCACGTTTCTGTCTGTTGCTGGTGGAACTGTGGGAGACGTGTTCCTGCGCAGTGAGATCCAGAAGCCCATGAGCCTTGTCTCACTGGCACCCTTCATCGGACCTGCCATTGGTCCTGCCATTGGTGGCTTCATCAACTACAACACAGATTGGAGATGGACTTGGTACGTCATGATCATTTGGGCCGTTGTCCTCATGGTGTCTATTATCTTCTTCGCGCCCGAGACATACCATCCTATTCTCCTACGAACCAAGGCACGAAAGTTGAGGAAGGAAACTGGAAACGATGCATACCGTGCACCCATGGAAAACACGACCAAGTCCATCATGACTACACTCAAGCTATCCCTGCTGCGTCCCTTCCAGCTACTCTTCCTCGAACCCATGTGTCTCTGCCTTGACCTCTACTCTGCCATCCTGCTTGGCATCCTTTACCTCTTCTTCGGCGCCTTCCCCTTGGTTTTCCGAACGAACCACGACATGAACCTCTGGCAAGCCGGTCTCACATGGCTCGGCATCATGGTCGGACTTCTCATTGCAGCCGGCAGTACCCCATTCTGGGCCAACATCCGAGCCAAGCTGTTGAAGCAGCATGAAAAGGAGACAGGACAAATTGGAGGTAGCGAACCCGAGTTTCGACTGCCTCCTGCCATCTTGGGCGCCATACTCATCCCGTGTGGTCTTTTTTGGTTCGCTTGGACGACGTACTCTAGCATTCACTGGATTGTGCCCATCATTGGCTCCGCCGTATTTGGTTGCGGGTGAGTTAAGCTCATAGTCTCCTCTCCACCGTCTCGTTGAGAACTTTCACTAACCTCTGGGTCTACACAGAACATTGCTTGTCTTCACAGGAGTCTTTACTTTTCTTGTAAGTTGATCCCTCTTTCTAGCTACCCATCCGAAAGACATTTGACCCTAACCTTGCACTATAGGTCGACGCCTATCCAAAGTACGCCGCCTCTGCACTTGCTGCCAACAGCTTTGCGCGATGTTCCTTCGCTGGTATGTCCTCAAAACATCACTTTCTCATTCTCCAGTCCGCTAACTTCTATCCAGCCGCGTTTCCCCTCTTCGGCATCCAGATGTACGAGAAACTTGGATACCAGTGGGCTTCAAGTTTACTAGCCTTCTTGACTGTTGCAATGGCGCCTTTCCCGTACCTGTTCTTTAAGCACGGTAAGGCGCTGCGGGCAAAGAGCAAGTTTGCTGTCGAGACTCTGTGATCTGGAGCAACTACGCAGGGGAGTAGTGTTTGGTTGAGGTGATCTAGAGATCTACATAAAATGCATAGACTGGGTGCTGAAGTCTTGATCGAGTTTGCCAAGATGGTTGGAACGAGAACAAGGCACTCGCAGGGAACATTGAGGCGCTAATGGATTAGATGGCCAAAAAAAAAAAAAGGCTTTATAGACTGATATTAGATACATTGCATTATTTTAACAAGAATCTGAGGAATAATCTATACCGGAGCTGATTGGTGATCCAAAGCCCAACTCCCGTTCGCGATGATGCTATCAACTTGGATGATGTGGTTCGTCCTGCACCACGATAAACCTGGCCGCTCTACAAGCCCATTGTATCTGGGGGTGCAACTCCAAAAGGCGCAGGAAGCAAGGGACCGAGTCCATGCTGTAAAAGCAAGTCAACGTCGATCGAGTTATCAAGACATCCGGCCCAAAAAGAGTCATAGCCTAGCGGATCAGAAACTTGTGGCATGAAATCCACTGCTTGCTGATCTTGAGACTGCGCCCTGTTGGTAACCGCCGCCGGCATTGCTGACTCAGTTCCCTCGGTTCTAGTGGAGATGGGTACGTTGTCGGTAGGCTGATTTCCTCGGGAATCAACATCGCTGTTCCCGATCCGAGAGGTTACGTTGACGATTGCCCCTCCGGGAACGGCAGAGTCCTGTCCTGTGAGTCTCCTGAAGAGATTGACAAAGAACCTCATGATCAGAGTCCCACTGGCCATGGCTTTGCTAATTCACTTAATGCAAGGATACACTGCCTTGACTTGTTGCCTGCTAATTGTCTGCGTATTGGGTCCTTTCGGCAGATGACGATTGTGTGAATCGAGAGGGCACCAAACACGGCGGGAACACTGAAGGGTTAGAGCACACTCGCACTTGGGGAAGGTCAGACTTACAGATGCATTTGCCCATATCGGATGGTACCAGAGGCTAGCATGTCCTCGGCCATACGGGTGATGGAGTCGGCTGCCATCCGCGCCCGAACGTCTCTATCAGCCTCTTCTGGTGACAGGTTCTCAATTACTTTTGGGCGAAAGAGAAGTATGTAGTAGTTTCTACGCCAATGTTAGACAGGCCAACTCAAGGCTTATTTGGAGACTTACTGGTACGCCATTTGGAGGTTGCTGGCCCAGAACGATGCGCCCAAGGTCTCATCGGGAGGCATTTCCCGAAGACATTCTGGTAGCTTGGAATGCCACCGTTCAAGTCTTTCGACAAGATTCTTGGCTTTGTAGCATTCCAACGCTGGACGACGAGGGCTGAACTCGCCGATGACAATGTCGCCGACTGGTGATATGGTGAGTTATAGAAGCTTAGATTCTTTTTCTCATACTCACGTATTACCGCTAGGTTACTCATCTCTATGAAATAAGAAATGTGGTAATTCTTTTGGGCTGATATTAGTTCCTCATCGTAGCACTCATCAAAGCGGAGGTCTTCTTCAGTGAGGAGCTCAACATCACAGTCTTCATCTCGAATACGACATGGCCGCCCTAGACAAGCCGCGGTGTGTCTATCTCGAGACTGAGGGTGTTAGCTTGCAAGCGTTTGGAAATATTGGCAGCAACGTACGTAGATCGACCACCATATCCGCCTCCAGAGCGATCGCGTCTCCGGGCTCAACTCTGACCGGGCCATACTAGTCAAGTTAGCATGTACGAGGCATAAGAGAGGTTGACTTACGAGCGATGCATGTTGATGGATTGTGCAAACGTTGTCGCACAGCCTAACCAATACCACGAGTCTTTTTGATCATCAGGCCCATTCCACCAGAACCCCATAAGTGACAGCGCGGAAGCGATATTACTACGATCCGTCTCATGGTCGACATCATGTAGAGTTTTTGCGCGGAGATAGTATGTCTTTCTTGCAGTCGCACGGTCCGAAAATCCTGCATCTAGGATCAGATTGTCGTCGCAGAGGGTGACGGCGATGAGGAAGACGGCCTGAAGCAGGAGAGGAGATGCTTGTCCGAGTTTGTATTGCTGAATAAAGACGCGCCGATTTACGACAGGAAATGCGGGATGCATTATGTTGAAAAATGCAGAGATCAATCGATCAGATATATTTCGCGGCGGCATTATTAGAGCATCTTGTAAACTGGTGACCTCTACTTGTGGCCTGTTTGGAAGAACTGCACGGTCGGCGATGGAGGCGGGAATAGGGTAGTGAACCTTGACAGGTTCGGCGACTCCACCTCGGGGACTGCATATCATCTCAATGATGTAGGATAAACTGTTGGAGTCACCAAGACAATATGATCGGGCATTTGTTTGAGTTTGGGGTTGCTGAGAGACATTGGGCTGTGGGAAAGTAGCACTAGTGTCTTCATCTTGAGGTTGCGGCGCGTCTTGGCCATTTGGACTGGAGATGCTGTTCGGCGTGTTGAGAGCAATGTCAGGGGAAGATTGGACTACATCGGTGGACGGCTCTCGGGTTTCTCGGAGCCGGCGAGAAACACGACGGTCTTTTGGCTGACCACGACTCTGTCGCGTATATCTAGCCCAGGTATCAGCTTGAGTATGTCGCAGCTATATAATGACCGGTCTACATACTTGCCACGTCTCGATTCTATCAGCTCGCAAGTCGTGTTGCGCGTCCGGCAATGCCAACACGGCTGTCCGTCGCCGGCGTCGCATTTCACACGCCGGGCGTGGCAGGCCTTGCAGGCGACACGAGTCCGGCGAGGAAGCGGACTCGGGTTCTCAGCTGATTCACTCATGACGACTGACGATGGATACGCTTCAAGCAGAGCCGCAAAGGACGATGAGATCTCCTCTGTTGATGGTGACGCAAGTCGGCGAGGTTGAACAGCATGAAGGGTGGAGACGCGCGCAAGTCGAGATGCCTCGGGTTCTTGCTGAGCCTGCTTATTCATCGGCTTCTTGGTTTGTCATTTCCCCCTTGTTCAAATCCTCCAATAGTGGGGGCTTAATTCTTGATGATGCGTGCATCCCCCCATCCTTGCCCTCCGTCTTCTTGATCTAAAAGGCGCGTTGTTCTACTTAATTGAGTGGATGCCCCTGGTTGAATCCTCTGACTGTCAATCCTAGATCTACACAGCATTAGCTACGTAATTCGACGTCTGTAGTTCATCTCGGTAGCAATTCTCATGCAACACCGCCCTTCTCCACTTGTCAAATGTCAGATCAAGGGCGCGCGTGGTGGAGTCCGACGTCGGGCGAAAACGACAAGAGGCTGAAGGTTAAAAGTGACGAAAAAAAATGATGTCGAGATTTAAAAGAGGAGCGAAAGCTCAATTGAACACGTCGAGGCAATCGAATTTTGATCAATTAGCATCATGAGTCAAACTTCAGTTGAACTTCAGCCTGTCCAGGAGACGGCCCGTGAGGATGGGTACGGCTCTTCCAACTCGCAAGGTGAAGCTCTCACTGGTGGAACCGAGTTCCAGTCGCTGCCACCGGTTGATCGGGGCAAGGAAGCTTGGCTCTTCCTCGCAGCTTCATTCATGGTTGAGGCTCTAACCTGGGGTAAGATAATCGCATATACACCCCAATCGGCTCATCGCTAACTGTTAAAGGCTTCCCCTTTGCCTTTGGTGTCTTCCAAGACTACTACAGCACCAATGCCCCCTTCAAGGGATCCTCTGCTATCGCTGTCATCGGTACTTGCGCAATGGTAGGCCAATGCCTTTTCAATAAGTATCTCGCAACCTAACACAACCAGGGAATCATGTATCTCGGCATCCCCTTCGTCATGAGCATTCAGAGACTCTTCCCGAAGTACAGTCGCTGGTCTCCGGTCATCGGCCTCTTCATCATGTGCATCGCCCTGGCCTTGAGTTCCTTCTCCCAGAACACGACGCACCTTATTCTCACCCAAGGAGTCTTATACGCCATTGGAGGTTCAATCTCATACTGCCCGTGTATTCTGTACATGGATGAGTGGTTTGCCAAGCGCAAGGGCTTTGCCTTTGGTGTCATGTGGTCGGGTACTGGACTCGCCGGGTTTGCTCTGCCACTGCTTTTTGAACATTTCCTACACAAGTATGGCTTCCGTACCACCCTGAGAATCTGGTCGCTGGCTCTGTTCATCTTAACATTGCCGCTTGCATTTTTCATCAAGCCTCGTCTTCCCCACTCGGCCACCAAGCACATCAACCCTCTCAAGCTGAGCTTCGCATTGAGCCGAAACTTCATGTTCCATCAATTTGCCAATGTCGCACAGGCACTCGGCTTCTTTCTTCCAGGCATATACCTCCCCTCCTATGCCAGAGCCACTCTGGATGCTGGCACATTCTCCTCAGCTCTGACCGTGTTGCTCATCAACGTCGCCTCGGTCTTTGGATGTGTCGCTATGGGAGCTCTAACTGATCGTCTACACGTCACCGACTGCTTCATGATTTCTGCAGTCGGTGCGACACTGAGCACCTTCTTCCTCTGGGGGTTCTCGACCAACATGCCCGTTCTGTACGTCTACTGCATAATCTATGGCTTCTTCGCAGGCTCGTACACCTCTGCCTGGCCTGGAATTATGCGCATGGTCACCGCTGGGCCTTCGAACGACAGTGGTGATCGTGCTACTAGTGGTAGTTCGTTCGACCCAGCTATGGTCCTGGGTGTGCTGTCTGCTGGTCGTGGCATTGGTAATGTCGCCTCAGGGCCATTGAGTGAAGCTTTGATCAAGGGCATGCCTTGGCAAGGACAAGCTGCTGCTGGATATGGAACGGGATATGGCACGCTGATTGTCTTTACGGGGGCTACGGCACTAGCTGGAGGAGCGACGTTTTTGTTCCGAAGGGTCGGTTGGATGTGAGGGTTCTCATAAGAAACGGCGGTTATGTGATCAAAATGGACAGCCGCCTTGGGGCCTAGAACTGATATGAATGTGATTATAAAAGTTTCCATGCTCTTGCCTTCCTCTTCATTTCAAATTAAGCCGACATAAACTGCACCGAGAAGAAGAAAGCTACCCCAAAGGCGCGATATTCATCTCCGTCATGTAGTCCTTGAGCTCTTGTAGCCCCGCAACCACGTCCTCCAAAAACCTCCTTTGCAGATCTTCATTGTCCATGTCCGTCTCTCCCAGTCCAAAGTCGCATCCAAGACACTTTCTAATAATCTTTGGGTACGTCAACCCGAGCTGATTGACCAGCTGTCCCGCCAGTTTCTCGGCGATCTTGTAGTCCGACAGCTTTCCATGGGTTGCAGTCACGGCCTGCTTCAGCTCGTGCCACGGCCGGGCGAAACCGATCTCGAGCATCAGGATCCCAAAGTTGAAGAGTAGTTCGTTGCGTGCCTCTAAAAAGCGGACTGTGCGGTAGAGCGTGATGCCCTCGCCCGAGGACACAGCTGCCTGAGGAGGCTGGAGGAGGCCTTTCCCCTGCTTATTCTTGAACCGTGCCATAAAGTATGGCCCCTTGAGCCGAATTGAGGTAGAAATTGATGCGTTAGGGCCGAAGTATCGCACGTTCTGTCCCAGATCACCTGAGACCAGCCAAGGTGTAGAGTAGAACTGCATAATACCCTCCGCTACGTTGCCAGCAAGCTCGACCAGTATTGGCCGAGGCAGCGAACGAAGCACAGGCTCCTCAGAAATCCACATGATGATATCTGAAAGTGCCCTCGACCCGCCATATTGTGACGAAAGCGCTGCTGGGACACAGAACCACTCGGCGTGAGGGCCGTTCCAGGAACCGAGGAAAGATCTATCGTTGCAGCACGCCACGCTATTGTATGCCGTCTTGCAGACGTCATCGATAAGTGATAGGTCGGTTGAAGATGAGGTGCTCAGCTGGGTAGATTGATCACTGAGATGGAAGTCGGATATAGATTGCGCAAGGTTTGGCAGTTGGGGCGTTGATGCGTTATCGAAAGCGACTGCGCCACTCTGCTTTCTTTTTCTGAATCGACCTATGAATTTCTGGACTCTTGATTTCTTGCCGGTAGAAACCTCCACCTTGAGTCGATCAGCGCTCGTTTCGAGTACTTGCGTAAGCTGATAAACGCTTGTATCAGCTGCTCGTTCCTCAAGTTCTTCATCGTCAGATTCACAAGCTTGTTGGATCTCGAGATGAAGTGGCCTTTTCGAGGGAGAGGATGAATCGTCATGGGTGACTGCTAGCTCGCAGGTGACATATCGAGAGGATACGGCCTTGGCTTTTCCGTTACTCTTTGCACGATTAGCGTCGTCAATGATCCGCACGTCAAATGAGTGGTACTGATGAGTGCTACAGTTCCATTGCATCTGAAGCGTGGAATATAGGGCCTTGGAGGCGTAGCGGGATCTGTAATATTGTTGCAGTACGTTGAGACTTTTAGCCGGTCTGCGGGTTGCAAATTTCCTTTCACTGTCTCCATTGGAAACTTGTTGCAAGTGTTTGATGATTTGTTCCGTGATCAGGCTAAAGTCTCTGTTGAGCTCTCGGAGTTCCGTAATGGCCTCTTCCATTTTGGGCTTGCCCAATGCCAGCCGAAAGCGAGTCTTGACATGCTTCAGCCATTCTGATGTGCTGATATCCTGATCAGAGGTCAGTTCGTTCATCAGGTACTGTACTGTGATGATGGGACGTACATCCTGCCTCTCGCCAATCTGAGCCCGGAAATTATCAGATTGGGAACATAGCACCTGGAGGCTGTGTTGGATCTGCTCGGCTGTCTGGGCGCAGGATCTGAAAGACTCCCCCAGAGCATCTATCCGATTCCGGTACACTGGTGCCATGGTGAGGTCCGGCCTGGCAGCCGCCGGTGTGGGGCGGTTGACGACTTCTAGGACGCTTGCCTGATCCTTCGTGACGGTGTTGAGGAGGTTAATGGCGTTGTTGCGGAAGATGGTGCGTTGCACGCTCAGCTTTGCATCCAGAATGGTCACTTCTCGCGGGTATTTCTTAAAGGCAGAGAACACCTCAAAGACTCTGCCGGATCGGTCGTAGACCTCGATGGCGATAGGGATGGAGCCAAGAACGGCTCCAACGATCAGCTCGACTCCGCTCATCCTGGAGTCTCACCTTTGACAGAGATACTGATCCGTCACAATGGTAAAACTTTCGCTTTGCAACAGAGTCCAGATTTCTTGAAAATCAGGCTGAGGCTAAGGCTGAGACTGCTTCCCCTCTTTCAGCTGCTCCTGCAGCCACTTCTCGCCCAATCCGCTTCATGTTCTGACCAACAAGGGTTTATCTCACAGATCCCCGCACCCAACGATCCCGAGAGCCCGACGATAGTGCCTCATACCGGGTTCAACGCCCGCCATATTCACTTATTGACCCGAATGGGTGATCTCGTTGATCATGTCAACATCCCTCCTCAGTCGGCAGGACATCGAGAGCTGGGTCCCTGACGCTGCGACCTCCAAAGGTGGCGTTGGCTTCGTGGCCAAGCTCTCTACGAGCATCAGCAGAGCCATCACCTCCCTCAGGGATACCCTTGTCAGTAGGCAGGATGAGGGACGCCGAATATGTCAAAATGAACTTGAGCGTTTTCTCCTGTGGTGTCAGGGTCTGGACGTCGCAGATGGCCGGCTTGATGAGGTCCTGTCGCGCTCAAAGGAACTTCATCGCCAGGTTCTATCACTTCTTCTCCGTCTCGGGACTTCTATTCTCCAGGCCGTGTCTCAAGCTTCAGTTGAGCCATCTCAGCTTCAGCTTGATGATTGCGACCATCTTAGGGACTTGCTGGATGTGGCTGAGACTATACTCAAAGGCTCAGTCTTGGACGAGAACGAGAGGCCCGGTACTCCATTAGGGTCTGATGAGTCAAATTACGGGATGGTGGAGAGTATAGAGGAAATCTCTGCCTATGTTGATTGCCTTCTCGATTTGGCCCCCGCGTTGGACAACCCAGCCTTGGATATACAGACGGACGACTCCAATGAGCCTCTTTCTGGTACGAAGGAGTCGTTCACCACCTCCTGTGAAGAGGCTTTGATCTATTGCCGCAAGATCCGAGACCGTTTTGACCCACTCCCTAAATATCTCGTGGAGCGCCTTGCCGAAGCAAACGTTGTCCGGGCAGCCAAGATACGCGAAATGCAACATCAGGTCGTTTCAAAGGAACCCCCAATCAATGACACTGTCACCGAGAGCCTCTTTACTGGAAGACTTCCCCAGATCACGGAAACTACAAAGTCTTCTGTCCCTCCCCCATCCATCTTCTCGTCGGGCTTGGTCTCGTCCTCCAAGTGGTCCGCCAGGCCCGCCTCTACTTCTGGACGTGTTGAATTGGATGAGTTCGACGACAACGCATCGAAGGCTACGTTTGCTTCTTTCTCCACTGCCGCATCTTCAATTGCAATGGGCCGCCCCCGTATCCCACCTATGCCAGATGTGCAAGGGGGTGGCTTTGACTGCACAATCTGTCTAATGCACCTTACTGACGTAACGAGTAGGAAACAGTGGAAGTGCGTTATTGACATTCATATTACCAATTTATATGGCCACTAACGGTCGACAGGAGGCATGTGTTCAATGATTTGAACCCATATATGTGCACTATCGAACACTGCCAGATGGGTGGTACACTCTACAAACACAGTAGGACGTGGGCCTTGCATGAGTCATCCCACGTAACAGCTGCTTACAGGTCCGTCGAGTGCACTTTCTGCTCTGCAACCTACCAGAGACTCGATGACGCTTATTACAAACATGTGTCTGGTCACCTCCGAGAGGTCTCGTTGTCAGTTCTGCCACAAACGATCGACAATGACGCCGAATCTGGCACAGACGACTCCGAATCCCTTTTACATAGTTATAGCAAAAACAGTGAGGACATATGCCTTGAATCACCTATGTGGAATAGAAAGGCTGACTCCAGCCAGGAAGCGAAGAGCAACTACCTACACCGGCCCAGAAGATTACAGAAGAAGTTTTCTACTCTGGAGAACTCGAGTCTACTCTTGAGAAATCCGGTGCGAGTGATAGAGCAAGCGCTCAAAGAGACCTGAAGGAAAAGAATTTGCAGGAAGAGGCACTGAAGGAAGGGGAGTTTGATGAACGACCCCTAGAGGAACAATTGCCTGAACCACGCCATCCGTCTATCCCTCGTGAAGACGACGAAGAGCGCCTGGATAGAATCATACACGAGCTTCTTGAAACCAATGATCTCGCTCCCAAGACGAAGATCGGCCTTCACCTGACAGAAATCCAATTTCTATGCGCCAAAGCAAAAGAGATTCTCATCGCTCAGCCAACACTCCTGGAACTGGCCGCCCCGCTGACAGTAAGTTTGGACCGGCCTTTTGAAAAGTTTTTTTCGTTCCCTTCTCGCTCATTTTCTTGCCTAGGGTAACACTATTAGGTCGTTGGCCCTATTCATGGGCAGTTCGATGACTTACTCAAGGTATTCAAATGCGCTGGACACCCCAAGGCGACAAGTTATCTCTTTTTGGGAAACTACGTCGATTTTGGTGAACGTTCGCTGGAGAGTATCTGTCTTCTTCTTGCATATAAGATTAAGTTCTCGCGAACATTCTTTTTGCTAAGAGGAACCCATGAAAGTGAGGATGTAAGCCGCGAACAGCTGGGCTTCTACCAAGAATGCAAAGAGCATTATAACATACGGCTCTGGAAGCGTTTTGTTGACATTTTCAACTACCTGCCATTGGCGGCGACTGTGAATAGCAAAGTATTTTGCGTTCATGGAGGCCTGGCTGCAAATTTCACATCTTTAGAGGACATCAAGCAGATTATGCGACCAATCATTAAAAAATATCGTGCAGAGGTAAGTCATGGCACACTTTTCTTTGATGGTTCCCCAATATCACTGACTTGACGCGATAGAGCAAAGATGAAGAAATTCGACATGCCCTAATGGATGGCGATTTTGATGATGATGTCGTAGGATGGAACGACAAGGGCCGGGATGGGGTCATATTCGGGCCGGACCATGTCTCGAAGTTCCTCACGAGAAGTAACATGCAGTTCATCGTTAGCGGTCGGCAAGTCCTCAAAGAAGGGTACCAGTTCTGTTGTCAGAAGAAGTTCTTGAGGCTCTGGACCGCTGCAAATTGGGAGGGTTTATGCAACCCGGGAGGGATCTTGACGATCTCTGAGAACTTTCAAACCGAAATTCGGGTATGTCTCGCCTACTTTACGATGGACTTGTACAATAATTTGAGACCGAAGCTAATGCAGATGAAATATAGTTTATAGTTTAACCATTGTAGCGTGGAACTAAGATGTTGATTGTCCATGCTTGATAGCTTGTAGCTCTCTTCTCTCTTTCCGCTTCTGTCCTTTATGCAAAAAGCCGCCTGGGCAATCTTTATACCACTCACAGATATTGGTCCTCTAATTTAAATTCTAAGATCTCCTCATCTATCTCGTCATTATGCCAATCTGAATGTAGGAGAGATCAAAGTTTCACCTCTGTCAGAATCTGCAACAGGCCCAACCTCCCTGTCGCGCGCCACCATTGGGGGTTATTGAGCACGGAGGACAAAGAATGGCTTATTGAATTACATTTCGAGAATTCTGAGTTAGCTTTCCCTTTCAGCCAAGAGAGACAGGTTTAGAGCTGTCAGGCCTGTAGAGCGTGACAATGGAGCGGAGGTGCAGTCAATGGTTGAACCCACTGTCAGTCTGTAACTAACATTAGAATGAATAATGCAGAAGGATGGAAATTTGGTTTTGATAAGCTATGAAGGTCTTCAAGTAGTCAAATCTCATGCTTATGTGTTGATAATTGTGTCCTTGCCATTGTTGGTAATGGGCATTTTCAAGGAAGTCATGAAGATCAAGAAAGAGGCGCGATCTACCAACCCAAGGCGGTTCAAAGGTCGATTGTCAACCCACTTATGAGCGATTGAAGAGAATAATCTACCGCACTAATCATGCCATGGGTAAGTCTCCTTTTTAAGGCTCACATATATCCCTTTTCCTTCGAATCATTAACTTGCCTTTGATCGGTGGTGTAGGAAGATGCCCAAGGCTCACAAAGCCTGGCCTCTTGTGCACCTCCTTTAAATCATAATGAACAGCCATGTATGCCAAAAACAGCTTTGTCTCAACCGCAGCAAAATATCGACCTGGGCAAGCATGTCTTCCAAATCCAAAGGGAAGATAGTATTCGCTCGGTGAGACCAATAGATGTGCCTCTTTCTTGTCCTCGGCGATCATACCATTCTCATGTGGACGTGAGAAGCGAAACGTGTCAAAGGTATAAGCATTGGGGTAAATGTCTTCGTCATGATGTATTCCCCACGCTGAGACGCTGACTCGAGAACCTTGGGGGAGCTTGAGATTGTGCTCATCAAGTGAAACTCCCCCAGGGGCCATGACCTGTACCGACAGAGCCTTGATGGCCGTGTGGAGTCGAAGAGTCTCTTTGACAGCGCTGTCTGCACGGATGAGGCTGTTGACACTAGCTTGGCCAACTTCTGATGAGAAAGCTCGACGTCCTTCCTCTGCAAGAGCCTCCCAGGTCTGCTCCGGGTCGTCGGTTGCGCAGAGGTTGAAGAGTGCGTGTGTCATGGTAAGGGTAGTTGACTCCAGGGCAGCAAACACAGTTGCGAAGGCACGACAAGCAATCCGATCCTCCAGACCTTCTTCAGGCTCTTTCTTTCGTAGAGCTTCTTCAATGTGCCAAGTCATGACATCCTCTCGCGGAAGGCTCTTGGAACCTTGGGCTACGCCATTTCTGACTGCCTCGATTCGCTGTTTGACGTATGGTCCCAAGGTCTTGAGCGCTCTGCTCATGTAGATGTGGTTGAAGACCGAGGTCAGGCGGGAGACGAAGGGGTGCATGAAGGGAGGAAACAGGGAGATTGCTATGGCGCTGGGCAAGACGCTGCTAGAGAAGTTTGACAGATTATCAACCAACTCCTTGTCGTTGCCTGTGGTTGGAAGTCAGCAAGGTTATCTTTCAGGTGGAAGATGGTCACCCACATAGTGTATTACCCATGACGAGACGAGCAGTGACCCTTGAAATCACCTCTCTCACAAGAAGAAACACCTGTACCTCCTTCCACTCCGTATCCAGTCCGAACGTTTCATCGATCTGAGAGGCAAGTTCTCCCATAATCTGCGGGATCAACTTGGGCAAGTGTCTGTTCATCTGAACACGAAGGACATCATAGACCGCAAAGTCATTCCCAACGGATGAGTTGAGAAAGGCATACTTGGCGGCAACAATTTCATGTTGAATGGGGGTCGGGCTGAGCACCTTGTCCGGTTGAGAAGTTGCCCATCGGATGAGGTTTCGAGGAATAAGGATCTCGGGTCGGCTGAAAGGCAAAGTGATGGCACAAAGAGTTCCGTTCTTGCTGTACTGTGAATTCGGTTAGTGAGAGGTTCTTGCGAGCCAATCGGGTTGGGATTACCTTTTGATAACCCTTGTTGATAGCTGGCGGGGTATTAAGAATACCATGGAGTTGGGAGAACAGATACGGGGCGAACTTGGACCTGTACGCCCAAGGGACTTTCTTTGGAACCTTGGAGAGGTGGCTAAAGACGGTATGGAGTCGCCAAACGACGACGGCCGCTGCCAAGATCCAGAGTGAGTACATGGCGAGAGGAGAAGCTGCTGTGTTCGTACAAAGGTTTCACTCAACAAAGTTGGCAGAAGCAACACCTTTGTATCCCACCAACGGGTAACTGATTAGAAATAACCGACATACGGCAGATGCATTTCACTGGTCCTCTGCACATGGTCTCCATTCTCATTGTTGGTTACACCATTGCCGAGGCAATGATTGGATGCGCCGGCCAAGCTGCCAACTGCTGCTGTCTCACATCAAGTGCCATGATTGGACGCTCAAAACATGAGCTGTCAACTACTTTGGAGAGGGTGTTCCCGATGGAGTTAAGCTTAGGTCTCGGGAACTGCCGCGGGACAGCTGAGATAGGCTATCTCGTGTTTAAGAGGAGTAATTCGTCCGTTTTGCGCTATATATCACCCTTTTGGATCATGTCATGAGGACTGTTGGTTGATGCCATCGGAGATGGGTTGCAGGATGGGAAGGTGGTGGCTGACGTTAGTGATGCAATGCGGAGCCGGCGGGCCATGGGGAAACTTCCGATGAGTAAGGAGGGAAAAGATAAGACATGGGGCAGTATCATGAGCTTGTTATTAATAAGGAGTCTTGCTAAATAATGTGCCCTTTGCTATAATGTTTGACAAAGTTTGCATCTGTAAGAATCAGACAAGTGATTCCATTAGCTACAGGGTAGGGTGAGTCGTGGCACAGCGAACATGTGAAAGGTTCGCCAACGGACCAATAGATCTACGTACGGAACCCCGGGAAGCAATAAGTTTGCGAAAGCTGGGGTGTGAAGGGGTCTCTGAGTGCCTTAATCCAGGCCCCGCGGCCTCAGTCCAACCCAATTTAACAAGGTTTCTTTATTCAATCCCATAACTGCTCTGAAGGGAGCATGCATAAACTGCACATCTGTAAAACATATGCTAGCATCAAGACGATACTATGATGTGTTGACAATGCGTTATTTATTGCAGTTGAAGCCTGGCCCTTGATGGGCGGACTGGAATAGAAGTTCACTGGCATCAAGATGCAATGCCACGGGGAACCATCGGCCAGCTCAACTTAAAGCAGTAGGGATTCAAAATTAGACATCAAACAGAACTCGGACATGCCTGAGCTATGTCTTTGGGTGATAGTATTAGGCTTGTCTTGATTATTTCTATAATAGCAGATCACATGCAAGGCCAGTTTCAACAGCGCAGCAACATGCCAGCATCAGAGACACGAAAAGAATACAGGTTACAGAACAGAGGCACCAAGCTTGGCTCCAGGGAATTGAACCTGAATACCCTCCTCGAAACTCTTTCCACCAACAGTGAGATCCTTGAAAGCCGGGCACGTAAGATCCAGAATAGCTGCGCCGAGAGTGTTGGTGACGAGCTTGAGTGGGACCTCGATAATCTTGAAAAGGGTGGACAGCGAGTTTGGAGCCACAGTCTTGACAATCTCAAAGACGAAGCAGAGCAAGTTGTTGCCTTCGAGCAGCTTTGTGAGGTTCAAGACGCCGCCGGTAAGATCGCTTAGGTCGACTCCGGCATAGCTGTTGACTTCTCCCATGTTGCCTCCGATGCTGCCACTTGTTAGTCTAATATCCCTCCCATAGTCTCAAACACATACCTGGCCAGCTCGGGGTACTTGGCAGCCAAGGCCAAGACATCGAGGTTGAGGTGAACCAAACTGTAATCAACAGGTCGACGATACCAGTTCTCGGGGATTCTCTCATATCCTCGCTTGTAGGTTAGTTTATCGCCTTCACCCTCGATAGCAAAGAAGCTCTTCAGGACCTCCTTGTCTATAAAAAGTCAGCGATGAATACCTTTACTCTACAATGGTGTACATACTCAAGAAGCCGGAAGGGTTTTCGGAAGAGTGGTTTGCAAACATGCGACAAGCAAACAGATAACCGGCATTGCGAGCGATCATGCCGGTAAAAGGTCCATAGTAAAAGTTGGGGTTCGTCGCCACGCTCTCGTGGAAGCGGATGTAAGCTCGCTCAGCGAAGACGTCAAAGTTGTAGTCACCCTCGCCGGAGGACATCTCGTAGAAATCCTTGAATTGCTGAAGAACTAAGGTGGAAGCATCTCCAGTGACGTAGAGGTCGGCTCGAGTGTTGGAAGAGTCGCCCTCAATGATGTTGTGTGAGCCGGTGAGACCTCTAGGTGTACCGAGTAGTCCGGCGAGGTTTCCAAGGAGGTTTTGAGCGCCGCTGGCAGTGTCGCCGATGGAAAAACCGGGGTTGAGAGACAGAGGGTTTCCGACGAATACGGTGCCCATCACTGACAAGATGGTTGACAGTTCCAAGCCCATGCCAAAGATCTTATTGATGGCTCCGGTCACCTCGGTCAGACTGGTGACACCCTTGCGGTTGATGTAGCCATGGTTGGCCAGCGCATTCAGACCAGGGCAAGGACCTCGCTGGGCTCCCCTGGAATAGTCGGGTGGGATAAACTTGTGGTCGCCGCTGACATCGATAGGCTTCGTCAAGGGATCGAACAACAGCCTCTTCTCATGCGCCTCGTGGAAAACACCTTCCACCTTATCAGAAAGCCTCGAAGACACAATGTCACCAATGGGCCCATTCATGTACGAAGGAAAGCCATTGACACCGACGCCAAGAAATGGTAGAACAGAAAGGAAGGATTGGCACTTCATGATAAAAGTTAAAAAATGAGTGTAGAAAGTGAATATTAAAGAGTGACGTTTGAAGAACGGCAGTTTCACAGCAGCATGCCGACCCTATGAAACAACAGAGGATTAGAAATCGAAACAAGCTTCTTGGTCGATGCTTTTACCAGGTCACCCTTTCTGACAGGTGCCGTGCCGAGGCTCTGGTCACCGATATTGAGATCAGCCTTAGGTCCTGGTTCCCTGGTTGCCGGTAATACCGTCTACTCGGAACTACGTAATGATAGCCAGCACATAGAATAATAAGGATACGCACCTGGCCCCCTGAGTTGGGCGTCTAGCCATGTAGAAATCCCTCCCCTCTCTCGAGGAAAGGATCGTCAGAGTCAAGAATCAAGATCGCCAAAACGCGTCGTACCTAATTGGTTATTATCAATTCATTATTCAGGGTCTCACCCAGTCCGTGCAGAGGACTACACTAGGGGGAGGTTCGTTTAGTAGCTTGAAACACTACTTCCGGGGAACCTTGGGAATCCTTGGCTAGTTAGCCCTGTGCAAAAAAATAGCGAACGGCTTTCCAGAATCAGCAAGGTTCGCTTAAAATGAGAACCGCTGAGTAAAAATCCACATTCAATGAACCCCCCTTTAGAGTTTGGACCGTCTCTTTCACGGCATTGAAGAATAATGCTACCGCGGGCTCTTGTGCAAGCCCGTAGAGGCCGAATGAGCTGATTACCCACTGATCGGCTTTTGAAAGTTGTGATATGAAAAAGTGTATTTGACGGGAAGGACGGATATCTTTACTTGCCGTACGGGCACTATCAACGGCAGGCACGGGAGGCTGGGGGATGTCATGCTTGAACTTCCTCCCGGACAGGGAACGGCCCCTGCAGGATGCAGAGGCGAAGCTGCTTTGGATCCGGTGCCGTGGCTGAATGTCATCAAGGTCGATCCCTGCAGCCAACGAGTCACTCTGTCAGATTACCTGTCATAGCCAAGCCTCAAGTTTTTGTTTCTCACTTGAGCGACAGCAATCTATCGGCGAACTGAAGTGGACATTTCCCTCTCGAACGGGTCGCCAATCTCCTAGGACAGTAGAAATGCTACTCTGCCTTGTCACTTCCAGTAAGGCTAGGTGGTCTGTTCCCAGAGACCCGGCTGGTCCGTTTCACGATGGGCACCCGCTAGTAGTCGTCAGCCATTCTTCCACGAGTCTAGAAGGCCCGTTTCTATCGCCGCAATTCGCAGAATTCATGCTTTGCCGATACGTAATGGATAAGCGGCCTCACTCCGGGCTCAGCCTATCGCTGATGAAACGGTGGACAGGTTCAGGCACCAGGGATCTTCTCTTGCCCTGGTTCGGTAGATCGAAGCACGCCTTGGCTTGAATCCTTCGGTAGATGGAGCGGGTCCTCATCAATCAGTCTCAAACAGTTTATTCATATCGTCCCGTCCAGAAGCGACGGAATGACCCCCTTCGTCTCTTTTTTTCCTTCTTGTCTGTAGGTGTTTGTTGAATGACCAGGAAAGATGAAGTTCTTTGCGTTTGCCGCCTTGATCCTGGCCGTGTTGCAGGCCGGCGTGTGGGCTGCCACCACCCCAGAAGAGCCTCCCACCTGTGGCGTAAGTGTTGGTTGGTTGTGTCGGGTAACTGTCAGCTAACGTCGAGTAGTTGCTATGCATCCAGCAAGAGACGCTCAAGTCGACTTGCGAGTTGACCAACGTCACTTGTATCTGCACCAACGCCGAGTTGAATGAAAAGATTTCTCTATGCGTGCACGCCAACTGCACAGTTAGAGAGTCTCTCTGTACGTTTCTTTACCTCTTACTGCTTCTTGCGCTAACATTCTGCAGTGGTCCAGAGCTACTCCAAGCACACGTGCAAGGCGCCATCAAGAGACCGCACAGCTCTAGTATGGATCCTTGGTGTCGTCTTTCTCGTCATCGGCCTCGTCGGATTCGGCCTGAGAGTTATGGCCAGAGTTTCTGTTCGAGCCCAGACTTGGGGAGCTGATGACTGGGTGATGCTTCTTGCGGTGGTACGTCGACTCTTGGCCTTACTTGGTTCTATGCTGACCCCTTGCAGCTCATGATGATACCCCTCAACGCCATATCCATACCTATATCCAGAGTTGGTCTGGGCAAGGATATATGGAATGTGCACCCCGACGACATTACTGATTTTCTTTACGTGAGTGCATTGGTAACCTTCAATGTTTCAGGCACCTAATAAAGGACATAGTTCTTCTTTTGGGATGAGCTTCTCTACCTTGGAGTTCTCCCCGTGACCAAAATTTCGATTCTACTCTTCTACCTCAAGGTCTTCCCCGGCAAAAACATTCGATTAGGCTGTTGGATTCTCATCGGCCTCAACGTGGCGTACTTTATCGCGTTTGAGCTCGTCTCAATCTTCCAATGCACTCCCATCGAAGGTGCCTGGAGGGCCTGGGATAAAGAGTTTCCGGCCAAATGCAACAACATCAACATGCAGGGTTGGATGGCGGCCATTCTCAACATTGTTCTCGACGTGGCTACACTATGCTTGCCGCTTTGGGAGCTCTACAAGCTTTCCCTCTCGCGGAAGAAGAAGATTCAGATCATGCTGATGTTTAGCGTTGGATTCTTGTATGTCCCCAAATCCATCTACTTCTGGGGACTGTCGCTAATATTTCTAGCGTCACCATCGTCAGTATTGTTCGACTACAGTCACTGGCGAGCTACGCCACAACAAGCAACGTAACGCGTGAGTATTCCTAGATATCTACTTCAGATTCAGACAACTGACAGAAACAGAGGACTACGTTGAAATTGGCTACTGGAGCACCATTGAAGTCCCAGTCGGCATCCTCTGCGCATGCATGCCCGCCATCCGCTCCCTCTTCAGTCTCGTCTTCCCCAAGGTTTTTGGCACCACAGCCAGAAGCAAGTCGGAATATGCCAACATCTCGGAAGGCAAGCAGCCATCGAGTTCGCAGAAGAGCACATCCAAGGCCTTGTCGCAGGGTCAAGGTGTCAGGGTGTCTAAGAACCCGAATGAGACGTCTGCGATGGAGCTTACCGACATGAGATTTGACTATCATCATCACCATGGGCGTCACTCGTCCGAGAAGCTGCCAGTGACTCCTCGTGAGCCAGTGTAAAATTCAGGCTACAATTTCTTTACTTTCAGCGTTCGTTACCATAGACTAGACAGAGAGGATCTCCTCACCTTCCAATACCACCAGTAGCCTGCACGTCACTCCCGGAATCCAACGTAATCTTGCCGTCTGTCAGTAATTTCTCGTATTCATCCATTTTGGCACAGCGTCAGCAAGGCTTTCAACCCTGTCCCAGCACTTGCTCAAAAGCAGCCAAGATCGTCCGGGGAACATGATGCGTTGTTAGTTCAATCCCCCTGGCTCTTCCCCGCTTGAACTTTACATTCGCCGAAGTTCATGCGTAACGGAGTGTTTTCTTGTTCAGGCTCGGAGGTGTCCAAGTCGAGTATAGTACGGGGGTTGTGGAGAGTGAAGCCGTTGCACTACTAGCCTTGCAAGGGTCAGGGATCTCCCTATTTGGGTGACATCTAGACTCCATTCGTCTCTGCCTGGGTTGGGCAAGCTTTGTGCTGACCCTGTTTGCATATCCATTAACCTGCTCAGTGAGGTTTCACTTCATTTTGGCTGTCATGAAGATCGACTGCAACACAATTTGAGTCGGGGCTGAGAGTCACGTCCGCAACCGATAAGGAGAGGTCGGTGAAGAGTACCTGTGGCTGGCTGGTGGACGAGATGTGTCTCAAGCCCCATTTACACAAACTTTGAAGATAACAGAATGAAACGGGCTTCTCTGTGAAAGTTTGAACCCGCAAACGGTTACCCACAAGTTATCCAACGGCCTGGCCTGGCCTTGCGACCCAGCCCAGCAGCGTAAGCTATGGCCCACAGACGCTCCGCCTCCAATGCACATCACCCACTTTGACAGCAACCGTCATCACTGCCCAAGAACCTTCAATCTCCCCCCTGGATCCATGCTTGACAGCCTACCCAGGGGCTGACAATGACAGGAAAAGGAAAAATCAAGGCTGCCGTTTCTTCCGTTCTCGGCCGGCAGCTCCCACCACCTTCCGACGAGTCGTACGTGGCTGACGATCAGCTACAGCTAATTATTCAAACCCGGATTCGTGAAACATGCCCTGGGAGGTCGGCACTTGAAAGCCCTCCCACAAAGTCACCTGCTGTTAGCGTCCTGCGGTGGCTTTACCTTAAAGACCGCTCTGGAACTAGCGCTGTGCCACCCACTGCGGATATCTTGAAGCTGCTTGCCTGCTTTTTTTTGCCTTTTTGTTGTTTTCTTGGCTCAGGCTTGGTTTGTTTTAGCTGGCTTCAGGTTATCCTATCCATGTTTTGAGATTTCTTTACCCATCCTACCACTGGTCACTCCTCTCTTTGTACATGCGTTTAAGCTTCCGCGTTGAAAATGCGCTCCTCATTCGTTCTCACACTCGTTTCACTCTTGGCTGACTCGGCCTCATCCATGTCAGCATTTCTCATACCACTGAGGAAACATTATACTGACTATCGCACAGTGCCGTTCCCTGGAAGACATCGTCAAATAAGCCTCGACATGATCCCTTTATCGGAAAACGTGACACAACCTCCACCGATTACGACTATGTCGTCGTCGGCTCTGGCGCAGGAGGAGGTCCCGTAGCTGCCAACCTCGCCACCGCTGGCTACAAAGTCCTCCTAATCGACGCAGGTGGTGACTCTGGTGACGCCTGGGAGGAAAAGATCCCGGCTCTGCACCTCATGTCGACCGAGTTCGAGGACACCCGGTGGAACTACTATGTCAACCACTACCCCGATGCCAAGCAGCAGAAGCGGGACTCCAAGATGACCTACGAAAAGTCGGATGGGAGTCTTTACGTTGGTCTTGACCCCCCAGCTGAGGCTAAGCCTCTTGGTGTTTTGTATCCTCGTGCTGGAACGCTGGGTGGATGCTCTCGCCATAATGCTCTCATTTCTATCTATGCTCATGATAGTGACTGGAGCAACATTGCTAGTCTCACTGGCGATGACACCTGGAACCCGACCAACATGCGATCGTACTTCAAGAAGCTGGAGAAGAACATGTACCTGCCTAGCAGCATCATCGGCCATGGCTTCAAGGGCTGGCTCGGTCTGTCGCTTACATCTCTTTCTCTAGTTGTGGAGGACCAGAAGCTTCTCTCCCTGATCATCGCTGCTGGTTCCGCCATGGGCAAGAGCCTTGTCGGCTTTCTTCTCAACACTGTTGCCGGACTTGGTCAGGTCTTGCTTCGGGATATCAACGCTCCTGGTCAGACGAGCAAGACTGGACTCTACCAGGTTCCTTTGTCAATGACTGATTCCGTCCGCGGCGGTCCCAGAGATTTCATCCTTAACACCGCCAATGCTGTCAACTCTGATGGTTCGCGCAAGTACCACCTTGATATCAAGCTCGACACCCTCGTAAGTGCCTACATTCCTGGGTATTTGTACCTGTACTTACAAAATTATAGGTCACCAAGATCACCTTCGACAAGACTGGCTCCAAGCCCCGTGCCACTGGCGTCGACTTTCTGGAAGGCCCCAGTCTGTACCGTGCCGACCCTCGCTCCACCTCAACTAAGTCTAGCGGATCTGGCAGCGTCAAGGCCAAGCGTGAGGTCATTGTCTCGGCTGGTTCTTTCAACACGCCTCAGCTCCTCAAGCTCAGCGGTATCGGACCCAAGAAGGAGCTTGACTCTTTTGATATCCCCGTACTTGTTGATCTTCCCGGTGTCGGAACCAACATGCAGGACCGATACGAAGCTACCGTCATTGGCAAGACCACCAGCGACTTTGTTATCACGTCCAAGTGCACATTCTTGGAGACAATGCCTGACCCCTGCCTTGAGCAATACAAGAAGGGTATCGAGCCTATCACCAAGGGCGTCTACGCTACAAACGGTATCGCCATCGCTGTGGTTCTTAAGTCCTCTGTAGCCGAAAAGGAGCCGGATCTGCTCATCTCTGGTGCCCCAGCGAAGTTCAAGGGGTATTTCCCCGGCTACGCTTCCGACTCCCTCGCCGATGCCCAGCACTGGGCTTGGATCATCCTCAAGGCTCACAGCCGTAACAACGCTGGCACAGTCACCTTGAAGTCCACCGACCCCAGGGACATGCCCATCATCAACTTCAACTACTACGACACCGGTGTCAACAGCAACGGAGAAGGCGACAAGGATCTCCAGGCCACATACGAGGGCTTCGAGTTCTCTCGACGAGCTTTTGACAGTCTCATCCCTCTCGATGGAAGGTTCCCCGAGGTCTGGCCTGGAAATAACGTCACGAGCGAGGCGGATGCCAAGCAGTTCCTCAAGGATGAGGCTTGGGGTCATCATGCTTCTTGCACCTGCCCCATCGGCCCTGATAGTGATCCCATGGCTGTTCTCGACTCCAACTTCAAGGTCCGTGGCGTCGATGGCTTGAGAGTAGTGGATGCTAGTGTCTTCCCCAAGATTCCTGGTTTCTACATCGCGCTGCCTCTGTATGTTGTTGCCGAGAAGGCTAGCGACGTTATTGTCCAGGCAGCCAAGGCTTCTGCTTAAGCTCTAGATATATGCAGGGATTCTTGCAAAGTAGGCAATGTCTGGATGTATTCTTCATTACTTTCTGCCATCCATATAAAGCTGTGCATTTAGCGAGGATATTTAATTGATACCATCATGTTAGTTTCTCATGTGGGCCATCGCATGAATCCTTGTTAGGCACCCATTCTTACACTTGACATTCCGCTAATATGTGATGACACTCTGCCGACTGTTTACCGGATCTGCAATCATTCCTTAATCTCGTTCTTATGGAACAAACCTGCCCCTTTGTTAGTTCTTTGTATGTTGAGTGTTAGGTTCAAGTCGTGTGACAAACCTAGCACCTCGGGCATCCACTCTGTGCGATATTTACAAAAGAACTCTCCTTTTGGAGGAAATTTCTCCGGCTCATCAAACGTCCCCCACATGATGTAACGGAACTTGTTCGCTGCTTGCTCCTATCCTTGGTTCAGCTGACGGAGAGTTGCAGGGTATGCCAGATCTGATCACTCACACCATACTCACAGATGAACACACCGCAAGTCTCACAAAACTGCCGTGTCACACCGTTGTCTTGTTTGAATACCTTTGGTTTTCCATGACTGTACTCAAAACTTTCGACCGGCACCTAACTCGGCCGTCAGCCTTGCTCTCCTGGCGTTGATAGTCCTAACTTTGGTAGTCAATCCGAAATTCGTGCCAAATGTTCTCCGGCAACTGTAACAGTGGCAGAGAGAAGTGCGGGCTTGGTCGACAGAGGATAATGAAACGGTGTATCGAAGATTGCCGCAGACACATTTCCCCCCGTAGCTCGGCATGTTGAATGTATGGTCGTTCCCAAGCAAGGCCCACAAAGCTCCGAGTTGATGTGAGAACTGGGATAAAGATACCTTAGTAGCAGCTTGATTTTTCAGTAAACAATTCAAAGAGCTTTTTTTTGTTTTTCTTTTTTGCCGACATATTTTATAGATGTTCAAATGCTGACGTCAATCAAAGTCCCATAGCAAATTACGACGTCATGACGTCTCAAGACGATTCTCAGACTAGGACACCCAATAGCACAACCCCTGTCTCCATAGCCGGTTTCTGACGTGCGACTCGCCTATCATCTATCATTTTTGAAGGCCGATTTTAATCTCAGTGTTTAAAGTTTCCAGATCTTTGCCGTGTCTGAACAAGAGAAGTATCTGTAACTAAATATAGCGCCCCTCGGTTGACGTCCTTTGTTAAGAACAAAGACACAGCTGCCTCGGGTTGAACAACTCTAATTTCAAGTTCCCACTTTGTTCGTAGATGTTAAATTCTATTTTTGATTCCCCCAAGCGAACAAAGCCATTTCCCCTGAGACATTAACATGTTCAAGCATATAACACCTGTTTCCGTCGGTGCATTTCTGTTCTTCTCAAATTAATCACAGCTCGCCAGTGTAACTTACAATTATCCAACGATCACAAAAATGCCTTTGGATTTATTGCCTACCGAGCTTCAGTGCTCATTCATCCGCCTTCTAGACCCTATTGGCCTCATATCGCTCAGCCAAACAAGCAAGCACTTCCGTGTCCTCATCAGTCCCACAGAGGAGCACTTTGCCGAACGCCTTTTGCAGCTAGAGACTCTCGAGGAGTACGGAGGACTTACTTCCTCCGTCAAACCTTACGATATTTATCTACTGCTCAACTATTGCCAAAGCTATCACAAAGACATTCGCTGGGCCTGCACCAGCTGCCTACGTCTTCTTCCTCGCCGGTGTTTCAAAAACAGATATATTCTGGACCTAGATTACCAGAAGCCTACGCGAAACGATCCACCACTAAATGAGGCAACGTCGTGGGAACCGGCCGTGAAGGAGGAACAAGTGAGGGAGGACTGGATATACCTCCAGGTTGAATCTCACGAGGAGAACCCTTTGCTCGATCCTGATTTCCATGAGCCTTGGATCAGGCCTCGCGCCACCAGTCGAAAAAGCCGACGATGCCTCGAGTGCCAATATCGCCGAGGAGAGCTGAGGCCACCTAGAAATGGACTTTTTGGGAATGCAAAAGTACCTGTTCAACTTAACCGCACGGCTCTGTTCTATACAGAACTAGACAGGTACTTCCCGGGTGTCTCCGACTATCTAGGCTGTGAGATTCCACCGGCGGTAGAAAATATTCTCTTTGGGGGTGGCAGTCCAGCCACCACAGTAGACCCATTCGCCTGGGAAATGCGGATGGTGCGCTGCCCTGAATGCACTCGTTGGAAGGAGCTGAGGGACTTTTGTCTCCAAGTCCGGCACCTGCGCGAAGCCCGATACCGAGGGGAAGAATATGAACGATACGACGAAGGCGAATATGGGTACAGTAAAAACGTGAACACTCTCTTGAAGGATGCTTGCTGCAATGCTTGTTTCGCCAAGGCCCATGGGCGCGTTGAACTCGGCCGCGCACTTGGTAGCTGGTTCAGAGAACTGATAGACAGAAGACTTCAGGCAACGTCGTTTCATTTGCAGGTCCATGTACGCGAGTTCGATTGGGACAAGACGTACTCTGAAAAGATGAAACTCAGGCAGAGCATGGAAGAGCTCGAAGAAAAAGTGTCTTGCTTTGACCTGTGTCACAACTCAGTCCTCAACGAGGAAGACATTGCGCAGTTGAAGGTTTATCGAGTACATGCTATACACATGTGGGAGCAGCTAGCTAAGGATGAGCACTGGCCTACGTACAAGCTTCCACGCCCAGGCCTGGTCGCTTGGGGATGGGGCCACAAGTTCTGCGAGGACGTGCTGAGGGATCTGAAGACGTGCAAGGAAATGTTTGGGGAGAATCCAGAAGCTTTTGCAGCGTGGGCACTTGATAGAGATGAAGCAACCTGGGACTGCGAAGTTGAAGGAGCTCTCACGCGGGAGCTGGGGCCGGAAGTGTTTCACAAGGCATTCATATACAGGACGGACTCATACAACTAACAAGAGGCTAGATACAATAATTGAAGTGGATGATTGCGGTGGCATACATTGCTTACTCAATGATTAAAATTGTCTGCTAAACTAGCGTTTTTTAAGTAAAATGAATTACTGTTAACAACACTTGATCGTCGGTGTCAAGGTGCCTCTATTTGTAACTCACTGTTACTTAAAAACGGCTTTGATACAGGCAGTCTAAGGAGTCCTGACATGACCCGAATCTATACCATAAGTGCAACAGTTGACTGGTATAGTAGTGAAAGATGGTTCGACTTTTTGCTGCGAGATACGAGTAGATGTCAAAAATAGCATTGCATATGGCTCACACCTGGTGGTTGGGAATGCCCTCGTAGCGGACGCCACAAAAGCACCGCCCCAAGGCGCAGCAATGATCGACAAGCTCCACCCCTGTACACGAGTAAGAACACGTCGACCACGCAACAGGCAGCCACCCCAGATGCTATAATATGACAGTGTGGGAGGTCGTTTCGTTGTTTTATCAAACAACCATTCTATTCCATGCTGTGACAATATCCTGCCATCCATCGCTGTTTATCTCACAATGGGCTCCAGTAACTCCTCCCTCCCTCATATCCATCTCCTCTGTATGGAAGAACGCTACATCGATGCCTTTGAAGCCGCGCGCGTAGCCAGAAAACTCCCTTCCACATTCTCAATCGAGATTCACGACTACGCTCTATCTCAACTCCCGTCATCTGTCCAGTTCGATACAATCGTGTCTCCGGCAAACTCGTACGGGCGACTAGACGGAGCATTCGACGATGCTATTTCCCGCGCTTTTGCACCTCGAGATGACTACCATGCCCTCACAGGTGTTGCTCAAACAGAACTCTATAAGCAATGGCGTGGGTTTGCACCTCCAGGCACTTGCACCCTAGTCCGCATCCCAGATGGATTCCACTCTCGCTCACGGAACGTCTGGGGCACGAAGCGAGTTGCTCTCTGCCCGACAATGCGCATGCCCGCCGACGCCAACTGGGACCGTGAAGTTGTCTACGAATGTATCTGGAGTCTTCTCTGTGCAGTAGACAACCACAACCGCGACGTAAGAGCCGGCAAAGCTCCTGAAGGAGAAGAAGAGATTCGAAGCATTCTCATGACGCCGTTGGCAACCGGCGTGGGGCGCTTGAGTCCTGAGAGATGGGCAGCTCAGGCTGTGTTGGCTATGAAGCATTTCACTGAAGCGTCAGAGAATCCTGAGAAGTGGAGTGCTCTTGGATGGGCTGATCTGGGCAAGAGTTGTGTCGAGACGCAGCTGACTTGGAATCTATAATCATTCAAGATTTCTCGTTATCCAGATGTTCAGATAGGAAGATTTGAGGGACGGTACCAATTAGCATTAATAAGAATAACCCATTTCTTGGAATCGCTGTATCCTTGACTGGCTTCTCGTCCACAATATGCTAGTTTTATCTGCAAATAGTCACGGTTGCAACTTTGTTGAAACTTCCTTATCAGATGCGTGTTGGTCAAATGTATTGTCCAGCATAATATCTGCAAGGAATTTATCATTAACCAAGAATCCAGCACGTAACTTCACGACTGCGACAACGATATTATTAATAGGTGGAAAGGAAAAAGGTTTCTCACAGAAGCGACCCGCTCGATGCTATGAAGTCACAAACTCCTCAATAACACTAATCAACATCTCTGGATTCTCCCAAAACATGAAGTGGCGGTCCTTCTCCTCAGTAGTAAAAGTTAATACTGACATCTACCGATAAGATGAGCGTGGAAACATTGATCTGGAGGAGAATATTTCGTCAGCAGGCCAAGGCATCCTGCCATTGCGTTGGGTCTTGACGGGGATGACCCATGATGATTAACGCCTTCTGTATAAGCATGTGGAGATGAGCACAAGACCATGGCACGTCGGGATCACTACCCCTGTGCGTGGAAGGAGTATGGAGTACCTTTTGTGTGTTTCTCCGCTGTATACTTGATGTCTCGCATTAAAATGCACGTACATAAACGTGCAACAATGACTGACAGTTCGTACTCCATACGTGGTCAGGTCCCCAGAAGGACCCAGTGGCCCTCTCCACCTCGGCTCTTAAGCCCTACATAAGCGAGGGATCGTCCATCAGCCGAATTCTCTTAATTCAGCTTGTCGCTGAATTTTGCATGAAACTAGTCTAGTAGATGGGTCCTTCAAACCTCAAGCGCTTGCTGTCAAGTCGATCACTTTGGGCCGTAATGCAGGCCTCGACGCGCCTCGCCAGGAGATATCCCCGTTCTTCAAAGCGGCAATGGTAAAAGTCAATATTCCCGGAAAGGGAATAATACGAACCCCCTCTCCGCCAGTTCCCAGTTGTTTGGTCTTCCTCTTAGCGTCGATGGAACGTCTCGATTGCAAAGCCCAGGACAGCAACACACGCTTCATCAAAGACCGGCTACGCGAACAAGCTGAAGACAATTATTGCTCCACATTCACTTCTTTCAGTTAACGGACTACTAAGACCAAACATGACTGACTTGGATCATCATAGTTCACAATCACATGCAAGCGAGACAATGAGTTTAATGATGGAAAGCTACCATCAATCGACGCAAATTCAAAGGCTACAGACGCTAGTACAACATTTTAAACACCACTCCTCCTCAACTATGTCGCCCAGAAGCACCAAGAGCAGCGATCAAAGCACCCAGGCCTACTTTCCAGCGAGACCATGAGTATCCAAAGCCCTCTTCTAAGGTGGGAGCTGACCTTTCAAATCGTGAATCATAAACTTCGTCTGTGACCTGGGACCTATTTTTGTGGGGGTATAATCCAACAGACGATGAGACACGACTGTGGTCGCTCATCTCGGCCGGTCCCAAGAGCCGCTGTGGGATGCAGACAACATTGTTAGTTGTTGTCAATTGATGAAGGGGAAATGTTTGATGAGATTTCGCTCAGAAAACATAAATGCCTTCTTCAAATGCATCAGCTTAGGCCTTGGGGGCAACAAGCTGGGAGACCTCGGGGGCGGGGGCGGCAGCTCCGTTGAGCTGGGCGATTATTGTCTCAACCTTCTTGGGTTCCACGACGGGCTCAGCCTTCTTGACCTCGGCGACGGGCTCGGGCACAGGCTCGGGTACGGGCTCTGCCTTTGTGGGCTCAGCCTCAACTGGCTTCTCTTCCACAGGCTTCTCCTCAACGGGGGCAGCGTTCTCTTCGACGGGAGCGGGCTTCTCTTCCACTACGGGAGCCTCGACAGGAGCCTCAACAGCCTTCTCCTCAACGGCGGGTGTCTCGACCTCGACGGGTTTCTCCTCAACAACCTTCTCCTCGACAGGGGCGGGTTTTTCTTCAGCAGCGGGGACCTCTACTGGCTTCTCGGCTTCAGCAGGCTTCTCCTCGGCTGGCTTCTCAGGCTCGGTAGCGGGAGCCTCCTCAACGGGAGCAGTCTTCTCCTCGACGGGAGCCGGCTTTTCCTCCTCAACCGGCTTCTCCTCAGCAGCGGGAGTCTCTTCGACGGGTTTAGCGGCCTCAGGCTCGGCGGGCTTCTCGACTTCAGCAGCGGGGGCCTCGACGGCCTTCTCCTCAACAGGTGCAGGCTTCTCCTCGACGATGGGAGCCTCGGCGGGCTTCTCTTCGGCGGCGGGGGCTTCTGTGGGCTTCTCCTCCTCGACCTTCTCCTGCTCGGCGGCCTTCTCCTCAGCGGGAGCGGGTTTCTCTTCGGCGACCGGGGCCTCGACAGGCTTCTCCTCGGCGGGGGCAGCGGGGGCCTCCTCGACGACCTTCTCGGGTTCGGCCTCGGCGGGCTTTCTCTCGGGTTCGGCAACCTTCTCGGGCTCTGCGACCTTCTCCTCCTCAGCGGCGGGGGTCTCTTCGGCGGGCTTTTCGGGCTCGGCCTCGACGGGCTTCTCGGCCTCGGCCTCGGCGGCAGGCTTCTCCTCCTCGACAGCCTTCTCGGGTTCAGCGGCGGGGACCTCCTCGGCAGGGGCGGCCTTTTCCTCCTCGGCGGCCTTCTCCTCAGCAGCAGGAGCCTCAACAGGCTTCTCCTCCTCGGGCTCAGCAGCAGCAGGGACCTCCTCAGCGACCGTCTCGGGCTCGGCGGGGGTCTCTTCGACGGCCTTCTCCTCCTCGGCGGCGGGAGCCTCCTCAACAGGCTCAGCAACCTCAGACGCGGCGGGGGTAGCGAGCTGGGCCTCGAGCTCAGCCTTGGCCTTCTCCAGAGCCTCGATCTGGGCAGCGGCTTCCGAGAGGTGCTTCAGGAGATCGTGGACGGTCTTGGCCTCGGTCTTGAACTTGGAGAGGAGGGCAATGGCCTGCTGGGCAACATCGCCGTACTTTTGGGCGGAAGCGACATCTGGGGTTTGTTAGCGTGTGGACACAACCCCCTACTCGAGAATGATATGCTTACCGGCTTCTTGGACATCCCAGGAGTCGTCAAACCAAGCCATGTTGAGTGTATATAGGCGAGTTATGGATTGTGCGGGTATAGGTGGAATGCGTTTGGTTTTGCTGCTCGTTCAAGCTTGTGGTTGTTGTAGAAGGCTTGAGTGAAGATGGTTCTTCTTCTCAACTTGGTGAAGATATCACGTCTTATATAGACGGTTGTTGCTATATCCCAGACCATGCCGGTAGTCCTGACCGAGGTGCCTCACAAGGTCGACTCACGACAGCTTCGTAGTCAATCATGCCACACCGGGTGCAGGCTTCCCCTCAAGAGACCCGGCCGCCACAACTGGCAAGGGAATCTCTAACCCTCGAACGTGTAGCGGGCGGCCAATGGAGGAGTTCCACGAGAGGGCACACGACTGATGATCGTCAAAGTTGGACCAGGCTGGTAGGTTATCCCACCCCCGCAAGCGCGAGAAAGAAAAGCTCAGGGTCCTTCGGCCATGCATGACAGGTCATTCGACGGCCTGAGCTCAGAGCGAGAATGCACGCAACAGGCAACCCCTGCAGCACGCACTCTAGCGCGCTGGTGGTTAGTGGCAGAGCAAAAGCCAAGGCTGTCTAGGTGCTGCAAGAGTTGTGCTCTGGTGGCGAATAGAGCTTCGGGGCCGAAAATAAACAATGCCCTCATAGGATAAATTGTTTGGGGGTCTTTGTTTACCAGCGGCTCTTTTGCCGGTTCGTCTGTAGTTGTTTTGATACCGCTTGCTTGAGATGTCAGATGATTGACCCTTCTTTTCTCCCCCGCCAAAGACTAACTAAAGACCCTGGATGTTTTTTTTTTTTTGTTGGCGCCCGCATCGGAAAATCAGGCGAGGCCTGGGGTCATAAAGAAAAACAGTGGCTGGGGAGCTAGAAAGAGTGCACCCGGAGCTAAGACTGCGGGTGTTGGGACCACATCAACTGGGATTCGATTCTGGGCGTCTATTGAACTCGGTCAATGGGTACATGAGATCGTAAGAGCCTTTGTCAAAGTGTCACCGTGACCATGAGCGGGCACCATAGCTGCGAGAAATTGTCTCATCTGTTGAGGCTGGCGTATACTGGCGCGAGCGAGGCCGGAGACGCCCTTAGCCCATCCCGGTGTGCTGTAAGTTGGGCTTCGTTCAGCCATTCTTAGGCAACTGTAGTCCATACGTAAACGCAATTGTCATTTCTTGGGCGAGGCTCTCAAAAAGATACACATTTGGGACATGACCCCCAATGTCTCGAGTATAACCGTGATAGATGAACTACCAGGTTCTTGACTCTCCCGTCTGCGCTTGGTGTTGTACGTGGCACACCGCCATTCATCCCTCCCCCACGAACCGGCAACCCGGGTAGCGTTGAGGTGCAGCATCCATCCCATCCCATCCCGTCCCCATGCGCAATTGTTTGCTTTGCGCCTTGACCCACAAGTAGTCGACGCATTGGGGACCGGGTTTATTTTCTTGTCCACCTGAATTTGACGGTGAGGCTGCTGGGATAACGTCATGGTCAATTTGTGTTTTGGTGATGTTACCCCTCATTGTGTTAAAGTGATGCTATTCCATCCTTTCGCCATGTCGGTGAAGGATAGTAAACATGTAACCACAGTAGTGAATATCATGACTTTAATATCATTTTCTGATTAATACATGATAAGCAAACCCCCTTGATTCATCCCGCGGCAATCCTCATCCTGTAAAACTGCACATTGTTCAGGGTAGCTCTCCCATTGCTCCCATCAAGGTGGCCATACTCTGCAGATCCTCTTTCTTAGCGCCCACTCGAGATGCATCAACCCAACAAGACCTGAACAAGGCAACTGACGTGTCCGTGCCTGTAAGCGCGTTTCCCAATTCATCACCTTCCGTGGACAAGAGGTGGTTAGCATGTCCGACTGACAGATCCCTCTTCGGGCCTCGTCCGATAAACAAGATGATCTAGCCCCTCATGCCGACACCTGCTGATTGGAGTGGAAGCCGGCGGGAGATCCCGAAATTCCATAGCGTGTTGCATCCAGGCCTGTCGACTTGGCCCATTCTTTCACTTTGTTATCCCTCACGACATCTAATCCCTCCATCACCAGCAAAGTGTGAGGCGACACCTCTGCGTAGCCACATGCCATACGTTTCCAAGCGTGGAATGCCTCGTTCTTTGCGTAACACGCGTCGTCGCGAGCAGGACCAGCAAAAGATGCACGCGGATTATGCCAAGCCCCATGGCCAGCCCTGCATTGCGCCCAGATAAGCCTCTTGGGATGCCATGGCCGTGACGGGCTGCAACAGATCCTAAACTTGCTGCCAGCCGCAGTAGATCATTTAGTACAACCGAAATGTCAGGGTCGAGACAGCCGTCGCTGGTTTTTCCGTTTCTTGTGAGGTTCCCTGAAAGACAGGCATGCGCCGCATGCGCGAATCGCCATTCGCCATTCACCATCCTCAGTGTCTCTAAGGCTTCATCCCGACATCCATGACGGTGTATCCTGAGAGGACCTCGTTTGGCAACATATCCGTTGATGTGATGCCATGTTCGCCGTTACTCAAGCTGGATTTAGGGCTCCAGGTTGAATTCTCCTGTCGAAGGTTCTCAAAGTCTTGGTTGCCAGCACCAGCGCCGAACCGCCGCACATGTTCCCTATTGCTTGACGAATCAACGAGGCCAACCATTCAAGTTCGGCCGTAAATAAGGTGTTGCGCCTAGGTATGGTGACATTGTACAGCTGGGGGGCTTTGACAACGCACACGCTCGCAGAACAAATTGAATACTACTACGAAACTATTTATTAGTCCTCGCACCCTCTTTCATACTGGTGAGACACTCTCCTCCTCTGTGACCCTCAAGTCGTTCATGATGCCACCCGCCGCGCCGCGCCCTCGATTCTAGCTTCCCTTGCAGCTTCACAAGATTAGAACAGGGTCCGAATCCTCATCGCCAGAAGGCTTCAATCCTCTCAAGTGAGTCTCAACACAAGACCAACATGGCTGTTTTGGAAGAATAACGGCACGTCTCCTCAAGCGGATGCTAACCCCCACGGCAGCGAGCCGTCCCAGCCAGTTCCCGGATGTTCGGACAACGGAGACTACGGCATCAAGGGGGTGTGTAAGTAGCTCTTCCCAGTTGTCCACCGCGACAGTCTGCGGGAAGCTGTCCGGGATCGTCTGAGATGCTGCGTGTTGGCCCTGGTCACTGCATGTAACACGGGACACCAGCGGGTTGCTCAGGGCTGATAGAATGTCGAGATCGCATACCCATTCAGAGCTGTCGTAGACTTGGACCAGCGTTTCCCGGAGGGCACTCCCTTCATCGATGAAGTGTTCATCGTGGTACATACCACGCAGCCCGGGCTGGTACTGCGTGAGGGTCAAGTGCATCGATGTTTTCCAAAAGTTGTCCTCGAGCTGTCCTTCAAATGGCTTGTGGTTGAGAACTGTCCAAGCCTCGGGGGTTGACTTTCTGATCCTTGGTTCTGGCGGCGGGATGAGGAATGACAGCCCTGGTTGTCCGATGTTGCCAGGAACACGTTTGATCTCGGTTTCAACGGGCATTTCGTAGGGATCAGCCATCATGGGACTGGCCACAAATATGGAGTTGCCATATGTCATGGCGAAGACATTCTGCAGGTACCCAATGTCGTAGATACGGCCCGAATCAAACATGGCGATGCAGGCAAATGCCTCGGGTCGCGAGAGTGTCAATCTCACTATTGAATCATCACTCCCAAATCCTCCTGAAAACCACCGGATATCAGTGAGTGACGTGCGGGCGACAATTGAAGAGTCGACGGTTGCTTCTGGCAGGCGTGAATACATCTCAACTGCCGCAGCACAGGCTCGAAGCGGTTGGACAAAGCCGGGATTCTTTGCTGGAAGCCTGGTGAGGAACCATTCCGTCAGAAGGTCGTGATTGAATTGGTCAGGCTGAAGGAATTTTTGGAATGTCTCCCCTGTGATGAGATCGTCCGAGGTTTTGGGTTTGCTCGAGTCTCGGCCGTTGCGAGAATCAGTCAGAACTGTTCTAAGTATTGTGGCTTTCTCATAATCGCCGGCGTAAAGTTCAAGCTGTACAGGGGTCTCTCTTCCATATTGTCCTGACAACTTGTCAACCTCGCAAGCCTGATAAAGTATTTAGACAGGGTGGAAAACTCACTACTTCCAAGTTGGGCCAGGGCGGCCTGGAAATCTGTCCCATTCCCAAAATACGCTTGCTTGCCCATTGGATAAGATTCTATGTCTAGGTCGTGCGCAGGCAGACAGATTTCTCCTCTATCACGAATGTAGCTCATGCGGTCCTTGATAAGACTTGACTCACCAGCGAGGCATTCTTTTGTCAGGTCCCAATGACAGGTCACCGAACAGCCTCCATGTGCCCGGCAAGAGCAGGTCATGTCAGAGTCCTTTTTCTTTCGGCCCAATCGCATGAAATGAGCTGTTCTTTCTCCTTCTCCTTGGGATGGCGCAGGAGCACCCGTGGAGCAAGCTTCACCACAATCGCAAGATGGTTGTTCAGTTGTCACTGGAATCCATCGTATGTGCCGCGCCTCCCTTTGGGCAGTTGGTGGATTCGGTCGTCTAATGAACCCAGAGTTATCGCCTGCTCCGAACTCTCCACTGATAGGTTTGATAGTCGCATATTCGTAATCGAGGCCTCCGTAGCGAAGATGGCACCTAATGACATAATTATCGCCAGACAAGCCTCGGTCATTTGCGAGTTGTCTCAGATATCCTATCCATGCTTCAGAGCTGTTCTGCAAGGTGAATAAAGACGGGATGTGGCATAGACCGAAGAATGACGGAGGACAGACTTCCGGCTTACAAAGAAACCCGGGGTGACGACGACCGTGGTTGACCAATTTGATAGCAGTCTCCCTCTCAACATCATCTCCAGATATGAAATCATCTGCAGCCACGAGAAGTTGTCCCATCCAGGAGTTTTGAGATGTGATCCTCTTCATCCGGTACAATTGCCCCCTGCGCTTGGTTGAGTCTTGCGTCGATCGCTCGGGTGAGCGCAAGGCATCCAGCAATCGAACCATGAGGTTTATGTTGTCCACGACTGTCCCGCCGAAGCCTTTCCAGGTGGCGAAGACACATCCAAGTAGGACGTACCGGAATTGATCCATAGATATCCTCGTCGAGCCCACACTGAGGGCACGATTAACAAGGACAGGTTCGCCGTAGTACCTCAAATAGGCCAGTGGCAGGGACCATACCACGCTGCCACCGGTCTCGGAGGATCTCTCAACGTCCACCGTCAGGATCCCAGAGCCAAGAACAAGCGGGTCTTTCTGATGAATGACATCAGGCCCACGGCTCAAAATACACAGGTCCGGATACAGGTGCCAGGAATTGATGGCCAAGAGAACAGCACCATTCCGGACCCGCTGTGGGATGCCCTGAATAAGGGAATCCATCGAAGACATTGCATCTTTCCAGGCCGTGATGACACTGTCGTAGGGGTCGGTTGAACTGTTAACCGGTATCCCAGCCCCGTCGGAATACAAGAGGACGACCTTTCGTTGTTCAGCCATCGCTGCATGCGCCGTGTTGATCCAGGACCGAGCGCTGTTGTCCCACGCCGCGAGCTCGTCTCTCGTAAATTCTTGCTGGGTTGCGAGTGCCTTTGCCATCGCCTTGACTTCGTCCATCCCTTTGTCGATCATACTCGCAATTTCTGCTTTTCTTTTGTCGATAATCTGCAACCAAATAGCGACTGACTCGGCACTGTCAAACACTCCAGCAATCATAGATGCCAGCAGGTGAATGGCAATTGCATCTGTGCCAGAGGTTGCTGCTGCCCACAAGCTGGCCGAGTCAGGCCCAACAAATTGAGAGAAGATGCCGTGTCTGGCTCGCTCTTTGGGATCTATGTGCTTCCGCTCACAGATTTCCGACACGCGCTTGCCATAGGCTGATAATAAGTGTTCAGCTGGGGGCGGAACACCATCGAAGAGGGCACCCAACTTGCGGGCAGTTCGGTGGAGTGAGCCTCTCTCGGCATTATCCCTTCGCACATCGCTGAGGCTGTTGTCGACGCCTCTAAACTCCTTCGGGGCCTCCAGCCTGATGAGGGTAAAATCAAGGTTGAGGTTTGCGGCTGCGAGAGAAACCTCGTTCTGGGCGCTAGCTAGGCTAGCAACCAGCTTGTTGACGAGGGAGTTGGCCATATCAGCTGGATTTGTGCAAGGAGTAGGTTTTTACCATCAAGCACCTTTCGGTACTCTCATCGTAAGATTACCTCAAGCGGGGAAGGCTCTACTGAGCGGGGCTCTTGCTACGTGGTTGGTTGTGAAGAATCCCGCTGAGCTGGCTGCGAAGAACCAGACCAAGTTTGCAGTGAAGAATTAGGCTGAGGATCACCTTCGTGCTGCATGCACGACTGGACCGGGATTTGCACAACCTTCAAGTAAGACAATGGACCATATAAATGACCTCCAACCATTGCCAAAGTTTAGTTTCCTGGCTGAAACTAACATCCTCCTAGGATAGAACATAGTTCCTTGGCCTCGTGCGCCTAGCTAGGGTGTTACACCATACAGCCGCACATCGATGCCATAATTTCACCACCCTTTGCTACTGTTCTCGCATCATCCTAGGCCCAACTCTAAGATTTTGGACTGTAAAGGGAGGCTGAAAATCTGCATTCGGTGAGCAGGTCCAAATTGATGGAGTGCATCTGCTAGGTCCTTGCTTCACCTGATGCTTAAAAGCGTCAAAGAAGGCACTGTCTTGGCCTCGACTGAAGTGCCTCCGACCTTTGTTCTCAACTGGGCCTGATAACTAGATAGACTTGTTCAACAGCTCTGTTCTTTGTTTTCGTAGTTGGTAGTTTATTTTGAAAGCGCCACCAACTTCACCAAAAGCCTGCTGAACAACCAGCCCTCCCCTTTCGAGGTTCAATGCCCTTGCTACATAGAGCCGGAAATATCTGTATCGGGTCACAATGACTGAGCCTGCACTGCACAACCCGCATGCGGCTATGAACAATATAAATCTGATCTCATCTCTCCAGCTCGTGATTAGTCCTTCAGCTGTTTCTTCACTCACAAGAGCCCCCGTTCTTGGTCACAAAAAAAAGGAACTATCAACAACGACATCACAGTCGGCGGAACACTGGAATATTCACCCTATATCAGTACACAATAATGTCTCCTTCATTCACCCTCTTCCCAAAGCTTCCTCCCGAGTTGCGCACCCAGATATGGCAACACGCCCTCCCAATTATAGGGCCCGCTCTGTGCCGACACAGAGAAGGGCTTTGGCACCCACTGCGCCTCCAGCCAGGCGACAAGGACTATTCACTACGGTTGCCAAATGTCTGCCTGAACTTTCATCCCGAGTTGGTGATTCAGATCCCGGTGGAGCTGCCTCTCATACTTGTCAATCACGAAGCTCGTTGGGTCGCTCTGAAATGGGCTCGTGAGTGTGGCATCATAATATCTCCGCAAGGCAATAACTACACTTTCATGCGACCGTTTGACCCTCGACACGACATAATATATGTTGAAATCGACCAGATTACAGATTTTTATAGGGCGCACGCGATGCAAGTTTGGAAGCATAGGCTAGCATCAGGCGGGAGAGAGATTTGGACAGACGTAGCACCCGAACGCGTTGCGATATCTGAGATGGCTTTTCGAAGGGATGACGTGGAGCCTCATATCCTCTCGCTAACAAATTCTCCACATGACGTATTTGTCATTGTCGGAGAACAGCCAGACTTTGAGGGGTTGTGGGAAGTTGATAGTAGTCGAGGGAGGTCCGTGATCTGGAATCGCGAGAAGATGCGTTTTGAGATGGGAGAAGGCGAGCTTATTACAGATGAGGGGCTTTACAAGATTATAGAGGAAAAACAGAAGAATCTTTCAGCAGATCTTCGTTATTTTTATGACCTCAAAATCACACCTGCCTTTGCTGTTAGGAGGTGAACTGGTTATCAATCAGGTTGCCCTGCTGAGCGCAGAAAGGAACCGGCTGTAGACGAGCTACAGCTTCTAGAAATACAGATATCACATGGAAGAGTGAATTGTGAGAAGGTCGGGGGTTATTTTTCCCGTACCAGCTCACGAACAGAGACTATAGTGTCTAATACAGCATCACCCTTCAACAAACACCACACGAGCCGTCATCGTATAGGGGTTAGTACATCAGTTTGTGGCTCTCTTGAAGCACTGAAAACGCAAGTTCGAGTCTTGCTGACGGCAAGTCATTCTTTTTGCCATTTGTTCATGTTTTGGAGGCGTTCAGGCTGCATGGGTTATGAATCATGATACGGCCATGGCACGCATCCATAGTTCCATTCTTTTGAGTTAAGCGGTGATTAGTAATGAACGATATTATTTCCAACCTTGGAGCTCTGTAGTTAGTTCTGGTGGTGTCGTTGTGACCCTCGGGCTGAAGTATCGTGAAATTGAAACGTGGACAGCTCGGTGAATATCAGCGAGATAAATAAACACGGCCGTCTTCGACGTTCATAAAGAAAAAAGAAATGGTCAAACTCACGTTCTGATTTGTATTCAGAGTTATTTCAAAGCCTTTGCTCCTAAAAATCAGGATGGAAGGAATTGCGTTGTCGTTTGGGATCGGATCTTCATTCTCAATGGTGGAAAATCATCTTCTAGCAAAGCGGGCTGCATCTATTGCCTCACATTATTGAATTAAACATGATAGAGAGTCTAATGCATAAAGGTGTCAGCAGCTTTCTGCCTATACCCCATCCATGCTACGGTAAGGCTGAAAAGGTTGCGTGACAATGGGTCTCGACCTCTCTGTTACCTATGCACCTTTCGTAAATTTCCTGCACGCATCGTCAACTTCCCTGCTCAGATTCTTTAAGGGGTGGCATTCATATTCTTTTATAGAGCTTACAGGGGCTTTAAATACTTGGTATCGACTAACTAAAAGGCACTGGTATGTACTCCGTCCTTTCTTCTCCATACCTAATCTGGTCACGCTTTGACAAGGCATCTGTCATTTCTTGCCACCGATCGTCAAGTCCCCTGCCAACAACTTCACAAGGGCGAATTATTTTCCCTTTTAGCCTGTGAGGAGCACAGCCACGGGTCGATGGAGAAGAACATCACCTTTTCGCATACGAAACCCCTAAGCCCTGCAATACGAAAAATGAATCCATGCAGAAAAAATTAAGCCATTTCCCACCTGCGTCTCGAGTTGAAGCCACCAGATGGCCATAACAATCGGGCGACTCTTGATTGATCATCGGGTAAGATTTTCACGACCTAAAGGTCCCGTGAAACCGCCACTTCTTGGCATTTCAACGATCCAGACCATGTGAGAGGTCAGAACAGACAAGCTCATTTTAGGATCTGAATCCCTGTCGAGAGCTGAACATAAGCTTGACAGGGATAGAGGGATCTGCAGTGTTAGTGCACCGCCTCATACAATGAGTCGACGCGCATATTAAATGGTTAGACACGCCCAACGTGAGTTATTTATCTCAAGTTCGACATCATTCTCAGTCAAAATGCGCCTTGATCTATCTGCTTCGGTTCTTTGCTTGTTGTCCGCGCACTTCTTTGGCCCGGCTGCGGCTAGACGAGGAGGAGGCGACTCGAATGATAGTGGGGGAAGCAGCGGAGGCAGCAGTGGAGGTGGAAGCTCTGATGGCGGTAGCTCTGGAGGGTCATCGGGAGGGTCATCGGGTGGCGGAAGCTCTGGCTACGTTGACAAATATAGGTATCCCACCGGCTTGAGCGACAAGACCAGTTGCGGTCTAGGAGAGTGCGGCTGTCAACAACTCCAGGAGCGAGAGATGCTCTACGGCCTCCCAGGCATCTACTACAACGGCACCATCACGGTTCGACATCGCATCAAGGACAGCACGGTGTGGGAGATCAACGGAGCCAATGGCTGCGGCAACAAAGACGACGATGAGAAGAAATATACCTATCCAGCTCTGTTCGTTGCAGCGCCCAGAGGAAACAGCTCCGACGTCAACCCTTTCCACTGGAACCTATACGGATTCCAACCTGGGGACCAAACCAACCAAACGCGAGGTCCTTACATCGACGTTTATCAGCGATGGATTCAGATCAGGTCAAGCGACTTTATTCTATCCAAAGGCTCGTATGGCGGCTCATTCGCCTTTGGAGGCTCGGATGCCCTTTATCGAAACTCGGATTCCACAGACGAGCAGCAGACCACACGCGTTTATTGGGACACCAAGATAACCGATTGGGATGACGACAAGTTCTCAGCCTCGGCAGAATACACAAATTTCCCTCCCACTGCCGAGAACATGTATGCCCCTTTCAACTCCCGCTACGACGTTCGCGAAAGCCAGTACTTCACCCTCAGCGATGTCTGCGCGTACAATCAGACCACTGGCGTCGGAGTTCTTTTCAAACCCCTTCCGCCTAGCAAGATCCCCAAGGGCAACGATTACCTCAACACCACGACTCCAACTGTCTGGCTCAACAGGGGCGCTAAAGCCGAGATGAAGGACATTGGGGCGGATTCAATGACCTTTTCGCTGAAGCAGACAATCAAGGGGGGTCTTCCGTACGTAAGCGACCGACAGGCCGTCTGCGGAAAGAACGAGGACCTCACGTTTGTCATGTCTGAAGTTTTTGAGAGGTCTAATTTCCAGGAGATTCGCGAGTTCGAGAACTACGACGATAACTTCTGGAGGATGGATCTGGACATCGACATCGAATTTGAAGGCGAGATTGTGAGCGAGAACAGCACGCGCATCACTGGAAGGCAAAACGGCGATGTCCTTTTTGAAAAGGTTTACGCGACACCAACGCCGTCACCACTTCCAGGAACAGGAGGATCAGGAGGATCAGCAAGCTCTGCCATTTCATTGACAGAGCTGTCAACCGTGGCAACATGGGTCGTGGCCGTATTCAGCATGACGCTGCTCGTGTTTGTGGCGTGAGGGAAATATCTAATCAATCAATGAAAATCATTACCCTAGGTATCTTTGTACCTAGTAACGCCGCGTTAAGCATATATACCCGCTTGTTCGACTAACCGACTCGGGTCGGTCTTGAGGAAGCTTCCGTAGCCTCCCACCCCCACCTCTTGGTCTCGGGATTGGGATTAGACTTCTGACTGTACCCACGATTTCATGAGGCTGCATCGTACGCGTGTGCAGCGCGTCTCTCAAAGCCAAGATATCACGACTCTGCTGATGAAGAGCTTCATTTCGCTCATTGACTCACTTGCCCCTCGTGATCGGCAGTGGCCATAGCAGCACCCTCACAAAGCTGCCAAAACAACGCACACGCTACCAGTGAAACACCCTGACTCAGGTACTTAGAATGGCACACGCGATTGACGAGTGAGACACTGACGACAACATCTCAGGCTTGCAATGCGGTCACAGTATCGCTTCTTCATCTCCATCCCCATCCCAAACACCCTGCCACCCGAGATTGTCCTCAACTTCATCCAGACATACACACCAACCCTCCAGAGCAATCCAGTAATCGCAGACTTTACGGAGAAGCCCACAGATATCAACGGCATCACCAGCGATCCCTTCTTCGGTCCTCCAGACAACACCCTCCGCACGTTTGAGATCCACGAAGTCATCACGCTGGCACCCGGTCTACGAAAGGAAACGAGGTGGCCGACCGTCTTTCAGTGCACCCCGCATGGCATCCGATCGCGTGCCAACGCTACCGCGGGCATTGTGGTCTGGGCTGAGTGGGTAGTCCGTCCACGCCAAGATTCATCGTCGGCAGGATCTCCAATTGAGCCTGGAAACACTCCCAGTACGGAACGGACGCTGGGGGAGGAGTGGGAGCTGTATGAGGAGGTGACTATCGAGGCCAATCGTCTTGTGATGCCCTTTGTTTCTCGGACGTCGAATGATGTGCATCGTGAAATTTGTCACAAAGTGTTGGACGAGGCTATGAAAGGATATGTCAATTGAAAGCTATTCGTCATGTATTCTTCCCTGAATGCAGCTAACTATCAGGTTTCTCATCTCAAGCCTCTTTGATGGTATCTGTTCTGAGCGCCCAAGCCTCGGTATCGCAGCACATCATCTCTCGTTACCCACTTTCCGAATGCAGAACATCCTCGGCTCGGTGATTACACGTGATCTAACAAGTTATCGCCTCCTCGTATTCTTAGGCTTATCGAACGAAAGAGGCTGCTATCAATCTCAAAAGAATACGATGGGGCGATCGGGGGTGGCCGTCTTCGTAAGCGGTGATGTAAGGAGCATCCCAGACAAGATGACCTCCTCAGGCTTGAGCCACTTAGTACCCTTGACGTATTTTCACCCAAAGAAAAGAGTTGGTATGAGGATAGCCATAGCATAATAAGTGAAGAAAGAACTGACGTCTCATATATCCGTAAAATGTGATGATGAGAATCTCCAAGATAGGCGCCAGCCAGGCAAAGTCCGGCTAGAACCAGCCACGATAGGGAAGGCTGTTGCGGTTGAATTTCTGCATTACTGCTGGGCGGTGGAAGCAAGTGTATCGGATGGCGGTCACTATGTAGTCGACTATGGTGCATCCGTGGCCAAGTTGATGAGCCAAGTCAGAACCTGAGTTGATTCGGTGGACATCTGCAGGGGGAACAAGAAACGAAAAATGATGACCACGGCGACGCAGGAGATTGGAACACATTGCTTGGTTAACTCCCGGGGAACTTGAGCGCCCGAACTTCTATAGATAGTCCGTAGAGGGGCCGGATGCCGTAATAGGTGACACTGTTGCCCGCGGTAAAGATGGGGTTGAGATGACAGCTGTGATGCTATGAGATAAAATACCAATGCCTGGGTTACCCATGTAGGCTCTTGTAAGAGAACGAAATACCAACAACGATAGCTGAGCCAATTTCAAAAACGAAGATTCGCAAGTACGCATCTTGTAAGCCGTCTCGATATAAATTCTCCAGTGCTTCGCCTTTGCAGCGACGATGGAGACAAACTCGGGTCCAACACAGGTAAACGAAGCAGCCCACAAAGTAGTCAAGACGCTCTCAAGCTAACCAAGTATTTAAGTTGAAGAAAACTCTGCGAATGTGTCAGGACTTTTCCATAAAATGGTAGACGTGGGACCTGCAGCTCGAAATGTACCACTGCCTATGCTGGATATTGATGCATGTTCCCTTATTTCTTTTTCCCCTCGGGAAAATCGAAGCCAACCTCGAGCTTATCGAAAATTCCAGTGGGGTTTGCATCTGAACAACCACCTTGGCTGCTTAGTTGACTGCTAGTCTCGAGGCTGTTGCTGACATGGCAATCCCTGGGCCAAGCCATACCGATTTCTCTCAAGCATCACTCAGCAAATCCCTCGTTCGATGACCACTTGAAAGGTGACTACTCTCCAGATCTATCCGTTAAGAATTTCCTGGTTCCAATGATGATATCCCCAATCTATCAGGGGGGTTTTGAAGAATCAAACTATCCACCATTGACGGCTTCGACATCAGAGCCGAGTAGGGCTTGGGATAGAATAGGAGTATGAGTGGGAATGCTCTGGCCACTGTGTCTTCCCCTGCGACTCGTGGAGGGCCGAGTCAGCAGGGGTCTCGTGACGTAGACTTAGGCACATGGTACTGGTATGGCTGAATATGCTACAAACGGGTACCTGGCATCACAAGAGAGGTTTCGGCTGCGTGGTCATACCAATAGTAAGACTGTAAATGCTTTCTAATTGTATCTAGGTTTACTTTAAATACCAGACGCTTGCTTCTCTAATTTACTTGATAATCTTGAGGGTCTCGCTAAGAGGCAACTTCTCAGGAACCTCGGGATGAGGCTGAGCCAGCTCACCAAAGTTCAGGTTAGCCTTGAGGCTGTAGTCGTCAGGAACCTCGAGGAACTTCTTAAGGGCAGCCTCGACAGGGGGGATGGCACCCATGTGCTGAAGGTTGGCGCCGAAGCCCTCAAGCTCGAGGGCGGTCCAGACGAGGATCTGGGCCATGCCGCTGGCGTGGTCGGCAAATTGGGGGAACATGTGGGCGGCGGATGCGTGGGTTTCTTGGGAGGACTTGATGGTCGCTCCGCTGTCCCAGAACAGAACCTATTGCATTGTTAGCATGCAGTCTTAAAGTCGGGGTACAGAGGAACATACGGAACCGTAGGCGTTCTTGAAAGCCTGGAAGCGGGACCCCCTGGCCTCCCAAACACCAGGGCCAGCCCCCTTGAGGATAGGCTCGGCGTTCTCGATAACTACATCCCAAAGCTGCTTGTGCTTCTCACCAAGGACGAGGGTGATGCGACCGGGCTGGGTGTTGTAGGAAGAGGGAGAGAAGGAGAGGACCTCGGAAATGATCTTCTCAATACGGTCGTCGGAAACAGGAGAAGTGTCCTTAAGTCCGTAAACGGTGCGTCGGTGCTTGGCAGCAGCGAGGAACTGGTCGGCGGAGATGGAGGGAGACATGGTTGTGATTGTAACTGGAAGATGAGACTATGAGATTGAAGTGAGTTGTTTGTTTGGAACTGTCTATTTTTTCGAGAGAATTGACTCATATTTAATTCAATGAACCCAATAGTGTCCAATTCGTCGACGGGGCTGGAGACGCGATTCAGTCCGAGGCTCCGGGCTTGCCGATTTTGTAATTGCCGCGCGCGTCGGGAGAATTATCAATCAGGGACCATTCACCGCCACGACACATGGTAACAGAGGCGCTACTAGCACGGCGGGAGATAGTTGGGGGCATCAATAATTGGACCAATTTTCATGTAAGGCAATCCAAAAGCAGTGTTTTGAGTATCGGGTACTGGGAATCGGGTCGGGCTGTCGGCCCCCTGAAGCCTCCGTCCAGCCTGATTCAGGAGCCAAGAGGACTTGACAGCGCCCACAGCAATGGCGAGATCATCCAGATCTCTGGGTGACAGTATCATCATCAGACTATACAAAAAAAATCAGCTATCTCGTCGCATCTGACAAAAACCCCTGCGTCAAGGGAGCGAGCTTCCAGATCGACGTGGGGCCGCTCGGCGACTTTACACAGTTAGACTAACCTAACCCCGATTTCCCGCGCGCTTGTTGCCGTCATCGTGGAGACCGTGTGCCCCTGAGGGAGAGGGGTTCAGCAGTGGGCCACTAGGACAACTCAAACCGACCCATTCATGGATTACAATGTTGTTATCAAGCTTGGCTCGGCAGATTGGTCAGCAACATTGCAGCTATTATTGCCTTGTGCACTTTCTTCTTAGTTACCATGAGCGCCGAAATAGAGGATAACGCAACTGATTCTTCTTTTCTTCAACATCCCAAAAGACTTTCAAATGCTCGCCCTCAGCACCACCACCGGCCCAGGGACCCTTTTCACTCGTCCTCGAGACCATCACTTTATTCAGCATGGTTGACGATGTACTCCGCGTGCCTATGGGAAGATATCACTCTTCTCATAGTCTTCATCCAAGTCATTGCCTACCTCGCGGTCACTGGTCGGGCAGCTGAGGCTTGACCTCTGTCTTGGATAGGTGCCGGGGTGCATAGATACTGAGACAGGAAGGCCACAGGACCCCGCCCCAGGGTCAGTTTACTGCGAGATAATAAAACATGTAGGAGCCAGTACTGAAGAATAAGCCAACCTCAATTAGGCATCGGGGCAGATGATCTATCTTGGTGGTGCATGTTGGATGGCATAGACTCCGTCACCCACCTTTGCCTGATGAGGCTGTTAATGTGTCTTTTTATCGGCTTACCAATGACAGGTAGTTAAGCCCGTCCAGACGGTAGACACATATCTAACCTCACCACCCTGGCTGAATATTCAAGGAGCCTCACCAAATTCCCAGTGCTCCCTGCTGTTACTACCGTTAGCATGACGCTGCTTGTAACGTACTCGTGCCTTTCTCAGTCTATATCGCAAAGTACGCCGGATGTCACAAGACAGTGCATCACCCGGGTGCAGGGCTTGATCTTGCAGAAGCTGTTGATGTTTAAAATTTCAGAGCTCGTGCAGTACGGCGTGGTCCGGTGAGAGTTCCTATACGCCTTAATTTAAGTAGGTAGTGACTCATAATACAGGCAAATCCACAATATAAGTTCTTTGAATCATTGCGTATTTCTCTCTGCTGAGCATGAATCTTGATTCTTGACCCAGATAGGCCAGATACCCGTAGATCTTATCCAGAGTTGGGAATTACGGCTTGGTGGTTGAGACTTGTCATCTTATCCAGAGTTGGTAAGCATTTCAAAGGCCTTCTTCCCTACGTCATTGTGGAAGGTGTCAATCCACATGACTCTCTTCAGCTGTTTCTGCGTCTCGTCCCAGCCCGACCGTGAGATCTCTGACAGACTCCAACTCATGCCTTGGTGCCGAAATCTTGAACCAATGCAAATTTGGTTCAAAACCATCAACCAGACACCTAAAACCTCGTGTTGATCCTGGAGTAAAGGACTGGCCGCATTGTATGACATCTGCATCTTCTTGGCCAGACCCTTGCAGTAGTGTTGCTCATCCGAGCCCGGAAGACGAAAAGTTGTTGCGAGGAAGGCCATCATCCCAACGTGAAGGCACTTGGATAGTTTGTCTGTGAGACGGGGCTCGAGGTCTAGGAGACTGGAGTGTACGAACCCTAGACACTGCCGGATTAAAGCCCCATCTATAGGTATCTTGCTGTGGAAGTGCATGTTGAGGAGGATCGCGGTGTGTTGAAGGTGTGTGAATACGGCAGCCAGATTTGGATCGACTAGTCCATCTACACGCAACATGTTGCGCGATTCGTGAATCTCCATTACTTCAGCAGGAAATATGGGTGGCTCCCATACAACACCACCATAGATGGGTGTCCAAAGTTCTGTGACGAGAGAACTGGAAAAGTTTAACCTACACCCATGTCAGAGCATGTCTAAGAACAATAGCACTAAGAAGTTTTACCGATCCATCGAGAATTGTATCACGGGATTGGCGTTTACTACTTCTGAACCGCCTCGGAGACGGAGAATCCGTGATAGGCCCATGGCGTGTGTTTGCGCCGCGTGGTAGTCTCCAAAGAGAACTGCAATCGAAGCCAGGATACTGACGACGTAGATTGCTATATCGTTCTTGTACGCATTCTCTTCTGAAAGACGGTGGTTCAGAAGAGGCAGAACACGCCGGAGATGACGGTATGTTGTTCTAGATAATGGCTGTTTCGACATCAAGTCGTTGGAAGCCGAGGTTAATAACAGGATAGCTCTAAAGCAGAGTGGCTCAGAACAGAGTAGCCGAAAGCACATAAAGGGGTCATCTTCAAAGTCGATATGGATGCCAAAGTGCTTGAATGGATAGAGGGCGTCTCTGATTGGGTTGCGAATAAAGTCTGCGCTCCGATCAGCATCATTTGACCTTCATCATTGAGGTTACACTACGCACATTGATGCATCAACTTCTGGTCAGAAACATCTAGTCCTTCTGGGAAGTGAAATAATGCCCAGTCAGACGGCGGTGGTAGTATGCATCGCTTGACGAAGAGTCGTGTTTGCTCTACATTCTCAAGCCAGGCGGGGGACGGCGCAACTCGATCCCGAACGGAGACTCGGTCGGATGAATTATTTATCTCTTGGCCCTCTGGTCTGGATTCGTGTGAAAGTTGAGCAGCTGCTCGAGCAGCTTCGCGCTTAGATCTTCGAGACCCAGGCTGCTTATTCTTCTGACGCATACAATGGCGTCGTATCAACTGTCGTTCGGGGGATCCGATTCTTCCGGACCCGTCGGTCATGACAAAGGCAAGTTGTTTTGGCATGGTGATGTCTGCTTTGGGGTATCAATATGGTCAGTAAAAGCCAGGAGAGAAAGAGAAGAGGCAAGGATCCTGCTTTAATGCTCAACAAGTTCCATCTGACAAATGGAGCTGGGGTGAGAGTGAGAAGTGGGGCGACCACATTGTTTTCCTATTTGGGACAAGTCAGGGTTCGCGATCCGTGCCAGCCAACTTGTTAAGGAGAGCGAAGGGGGAGGCATTATAAATCAGCATGCTCAGGTGTATGATATAAATTTCATGACGAGAGTCAATAGAAGCAAGTTCAGCTCACACATTTCTAGCCTCTATCTAATTAATACGCAAGCAGATCAACCATGGCGGCTCCCGGAGGATCCCTGTCTCTAACACCAGAGCAACCGTACACATTCGCCAAGATCTTTGTCAAACACCAAATACGGCCCAATCCCAAGCCGGCACTTGAAAACAACACTGTTTCTGGTAAAGCCGCTGTCATCACGGGTGGCAATGGTGGAATTGGTTTAGAATGCGGCCGGATTCTGCTGTCTCTCAACCTCTCCCACCTCATCCTCACCGTTCGAACCCTCGCGAAAGGCGAAGTGGCTGCAGCTTCGCTACGAAAGCTTTATCCGAAGGCTAAAATCGATGTTTGGAAGCTGGATATGGACTCTTATGAGTCTATCAGGGCTTTTGCTAAGAAGTGCACAACCCTACCCCGTCTGGACATGGCCCTCCTCAGCGCCGGGATCATGAATGTCGACTTGCAAGTCAACAAATCAACCGGGCACGAGGAAATGTTTCAAGTCAACTACCTATCGACCGCCCTACTTGGATTACTCTTGCTCCCAATCCTCAGGAGAAAGACTCCATCCGACTCTCCAGGTCGACTCATGCTCGTGGCATCTGGTGCAGCGCTGATAGCCGAGTTCTCCGAACGCAATGCCGATCCCCTTCTTTCTGCGTTTGGCGATGAGAAAGGATGGAACTCTTCAATTGCAAAGAAGAGATACGACACCAGCAAGGGATTGGTACTGATGCTTACCCTCCAGCTGAGTCAATTGACAAAGGCGGATGATGTCATCGTCAATGTTGTTGATCCGAGCTTCACGCCGGGCACCAGTTTCTTCCGCAATCTTCCGTTGCTCGCGAGAGCGATGGCCTGGCCATTGACAAAGGCTTTGGGCACCACTGTGAACAATGCAGCATGGAGATATGTCGACGGCGCTGTGGCTAGAGGCAAGGAGAGCCACGGCAGTCTCATCAGCGATTGGGAGATTCACCCGTATGTGTCCCATCTCAAATCAAACGCGATCAATTATGCTGACTTAAACCAGATACCATCCCTTCATGTACACGGAAGAAGGCAAAAGGTTCATGGACAGGCTTTGGAAGGAGAGTATTGAAGAATTGGATTTTCCCGAGGTCCGCGACGCGTTGGTGTCACTACGCGCAGGATACGCGTCCTAATGGTGTAGGGTAGCCATCTGGTTCGTCTTCGACTCTTGGTTCATTCATGTGGTACTTTCCTTTTTCCTTTGGTCATCATCTCTTCAGAGTTTCTTAGTTAGATCTACTCAATTCATCTACATCGTCTTTCTTTCAACTGCCGAAAGTCTAATTGAACAAACTCAACACTTGGATGAAAGTGCATGTAACGTGTCTTTCGTCCAGAGTCAGGCTCCCGCTTGGCGATCGGGACCGACTAAAAAGCCCTACGCGCCACATCTGACTGGCGGTGGCACATTGTAAGCCATGAAAGCCAACCCAGCCAGCCACTTTAGCGATTCGGGTCCGAACGGGGTTGAGCCATCGTTGTGTGTGGCTGACGAGCCTCGGTAGGAATGCAACGTGCCAGACCCTTTGGTTAGGGTCTCCAGGGACCAATGCCCCTCAGCCTCCCTCGACCAAACTATCGGAAAATACCCTACGATAGCTCCTCCGTCTCTACATGACGTCGAACCATCAACACGTTCAGTGTCGGTTCACCGACTCAACCAATGTCAGCACCCAAAGCCCAACTTGCCTCGGCAGCATCCGCCCGCCCAACCAATCACATTTCCCCCAAACTGCGGACCTGCACCAAACAAGGATTAGTGACACCAAGAATAGCAGTCAAAGGCTGGGAACTGCCGGTGCTAGCGTGGGCTGAGCACCGTTAGCGTCGAGAGGATACGGGGAACCCTGGTTCTAGATCGGCGTCGACCGGCCTGGCCGCTTGCCGTGTGACCCGGTCGAAGAAACATGTCCGGGGCCAGGTGCCAGGTGAGGATAGGCCGGGTTCTTGGAATAGCATCAGCTAGGGCACTTTCCATGAAACAACTCCACCATGGAATACGAGATGGAGACGGCAATCGTGTATATAAGACAGTCAGGGAGACGACACAAATTCATTCATCTCATCACTCTCATCTTCTCTCAATAACCTCAATCCACTCAAACAACTTCTTTTAACTTTCCAATTTCACTAAACAAATTTCAACTCATCACCACTTTCAACCCCACAACAACAATCACCATGCAGATCAAGGCCATCCTCCTCACTCCCCTCCTCGCCGCCGGCATCGTCTCCGCCGCGCCCAGCAAGCCTGTCCAATTCGAGGCCATGGCTCTCCGCTCAGCGAGCCCCATCCACTTCAGCGCCATCCAGGCCTCTAAGAGCTTCCTCTCTCTGAACCTCGCCAAGCAGGGCGCTTCATGCGATAAGAAGTCTGACAACCACGCCGTCTTCAACCTCGTCGGCGACGAGCTCTACCTCTACAAGACCGACAACCCCCCTCAGCAGCTCTACGTCGACCGCTCTGGCATGGGCCAGGGTGTTTTGGGTTACACCACCGGTGCCCAGGGCATTCCTAGCAAGGCCGAGCGCAAGGGCTGGAAGATCGATAAGAGCGGCAACCTGAACTTCAACGGCGCCGGCTTCATCGCCTGCCCCAACAGCAAGAAGGCTGGTGGTTCCTGGAGCGTCTGGGTCGATGCCGGCAATGCCAACCCCGGTGGCAACAAGGGCTGCCTTGGCTTTACTGCTCGCACCATCAAGACTACCACCCCCAACAGCTGCGAGTACACTCAGCAGCAGTAAGCTTTAGAACTGGATTTTTAGCATGGCATGTGTAATGATTGGAGTCATGGTCATGATTGGTTTCAGCATTGGCATTGGCAGGGCATAGCGATAAAGAGAAGCGCATATAATTGCATTATAGAATAATACATAAACTCGATTGACATTTCAGTATCCGTTTCTGATTCGAAGCTACCTTCTCATCTAGTGGCTCTAAATTCCTCCTTTGGGCTCTAAAAGCCCACGAGGTTACAATTCTTACGATACTACCACTCTTACCCCCGCCGAGGGTGTTTACAAGATAGCCCGTCACCAGGAGCGTCGTTCTGGAGCCTCTTCCTAGTTGATCGCCGCCCCTGGGAACCCCCCGTGTTAAAAGCGATCAATCGCGAGAGGGGCGCGGCAACAGTGGCGGGACAGCCCTGTGATATCGCCGCCTCCAGCTCTCCAAGGTCTTCTTCCCTGCCGGAGCAATGCAAGATAAGCTTCTCTAGGACGGATGAGACGAACGAGGCTCTTTGGGGATCTGCTGCTAATCTCGCCAAAAGACCATTCAGCTCAGTGCAGAACGACACCAGCACTGACTCTTCTGGTCGCCGCCTCGCGAGGTTCCCATGAGCCACCTCGGCACCCGGATCGGCGAGCTCAGTAGGAACGCCGAGGCTCGCCCCCGCTCGTAGGAAGGCATCTAGGGTCCCAAGGTAGTCCTCGAAGCACTCTTCGCCGAGGAACCTGGACAGTGAAATGTCTAGAAAGTGCGAAAAGACGGTGCGCGCACCCCGGCGGTTCAATAGAGGCATATTAGGGTTGGCACCGTAGGACATCAGGCAGCCAAAGGTGCCGTCCCTCAGGGCATCGTTCCATCGCCGGGCAGGGAACATGCAGGGCCCTGACAACATGTTAAAGACTGACATGGTGCTCCGCGAAAAGAGAACCCATGGTGATGCCGAGTCGGATGTTGCGCTGTGTTGTCGTGGCAGCACGTTTGGATCCTCGCCACGCCGGAGGAGAAGATCGAGAACCCCCGGTACAGGAGCGGGGCTCTCACCGCTGCTGCGGCACATTGGCATCAGTGCGGCAAACAGTGGTGATTCGTCAAACACATCAAAGTAGCCTGGCTGCTCTTGTATCTTCTTAACAATGTAGGGCGTCACATCGTGTCTGAGAAGCTCCTCGCGGAATAGCTGTCTCGCATCGCAACCTTGAGAATTAACCCCTTTAACGGTAACGTGGCCTCGGTTGACCATCTCTACGACGGTGGCCTCGTACTTGTCCAGTAGTCCCTCTACCGACACTGGAGAGCCAGGCTGACCTGCCTGCTTCAGTGCTTCAGAAGCGTACACTAGAGCCTGGTTCAGATGGGCGATGAACTGTCCCGTGTTCAGCCCCTGTCCTTGCCTCATGATGCCGGCGACGAGCGATTCGTCCAGGCGCGTGTTTCTGAGGAAGTTGAGATAGGCGGCGGCGATGGAGATAAAGGCATTGTAGTCCGATGGAAGCTTACTTCGGAGGTACTCGCCTATGTCTTTGGTCAAAACAAAGTCCTTGACGGTTCTGTGCAAAAACTCGACCCGATAGTTCACGAGCCTGAGCAGGCCCTTTGTCTTTTCGTTGATGCTGCAAACAACCTCCTCTCTGCGTGCCGCGGTTCCCTCGGGTGATTCTGGCTCTGCTGGACCGCGGGGTGCGAAATTGTGAAGCTCAAATTCCTTCTCTAGCTGCAAGTACAGGTCGACGTGAAGAGGCTCCAGTGCGTGGATTGCGGCCTGTAGGAAACCCGCCATCTTGGGGTGGTCAGCCGCGTTCACGTTTTCCAGCATGTGCCGGAATAGCTGGTCCAGATCTGACGGTAGTTGGCCGAAACGCCTATTCAGGCCTCTAATTGACTCGCCGTTGGAGAGGCCCTCACGCAACGACCGCGTCACGAAAAAGGCCCAGAGAAAGACGCCGTCGGCCTGGGATACGATCCTATCCACGAGCTCAGCCTTTTCCAAACTGACCTCCTCCGACACCTCAGCAGTCCACCGCTCGTGGGCCTGTAGCTGATCGTTCACAAATTTTCGAATATCGTTCCGTGTTAGCTTGTGCATATCTAGGCTCTCCTGGCCAGCGCCACCGAAGCTTCTCTCAAACACAGGCCATGGACGGCTGGACAGGCACATCTTGACATGAGGAGAACCGGCCATGTCACGGAGGACCTCGCAGAGCTCAGCATGATTACTATCATACTCGTCGAGCCCATCGATAAAGAAGCATATTTTCAGCGGCATGTGATCAGCCGTTGCCAAGGCTCGCAATGCATCAGCGAGCTCGGGTATAGACCATGGCTCTGCGGCCGTCTGCCACTGTCCGGCCTTGGCTGCTGCCCAACGGCTAGGGCTGACGAGGGAGACAATGTTGGGACGTCCCCGGAGAAGGTCGAAGAGTAGAGATTGGAGGAGGCCCTGCCAAGACTTTTGGATGGGCGTACCCGCGATCCAGAAGAAGTGCGCCGCGACAGCCAGGTTATCGGATGAGCCCGCCCAGGCCGCCAGAAGCTCTTTCGTCCGAGGGTGCTTGGAGATGAACTTGACAAAGGTGGATTTCCCGGACCCTGGCTTGCCTGAGATCCAAAAGGTGCCGCTCCCAGAGCGAAACCACTCAGAGAGCTGCGAGTCAAAGGCCCACTGGAAGGTGTCCTTGTGTGCTCGTGGGACAGACTCGAGCCGGACGGGTCGGCTGTCGTAATTCAAGCTTGACACAATCTTGTCAGAGAGCAAGCTATTCTCGGAATCGGTCAGACTAGCCAGTCGGGTTGTAAGCTCTGTGACATCTGTCTCTGTGAGGGCGGCCGAGGTGCTTGCGTTGGAGCTTGCCAGCAGCTTTTGCACTTGGAGTCTTAGATCCCCTAGTTCACGGGCAACGGAATCGATTCGAGACTCAAACTCTGGCTTAGTGTATTGCTTCTCGCTCTCGGACGATTCGACGGTTTGGCTTAGTTCGGAGATTCGAGTCCTAGCATCATGGCATGTGAGGTTAGAATCTTTCATATGGAAGAATAGAAAGTACGGAAGAAGAAGACTAATTAGAATCGAGGTATTTATACTACCGACCTAAGAGTAGACGTGACCTGAAGGGTCACGGCCCGGGTAATTTGCTCAAGTTCTTCAGCGTAGGATCTCCATGGCTCGTCAGGCGACTTCCTTAGTGTGCTAATGATGTTCTCCAGCAGCCTTGCGGAAGCTTGTTGGGAATAAAGAAGCTCTCGTAGAGCCAGATTGTTGCTCGACGGCGTGGAAGTGCTCGTAGATGGCTGTTGCGGTACATGAGGGATTCGAATGTCGAACAACGTGGTTCGCAACCGCTCGAGGGTTTCCAAAATGGTGTACTCATCATTGCTATCCAGCGATAACGGTGGGGGTGCCTTGGAGATGCTAAAAGATGATGATAGCTCCGTGATAGATTCTGTGATGGCGAGGATGCGCGCAGCGGTGTCGAGCACTGAGATGGCGTCCATGGTTGGCTACTTGGTCGGGGGTTGGAACGCGCCTTGCAGGCTGTGAAAAGGAATGAATGTACCACGGGGTTGAGATCCTCAGTGCTACATAGAAAAGACACGTTGCTCTTCAAGCAATGGAAGTCTCCCCGGTAATGGCCAGGGAGATGGATAAATTGCGTCTTCTCATGGAACTGGGCGAGCAATCTTCCCTGACAGTTGGCTCACAACTCCCCTTACCCATCAAGTGACAAAGCGTTTCATGAATCATCCCCTGACTCCATCAAAAACGCACGGCCGCTGCACCCCCCCACGCGACTGGGGCGGCACGCACCACTTGATCGCACAGACGTTCAACTTTGAGCAAGCTTCAACGATGCGCAACCTCGGCATTCCCTGTTGCTGAAGAAGCCTGGTTTGGCTCCGTGGCATGCTATTAGTTACTACCAGCCGAGGATATGAAGTGCAAGGTTACACAGATTTAACGCTCGACTCAAATCTAAGCCCCAGTCAGCAGGTTCACCTTATGAAAGTCGGTAATAACGATGGGATTGGCGCTGGAGGCATGGGCGGCCACACTCTGACACGCCCTGCACCTGTATTGGATATCACCATGACGGCTAACAATGGGGAAACGTGGAGCAGCGTAAATTATGCCTCAATTCTATCCGTGCTTCAACCCCGAGGCTTCGCTTATTAGCCAGGGTCTCATTTAGCCTCCTGGTCCTCGGTACACGTGTAGCAACTGGGCTCGGACCTATGTTTTGTCCTGAACACTTCGCCTCGCATGAGTGATTTTCAAATGGACCCGGGCCAGTCTGAGCCCCTGAGGGCTGGATTTCCAGGGCCAGATTGCACTATATTTACTCATGTCCCACCACTTCCCTTTCCTTTCTCTTAACACTCAAACCGCAAGCTGATCTTGCTACGCAAGCTCGAACTATCCCCATCGCTATGTCGGAAACACACAATTTCGTCATCTTGGGCGGATCCGGGGCAGGTCTCGGTATCGCACACTCGTTCCTCAAGCACATCAAGCCAGAACTAGACAAACTGAACAAAACCTACCACCTGTACATCGTCGACAGCTCCTCGCACTTCTTTTGGAGCACCGGCAGCCCACGTTCTATGGTCTCGGCCACGCTCCTCCCCCCCGGAAAACTCTTCACACCGATCGCCGATGGATTCAAGTCGTACGACTCCGAATCATATACCTTTATACACGGCACGGCCGAGTCTTGGGACGTCGAGGACCGCACTGTTACGATCAGGTTGGCAGATGGCGGGAATATTCAGACGCTGCCTTACTATGCGCTTGTCCTTGCCACTGGTCTTCGTACACCGTCTCCCGCCACCTCGCTCCACGATAACTATACAACAAGCAAAGCTGCTATAGACGATCTGAACAAGAAGATGTCTTCAGCCACTTCCGTTATCGTCTCTGGCGGTGGACCTACGGGCGTGGAAACGGCAGGCGAAGTTGGACACTTCCTCAACGGCTCTGCCGGCTGGTTTAGCTCCCGTCCCTCCAACCCCAAGGCCAAAGTCACCTTGGTCACCAAGGGGCACAAGCTTTTGCCTATTCTAAGTGAGGCACTTGCCCTCGAGGCTGAGGCGTTACTCAATGGGGTTGGCGTTGACGTTGTGTACGGCATTAGTGTCATCTCGTCTGTCACCGATGCTAACGGCAAGACTACCGTCAGTCTATCCAACGGGGAAGAATGGACTGCTGACGTGTACATCCCTGCCTGGGGGACCACGCCTAACAGCGACTACGCTCCTGCGAATCTCAAGAACGAGCAAGGCTATATCAAGACCAACGGAACAACTCTTCGTGCCGATGCTGCTGGTCCTCGCGTATACGTGGCTGGCGATGTCGGTGACTATTCCCGCGGAGGCTTCCACAACCTTTATACCGCCCTGCCGGTTTTTGGCCACCAACAAAGCGTGATCTGCTCGCAGCAGCCTCCGATAAGCTGGAGGCAAAGCCCGAAGGCCCGGATCGCCTCTTTAATCCGAACAAGTCCGAGACGCAAGCCGTGCCGATTGGGCCCTGGGGTGTGGGTGCCGTGAATGGATGGCGACTTCCAAGCTTCCTTGTTTGGCTTCTCAAGGGCCGCAATTACATGATTGGCAATATCCCCATGACCGTGAATGGCGATATGGTCAAGAGGGATAATACCGTGTGGAAGCAATAGTCTAGAAGACTACCAGTCTAGATGGAGAACATGTGCTGTAGAACATATACAGTGTCTGATTGATGAGCTGTCTTTGATAGAAGTGCTATGAAGTTTGATGTCTCCATTTACTAGTTGATGGATAGTTTGAATGAAGGGTCAAGTTGATTGTGGTGGAGAATTAGCATAGTGATAGGGAACAAGACACGCATGAATACCTAGGCATTGAAAGATCACAGCCCTAAGCGAGTACAAGGATAAAAATGATAGGATTCATCTTGCTTACGAGACCGACATTTTGACATCGTTTTAACTGATCCGAGTCCGCTCCGTCCAGCGCGCTCTTGCATCCGGCCCCCAATTTCACTCTCAGCTGCATGATCAAGCTCCGTAATCAGGCAACAGGCTCGGGTAATACGCTTTTCGGAAGAGTGAAATGTAGTCCAGTCATGGATGCGAAGTGGAACTAAGCGAACCAAGAATGGAGAAGATAGCAGATTCGCTAGCAGCGGCGTGCAGTGGGACGATATAAGCCTGGTCTGGGATGCTTGCTGGATCCAGTCTTACGCCAAGAAACAGGCTTATTCCCCGTCTTCCCTGTGATGCACGTCGGTGAACCAAAGTTCTTTTTCTGAGCATATAAAGCTCCGTCAATCGGTTCCTGAAAAAGTTGCCCTCTATCATTTGTTCTCTATCATACTCATCATCCTGCCCTAAAATGACCGACGAAAACACATCGAGCGACCAGAAGACTGAACTGCACAAGTTCCTCCAGATCATCAAGAATGATGAGGAGAATGCAGACCGTCTCAAAGCGATTCTCGATGAACTGGAAAAAGATCAGATCTGGCAGCGCTCTAGCCAAGATGGCAACAAGAACGCTCTGCACATGGCAGTTGACCGCGGCATGTTGTGGGCGGTCAGACAACTGCTGGACTATACACCAGTCTCACCAGACGACACTTCACTCTTATCCACGACTGACGAAGACGGGCGACAGCCTCTTCACTTTGCGTGTTTGAGAGGACACAGAGATATTGCGGACCTGCTTTTGCAGCGTGGAGCGGACATTGACGCCAGAGGGAATGCTTTAGCCACTCCTCTTGATGATGCGTGCTTCAAAGGCCACAAGGATGTTGTTGAGCTCCTTATATCCCGTGGGGCCGACACTCAAATGGTGGATGAGAATCTATGGTCACCAATCCGAACCGCAGTCAGATATGAGAACCTGGACATTGTTGAAATGCTCCTGAACGCGAACCCGGCCAACATCAACAAGGGAGACCAGAACGGGGAGACACCATTGCATGTGGCGAGTCGGAACGGGAGTATCGATATCATGAACCTTCTTCTAGAAAGAGGAGCCGACATCGACAAGCCCGACGATGATAGAGAAACACCACTGCATAGCGCGAGCCGATGCGGAAAGGAGAGATCTGTTCGTCTTCTTTTGAAGGAAAAAGCCAAGACTGACAGGACCGATAACGATGGGGAGACGCCATTGCACGCAGCGAGCCGAAGAGGTCACGAGAGTGTGGTTGCAGTTCTTGTGGATGAGTATGAAGATATAGACGAGGTCGACAAAAATGGGAAAACACCATTATGCGTGGCGAGCGAACAAAGAAATGTCGAATGCGTCAACACACTCTGCGAAGCCGGAGCGGATTGCAACTGGACAGCCGAATGGAGCGAGGGCTACAATGCGCCGCTTCACTATGTGTTTGAGCTTTCAGAGAAGAAAGATGAAAGCCCTGATGAGAGGAAGAAAAACCAGTCCACCATCGTGACAAAGCTCTTGGCACATGGCGCTGACCCTGGACTCCCCAACATGGATGACCAGACAGTGCTGCATCTGGCGGCGAAAGCTGGCAATTGGGGTGTCTACAGAGACATTCTAAAGGTGCTGAAAGAAGGCCAGAATAGGCTCAAAAACACGCATGGAAGAACACCATTGGGCATGGCACTCAGATTCCAAGCTGATGAGATCCTGGAGTTGATGACGGACTCGGAGAGCGCAAGCATGTTCGACTCGGGAGATGAGCTTGAGGCACTCCTCTGGGCAGCCCAAAGCGAAGAAAACCGCCATTACTTGGAGAGTCTATTTGAAGGGAGGAAGCATCTCAGGGATGAGATACCCCATGGTGACACGAGTAGCTGGAGCGTAATCCAATGGGCAACCTATCTGGAACTGCCCGAGGTGCTCGAATTGCTTCAGAATACGACTGAAACCACCACCCCTGAAGAGGAGAAACCCGAGATACAGGAACCCGAGATGCCAACAGCTGGTGCCGAACAAGAGGAATTCTTGAAGCACTGGGGTCTAAAGGCGGCGGTTACTGAATGCAGGGTACAAGATGACAGGTTGACCCTCGCGACCGAATTCCGCAGCGTCCAAGATGTCATTTACGGCACAGGACCGGTAAGCGCCACGATCACGAAAGAAGATCGCCTCGGAGACGATCATTTCACATGGGTTCATCTTCCTGCAACGAATGTGAGTGTCTATCTGTCTTAAATCCCGAAACGAGCCCTGAACTGACTGATCTCCTTAGATGACCTGGATGAATGTGAGTTTGCCACGGGTTAAGGAGAGCCATTAGAAGCGTCTTTGGCTCTCTACTGGCAAGCCATCTCACTGACTGATCTCACAGGACCTCTTGAAAAGAATTTTGATCGAGGCGCCATCGTGCCTGTCTAACAACGTATCCGCTGTGAATGAATTCTTCGAATCCAGCTGGTCTCAGATTCCAGATGCAACATTAGAGTCGCGAATCATGAAGCCTCTGTGCACCTCTGAACTGGTGCCCCAGGACGCCAGCACCCCTGACCGTTGTCTTCATGCAATCTATGTGAGTATCCATCAGATACAGGCAGCCTTTGATTTCTTATTTTTTGTCTAGACACCATATGTCGCCTTGTCAAGACAACACCGAGGCCAGTACCACACTGGGAACGATGATTGCGAGGGCAAACAGCCACAGAATGAACGGAAGGAGGAGAAAGACGAAAGGGACCAGAGGGAGACCGAACAGGAAGCAGCTTACGATGCATACCATGGCCTGCTGAAGTGCTACGAAGGCTCGGCAATCCATGGCTCGGCAACTCTTGATGAGTCCTTCTACGGCTTTTCCAAGCCCACTCAGCAACAAGAAGCCCTGCACGAGGATCGACCACGAGGGAATGAAGATCAAGTCGGGACCAAGAGCATGCATCTAGAAGGTGTAGCTGAAAGATCTGACTTGACCCTTGTCAGGGTGAACCAGCTGTGGGTGTGGGTAATCGGTCACAGTACGTCGACCCCCCCTATGCTGAGGAGCAGATTTTGCTGACAATTCAAACTTAGAATGGTTGATCATGGCGACCACGCATTTAATTGACCAAGATGAAGATCCATTCCTAGGAGATGCAATTGGCGACATTGAAAAGCGAGCAAGATGGGTGCGATCCCCGCTTGACGTGGCAGAGGCAATCTTTGCGTGCTGCGTTGACGCCTACGACCGAACGCCAAAGTCAACGATTCACGAAACAGGTCATTCCATCCATCAAATGTTTTCTGACTCCATCAAAAACATTGTAAGCTCCTCTGCACAAGACTACTGTGATAACCTCTTTGACCTCTCCCAGGCTAGAAAAAACGCCAAGCTATTTGACGATTTCTGTGAGCGCATCGAAGCAAAACAAGACGGCGGACTAGAAGGAAACGAGATGGGGACAAAGGCTGTCGTCAGACTTTCGGCCAAGATCAGAAACATCCACGATGAGCTTCAGATGCTGCGATCAATCGGAAAACATCAAGTGAGGGTTTGGGAGAAGCTGAAGAATGGGTCGGCGGTGGGCAACGACGGGCGATGGGAGAGCCACGTCTTGAGCGATGTTGAGGACATGATCGCATCTGCTGATCGCGTCATGTCCAATGTAAGGAAAGGTGTTATTTGTGGTACGATTGGTTTTGCTGACTTTGGCGCAATAGGTTGGAATGACGCTCTTTTTTGCACGACAACAGGTTGCCAACAATCACATGAAAGAGAGCGTGAGGCAGGGCGAGATTGCTAACGAGCAAGTGAGACGGAGCTTCCAACAAGGCCGGACGGTCACGATCTTCACCGGAATCGCAGCGCTCTGCGTAGGTGTTACTGCCCTCATATGAACCGAATTTGCAATTAACAAGCATCGTCTAGTTAACCTCGTCTTCTCTGTCGTCCCTTTTTGCCATGAACGTTGATTCTATACGCAAGGTCCCGTATTGGGCATCTTTGCTAATTTGTAAGGGATCTGTTTTCTTGAGGTTCTGTTGTTGCTAACGCTCCTTTTCCTCAAGTCCTTGTCTCAGCGGCCCTTCTGTACGTCTTATGGTTGAGGGAGATCAATCGAGACGCTCATGTACGAGGAAGCTCAAAGAAGGAAGTGGAAAAATCTCGAGACAAGGAGAAGGAGCGAGCTGAGACTATGGGATTTGTCAAGGGTGAGAAAGAAGATTGGCGTATTGTGCGTGGCGGGCTTGATACTTGGCGAAGCCGACGAAGGGAGAGTCCGTATGAGGTGTAGATTGCTGGCCTTACCAAATGTGAGTAGCCGACTGTGTGGGATTTGAAGCAAGAGAGTGAAGGCTCGTAGAAGGCCCCTTGGTGGGTTAACTGAGCTAGAAGATCGAGAGTGAAGCCTCATCTGGTGCAAGTGTATTGACTACTGAGCTTCCTCATCAGTCTCGCAAAAATTAAATACCAATATTTCCTGGTGGCTTCTGCATTCGATCGCGAATGTCCCGAAGTATTTTCGGACTTCGTCTATTATTCCGAGCTGCCCGTACTCGTGCCCACAAACACAACCAACACTGCGGCATATGTAGCAGTGGAAACTAGGGTCTCGATGTTGGAAACCTTGACGATGAAAGAAAGACGCAGAGCAAAGAGCAGCACAAATGCAGAGACCGTAATCAGGCTCTTGACATCAGACGGCTGAAGCGTCATGATAACCATGGGCACAATAAGGAACAACCCACCAGTGACAGCGATAACAAAGCGCACGGATCGATCCACTAGTTTTGAAACCTCTCTAGGTAGCTTTCCGTCGAGATACTCTTGGGGTCTCTGACGCGTTCTTCCCTTGGAGAATGTCAGTCGTGACGGAAGATGCCTCATGAACGCATCGCGCATCGGGTCGATCTTGGTTTCTGCGTCTTGGAAGAAGGCGTAGTGCGAAGAAAAGGGATCATTAACGTCCTCAGCTGTCTGGAAGAATCTCTTAAGAAGGAACTTTCTGTCTCTCGCCTCTGTCTCTGCGAGGCTCTTGTGTCCCTAAAAAAAGCGATAGTCTCTGATGGCGGTGGCTAGGAAAGGATTAGCTTTGCATCCTAATACTTTCTTGATGGAATCAGATACCATAGTCCCGTAGGGTCCTTTGGAGGACTTCTTGTTCCTGCCTCTCAATTTGTCCTTGGGCATGAATCTGACTCTTCAGCCTGGCTAGTTTCACCTCGAGTTGGGTGATGTTGAGCCGCTGTAGGAATTCGAAGCGTAGAAAGTGAAAATCTTCCTCTTCATCGATTGACCTATTCACGTATGCTACGAGATTCCTCTCGTATGATTCCGGGGCCATGGCTGAAGAAAGATAAAAAATCAGCAACATGTGTCTTGGAAGCGAGACGGCCTCATTTTCAGGATCTGTGTTTTCAGCTCCTGCAGCCACAGTCACATGGCCACCAAATTGGACAGGAGGCACCGGGTTCCCAATAGGTAGGCATTTAAGATGCCCTTGGGCCCCAATGCGGAGAGTCGGAACGTGATTTCTTGCAAACTCCCGACTTCTTTGGCGGCAGGCAACGGCCCCATAGTCTCGTTCGGGCTTCATAAACTCCTCAGCGGGATGTGAATTACGTTGGCTACGGATTAACCGAGATTAAAACAAATGAAGCCTCCATTGACTGAGTGAGTCTCTTGGCGTGTGATGACGTGTTGCTGACTGATTTCTAATCTTAAGCAGGGGCAACGATGAAGCCTTGGATGAAGCCTTGGATGATGCCCTCTGCAGGCAGTCATTAACAGCCACGAGGGATGAGGCAAAGGCAGCGACAGAAAAGTCCTTACTTGACGCGATATCAAAAGCGAATGCGCATCTCAACCTCTCTAGTCGAAGAGCGTTGAACCCGTGGGATAGGCTCTTTCGAGAGCTCTCGGAGCTCTCGGGCCTTTGCGCTTGGCACAGTGGAAAATTAACCCGGCTACTTCTGTTGGTTAGAGCTGATGGTTGCAACCTTGGGATGATACAGGCCCTTGAGCAGCCACTCGCCGACTTCTTCAGTGGGAATTTTGGCCATGACTTTCTTGTCTCTGTAAAAGACTATGCATTTTACAGCGAAATCAAGCTAGAAGAGGTCACAGAAAAAAGCGGGATAGACAGCGATCTCTTACGCTGGGCTCAGCACAACATGGAGCTGAGCTACTACTCCACTACGGGCCTAGTTAGAGCTATGAGGTCGGAGGCAGGTTACTCGACGGTGTTGGAAGCCCTAGACTCGATGGATACATGCCTGAAAGAATGGAAGCGCTGCATCCATTTTATGCGAACTAATAAGCTCCAGGACACAATAGGCAAGATCGCCCACCTCATCGGCACCGCCAAGGGACCCAGCAGCGACGGTAATCAGGACCGGATGTCGCTAGGTGCAAGTCCTAGAAAATCCGAAAGCTTGATCACCAGCATGCGAACCCTTGTCAAAGAAATAAGGAAGGAGTTAGCGCAATTCCACAATGGTGAGGCATCTCGAGCACTTAGTTTTGAGTATAGTTTCTGACATGACCACCCATCAAGTTACTTCGAGTCGGCATGAGCGAGCGCTCATTGTTCTTCTTGATGACATTCGTCTCCAAATAAAATCATGTACCCAAGAACGGATAAATGGTTCTGGATACGCCGTAATGGGGCAGCCGGACTCAACACCGTATCAGAGAGCACAGGCGCTCGAGTTAAGGGTGAAGCACTGGGTACGACATGAGATGGAATTTTGCGACTTCCGAAATGCAATAAAGAGAGTGCTAGGGGAGGGACTACGACCACGAGTCATAGGGGTGGAACACAGAGAATAGTATAGATAGTAGGAGTATAGGATGCCGAGGATGGGAGGAGAAACTGATCAGTCATTAGAAATCTAACTTTTAGCTGACGTTTTAATGCCAGCTTACCTGGTACCTTGAGCGTAACCACGCGCGAAGGTTTAGTGGGCGTTCTAATATATAATCTACAGCCGTTCCGGTCACCCATATGATCACATGAACTGGTTGTCTAGTGTTAAATAAGGCCAGATTTGAAACCACTAAATTATAGTAATGGTTTCCTTCTCAGAATCTTCCCACCCTTCCGGAGACCACCCGGCATCAGTCTCAAGAAACCCAACTCGTCGGTAACGGTTCTCCCAGCCCGATTCCTTCACCAAAATTAGGGAGTAGAACCATCCTCTCATCATACCCTTCCCGTAACCAAGAGTTAAGCACCAGAGTGCTGGGGATTGCTTTCCTGTACAAGAGCGAAGGTTCGGGGATAGACCGATAGAGTCCATCTTGTAGTCGATCCGGCCATGCTCGCGGTGCAAGTCTTCCTTCAACACCTGAGTAACATGTCCCCGGATCACGAGAACACCACCCGTGACAGCTCCATACGGATCCAAAGAATATGCCAAATCCACAGTGCAGCTGATGACCTCAGCCGCGCTGACCACGAGCTTCCGACCTACATACTCGATCGTGCCCTGCACGGAAGCCCAAGACCAAGATGGGCTACCTGATTTGCACGCCTCTGGGCGTGGGAATCGATGCACACTCCACATCAGATCGAAGACTAAGTTTTGTCTCCAAAGCCCTGCTAGATAATCACTCTTCAGCTTGGGAGCCAGCAGTCGGGCGATGGCGGAGATGCCGGGAAGTTTATCTGTTGCGACAGTGAGGTTGCGTTTGGTGTAGTTTTCCACTAGGAGACACCATTGCTCTTGCAAGACCTCCAAGTCATCACCTGAACGTGAGGAATGGCTGTCATTGCCTCCTATAGAAATAAAGTTGTAACCGCAATCCACCAGTGCCGGAAACCACCGGCTCTCGTTAGGAGGCCCGTAGCGATTCTCAATGTGAATCTCGTTGACGGCTCTCGGGTGCTCAGCCATTTCCGGTTTAAAGCCAGCTTGGCATTTCCAGATGACGTCCATGCCGGTAAAGATGAGAAGTCGAGGTGTGAGCATCGCCTCTTGGAGCGTCCACGCTCGATCGTTGATAGGCTGTGGATATGCCCCAATCATAGCCCAGCAGGGCCCCTCCCTAGACATTAGGACAGAACCCTTGGTGCTCTTATCAACGCGAATAGGGAGAAAGAAGAGCCCCGTGTCGTTTGCTGACAGTCTCTTGAGAAAACCATCCCTGCAAGTCAAAGCGCTAGCTGCCGAAATCGTGAAGCAACTGTTGAAGTAGATCTGGAACATCTTTGCCATCTCTCGAGCAACGTCTTCCTTTTCGTCTTGCACAATACACAGCGAGTCAATCCATATGTATCTTACTCCAACGGACCGGGCGACTTGAAAGGCATCTCGAATCGTTTGCGGAAGTTCTTCGTCCGGTAACTCTTGAAGATATGCGGCATACTTCTCGCGGGTAGTCTTGTGGACCTGGTCACCGCCCCAGCAATAGCTAAGAGCGCAATATTGCCCTGTCTTGCCGAGAGTCTCACATAAGCGCGCCGAAAGGCCTACCCCTAGTGGCGAGACCATGATGAGCCTCGTTGGTAGCTCTCTTGGGGTGTCGCCGGGGCATTCAGGATGGCCGCCAACGCATTCACCAAGCCATTTCTGTATGGATCCGAAGGTCTCTACTGATCCGAACTCTGCAAGAGTTGCATCAGCGTGGATAAGCTTGGACGCTGGGTTGTCTGTAGGAGTAGTGAGAAGGAGGTCAAGTACGAGGTGGTAGGGAGGAAAAGCCCACCTGGTGTTGTATACAAGCACCACGTACGACCTATCAACCTATCATTGGAGTCGTAGACCGCTAGATGTTTGAACTCGGAGTGAAACTTGACCTTGAGTCCGAGCCTCTCGTTCATTGGGGGAAACCAACCGGCTCGCGGCCCTGAAAACATGGCGACGTAGTCTGGGCCCTCATCAGATTCCGCAGACTGTGATCCCGCCTCGCTCTCCTGTTCGCTTTCTTCGTCGCTGTCATCGGCACTCCGTTCATAGTGATCCTCCTGGTCAACTGTTTCGTTATGGCGGTGTGGAGAGCGGTCCTTCTTGTACGCTCGATCATCCTGAACGATATCTGTACAGAACTCACAACTCTCCATAGCCCCTCGCTCGATCTCCTCCCGTGTCCGTGTGAAGAGGTAACCCTCATCGTTGGTCCATATCTGGTCCTGGATACTCTCATCGACGTTTGGGTCGTCAGCACTGGGGAAGATTCGTTTGCACAGGGCGCAGAGTTTGAAAGGAGGAAACTCTTTGATTATGGCCATGCTTCCTGGTGTAGGAGGCCCTGCGATGGACCAAATAGACTCAAGATTGCGGAGTCTAGGGGTCAAAGGATAATGATCGACCAAGATTGGAGTGATTATGGATTATCCGCCAGGTTGTCGCTCATGGGCCCCGCTACATCTGTCAAGCGGGGTGTCTGCGCCTCAGCTGAACGAAGGATCTGACAAGAGGGCAGCAGTCGCGCACTTCATTGGTCAATATGGCTGAGATTATGTCTGTAACGAAAAGAGCTAGGCCAGGCCAAGCATCAATGTTTCAGCAAAAACGCGGTTAGTAGTTGAAGACTTCGCAACCTGAGGGTGACTAACATGGTCGGCAGAGCTCAGCCTAGAGCTTGCATTGTAACGGCGGCAGCAAATGCGTTCTTTAGATACTTTTTTAGGGTTGATCGTGTTGTCTTTAGTCTAATAATACGTGGCCAAAACTCAGTCGCGCGAAAAATCACCGACGACGACCTTCAATCCTTGTTCGCATCTGTTCCGCCCTCTCTCTATTCCTCTCCGCCTCCACAATTGTACTCCCAACCATCGCCGTAGGCGGAGGAGCCATTCTCTTGCGAAAGAAGCAATCTGGACGATGTCCTGCATGACCGGAACTTGCGATTCCCCAGTCTGCTAGACACTCCCAGCAGAACTCGTACCGACAGGCTCGACATGTCATGTGAAAGCACCCTAGGCCCTTTTCGATCGGGATGTTGCAGTTGGGGCAGGGCTTGGTCCTTGTGGCTAACCAGCCTTCTGTTTCTTTGTCGGTGTCTTTTCTCTGTAGGTCGTATTCGTCGCAGGTGAGGCCTTGATGCCATGGACGGTTGTGTTTAAAACACATGACAAAACCGCATGCCTTGCAAATAATCCGGTTTTTAGATGGATAATCTGGGCCTAGATTATCGTAGATCTGTCCGTTAGTACACCTCCCGCGAAGACATCTCCGAAAACTGGGTTCCTTTGCCAGGCTGGCGTTGAGGCAATGCTGGTCATATAGGGCAAAAGTGTCCGGGTCTGCTAGAAGCTGGACCTGTGTGTGGGTGTATACGTGATCACAGCTTAGATTAGGACACTTGAGATCGTTGACTGCTGCAGCTCCTCGAGACTCAAGCTGAGACTTGATACTGTGGCAGAGACAGAGTACGCAGACGTCCATGTCGTGCTGTTCACCGCATTCTCGAAGGGCGGGCGGAAAGGGAAAGGAGTCCTGGACGTTGGTATAGGTCTCGACGCATATTGTACACTCCCTGCTCATCTCTTTCGTGGTTTTACGGCCGGTCATCCTTGTCCTGGTCACAGTCTGTGGCGGTCTTCTCTCCTTTTGTCTCTCCTGTTTCTGGCGGTCCTTCAAAAGTTGTAGTAGTCTGGCGCGCTCAATACTTTCTCGTCCCTCCAGTTCCGCCCCGCCAAATTGCTGTTGTGCTTCTAGTTGTAGGTACCTGGCGCGCTCAAAGCTGTGTCGTCTCTCTGGTTCCATTTCGACAAGTCGACGTTGTTCTTCTAGTGCCATGAGATGCTCCTCTAGAAATGCTTGAGCGTTTTGAAGGCGAAGTTCAGTCTCGCGTCTCCGTCGAAGCTGCTCTTCACGACGCTCCTGTTCTCTCTCGCGCTGGCGTTGCCTTTCTTCTTGTATAGCCCTCCTAAACCTCTCATATTTCTCCCTTGCCTTGGATTGTTTCGTGGTTTGGGCGGGTCGCTCTTCTTCTTGACTGGTCTTAGGTTGTCTCTCGCCTGTCGAAGGCGGCTCTGCTCTCTCGTGTCCCTGAGTAGTAGTCTCTCCTGTTATTGTTGTCGCTCGGTCCGGCTCTCGTCGTGATAAACGGAACCAGAGGTGTCTGTTTCTCGTGGAGGAAGGCCCTGCGTCCTGATTTGTCTGATTGGGGGTTTCACTTGATTCTCTTGTGCGCCCTGTTATATAACTGCCTCTCAATCGCCTCGAGATGTTAAGGATCTGGTCAATTTGCCTGCTCCCCTCTGGCTGTTGCTGATGACTCGGTTGCTCCGTCCTCGTTTGTACTGGCTCATTTTCTGGCACAAATTGAGCATTGGTCACCCTGGGCTGTGTCAAGCTACTTGGAGGTGGTCCATAAGGGTGACCTTCGTACAGTGCCCAGTCTCTCCAGTCAGATTCAGGGGGGCCACGGCAGTTTGTGCAAAGAGGGTTCGGGTAGGAATTTCCCAAGGAAGAAACGGCAGGAAGGTCCAGACCTTCAAGGTAAAGGGGTGGCTGGTGGACGGCACCACAGTTAGAGCAGCTTAATACCCCACAGGCGCAAACGACCTGGTACGTTGGTGCGCACGCGCAAGCGGGAACTCCAGTGCTGCTCATAGCATTCAAAGATGGGTAAGGATAAAAAGACGAGAATATGGAAGAGGACAGCCTTTTGTATGCTGGAAGGAGTCGTGTCATCATTGTTCTGGGTGGTGACGTTCTGTAGATGGGCCGAAAGGGATGCGTGGAGGCTATAGTGGCTGAAGCTACCCAAGCTACCCACGAAGTGAAGATGTTAGAGAACTCGACCACCTCATTCAGGAAGAATCTAACAAACTACTCTGACGCCCGTTTTCTTTGCGTTCTGCAATCGACCTTTCGTTCTTCTTCTTTACTCTCTTCGTTTTACGACTACTTACACGATCATTGGAGGGCTCTCATATCCTCACACTATGTTGTTATTTTGGATGTTGACATAACAAGAAATTTCAGTTATGAAGTGTTGGCAGATGCCTGTCAAGCAAAGGCTCTCTCCAATGGCAAATAAAGTTTCTGAACCCTTCCAGGAGATCACGCGAGTTTGTTAATTACGTGGCAGCATGCATCGGAATTATGCTACCTAATCACACCAATGCGGAGTCTCTGAAGAGATAACAAAGGGGGGCAAATTAAAATAAATTGCCGTCAAGCAGCATGTCTTTAATTGCCAAGTGTGACACGCAACCTTGTGAAGAGTCATGATTGCTTCACCTCGCACCACCTAACGTTAATGCTTGAAGCGGGGTTGGTTGCTCACATGACCGCACCAAACATTAAGACCGAAACGCTACCCGTGCAACTTCATCACGGACAGCTCATCCTCTCTCATACCACGCCTGATCAGGAGTCTACAACATGGACAGCCCCATTGAGCTACCCGATGGCCGCCTGGTCTGTGGCCGTCACGGCTTGATCGTTTGCGGATCCTGCTGCGTCGATTACAGCTTCATGGAGGAGGTGCTGGAAGACTCGGAGACTGCGCTCGACAGAGAGACCGAGGAGCTTTACAACCAACTGAGCCCTGAGTCTCGGGCTGACATTGATGCACGATGGGGTCCTCCGCACCCTGAAGACCGGCCCGACTCTACCACGGGATTTCGAGATTTCAGACGAGGCACTGGCCGAGCCTTCCCGTCCAAGTTTTCCCCACCGTCGACAACATCCATACCAAGCGAAGTCTTCCCAGCAGGTATCGGCAGATGGGCAAGCCAACCAGTTCATAGATTCATTCGTGGCACTAATTCCGACGAATTCTTGATCTTCACCGACGGCGCCTGTCTCAACAACGGCCAAACCAACCCCAGGGCGGGCTGGGCATTCGTCCTCAAACCCGAAACAAATGAACATCAAGGCGTAGTCTCGGGGCGCCTTGAAAACAAAGGCCCATTTGGCGACAACCATGCCCAGACGAGCAACCGCGCCGAGCTCCGAGCCGTCCTGGCCGCCCTGCGATTCCGCCACTGGCCCGGCGAAGGCTTCACGAAATTGGTCATCGCTACCGACTCCGAGTATGTTTCCAAGGGTGCTACTGAGTGGGCTCAGGGTTGGATACGCCATGGGTGGCAGACCAGCGGCCTGACCGCCGTGAAGAACAGGGATCTCTGGGAGCTGCTTCTCGGGGAGGTCGAACGCTGGAATGAGCACGGGTTGAAGATTGAGTTTTGGAGAATCCCAAGATCCATGAACATCGTGGCAGATCTGGCGGCGAAACAAGCTGCTGGGGGTGAGGGCCGAGATGAGTTCCTCGACGTGAAGGGTGTTCTAATCTAGTTCATCCCGACCTTTCTCACGTCTTGTATGGAGATTGGTTCTCTGCACGGGGGATGCCACAGTCGCAAAATATGAGTAACCACAAAGAGGTGCGATACGGCTTGGTCATATCGAGAGAAGATGCGAAAAACGCTTAAGGCATCCAAAAAGGAATTGGGCAGAGGGTCTCAAGTGCGAGCATGTATGTTTAACTCTAGGATCAATAGAAGCCCTACATGACGATAAGTCCCAAGCCATCGGCGGATTAGACACTATGACAGTAAAACAATAATCTCTAACCCAGTTAAACTCGGCCCCCTTTCCTAATCTCCCCAGTACTTTCATAGATCTCAGTCTTATTTCAACGCAACCAAAGATGTAGAGCTATCCGAGAAAATCCAGCGGCAAGCAGGACGGCCACTACTTGGTCTTGCAGCAGCATCGCTGCGACAAAAGTCCGCAGTCGGTTTTGGCCATGTGAGAGAACTTGTAGGGCTTGCAGTAGTCCTCACACTTGCCGGCCCAGGTCCGGGAGCAACTGCTTCGGTTCCAGCATGTCGCACGGGCTTCGACGTCTCTAGACTCGATGTCTGGTGAGGGGGCGGCGATGACGGCGGCCGCGAGGAAGAGAAGATTCAACTTCATTTTGTAAAAAGTGTGAATATGTCTGAACGAAGACCTGAACGGATTTGGTGTGCTTGTAGAGTTGATGGTGTCTGTTGCTCGTCGACTCGCGGACTGGTAACCCTATTTATACCCGTTTGGCACGCAATCCGATCCTCTTGGTTGTATGAGCTTGGTAAGGCGTTCTCAATATGCATCGTCTTTGCATGTATCATTCTCGAGTTGCTAGATCTGGTTATGACTGTCACATCGCTGAGCCAGCTGAACGCTTCGGAACATCGGGGCGTCCTCCCAAGACATACCCGGAAGGACAGGGTCCGAGATGCGAAAGAAAGTTCCCTGCATTGATTCCCCGCTTCATCGTATCACTCATACTAACAGGGCGAGACCGTGCATTTAACCGCTTCGTTCTGGGCCTTGTAGGGACTCTCCTGGTGAACCCGGCACGTGAATATCATGAGCTGATCGTGCCATGGCACATGATTGATGCGAGCGGCCGACATCCGGAGGGGCTGGGGATATCCGACGTTGCAGTATGCAACCCAATATCCCGAATACGGTGATCAGCTTCAAGGATGATCTTAGGGCTATACGAGCAAGCGGCATGGTGCCTGAGTTCTCATCACGAGACCAATCTCAACTTTCTGTCCTATTGGTCAGGAGGTATGCAAGATGGCTAGTATTTGCTACGTTGTATGCATTTGAATAGCATCAATAGCATGGTTCTTGGACCGCATGCCCTGAGACACCTTCCTTGAGCGGCTTCAACCCCACCTCTCCATCAACATGTTCCTCCAGCTTCCGTGCCTCCATAAGTCTAAGCGACGTACAGGAAACTGTATCATCGACTCTGCAAATGATATGCCATTTGGATCCGGCAACTTCCTTCTCATAGAGATGGAGGAAGTATCAGGGGCAGCGGTGAATAATCCGGTTCTGCCATGCAGCATCCACCTCCGACGCTGGGATGATCATTGGAGTTAGGTTTGATCGATCAACGATCGGCCGCCGTTAGATTCCTCCCACGGCGTGTAATTGCCGATGAGATTGATGTACCGGCAGATCCTTTCCTATAGAGTATTAAAGATAGGATTGGGACGGTCGCTTCCTGAAGTGGGTATTCGTATTTATGTTTCAGATACTGCTCCTTTCCGTTACCAAGATTTTACAGATTACGCTTTTTCAGTCAATCAAGACCTTAGTCATGCAGGAATCCAAGCGAAGAAGCTATGGTAACAGAGTAACATTGATCTAACTCATCTGCTGCTCTGAACGCTACTGGCCAGCCTTGTAGGGATACATGAAGCTACCCCACAGACACGCTGAGTAAACAGCTTACGGATCTTTGACTTAGCCAGCTGAAAGACGACCACGCAGGAATTGCGAGAATGTCGGAAAGGATGGCTCATCTGAAATATATGAGTAGACTCCTTCAAATCTCGAAGTACTGGATTCAACCACTCATTACCTGTCACTTTCAGCTCATATAGTCTCATCACCATGAAGTTCGCTGCTCTCCTCTCTCTTGTTGGCATGTCCCAGGCCATCACCATCGGCGTATTTGAGAACCAAAAGAACGGCGGTGGCCAGTTCAAGGCTTTCGCAACTCCCGCTGCCACCTGCAGTAAGATTTCCCAACCATATCACCCAATTTATTTGACAGCTCGCTGATAAAAGTCTGCCAGGAAACTTTGTGGGCAACGACGCCTACTGGAATGACCGCATCAGCTACGTCCAGATTCCCCCCGATGTGTTGTGCCAATTCTGGGAGTAAGTTAGCCATCTATTTCATAGCGAAAGGTCACTAATATGATTCAGTGATATCAACTGCAAAGGAGGCAGCTTGGTCATTCCCGCGAGCAGTGGTGGCGTTGATGTCAATATACCCGCCAACCACAACGACAAGATCAGCTCCTACGCTTGCTATAACAAGTAGTTCTGCTGTAGCTTTGTTAAGCTTTGCTAGATTCTCCAGGATCTTGGACTTCCAAAAAAGAAATGGACTGCTAGGTAGTCGAATAGACGCCATGTTTGTGACAGCTTGCCTCACGGTGCAAGCTTCATACCATAAAATAAATAGAAACTTTATATGATCCCTTAGTCAAGAATAATCTCTTTCTCTGCTCTCTCATGAGTTCTGGATTGTTAGATGCGGTAAGCAGACTTGTGCTTTGCGCGTGTCTTGAAAATGATTCTGTTTGCCACGTTGCCCAAACCCCTCACGTACTCTACGGTAAAGAAAACACTGATCAACATGCTCAGTAAGAAAAAGACAGATGTCTCTTGACAAATCAAATCCCCAACGGAACCAATTCCATCGAAAGATTTTCCCTTTTTCGGTTTGTTTTTTTCGGCTGCAAATTAACTCCGTGCGACTTACCAATGATCGGAAGCAATTCTCGTCCGTCATTCGGACGAGACACGAAATGGATCGTAAATTAGCCAATCTTACTGCACGGAAAGGATGACAGCCGAGGTTGGCTGATTCAATTATTAACAAATTAATAATTCTCGTTCTTTGCATTGATGAGGCTGGGCTATATAAGTTACCATCGTGATGCTCATGTCGCCATCTTTTTCAACAATCACATCAACATCAATCACTCTTCTCCTAGAACTCAACCTGAATCGACAAAATGGTCTTGAAACTCTACGGATGGGGTCCTTCTACTTGCACTCGTCGCGTGCGCACGGTGCTCGAGGAGAAGGGCTTGGAGTATGAGATGCCTCCTCTCGACGTCCTTGCGGGTGCGCACAGGACCGAGGAGTACGCTGAGGAGTTTCACCCTTTCAAGAAGATTCCCGTTTTGATCGACACTGAGACTGGCGTCAAGGTCTACGGTAAGTGAAACAGAAAATTTTACGATCTTTCATCTGGCTCAGGAGAACGCTGACTTTGTCACAGAAAGCAGAGCTATTGGCCATTACATCGCCGTCAAGTACCGCGACACTGGCATCGACTTGTCTCCTCCTGAGTCTGACCTCAAGTCATACGCCGCCTTCCATCAGGTAATATTCTTCTCCAGACATGTCGCGTTGTGTGGATTTGTGCTGACGTTTGCCAGGCTCTCTCCATTGAGCTTTCCTACTTCGACCCCAACACCACCAGAATCACCTTCGAGAAGGTGTTCAAGAAGGCCTTAAACCTTGGGCCCCCTGACGAGGATGTGGTCAAGGCCAAGCTCGAAGATCTCGACAAGTCCCTTCAGGGGTACGAGCGTATCCTCTCCAAGCAAAAGTATCTCGCAGGAGACAACATTACCCTCGCCGATTTGTTCCACTTGCCCTACGGAGACTCGTCCGAGCCTTTCGGTTTCAGCGAGCTTCTCACCAAGTACCCAGCTACTGAGAAATGGTGGAATGGCCTGAAGGAGAGGGAGAGCTGGAAGAAGGTCAATGTGAAGCCCGAATAGGCCAAATAAGTGCCTCCACGGTCCATATCACCACGATCTCTGAAAGGATTCCTCAAATCATTTCTCTCATTCCCACAAAATGAATAGAGCATACAAAATTCATAGAACTCAGACTAGCTTCTAAACATGTATCCTATACGCCTTATAGTCCTCGCTAATCCGTAAATTCCCAACGATATAAATCACCCGCTTATACAATGCAAAATTCCCTCTCCTCGGCTCCGTGGACATTTTTAGCGCCATACATGAGGCCATGCATATAACACTCGCCCGCTAGCGTATACTCCGTCCCTATGCGCTTCCTGAGCACAAACGGCGCCTTGCCGCCACCAAATGTACATATTTCGTCGCCCTGTTGTGATCCTCCCGGTACCAGGCCAGCGTAGCCTTTCTCAGTCCTGCAGAAAACTGCGTTTGAGATTCTGTTCATGAACGCCTGCGAAGTCTGCCAGTATTGCTTGACCACTCTGTCCTCCTCGGGCGATCTCTTCTTGTCTCCCCACACGAGCTGTTCTAGGTCGGTAGGCCACTCATGCGTCTCCTGATCCACAAAGGCTCGGTATGCTCGAAGGCGGTCTCTTGTTGACTCCAAATGAGGCTTTCGTGCGTCTCCGATGGGGAGTTTGAGGAGAATACTGTTCGTGCTCTCCCCAGATGGGTATGAATCAATAAACTCGATCAAGTTACGGAAGTTGTCCGCCGTACCAGAGTAGTCGGCGCCGTCCTTGCCAACCTCTCTAATTGCGGCGACAGATGTGATTCTGTCAACCGAGATACCGCTGATTTTTAAGACCGAAAGTTCAGAGTCAGGTGTTGCTAGCACATCAGCCGTTGGATGCTCTCGCTTGCCGGCGTAGAAGGTGCCTTGTGTAGCATCCCATGTTGATATCGTCTGGGGGAAGTTGTGTCTTGTCCACTCGGGGATCCAAGATGAGAAGCCATAAGACTTATTCATCCCAGCCCGGCATAAGAGGTCCATGACTTGTCCCCGGTTAACAAAGCAGCCGGCGTACCTCTGGACGACTTGTTGTATGCTTGAGTCATAATCCGGGTTGAACTCTTGCTGGCTGCAGTCAGAGCCGAGACCCAGAAGCGCGAATAGCTTATCCACGAGCTTGGTTGCCTGGCAATGTGCAAACATGTCCAACAAGGGGAGAAATGCAAACTTGTTGCGACCTTCTCTGAGTGACTTCCGTGCCATCCCCAATGCGTAAGCGGGGCTAGCGTGCTGAAGGACGAGAACGTCGTCAGTAAGGTGGTGGCCACCTCCCGAGTTATGCCCGCGTTCGCAGAGTTGAATCGCCTCGAAGAACTCATCCCAGTCGATTGTTAATCTGCCACAAACGAGAGTGACTTTGCTTGGTAGCACCAGCTCCTGCACGATCCACACGCGTTTGAACCAAGGTCTAGCCAAGAAGGCATCCAAGTCAGCCCAGGTGTCAATATTGCCACCCCGAGACTCATTCCTGGTTTTGATACTTTCCAAGAACGTGCGCCAGTATGTAGATTCTGACTGCCGCGCAAAGTGGGCGATGCTCTTGAGGTTCTCAAGCACCATGTCGCCGTTTTGACTCAGGTCCTCTTGACCAAGCCAAGCCACAACTTGTGTAGCTGACTGGAAGATCGTGCTTAGGAGGCGGATCTGTATGGCCTTTTCTGTCACACTCTCCTGGTTGATGCAGATGGCATCAATCCACAGCATAGTATCGGCGGTTGGGTCTCTAATCGCTCGCAGCGCAGAATGAAGAGAAAAGCTGATCTGGAGCCCTCCCTCCGGGGTCTCGATAAAGTGCGGCGCCAGGGAACAGTTGATGTCGCCCCAGACGTAAGACAAAGCTTGATACTCTTCGTCAGAGTCAGCCAGCACGTGGTGGACACTACCTTTCAGAGGCTCGTCGTCCGTTCCAGGGGAGAGCTTGAACAGTCGCATCTCCCCTGGACGTAGGTCTCGATACTTGTAGGAACCAGAATCCTCTGACGACACAATCTGAACGTTTGCAGCACCTCGGACATGGAGAGGGCGTGCGGCTTCGTTGAAGCGTGCCCAGTAGCCGCTTGGTGCTTCCAGTGAGAGAGATCCGCCATGATAGTGCCGCCAAGGGTCATCGAAAAAGGCGATTCTAGGCTCGTCATGAAGATTACATACGACAGCCAAGATGAAGGCTTCAGTCAAAGGGATGTTTGCCGGTCGAGTCAAAGACAGTCTTTCGGCCTAAGTATCCCTGGTTAACAGAAGTAAAGTTTTCTCCGCGGAGTGACTTGCCTTCTTCGCTTGATGCGCATTTAGCGTAAAGCCAGAGTACAGAGACTCTTCAGAAACGATGGTTTCTATGTGAATGGTCACAGAGTCTGCCAGCGACTCAACACCCTGGAGTCCCTGCTGTGCCAGAAATTGCTTGAACTGTCCCTGCGTGTCCTGCACGGTAAAGGTTGACGTATCTGGAGCATCGCTCTGAAACGGACTGTGGCCCGCCATGCTTCTGAGAGGACTTGTCCAGTGAACGCTGGGTTTGTACTCTTCGCCGACAACTTCTCTCAGAAAACTTGAGACCTAATAAAGCTGTAAGATGAGACTATGAAAGACAGTCTTGACCTAACTTACGTAGAGTTGGCCGATAAAGTTGTCTTCCTTTTCGCTGTGGCTGCCTGATGCAAAGGACTCTGGAACTGACAATGCCGTAACTCCATACTTGATAGAACTAGTCTTAGGTCCAACAGTAACAAGCCTGTAGCGCTTCTGAACCTCATCCCATTCGGCAGTCCTCGCAACATACGAGGCCGGAGAGGGGGCTCGATCCATGTAACTGCTTGTTAGTGTTTGAACTATCGCAATTATCGTTAGTCAATCTCTGCATAAGGAAAGACCTGCCGTTTTTCTATTTCATACCTTGAGAGCTGAGAGCGTCTAGATGATCGTCAAAACTGCTTGAGATCTTGATATCCGCAGAGGAAGCTTCCAGAAGCTTCGCGTTCGTGTTGTCAAATCCCTCCAGATCATTCGGGATTCCTTTTCTCTCAAGGTCACTGGAAATCCTTTCGACATCCTGTTGCACCAGAATGTGTGTCAATAGTTGGACGTGCTTAGGGTTCGTAATACCACAGCAGGCCGCTAACTCTTCCGTCAGTTCCAGCGGAGGACAGTAGATGTTGGAGTCTTCAGGGACAAGATAGATATCGAGTCCGTCTTCCTTAGTCGTCACTGATACTCGTCCAGATTCTTCATGGCCATGTACAATGTCTGCGACCTGGGTGACGACGGTCCATTGCACGGATACTTTCTGCGGTTGATAGACGCATATCGCACCGAGACGGCGCAAGATGGTGCTCCTGTCTGCGTGGCCCAGTGGAACAAGCCTGTAACACCAAAATATCAGTAAATATCTCTCAGCACAATATGGGTCACTTGCCTGGCTATGAACTCTGCTTTGGCCATGAGTGCCTTGGTGTATTCGACCATGCGAGGTGCCTCCCCCTGAGTGCTCGTCTTTGATGTCGCCACCTTTGAGATAATCCGCCTATCAAGACCAAACGGGCGCAACAGTTGTTCAAGTTGAGCAAGAGTAGCTGTGTCAAATGCCAAGAAAGGCAGTTTCCCTGAAAAGGTCTCGCGCAGGTGGCCATGATCAGGAATGTACCACACGTCGTCGTTGGCCATGAGACTTTCAAATCCATCGCCCGATCCTTCTTTCGTAATGGGCCAAATTTTACGTCCGCCTAGTTGTTTGACTATTGCTGCGTCGTTGTACTCGGACAAGGTGGCTGCATCCATGCGTCTACTAGTCGTGACGAAAAGATCGCGGAGGTAGGAGAGTGAGTCTGAAGACGTGACTTGTTGAACTTCGGATACGAGCGTCTTCAGGTTAGCAACAGGAATATTAAGGTACTTTCGGAAGAGAGTCTCGTGTTGGTGCGAAGGGTAATGTCTCTTCAAGTCGGGGATCTTTCGCAGGCAGGTGAAACCTTCCCAGGTGCATTCATCCAGGCCAACCCAGCGGTTTGGGCAGTGGTCTGTAGGTGGGATGAAGATGAGGTTATACTCTTCAAATGCTTTCCTGTTCATAGATCAGCAACCGTTTCGAGAATCGGGTGCGCAGATACTGTACCTGATGGTCCCGAGCTGACTATCCTCTGCACAAGCAACGATCTGGTCATACAGTACAGAGACTGCAGCCCGAGTGGTATCGCTTCGTCGGAGATCCATCAAACGATTAATGAAGTGTACCGACTTCAACTCCGTAACGACGTCGAAATTCTGCAAAAAGTCCCAGCCACTGTCCTCCGGATCAGAGATGTCGAGAAGGGGGTAGCCTTGAGCATGGCCCTGCATCCCAGATGCGTGTCCCCATAGACCGAGTCCAACAAGTACGTTCTTGCGTGGAAGACAAGTCTTTCTCAACTGGACAAAGACATACGGACCGCCGCGACATTTAACACGCCAGGAGGACAACTCGGATCGCAGCTTCTCTTTCGACCGCTTCTTGTCCTTCTCGGTTGCATCAGTTGGTGCGTCCTGGATCCAACGAGAATAGTGACTCCAGTTGTGTTTCAGAACACTCAAGACTATCTTGGAAGACTGGTGGTCCATCAGGTACCGAAAGTCCCTTGATAAGATGAAGCTCTGCCTGTCTTCGGAGATTGTTGATGCTAGACGGGGAAGATGTGCAATGCCAAAGTTCTCGCGGGTCCATTTCTTCCAATGCGTCGGATTCTCGTTGCTTCGTATTCTTGAGAAAGCGAGGTCATACTTGTCGTGCAAGAAGCGGAACTTGGATCTATGGTTTCCGAAGAAGACGGTGCCCGCGGAGTGCTCCGAGTTTGAGTCGACGTACATGCAATGGCCTCGATCACGGGACTCATCTTCAGCAACAAACCAGATCTTTGTAGACACCGAGGTCCGGACCCACTGAGCACGATACAGGAAGACAATGTGGGAAACAAGTTCGTCCGTGTCAACGTCTTGCGGGGCAAAGGTCATGTCCTCATGAGCCTTGGTGATGATGTCGCACACCATTCTGAGCCCGGACTCTCTCGCACCGAATTCTTGGATCAGTCGAAGACGGGATGTATCATGAGCCACATCACGGTGGACTTCCAAGCCAGAAACTCCTTTTGGAACCGGTCCAACGCTAGATCTCAGAGGCAATAGAAGTTGACCGGCATTAGGTGTAACCCATCGACCGTCTTGGAGTAGAATGATTGGCAATTCAGCGATCTGAGCCTTGCACTCCGGCGACTCGCAAAGGCGAAGGAGAATAGAGGCGAGTCGCGAGTGCCAGTGTGAAGGCTGGGACTGGAAAACTGTGGAAAACGTGGAGATAAAATATGAGATTTCACTAAGGAACTCGTCACTCGAAAGGGTCTTCACCCCCAGGCCATCTAGTGCACCTGTGAACTGAGATGACAACTCGGACGAGACCAACGTGTAGGGACAGAAACGACGAGGAATCATGGAGCTGCCGTCCGTGTTCGCCAGAGACAGCGGGATGCGAGTCAGCTCTGACGGAGATTTCAGGTCGCCAGTTATTGACTTCAAGATTGGCTGCTTCGACAGAAAGCTGAGAATATCTTGTCCCAGGTTCTCAAAGAAGCCTGGTTGGCTGTGGTCAAAGATGAGGTAGGGGAGCCATGCATCGTAGAGACGACGGGAGTTGAAACGCTTAATCGCTGTGAGCATGGCTTCAGGGAGTTCATCAAGCAGCTTGATGTTCCAGTCAGAGGAGTTGTCGATATCCTCTCGACTGGCAGTGAGGAGAAAGTCAGCCTGGATGATAAACTGCGGCGTGACTCGAGTCAGCTTTAAATGTCTCATCGAGGTGTATAGATGGATGACAAACCTTGAAGCCGTAGTTCCGAATGGGTAGAAAGGAATAGACGTTCTGAGTCGCCGTAGGCGGATGTCTGAAAGACATTTCTGGAAAAGCAAGGAGAATGTCCGAGTGTTTCCGTCCCTTCCTCCTGTTATCGTACCCAAGTTTGGTGGTACGATGGCTTGAGACTAGGAAGGCTGATGAATAGTCCGATGTCAACGTGAGCCGCTGCAAACCATCCGGGATTCTGGAATCTGTGCTTCGCTTCAACACCCTGGGAGGACGGGTCCTCTGACCCTTTTCCGGAACAACATGGACTTCTATACATTGGATTTTCCGGAGGAACAGCAACAGCTGTGCATCGAGCTTGAACAGCTCATCAGCCAGAGCAGAGAGATTGAGCTTGGGCAGCAACCGGAGACGGATCGACGTATATCCCTCTCGCTCATTTTCTGGAAATTTGGTCCAGATGGGGTCCACGGTTCCCAAGCGTTCCCTAGCATCGAACTTGAAGGAGTAGTGACCCGATTTGATCCACACTTTGTCGGCAACCTTGAAGACGGACTTGAACCCAATGCCTTTGTGACCAGTCGCTTGGTCTGACTGGACCTTGGAACTTGAGCCCAAGCTGCACAGAGCATCAACGTTGGTACGGGTAAATCCGACTTCGTTGGCGTCGAAGCGGACGGTATTGTCTTCTAACGTGATTGCCAGAGTTGGCTCAGGTGTATCGTAGTGGCCATCGTCTGCGTTTTGGAGGAACTCTAGGATAAAATGCGAAGGTTTCTGATACAGATCGTCTGATAAACTATCGAGTGTTGGACATGATGCTCCATATGTGGCATTGGGGGCTACTCACATGCCGATGGCATTATCCACCATACCCGCAATCCCCGATTTCTTATCCTTATCCCTGGCCTTGCGAATCTTGGCGATGTGCTTCTTGGCCTCAGACTCCGACTTGGGCAAGTCTGACCCGCCATTGTATCGAAGCATCTTGGCATTTGTCTGGGTGAGGGGAACTGATGGCAAGCATGGTAGGAATCTAAAGACTGGGGTTTGGGGCTGAAGAACATCTAAAGAATAAATCGATCATCAGGGGAAGCCACCAACAGTGTCAGCACAGCCATCATGTCCTGCAGTCTTCAATTGGCCAAGAAACGACCTTTAGCACCGAGAAGTTGGCGCCACAGCGCCAAACCAACGGTGGCAGGGTTGTGACTGGGGTGTTGAAAAGGATGCCACATTGGACGCAGGCAGCAGTTCGTTGCCAATTGCCAGCCAACATACTCAGCCGCTATCGTTTCAGGAGAGTTTACGCGGTGCGGCAAGGCGAACTCGAAACACCAGGATCTCCCGCATTTCTTCAGCGTGACAAAGCAATTCTTGCACAATGGGTTTCACCCAGGCAAAAGGAATCGTTCCATCAACTCTTCTACGCGCCCACAGCAGAGCCTCGTTTCACAGCGATCCAAGGAATTTAGCGGGGAAGATAGGGGTTGGGCCTCTGAAGGCAGGCTCTGGCGGTTAGCGTCGTGCGGCTGACCTCAAACCTGGCTGTGCAGCCAAAATGTGGGTTGAGGGTGCAGGGTATTCTCAACCATGACGTGCGTTGATGCCGAGTGACAATGAATGGTGCTGGCTGAAAGCTGGACGAAATCTGTTGAAGTTTCTATGGCTTCATATTATCAAAAGTCATAGAAATAGGCCGTTGATTTCTGATACGATGCTGTCTCATCGTCATCATTTTGATGGTCATTTAGGTACCTAGCAACGAAGAGTAAAGTGCCGACTACAAAACTCAAGTGAATTCAAAGCAGGCAACACAGCGATTACTGCTAGAAGTTGCAAGTATTTCATAAATAAGACTAAGAATACAACTGAACGCCTCGCAAATAGCTCAAGATTCATGAGTTGACATGCTACCGAATTTTGCTGGGTAAGTAAATAGCTTCTTAAAAAGCTCCCCAAAAACATCCATTGCTAGAGACTGCTGTCAAGGCAACGACTCTCGTCTGTTGTAAAGGATCACCCCAACTGGAACGATCGCGTCCTCGCGATACACAATCGTCTCTGGATACCTGACAGTGCCACCATTGTGCGTCAGTACAGCCTCGACCTATCATCAACAAGTTAGTATCTTCGCCCCAAGCCCTTGGTCTGCCACATACACTGTCGTGTCCCCGATCGGGATGGGTTCGGAAATTGTCAGGACGCCTGAGATATTGCGGCCTGTTGCTGACGATGCGGCAAATAAACACCGCGTAGAGCTCAGAATTAATGTCATAATTCTCAGAAAATAAGTCGGCTTCTAAACCGAAAATCAGAATAAGCCCTCCATGTCGTATGGAAATTCTTACTGGACGACACAGTGGTGGTGTATACCCCGTTCCCAAACATGCATCCCCAGTCTATCAAGGAATGGTTAGCTCTCAGCTCTCAATCATGTTTTGTTCTGTACTCACTTGTTCGGGGGATCTTGAAAGAGTGGTTTAGGATGCCGCACATGTTGCAATCTGGGCTAAGGCAAGGCCTCAACCGGCTCCCCCGCTCTCCGACCAGACAGGCCCTGCGAGTCCCATGATAACGAAGCTTGTACCTACCTCCCCAGCGTCTCCTGTACGCGTTGAAACGCCTTCCACGATAGGAATAGTCTAGGCTGTACTCGTCGACATGGTAGATGGCTCGGACGATGGCTGATCTCTCGGTGTGGTACCAGTCTAGTTCGAAGTCGTCACGAACTGGTTCAACAGTTAGACTCCTGAACTTCTTCATATCGTCTGCTCAAGGCAAGACTCACTTTTTTGATAGCCGCGACTATTTTCGTTTAGTCGGTGGTAATCCTAATGAAACCCCGGTTAGTGTTGGGAATTGTCTGTCATGGAGAGACTAACCGGAGCCATCTCGGAGAAGCTAGGAGCTAGCCGTTGCTCCAATTACTGTCGATGTCCCAGTATTTTCAAGAGTAAGCTTCCACGCCGGTACTCAGATCCAGGTTTGGGTGTCTCCAGGAACTGAGTGCGGCTTGGTTGCTTGGACGAAAGGTACCGGGACCATTGAGGGCAGTGTTGGGACATGTATATATAGTAATGTCAGAGTCCTGATTCAAAGTCATTTTGGAGGAGGTTGCGCATCCCCATGCGATGACATTGGAGCAGTACTGCAGCGTCACTACGCTTGGACTCTGCGCTGAGTTGGAGACTATTGCAAAGGTTGGCTGTTCAGCTCCTTAAGTATATGAGAGATGGATAGGAGTGATGACGAATCTAATGACTGCATCTGTCACGAGTCCTAATGATAGAGGCAAACATGAGATTTTTCAGCACGATATTGTCCTTGTGATTCGACAGTCTAGGAATCAGAGTGTCATGCTGGAAATCGTATTCACTATCGAGGTCCCTCTTGTTCAGCGTATGCTAAGGTAAATTTGAGAAGTGCAACTGCTATTCATAATGGGGTAGCGATTCAGGTACCTCTCTGTCGTCGCAGATCATATGTTGTGGCACCTAGTTATGTCCACTGCGTTGTTCATATTTCCAGATCAAACCAGGGTTATTAGTCTCGCTAGAAGCCTCCCAGAGTAGTCGGGGGCTGTTATTAAGTATTATCTGAGGAATTGATCATCTTGATTTAGGTTCATCAGACTCAACTGTGCGCTTTAGCATTGCGCCCAGCGGCTCTTTCAGGAGCATCGCCAAATTCATAATTCTATCAAACTCTCTTGCCAGCCAGAACCTTCTGAAAGATCTCGTAGTTACCCTCCTGCTTCGGGTCATAGACAGCAAACCAGACTTCACGCCACCAGTTCCCATGAAACTCCTTCTCACGAAGCACCTCCAACCAGCAATGGGCAACGTCCTCTGGAGGGTTTGCGTACACACCACACCCAAACGCCCCAAGAACAAGAGAGCGGTGTCCGTTTCGAGCTGCGATCCGAAGGGCAAGTCTCATCTTGTTCTTGGTTATGTTGCGATCCTCATTCTTCTCAAAGACTGGCTGCTCGATACCGCCTCTTAACTTGAAGGTGTGAATCTCGGGACGGTAGAGGGCCGCGATGGTCACGGCACTGACGACAGGAAGGTTTTTGGGAGAATCCTCTCTCATGAGACGATGTGCATGAGCCAAGTCATGACGAAAGATAAGAACGTAGGGGCTGTAAAGCGCTTCTTGCCCAGAGAACGGATAGAGATTTCTATTCAGACTCAGAGACAGAGAGCTACGGTAGCACAGCGCTTCCTCTTGAGCCATGCGGCCGTTGAGAAATCCACCACAGGGCTTTAGCCGGTTCGCAAAGTTGAGGATGGCCACATGTGGACTGGTCATTCGAGGGTCGGGAGGGCCAGCTTTGAGGGCCTGCGACAGGCGAATAGCAGCGTTGAGAGTGTCCTCGTTAATGACTCTGATGGTAGCCGGCTGAGGGTAGCAAGGGCAGTAATTGGGATCTAGGCGATGAAGAGTCTCGAGCGAGTATTTGCGTGCAGTGTGGGCGGCGGCTGTGGTTTGGAGCTGGCCGAGGAGATTAGGCAGAAGCCCCAAGGTCTCTTGTGCGACATTTTTGAGGATATCCTGCAGAGACTGAGGCCTGTTTTGCCCCATTCTGTCTTTATTTGTGACGTAGCGATGGGCTTGACAGGAGATGAGAGATGGAAGGGAAATTGATTGTTATGTGTGAGTTTGATGAACAAAGATGTCTGAGCAAAGAAGGGAGGGGAAGCAGTCGCCTTAAGCTTAGGCAACTGCAGGCTGCAGGCGGCAGGTTGCACACAAATGTGGTTGTACATGTTTGCGTTACCATCCAAAAATTGATTAGCTGATATTAAAAGAGAAATAGTATGTATGAATCATTTAATCATCATTGGAGATGATATTGCACAAGGAAGTTGGACAGTGCTTCACAGGTATGTGATACCAAAGGTGAGTAGATTCCACACGTGACATCCTTTCAGCCTCATTGTAGGCACATACCTCGACAAACATTTCTTGCGTCACCTTCTCTGAATCATGTCAACTTTATGAGATGACCAGAATCTGCGTCATACTCCTCACAGGGTAGCTCAGCCTTTCCATTCGGTGACTTGAATGCGTCGTACGCCTCGTCAAACTTTCTCGTGTCGTTGCGAACAGAACCACTGACAAAAGCATGTCCACACCGCGTATACACTCCCGGTCGTCCCATGACACCCTGAACAATAATCCCTCTAATTTCTGAACTGACATTCCACCTGTCTTCAAATGAATTCGGATACTGAACGTCAAACAGAGGTACGAAAAAGAGCCGCTCTGCTCCGACAACGTCTGGCGAGTCAATATCAGCGGCCCTTCCGTGCTCCTCCATTCCCTTTCCCCGTAGACGACATGAATTCGCATCGCCTTCGACTGTGATGGGGTTCAGAATGCAGCGCATTCGAAGATACCCGACGACCTTCTCACCACGATGCTCATCAGTCACTCGACGAAGACTGACCTCGGTGATGGAACATAGTGGGCTAACATCGTATCCTTCGTAGATATTCACTTGCTGCAGGTGCACCGCTCCGTTGAGCGATGCCCAGGACCACGTCGGAGCAAGATCGTTACGAGGTGTTCGGTCGGCTTGCAGACTCTGCACAACCCATGCAAGTTGTATCTCCATCTTGGGCCTCCATAGACCGACACAGTACTCCATATTGAGCTCATCTCGTAGATGGTTCGCCACACCTGAAATGGCAATGAGCTTGTCGCCGAGAACTGTCAAGCCACAAGCCGAGTAGGTGTTGACGATAGTCCCCCACTGGCCCAAACCCTCATCGACTGTTTTTGCAGGTGCCAGCAAGGCCGAACCCTGCTTGCATCCAAATGTCATCGGCCTCGCCTCATATCGGGACCAGGCAGTTGTACCATGAGGGAGTGACTCGCAAGCGGTTGATTCAGCACAGTCCCAAATGACTTGGTCAAATGCAAAGTGCGCGATGCGAGGTGATAGCATGCGTTCCTGTGCAACCCATGATCGTAGATTGAGCGGGGCCTCATCAACCGCTTCCGTGAAGTATCCCTGATCCACGAGATGAAATCGACCTTTGATGGCTTCGGTGTCAATATAAACTACCTCTGACTGCACGAGATGAGGGTCTCTCTCCTGAAATAAACCCCCAAAGCTGTTGATCGAGGCAGTTGCGGCGATGTTGAACAAGGCATACTTGTACACCTCAAGCATAGTGCTTGCTTCTTTCTGCCAATCTTCATCTGAGTCTTGAATAATACACAGCGAATCAATCCAGATATATTTGATTCCCAGATTTCTGACGACTTGGATTGCGTCTTGAAAGGTCTCTGGTAGCTCAGTGAAGGGGATGTCATCTTTCAAGACATCGATGTTTCCGGCGGTGAGCTTCAAAATCTCAGCACCTCCCCAGCAGTGACTCAGAGAGACAAACGATTCGGAGATGGTAGTTTCGGAAGATTCTACAAGTCTTAGGCTGTTTTGTTCAACTTGGATGAGTCGGGTGGGAACCCAAGCAGGGCCAGAGCTCGTAGAAGGACAAGACTGATGTTCAGTGCGGCATTTCTCCAGACAGTCTTTCACAAAGCTCAAGCTGTCTGTTGAACCAGTGCTTGAGCTCATCAGATTTGGTGCTTCTTAAAAGCCTTGGTCAGTACCCAACAAGAACATCAAATAGCGTTTCGCACACCTTCATCTTGGGCCTTTTCAAAATGCATACGAGCCCCCCCAAGAAACGATCCATCGAGCGTTGCCCTGGCTCGGAACCAGGGACCGCCTTTTGTCTTGTTAGCCAGAATTCCATGGCTGTAGTGAATCTGCAAGACCAAATCCCCTTGCAGCCTAGGTTTGTTATCTTTGACGGTCTCTCGGAGGATGCCTCGGCAGCTATAACAGCGCTTAGCCTTCGCTTCAAAGTCAGAGAGGGAAATATCGTATTGGAAGGTAGCAATCAGGAACTCTAGTCGGCTAGACTCCTTCTGTAGGGACATGGGCTGTCTGAAGACGGCCTTGCACTCTTGGCACAACATTTTCGTACTTGATACGGAAAAGAGGGGAAAGCGTGGAATGAGGTGGGGATCAAGAGGCCTCCGCTCATTTCGTTGGCGGTCCGTGATCGCCCACTGAGGCGTTTGTGTGACGGAGCTACGTATGTATGCATAATATCGCCGTGCATAACTAGCGTTCAAGCACCAAGGAGGGTCCTCAGATGCCCGGGTAAATGATCAGATAAACTAGATGCCGTACACAGCATTCTACCTAGGGGTCGGAAATGTTCTACATCCGCCAGGAAAACTTTCCAGGTCTTGACGTTCAAGGGACATTAGATCAAGCTAATGGTTTTGAAGCACCATTTGGGGAAGTGGCAGTCAATCAAAACTAGCACAACTTTACAAGACGGTACAAGAAACACGCTCATGCAAACCTCCATCTTATCCAACTACTCTCCACAGCATCATGTCTCAGTATCCGAAGAACACAACCGCCAAGGCAACTCCAACAGTAAGCGCAAAGTTATGTCCAAGTCCAGCGGCAGCGTTGTCACTATCCCCACTCTCATTCTTAATAATGAAGCTAGGCTCATAGTCGTTGACACGGGTATTGTTAGTCTTTCCATCCCAGCAGTACTTGTCAAAGCAAGTCTGGCATGCATCAGGAACTGTCTCTCCGGCCTTCCACCAGCTTCGACTCATGATGGCACAGGCGACGCACACGGGCCAGTCCTTGTTCACGGTGCCGTTGCCTTGGGTGGCCGAGTTGAAGCCGTTTGTGATGATCTGGTCGCGCTGTGTGATGCTGTAAGATGGCGTGAATGTCGAGACGTTGCTAGAGGCGGTGTACGGCGCATTCGGCACGTAGACAACAATGGGCGGCACAACTTGTCCCCTGGAGAGCGTAAAGTTGTTGGCGTCACAACCAAACATTGTAGGACGTTGGTTAAGGCCGTTGTTGATGAAAGTCTCAGCAGAAGGCACAGGAGGGAACAAAGTACCGTTGCCAATATCCTCCATAGAACGATCATAGGAAGCACGCAGAGCAGTGCCGTTGGGCCAGTTGTATGTAGTATCAGCAGACGAGTCAACAGCAAAGATGATGTCTACACCACGATTGGGCTGAATCAACGGATGCAGGGGAATGTTCTGCAGATCCTCACCACCATCCACCAGCGAGAGTTGGAAATCCTTGCTGTTGGGGTTCGTATCGGGGTTCCAACCACGGAAGGGATTGGGTGCATACTGGGCAATGTCATTCTCATCGTCGCTGAGGCCCTTGAGGATGTTCTCAAGGGCATCTGTGATGAAAGATGGGATACCAGAGTCCTCGCCAAGAGCGGAGACGTTTTGAAGCAGAAACTGGTTGAACAGGGATGACGAAGTACCCATGACAAAGCCAAACTGGTCAAATCCGCGTACACATTTTCCGTTGCGAGAAATGGAGCCATTGGTGAAGTTGGACGCCAACCAACGCAGCGGAGCAAATCCGTAAGTGGTAGGATCCCAGGTGCCAAGCTCGTAGGGGTTAAACTCGAAGACGGTGGCGTTTAAGGAGACAATAAAGTCTCCAGGAGCTCGTCCGTCGGCGACAAGAATGGGGAAAGGCGTGTCGGCATCCTTGAAGGCGGACGTATCCTGGATCGAAGAAAACGTATACGCGGGACCGCCCTGATCGGCGTTGATGAGCTGATACGACAGGGCACGGCCCCAGTAATCAGTGATGGAAGTGTCCCAGCCCTCACTCTTGTTGCCAACGTCGGTCGCAATCTCAGACCAGTAATCGACCGTGTTCAAAGCTCCGATACCGCTCTCTTTTGGTCCCTTGAAAATAGACCGATCAAATCGCCAAATAGAAGAGTCTTCCTCGCCTTTCTGCAGATCGGGGATGGTGGAGAAGTTGTTGGCAAACATTGACCCCACGAGCCAGCCACCACCGGATAGCCCGGCAAGGTAAGTCGACGCCTGCAAAAGCCCGCTGACGGCGCTGTCGTGTCCGTTACGTGAGTCGGCAGCTGACAGGAACCCGGCGCCGTTCATCAGGGCGCGATAGCCACCGCCAGAGACGGCGATGCCAATGTTGGGGATGGCTGTGGTGTTGTCGCGGTTCCTGTCGAGGTAGGTACTCGCGTTGAAGTTGGGAATGGCGGCATTCTCAAGGAGCTTACGCAGAGGGTCAAACGTGTTATTCCTGCGATCAGAAAGCCACGAGGTTTCCTCATCCGAGAGAGCATCTGCCGAGCGAATGGTAGGTCGCGTGCGAGGACAGTCGACAACCTCTGGAGAGTAGCCACCGCTGGGAGAGTCGGGAAGAGCTCGAATCTGCAAATCTGTAGAAACTGCATAACGAGGTTCGTTTCCGAGGGCTGCCGCTTCAAGACGAAGAATGTGCAGGGCGAAAATCGCCGAGACAGACCATAGCTGGACCATGACGGTGAAGCCCACTGGGATGATGTGAGAAAACGGATGACGTGGAAATACCGCAGAGTAAGAGATATGGATTAGAAATATGTCAAACGATTGTAAAGAAGAGTGAAGAGAAAAAAGTTGGTGAGATGATCTTTTGGAGTTTGGCAGGCTGCCTCATATATTGATCAACTCCGTCGACCCTCCCTTCAAAAACGGAACCTTCTTAAGGACCGAAAGTTAGATGCAAGCAGAGTTAGTGTCTCATAAATGGTCCTCAGCTCCAATGTCAACAAATACGCGTAAGCCAATCCAAGAATCAACCAGGGTCCTACACAACCCCCAATTCGTCGAGCTGTGTCTCACAGTCCCCACATGCATCATGATGACAGCATCAGCCGAGATCCGATATTACTTACGCGTGGGCCAATGGAAAATCCGCCGATCTGCGTCTGACATTCCGTGATCCGAGCTCCCGGGGCAGAATCTCTCAAAGTGTGCTTATTTTTTGTGGCTCAGATTAAATCAGCCTCACCGGCTTTTCCGGTTGTGGCAATTGTCATAAGACGTTGGAGAAATCAAGAGTGGCTTGGAACAGACCTGGTCTAATAATATTTGCTGTGATTCCATAGGTGAGTCCGTAAGTTGTCTCAGGTGATATGAAGCATGATCATTTCTCGAATCCTAAACTTACAACTATTGAGACTTGATAGAATGAATATTATGAGATAGCTAGAGGTTTACTGGAGCTTGGTGTTGTTGTAAAATGTGCATTAAGGGTGACACAATGGAACACTGAAATCCTACCCAACATTGTCATTGGCTGCGATCCTCTTCATCTTGGTTGACTCATCCTTGCCAACTTCATCATCACCAGCATCCTCTCCTCAATGATCATCTTCATAGTCATCATCTTCAGAGTCATCATCCCACTCGGGCGAGTCATCCGAATCGGAATACGCATCATTCAAAACCACGCCAACCCGGCGAAGCTCCTTCCTGTAGCTTTCGTCCACTGTCTCGCGCTTCCTGCGAACTTGACGGAGAACTTGACAGATCTTAGGGCGCCAATGAAGCCGTAAGAAGTCTTTGATAGAGAGGTTCCGGTTGCAGAATTCCTGTTCAAACTCCTGGCTCAAATCGTTAAGCTTCTCAATCAATATTGGATCCTCATCAAGCATGGCCTCCCATTCCTCTTCATCCTTTACCTCCTGGGCCCTCTCCCTATAGTATATAGGCCACTGACTACACTGTGGTAAGTGGTTGATACTTAGGGCCTCCATGGTTAGAACACGAATGATTGATTTCGCTAGGTAAGTTACATCCACACCGCTAGCAATACTGCGGAGATAGCCAGGGAGACGTATAGCTCGGGCGAATTTGTCTGCGAGGGATATGGTTTGAAAGCATGGTAAAATGGGCTCGTCGATATAACTCAGCGACGAGGCCACAATGTGGTGCAGAGGCCGTGATAGCTCCTCAGTAGCGCACGGGCAAGGAAGATGAGATTGCGCAGTGCTGTATATCACAGCTGAGAGCAATGGAGCAGACTTTTTTAACGCTTCATCGTGCTGCCATGAGAGAGCGTCGCCAAGCCAGCATCCAAAACCGCAAGCCAGGTCATGAGCAGCAGAGATCCCCAAGGAATTGGTGCAGTCATCAATTCTTGCACCTTTCTCAAGAAGCCAGTTAGCGTAGAGTAATCCCTTTCGTGTCCTGCGGAAAATACGGGGACGTCTAGCTAAACGTATGATTGGTGTTGCGCCATATCTATCGGGTGTATTTATTCCCTTGAAACCGAGATTGAACGCCACCTCGGCTTCTCTAGGGTCCTCCAAAAGATGGAAGATTCCTTGCTGAACATGGCCCGAAAGGCCATTTTCCGTCAAAGGATCCAGGCCATTGTGAAGTACCTTTAAGACGCCGCTTTGATGAAGTGACTGCAGCCTATCCCAGATCGCAGGGGTCGTCATGTCAGGTAGCTCATTTGGAGAGACTCCAAGATCTCGCAGCTCTGATTCAGGGAGGTAGCGTAATGCCAGTGTTTGTAGCCGCTCTCGCCTCTGCGCAAGGTGCTCAAGCAGAACCATCCTGGCCTTTGGTGAACCCCAAGTTGGGGTAATCGAATTGAATCCCACAGGGCGGTCTGTCTCGAGAAGTAACCGAACGATAACAGAGCAGCCGCAGCCAGAGCACAGATCTGGCCTACGGCCCTTACGGCAGACATCCTTGCTACGCTTTAGTGTATCTATTAGAAGCGCAAATCCTTCTGCATCAGGCTGGTTCACCAGACGGCGTGTGGCCTTTTTCTCGAGCAAAAGTCGGAGGCCGGTCTCCCAGTTACTCCCCAAACAAAATTGCACGACATTTTGTCTTAAAAAGTCCGTCTCGCGCACATACTCAGCAAACTTGGAACTTTCGATAAGCTCCTTGAGCCTTGCTTCATCTCGTTTTGCCACGGCCAGAAAAAGGGGTCTATATCCCAGCCCTGGTCATCGTTAGCCATCATCTCGTTCGCATATTTCTAGTAATCAGTGCTAAACACCTTCCATAATGTCAGGGCGCTCTTGTAGAACATTTCTAAACATGTCCCTGAGTTGGTACATCGGATTACCATCGAACTCGTGGTATTGTCCAGGATCAAACTGCGACTCGTATTTCGCAAGAACATCATAGACTGGACCCAGAGTCCTGTGTAGGCGTTGTCCAAAGACAAACCTGATCATTGAGCTAGTTCCGATTACTTAGAGAGCTAAGGGTGTTGGGTTGTTTCGACATACCTGTGGTAGTCGGTACCTGCATGGATATCGACGCCCACCTGTTGCAGGAACTGTAGCATCATCTTGAGGCCCTCAGCCTTTGTCTTAACCGATCCTGGCAATTCCATCCAACCGCCATAAATCTGCTAATTTTGTCAAGTCTAAGAATGCGGTTCTTCAACAAGTAAACCTACATCAATGCAAAGGTGGGCGGCATTGCGACCAATGGTGTCAACATCAAAGGGCGACGCCTTTCCAGAAGTGTAAGCAATTTGTAGCTTCTTGGTATCTTCCCGGGCTAGTGTTATTAGGTCAATTCCACGGTGAACATATTGGTAGTCATTAAAGACGTCGAAGACTGGACTCGTTTGCCTGATATTGTATATTCGAGGCGAGTGTGTCGTTAAAGAGCCTCCGCGTTGATGATCGCTCTGTAGAGAAAAGCTAACAACCTTGGAGAGGAGGAATCGCAAGCCAGTGTAAGTGATAGTGGTCTTTGTAGATCTCTTGTAAAAACAGCACCCGGGCTGATGACCTCCCTTGGACATTGACTGGTAAGAGATGGCTAAGCCTCCCCAATATCTGTATGTCGTCGGGGGTTGACTTCCTGTTCCACCGTTTAGTCTCTGGCAAGGGCAAAGTTCTGTTGTGGTTTCTCGGATGCATTCGCTTTCGATCATGGCGTTTCTCAAACACAGTGGAATATCCTTTTGTTGTCCTGCGCCAACGGTCTGCGATTGCGAACCAACCCATGGACCTTGAGCCTACCCCTTTCATTAGATCAAACACCATAGCTCTTTTGGGATTACTTGCCATTGCATCCAGCTTCCCCGAGACCATGAGGCCGGTATCCTTAATCAGCGCCTGGCTGCTAGACGCGAGCGCCTTTTGTTCCTCGACTCCGGCCGAAATCGCCGTCAGCGTTGATTCCGTGTGACCCGCGACAGACTCAATCATCTCGACTTTGGATTCAAGCCTCGTCAGGAAAGCCGTCGTGACCAAGTGGTTGTCCTGGACAGCGCTTTTGAACGCGTCGAGATCATCGCCAACATCCAACCCAACATTTCTATGGACGTTAGGGAATGCATCAAAGCGGAAAAGGAAGGTTCATCTCACAGAATCAAAGGTTGTACAATAGTCCCCAAGGTTCCTGTCGCCTTGAGAAGCTGATCTTGCACCTGATTCAACTTCTTCCGTTGGAATGGGTAGGTGATGACTGATTTTGACCTATCCCATTTACGTGTCACATCGGAGGAACCATCGACCTTGTTCAGACTATCAACAAGTTCCTTCAGGGTTCGAAGCTCGCTCTCGCAGAATTTTAATGCCGATATGACGAGATCGGTAGCTTGGGCATGACGGCGGCCGAGTGTTGACGCCTTGCTGTCAATGAGGCTAATGTATGTGCGAAGTAGGCCCAGAAGCTCAGAAGCACGTTTGAGGTCGTCGTCTCGGTCTTTGATAGCACTAAAATATTTTTCAAGGCCACTGCAAATGGTAATGCCGAGAGAAACAATGCCTGCGACACCACTGGCGATGCCGAGTGCCTCGGCCATGCTGAGGGCTAGCTAGTAAATCAGGTGGCTGTTGAGATCGGGGTGAAAAGAAATGGCGCAAAAATTAAGGAACTTTTCTATCTTGGGGATGCCTGAATTCTTATGAGATGGTCAGGCATTCATGCGATCTTCGGGCTCAGTTAACCCATCAAGGGCCGGGCTGCAACTATAATAAAGAACAGATCTCAAACACAATATAACATCATAACCCGATATTAACACAGTGGCCTAGTTAAACCTCTGCAGCAGCAGAAGAGTCATACCTAGCTGCATCATCATAAAAGTCTAACCTCTCACGGGTATTTTAACTGCTCTGACCTCCGTACGAGAAACAAGAGAATTATCTACCTCTTTATCTTCTCAAGCTACAATCTCTCAACACCATAGCTTTGAACCCGATGCCAAGAACAACTATCAATCGGTCACACGGCCTCATCGCTACCGAGTATAGGAACCGGTACCCTCTCCCTCATCCCCTCCGGAGCCCAGAACAAAGCAATATCAAAGAGAACACAAAGCTGTTGTCAATCTATGGCATCGATACGATAATCAGGCTTCGCGAGCAGCGAGCCCTTCTTAATGATAATGACTATATCGAGTTGGCTATCCTAGGCGCCGAGGCGTTCCTCGTAGTATTAGAGCGCTTAGGAGTATCTAGGGCGCTTAGGCGCTTCGTACGGCGCTATCAACTACCAGAGCTACGCAAGCTCCAAACCCTCACGGTTCCGAAGCTCGAGAACCACCCCTTCATCGCGGCCATGAGGAGCAACACAGGCTGGGTCGATAGCCTGCTGGAGCTGGTTGCGACACTGAAGCCGGTGCAAGGACGATAATGAAGCAAGGAAGCTGGCTATGGGGGGGGGGGGGATCAAGGTTTTCAAGTCGTTGAGTCACAGGAGTGACTCAAGGGGAAGGAAGAAGGTTTCGGTCGTAAAGATGGAAAGGTTTGGATGGTGGAGGAGTACGGGCTTAGTTAGAACTTGAATGCAACATCTCGGCGAATTGCCAAACTGGTTGGCGCATACATCATCTTTGAACACAATGTAGGCATTCATGCATGTGTCAGCCATGGTGAGGCTGAATCCTCCTTTCCCTTTCAAGGCAGAAAAGCTGGGCTGTGTTCGTCCTGACTTGTAAACCAGGCCAGCAATAACCCCTGCATTTTCAACGCAAAATCGCCCGTTAAACGCCCATTTACACGCCGCGTGGGGCCTGGCAGTCTTCAAGGCCAGTCTAAAACCAATGATAATTGTCTTTCTCGTCGATAATTGCAGATCAACTTGAGGATGGAGACTACAACCAAGTCTTACGTTTGCCTTCGTTGTAACTTTGCCCACACAGCCTCATAAGTCAGCCCCAAGTCGGAGTTTTCTATTAAAGGTTCCAGTTCCCGTTCCCGTTCACCGAATATCTTCGATCCCAATCTTATCGCTTCAGACAATGGCCGTTCCAAAGCCACCACAGCCAGTCCTGCGGCACCCATTCAGAGACTCTGGCGCTCTTGAGGCAGCGCGGGGTACTTCGCCCTTCCCACCGCCTCCGCCATGCTCTCGGACAATCGATGCTCGTAGCGAAGAGAACCTAGCTAAGAGCCCCAGACAACAAAATAAGGCCCGACGAGGAAGGTCCATAATCATCCGGCAGACAAACAAGAGGTTCCAAACGCGCGAAAAACATCAAGCTCAGATTCAGAGGTTGCAAGAAATACTGAAACCAATCCTCGGTTCAGAAAACGACGAGTCCTGTGTCCTACTTCTCTGCTACGGTAGTCCCTCGGCATGCCGCATTATGCCAATTAAAATTCCCATATCAATCATCACAGCCAATGATCATGTCGCTCTTTGGAGTCTAATTCGAACTTCTTGGAATACTTGTCGCAAAGATTGGAGATACCGCCTTCCATTCTACGGTGTCAAACAAATTTCATTAGCCTCAGTGCGGACTACCAATGTAGCCTCAAAGATGCACGCGCTCACCTAGAACAGGAAGTGTCACTTCTCGCACAAGCTGGATCGCATGCTGCCAAAGGCACAGGTGGCAATGTGGGAACTGAATTTCTCGGGGTCTATATACCAGAAGACTTGCGTGGAGAGATGAAGCGTCAGCGAGCCATCATTGAACGAGAGCGGCCCCTGGTTGATGACCCATGTGACTACGACCAACAACGACAAGTATTCGAGCACTCCGCTGCGTGTGAAATTGCACAGGATGCTATAGGAGTAATGTATCAATGCATTTTCGAAGAGGTCAGAGAAGCGCGAAGAAAGCTGCTGCAGCTATCTAGGAGATCACTTCTCACCTTGACCTTCCAGCATCCCGAACTGAGTGAGGAGAACGATCTCATTCCGATGGACTTATTTTACTCACATCTGTAAGTTTTCAAGATCTCGCGTCCCACAGAAGTTTGGTCAAAGTGGCTAATCAATAGGTGTGCAGCGCCGTCCTGAAGCTTTGTCACGAATGGAAATGCCCTTCGCTTTACGAGTTGACGTTTCAGGGGCTGATTATCGAGGAAGGGTGGCTTCTCTCCTCCGAATCTTTTTTTATTGCTTACATTGGCGGCTTGTTCATGTTGACGATTCCATTGAGGTTCATGTTTGCAGGTTGGGATGCTGCCTGGGGAGCTGCAAGTTGCCTTGTCACCGTGGCCATGTTTGCATACCAGTATACCACCAATCAGCCCCAGCGCAAGGCAACCTATACATAGCTTTATTTTCTTTGAGAGAGCTCCGAGGCAGAACTTATCACAAGTTAGTATTAATACCAATGGCCAGTTGATTCTGCTCCTGGGCTTCCTTGGAATTCACGATCTTCTGGCTCAGGTAACCGATGGACCGGACTTCAACTATAGCAAGGAACACAATAGTCGCAATTCACAAAATCTATAGTACAAAGGGCTCAAGTTCCTTCTCAGTCCATTCCCACAACTGCTCCCGAACCTTCTCATTATTACTCAGCTCCGAGCCTTTCCCCGTGACTCCAACCGGATAGTAAAAGACTCCAGATTCCACGTCCTGACTAGTTGCAGCCCACAGCTGGTTCAATGCCCCCTTCTCGACGCTTATAGTCGTCACATTAGCAATAAACCTAATCACCGTTCCCAACAGAGCACCATAGCTGTTGATAAACGAGTCACCTAGATTGGTTTTCACCACTCCAGGATGGAGACTGATGAACTTGATGTCCGGGTTGCGCTTCGCGAGCGCTGCGTTGTAGTGAATGTTTGCGAGCTTGGACTGGCCGTAGCGAGTCCATGTACCGATATGGGGCATCGTTGTCTTGGCTTTATCAAGATGGTACGAGTCCTTGGGCGCCATGCTTCCTGCAGAGGAGGAGAGGAACACCACTCTTATGTCGGAAGAGGGGTTAGCAGCGGTCGCTTTGAGGGTTGGCAGAAGGAGCTTTGTGAGGAGTGCGTGGCCGAGATGATTGGTGCCAAATTGGATCTCGTATCCGTCCTTGGTGAGGCCTTCTGGAACGGCCATTATACCGGCATTGTTGATCAGGATGTCTAGGCGGTCTGATGAAGCTCGGAAAGAGGCGGCGGCTGCTTTCGTGCTCTCGAGGGACCCAAGGTCAAGACTGAGAAAGGTGATGGGTGGTGCGTTGGGGACCTTCTCTTGGACCTCTTTGATGGCTCGGTTGCCCTTTTCTTCCGACCTTGCAGCAAGGTAGATGTGCGCAGGGTTATGCTTTGCGAGCTGCAAAACGGTCTCGAGGCCTAGCCCGGTGTTGCCTCCAGTAACCAAAATGACCTTTCCGGAGAGGTCAGGGATATCCTTGTCAGGATCGAAAGAAACACCACTTTTCATGATGTAAAAGGCCCACCAGTGAATATGAATATAGAGTAGTTTAATTGATGATACGAGCTAAACGGTGAAGTAGTTTGTATAGCGCAGATCATGACCGAGTTGTTATATACAAGTGCCCCACGGACATAGGGAAGTTAGGTCTCATTTAAGTCCGGAGGCTTGCAAAAGAAGCCCTGGTCTTATCAAGGTTCACCAGCCGGGACTCCTGATCTGATCGCGTCGGGGTTGAGTCGGAGATGGGTCAAAAAGGGGCTAGTGCAGGCTCAAATTGGAGGGATAGGTGAACTTTAACTTCCCGTTGCTCCGCTCAAGTCCGCTGTTAGTATTTGACCCCTGGCAGGTCAACGTCGATCATATGTAGCCCAATGATCAGGTAATGAATGGACTTTAAGCCAGAAGCCTCATAATTCGAGGCCATGGAGTGTGTTTTAATTTCTTTGATGTACTGGTTGACGCTGTTGGATCTTGATGCCGTCATGTTGCTCATGCATCGTCAACTGTATCTTGTTGTTGCAGCTGGTGGCTTTTCTCAAGACGTCATGGATGAGAAGACGAACTGGCCGCAGCAGAATAAATATCTGGCCAATCTGGCATTTACTTGGCTTTAGAAATTCCTCCTCATCGGGCCAACATACTCTCACCATGATCCTACTGCTGTGTGCCAGTCTTGTGGCCCTGGCCTTTGCTTCCGACCCCCTTGGACGAAACGCTTCTTCCCACTGGCTTCTAGCCCAGGGACTCGAAGCCTTGGGAGGGTTCAATAATCTTGAGGCCGTTGTCGATGTTATCTACTCTGGCGGGTACGCTTCACCTTGACACCGCAACACTTGCCGTTGTCGTTTCGTCGCTAAATCATGACAGACACTTTCGCTCCAGGTCCATGTCCCAGACGTTTGGTCTCAACGGACTCGACAGAAGATTGGCTAGTATCGGCCATCAGAATGTTTCCTTCTCGTACGAGGGAGGTGTTTTAAGGCAGCGCATCGACAGATTTCACGACCTATCAGGCATGCGAATATAGACCACCTAGTTGTCAGGAGTTGATTGCTAATTTTGCCTCATCAGCCAACTTCATATGGGCCCGTCCTAAGCTTGAGCCAGTCAACTTCTCCCTTGTTCTCCAAGACGGAGGCGACAGTTTCGCTGCTACTATAGCGGGAAGCGACGTGCTCATGTTCCCAGGTATACCACCTTTAGGGCATAAGGACGGTGCGTGTCCTATCTAATAGCATACCTGGCCTCTTCCATGGTCTCCATCACTAATTTGCATCTTTTTAGGACTTCTTGCAGCCTACCTAATACAAGAGGCCGTGAAAATGTCTCCCATGCTTCTCAGGAATGTCAGTTCACTTCATTTGCACGCGACTTGGCTCAAGGTACTAAAGCCTTGTGACAGATCTCGCGTAATAATCGCCACTCTATCCGTAGGGAACAAACCACCGATGGCCAAATGCACCGGGCTCGTATGTTGGAGATTCGAGCCCTCTGAGATTTTGGAAGCGGCTCCCATGCTGACCTGTACCGTTTCTTTTTCAAGTTCATGACCACACTCTAAACATCTCGGTTCTCCTGGATGACCACACAAATCTCCCATATCTCATCCGTTCGTACGAAAACCATGGCCTCTTTGGCCCCTCTACCAAGGACCTGTTTGTCAGCGACTACGTGACTGTGAACGGAGTCAAATTTCCCCGTCGCTTCCAAACGATCTATAATCGTAAACATCTGTTGACAGAGTACTCCGTTGACAGAGTTATTGTCACTGCAATACCATCAAAACGTTTCATTGGTCCTCTGGGCCGTCCTCTGCCAGGTCACTTGCCAAGGCGAGACATATCTTACGGGTTTGCAGAGATCGGCGAGAGCCATGCTTACTATAGGTGGACTGGCGGGTACACTGGTTCTTTCGGTAACCTCAACGCGACCCAGCCTTGGAAGGATCTCCCAGGTGTCTGGTTACTCACAGTGACGGATGCTCCCAATTACCGCCAGCTCGTTCTTGAACTTGTTGACAGCGTCGTTGTGCTAGACGCTCCACCACAACAGAGCCTGCTTGTCTTACGGTGGGTTAGGGAAAAGCTGAACAAGACCGTGACGCATGTTTGGGTAAATGGCCATACTACCATGTCATAGACGAACCACTAACACTTCTCCTCAGCCAACTCATCACCATCACGACCACGCATATGGCATTGCCGACTACGTCGCTGCTGGCGCAAGCGTTATTGCCCTTCACAGCGCAATGGACTACTACTCAGGCATCCCCAAAGGCGCATTCATGACATATTCGTAAGACTCTATGAGGGGAAACAAAAAGATTTACTGACGGCCCCCAAAGGACCAAGAACCCATTTATCCTGAACGATGGCACCATTGAGGCTACCCTCATACACATGGGAGGTTCTTTACACGCGGCCGACCATAGCTACGCATACATTTCCCCAAAGTGCGCCACCACAGGCAGCACGACTTTAATCTTTGATGCAGACAACGTAAACACGGCCAATATAACAAATTCCGAGCAGGGCGCCCTGTTGGCAGCCCTGGGCAAGTTCGCAGCCGACAAGGTGGCTCAGAGTGCAACGTGAGGAATCTACCCCTGGTTTGGACTCTGCAGTTAACATATTGTCTCTCACATTTTAGATTCGTCCCTGTGCACGGAAAATCGATTCCGCTTTCGCAGATCATCAACGTGACTGAATATCGCTACCCTAGCCTCAGACCCCAAGATTTCCAGTACCTTCGTCCTAGGTGCGCCGGTAGTAACTCACCCTGAATTAGAGAGTACACGAGACGGGAGGCTATGTGCTCTTCTAGCATCGCTAGACTTGAAAGAAAACATGTAATGAGAGATTGTCAAGTCCTATTGTTTTCAAGGCTATCTGTACTCTAAACCGCTGGAATCTGGCCCTCTTTCATCTCTCGTCAGATCTGCAAGCAGACATCAAACCATGCTCACTGGCGCGTAGCAAGTCGCTGGAAGATCTTGGGACCCAACTCGGCCATATCAGTCGGGATAGTAAACTCAGTCACATCCATCACCTTTTGCCAATTGTCCCTCACAGATTCAACAGTCCAATCCTGGTCCGCGGGTCCAAAGTAGCCCTTACTCTCGGCCAAAAAGATGCGATTAATAAGCCTACTAACCGCTGCGACGGTCTCGCCGTTGACCTCAGAGCTCTCGTGGGCCAACCACGCCACCGTGGTGGCCACATCGCTGGCGGGCATGCTGGCCTCCATAAAGGCCTGTGTCTGCTCATCCGTAACAAAGGCGGCAGAACCAGGCGTGTAGGCTATGGGAGCGACTGTATTGACAAGAATGTTGTGCTCCTTGCCTTCAATGGCGATAGACTTGGCCAACCCCATCAGAGCCAACTTGGCAGCTCCGTAGGTTGACTGTTGAGCGCCGCCAAACATGATAGATGATGCGATCATGACAACACGACCAAACTTTTGACTCTTCATATATGGCCAAGCCGCCTGAGTGACGTTCCAGGAGCCTCCCACGTGGACGCCGAGCATGCTCCAGAGTTTATCGTCCGTAGTCTTGTCGAAGTCACCACCATCGGCACCGCCAGCGTTGTTGATAACGATGTCAACGCGTCCGAAGTTGTCAATGGCGACTTTCACGATACCATTGGCAACCTCACGTTCTGCCACGCTACCAATATGAATGACAGCCTTGCCACCAGCGTCGGTGATTTCTTTGGCAGTTGCCTCTGCAGTTGATAAGGTGGTGCTGTTTATCACCACGGCGGCGCCGAGACGGCTGAGAAGCAGGGCATATTCGCGGCCTAAGCCTCGACCCGAGCCGGTCACAATGGCGACGCGCCCATCGAATCTTAGAGCATTCCCGGTCATGGCTGAGTTGAATTGTGATAATTAAGGCGAAGCTCTCGTGTGATAGGTGAAGTGTAAAGTTCACGATGTATTGTGTTACGCTAAGTTATCCCAGAGCGCATCCTTGCCTTTTTGTACTGACCGCTCACCATGAACCTGTTTTTTCTTTCGCTCCTGCGTAGAATATTGTTGTCTGTATTCCTGGGTAACAACCGCGGAGGTGCGTTTCGCTAACTTCACTTCCTCCGCAATAGCCCGACGCTATGAAGCAATTGTGCGGAGGATCGTCCCCAGTCTCCGATTGGTTCAGTCTGCCTGCTACCCTTGGCCACGTAATCGTATCCTTTAACTCTCCTTGAAATAGCGTCTCCAGGATCTTGTCCCTCTCGGGAATGACCAAGACTCCGGCCCCGAGACACACAAAGAACAGTACATGCGGATGCACGTTACATCATAGCTATCGGAGATGTGGTGGAGGAATGGCGGAGGAACTGCAATTGCAGTTGAATGTGCTTAATTCGCCTTATTTTTCATGTCATATGGAAGCGGTTGTTAGTAAGTGGTGGCCCGTCTCTGATGGAACGAGGGTCGAGTTTAAAAGACACTAGAAACATACAACACCTCGCTTCCCTCTTTCTTGCTCCTACTCTCTTGATACCAAGCTAGACCATACCAAACACCAAGTTCACCATGGCTCCCTCCACAGAAACAGACGGATCCGAAAACACTTTCGTCGTGCCACCACCTCGCCTTGTTCCGACAATTCACAAGACACCTTATCCGAGCCTTCTGCCCCTTCGTCCCGAGTTAGACCAGTCCGGTAGGACGATCCTCATCACCGGTGGATCTGCCGGAATTGGGCTTGCAATTGCACGAGCATATGCAGAGGCGTCCGCATCGAACATCATCTTGACTGGTCGCCGTAGTGATGTTCTTCACCAGGCATCCTCCAAAATTTCGGAGGCGTTTCCCAAGGCGAACATTATCCCTCGGGTTTGCGATGTTGCAAACGCCGAGGAAGTAGCCAAGCTTTGGTCTAGCCTTTCCAACGAGGGCATCTTTGTCGATGTCCTTGTTCTGAATGCGGCCAAATTCGGTCAACAGCAACAGCCACTCCTCGAGACTGACTTGGACGAGACTTGGTCGCTGTACGAGACAAATGTCAAGGCAATCCTTGATTTCTGTCAGCGACTGCACAAGCAGCCGGCTGCTGGAGATAAGAAAAAGGTATGACAAAGACATGTCTCAACAAATACATCAAGTGGTGACTAATTATCCCACGATAGTACATCGTCTATGTGTCGACTAGTGCGATTCATATTCCATCTATTGCAGCCACCCTTCCTGGTTACTCCTTAAGCAAGATGTCAGGCCATTTACTGGTTCAGAAGATTGCAGAGGAGGTGGATCGTGAAAAGACACAGATTGTCAGCTTCCATCCTGGGCAGATTCTCTCTGAAACGGCTCGATCTGCAGGTCTTGACGAAAGCAGCTTTCCTTTTGATGATGGTATGTGGTTGAAACCCTCATGTACTGCTTGTGTCTTTTATGTGTTGAGCGAGATGCTGTGCTATGTGGTGTTTTCTGGCCTCCTGATGAAATGCATGTTCTAATCAAGGCTTATAGAGAATCTTCCTGGACGCTGGGCACTTTGGGCGTCAACGTCTCAGGCCACCTTCCTTCACGGCCGTTTCGCCTGGGTAGCATGGGATGTTGATGAGCTGAGATCGGGGGAGGTTAGAAGGCGCATTGATACGGACCCTAAATTCCTGACTGTGCAGTTTGTCGGACTGTAATTCTGTCCCAACAACTTGACGCTGAAACATGGTGATCATTTAGTATATAGTCCATTATTTCAGCTTCATCATTTCGACTGGATTACATAGTGCTGGTATTCTTTGAGTTGAGAAACTACGTTTATAGTCTTTGAAGGCTAATGGTGTATCAATATCCTGTTCTATCTAGATGCATGTAATGACAAGAGCCGGGTTCCGAATGATCGCATCAATCTTAGCAACGGTTTGGCTTAGGCCAACACTTGCATCTCCGACTACGGTTAATCTCCAGACTTGTCAAAGGGCCTGGAGGTCTCGAGCAGTCAAAACGTTCAGTAGCCGAGACCCTAATGTTGATTATGAAGCACGGAAGTGAATTTCGCCTTGCCATCCTGTGGCGGACATGTGATGGAATGCAGTGGAGTTGAGATGGAGTTATGTGGTGGAGACATAACGGACATGCGGCGGAGGTACGTCGGAGGTGGATGCACCTGCGGACAACCCCTGTTGTTTGATCCGACTGAGGGCCTGGGTATGGAAAGTTTCGTGGTGGATCAAGAAATCCCGGCTAACCAGGCATAGCAGGCATACTTTTGGAGTTGTGGGAAGAGTTTGTTATAACTTTGTTACTCCCTTCACTCGCCGTCTGATAGAAACCTCTATGCATCGCAACTTCATACCAAGCCCTATACATTCGAAATGTCTTCCCAACCACTGTCCCTTGGCGAGTGGGTTAAGCAGGTCAACGATGCAATCTTTTACCAGCCGAAAGATGAAGTCACCTTAAAGGCCTTGAACGAGGACGTCGATCCCAGCCTAGTAGTCAAGTGAGTATTTCCAGGATGTGGATCTGCATAGGAAACCCGTACTTACATGTGTCTCAGGCTTAATCATTCCGTCTTCACTTACGAGGAGATGAAAGGCGGCATCTTGTATATCCGTGGTAGTGGCGGCATGACCCTCAACAGCGTCTCTGAGGTCTTGAAGTGGGACGACACTGAGAAGCAGGGCGGTGTCGTGGCACACCTTACGAAAATTTCTACAAGGAACGATGGAACCGGACAGGAGGTCACGAAGACTAGTTTGATCACCTCTACGGTCAAGTGGATTGATGGTAGGAGAAAGCTTACTGAGCTTGTGGAGGTTGAGGTTGAAGAGTGATATTTGTTTGTTTTGCGAGTCCAGCCTTATAGGTTTTAGCTGTGTGCAAAAATAGACGCCATATCGGCGTCGGGATATGGGGTGGCCATTCTCTCGACATGGTTGATGGTCAGTTTGGGAGCTCAAGAGGGGTTGGCGTGACAGGACAGGTACTATCGACAGAACTTCAGGAGATTGGCTGATGGCCATCCATGGAGAACCACACAGCCGACCTACCTGTTCCTATAAATAGTACTAGGCCGGATTCATACAGGCATTGTGAGATGCTGCATTATCTTGAGCGATTTCACATCGACATACCGTACAGTTGTGCCAAAGTATGGCTTCCAGTAACCTCGTCTGAAACAACGACCTCGTCGCTGAACCTTGGATTTGCTCGGTTGTGCTTTCGTGGAAGACTGATGTCCAAGCTGAGATTGAAAGAGCTGTGTGTACCAAAAATAACGCCTATCGTTGAGAGATCCGATGTCTTGACCTGATGTACTTCGGTGTTATGGGGTTTCCAATTTTATGAGCTACTACTATATCAGGAACTATGTTCTTTGCAAATATGGCCGGGCTATCTCACCCTGAGATTAGTAGCTAATATATTTAAAAGAAAGAAAAAAATTATCCTGATTTGCTATTGCGGAGTTTGTCCTTTCCATAGGTACCGTATAACTATCTAGGTTTGCTTACACAGCGTCCCAACCAGAGTCCATGAGCCTTCAACACATATGATTTCCAAATACGCCCCTATTCACCCATACATCTCGTTTGGTTTGACATCCTTCACATGACCCACATGCTGCGACTCCTTACTCTCTTCGCCGATAAACATCTTCAGCTTTCCATCCACGTCTTTGACCTGCACCTTGGCCTCGTACGGCTTAAGCGTCTCGATCCCAGCCCCCGTACAATCAAACTCTTTTTTATGCTCAGCTGTCATGAACAGGACGGCCACTTCGGGTGATGAGCCCCATTTGGCCGATACCCAGCGTGTAACGAGACAGCTGACGACGTGGGCCAAAACCACCAGCATGTAGCCGCAGAGAACCGCCAGCATGGCCTTTACAGAGTTTCCGTCTGGTGAATACGCCATACCGTAGACAAAAGCCTTGAAATCGATCTTGGTGTTACGCTCCGGGTGTTGAGGGTCGTTGAATGCATGGTGACCGTTCTTCCGGCCTCTATTAAACTGGCTCGATAGAAGAATCTGATCCGCCCAATCACCACCCTTCCAGAGGTTGGAACTATTGGTAGGATTTTTGAGAAGATCCAGTCGTAGCTGTGTGTAATAGCCGGTTCTGGCAAGACCGTTGGTGAGGGCGGCTGCTAGGATAGTCTCTACAATGGGCTCAGCAAGGTTCCGCGGGGAGGGAGTCGTAGTGTTCCAAAGCCCTGCCGCTCTCGCCATGCTGCTGACAACCGTGGTGTTCCTTTCCAGCATTACGGGGTAGAGGTAGTACGCCCAGGATTCGGTGATGGTTATAGGACGGACATTTCTTAGGAGGCCAATGGGGTCAGCGTCCGGCACATCCCTCGGCCAGCCACTGACGATTTTCTGAACGCTCCACGCTGCTTCGTACTGGGATGGCATCCATGCGGCAAAGTTACTGCAGAAGTAGACGTCGTTGACCTCTCCTTTGGGGACAATGACTATGGAAGCTATCGAGGCTCGGAGCTGCTTCATCAGGGATGGTTCGTCGATCCATGTAACGGATGGCTGGGCGATGCGTCGCCCTCGAGCATCTTGAACCATCTTGGAAATAGAGTCGCTCAATCTGTCCAAGGGCAGTTTGGTCATTCTGTGGGCTCTGTCTACCGTCGTGGCGTTGATGATCATGGGGAACGTGAGTTGCAGTCGCCTCCCTGGCGGAAGCAGGTTACACTGGCTCAGAACCATGGGCTGCAAGGCGTTGACCCGGAAGAAAGCATTCTCGCGATACTTGAGTCTCGAGGTTTCGTCATTCCTGGCAGCGTAGGACCAGAGGCGACCGAGTTCCGCGACGGCATCGGCCACAGGGGCCAGCGGAGCCGACGCCAGCGTGACGGTATGACCCCAGATGATATTTTCGCCCTGGTGAGGATTACGAGGCTTGATGCGGAATGTCCGCTCAGAGAAGCGCCCAGACAGCTGAAAGTTGGCTGGCATGCTCGACATTGGGACGACTTGGGGCCAGTAGGAGAGGTGGAGCTGCTCGATCGTCTCCCAGTTACCTGAAGGGCACGAGAGATCTCCCGAGTCAAACAAACAGCCCAAGGGGGTCTGGGAGCCATTCATGATGGCGGGGTAGAGCTGGTCTTCGGTAGCATTGACCCAGAACCATGTCCCGCCGCCGTTCCATTCCCCAAGGCGTGGTCGGATCAAGAGCGTCGAAGCCGGACCAACCCATACGGACAGAAGTGAGCAGATGATGATGAGCCATATAAGGAAATGCTTGCGGGTCGTCTTCTGCCAACGTTGGAAGCACATGCCGGAGAAAGCACCCGAAAGGAGGAAGCTGATGGTGTTGAAGCTGTGCGGGAGAAGACAACACCGTACTGGCAAACCGTAGACAAGCTCCTTGCGTATGTATGTGGCGACGATGGTGGTGAGGGAGGTGATCATCAGCAGCTCATGCACCTTGGCCGTGACTTGCAGCGCAAACAGCTTCTCGGTCGTGCGTCCCGATACGCCCGACATCTCGCCGCCGATGTAGAGGGTCAGGGTTGAGTAGGACCAAAGCAAGTGCCGCACCGAAGGGGAGGACGTGGACAAGATTGCGTAGTGCGACCATGGCCCAGCTTCGGTGATGCATGACGACCTTGGGCTCCTCGTTCAGAGATCTCAGCCCAAGGCACCTGACGACAAAGTGGTAGAAGATGGGGCGCCGAGGAAATCACAAATGATAAAAAACGTGCTTTGGGAAAAGAAGTCGTTCAACAACTTCAAGATGCTCTCTTTCGACCATTTGTGCCTGTTATTATGCCCCTCGGGACGGTCTCGCTCTCGGCGTGGGAAGGTAGGAGGTCTGGATCGTCGTAAACAGCCGAATTACTATGTGATTGGGAGCAGTTGGTCAGCAGGAATCAAGGCATAGAAATGCTGTTCGATTGCGAAGAATACATGCCCTGACGGATTCTGGTGCGTATCTCGAAGAAGGGGAGCATAACCGCTAGGCCAGGCTCTGGCGTGAGCAGGACGAGATGGAGATTGATGAACGTTGGACAACTCAGTGTCCTCGGTGTGGCCCGCCCCATGGTCTTCCATGGCTAAGACTAAGATCAAAAGGCTAGAGCACAGAAGAAAGGCAGTTTGACAGAGAAGTGAACAGGGGGATCAGTCGAGGGGGCATAAACTCCTCCCACGAAAAGAGCCGAAGGCGACGGAAGATGGGAGGCATTTTATACATCAACTTAAAAATAGCAAGACTCGTCTTTTCAACAGGCCTTTCCATCACACAAGGTCGACTTGCGGGAAATTTGGTCGACGATAATCAAGCAACAACTGCACTTTTCTGCAGCCACCTTCACCACAACCACTTACCACTTAGGTAAAGATCCGATGGTCAAGGAAGCGCTCGTTTTCCGACCAGGATAATCTCTCCGGCCGCTTTGTCGTCTCTTTCCCCTCGAGCTGAATAATTCCCTGACTTGGTCACGGCTTGATGCGTGCCCAGGCGAGGTTCAATTGGACGCCTCCTGCCACAGCGGCTGAAAAAGAAGCCAAGAGAAACCAGGCTACCAATCATCATGTCGTCCACGTATGAAAAAGAAATTCCCAAGTTACCTGACGGCTTGAGGGCCCTGCATGTCCCTGGCGCTTGCATGGAGCGCTGCTCACGGCGGTGGTTCAGCTTCTTCTTGTTCCCTCTCTCTTGTCGTAATTTGTAGTCCTATGACTGTTATGGTACAGGATAACCGAGTTTGGACTTTGTTCTTCTCTATAGCCATTGCCGAAGTTGAAAGTCGCCATGCAGCGGGTGAATCAGCCAGCCTCGTACAAGTCCTGGGCAACAGGGGCCAGAATCAGGCTGCAAACAAAGCGGGGAGAAATCGAGGGGGGGCCCAATGAAAAGCGTAAACCTAGCCCCTTTTATGTTACATAAGACGAATTCCTGATTTGTAGCCTGATTTTCTCCTTGTTCCGCGGCAATCTCAGCGATCCTGCGAGCTAATCTCACTCTAAAGCGAGCCTTATTTCAACTCCGTTGGATACCCTTTAACCAGTATTCGGCATCTCTTTGAGGGTTCCAGCTCTTGATCCTTGCATTTTCCCTTCACATCTACCTATGGCATTGTTTGGATAGCCCTCGCACTTCACGTCTCGTGGCAATGCTCACCCGCCGCTGCACCCTCCTTCTCTTTGGGCCACTCCGCCTCTGGCGCTATCTCATCTTGGCCTTCTTGGCCTGGTCCATCGTCGACACTGCACTCATCCGTTACCGCCTCACCCAGGTTCAGCGTGGTGTTGCACAAACCATCCTCAGGAAACCCACACGCGTCTACATCGCCAGCTTGCACTGGAACAACGAGCGCATCCTCCGCAGCTCTTGGAAGCAGGGCGTGATCGACCTCACCAAGGCCCTCGGCCCGGAGAATGTTTTCGTCAGCACGCACGAGAGTGGGAGCTTCGATGGCTCCAAGGCCGTGCTGCGGAGCCTTGACCGCGCATTGGAGAAGCTGGGCGCCGGACGTCACATCTCGCTCGACAAGACGACTCACGCAGACGAGATAGCCAACCCTCCAGATGAGCCGAGGGACGGGTGGGTAAGGACGCCGCGGGGCCGCATTGAGCTCCGGAGGATACCGTACCTCTCTCGGCTGCGGAATCTATCGCTGCAGCCGCTGGTTGAGATGGCGCGAAACGGTACAACCTTTGACTATGTCTTGTTCCTGAACGATGTTGTCTTTTCTGTAAGTTCTTGCTTAAAATCACTATTGAACTGAAGCATACCGCTAATCAAGCTTCCAGGTTGCCGACGTGCTCACCCTGCTGAATACCAACAATGGCGATTATGCAGCAGCATGCTCACTCGACTTTAAGAAGCCTCCTGAATACTACGATACCTTTGCCTTGCGAGACGCCTATGGCCATGAAACCGCCTCGCAGACCTGGCCTTACTTTCGTTCGTCCAAGTCCCGCGCGGCTGTCAGACGCAGCGAGCCTGTTCCCGTCGCAAGCTGTTGGAACGGCATGGGTAAGCCCTTCTACTTTTTAATCTTGAACGGCCCGGCTAACCCCCGACTTAGTTTTCATGCCCGCTGCTCCATTCACTGGGGAGCACGAACTCGTATTCCGCGGCATTGACGATAGCCTCACCGACGCGCATCTCGAGGGCTCAGAATGCTGCCTTATCCACGCCGACAACCCCGAGTCCCAGACACGAGGAGTGTACCTCAATCCCAATGTCCGCGTCGGGTATGACAGCCGGGCGTACGAGCTGGTGAATCCGAAAGGACCCTGGCTTTCATACAGTGAGATCTGGGCTGGACTATGGCGGAACCGGCTGGCTCGGTGGTTCACGACGCCTATGTTTAAGGAGTGGAAAGTACGAAGGCTGGTGCGCAAGTGGGAAGAGCAGGGGAAGGGAGGAGCGAGAATGGAACGTTTTGTATAATTAATGAGATGCAAGTGCTTGTGCCAAATGGATGGGTCATGTTTAACTAATGGATCATTGAGTTTCTTTGGAGTAGATAGATGAAACGACTTGTGTCCTTGAGGATCTGGCCTAAATGGAAGAACCCTTAAATATAAGTATGCCTCGGCTAAAACCACTCTGAGAGCACAGCTTGTGTCTGGTTTTTCTGCCTGCCTTCCAAGCTGCCATAACCTCCACTTTTTACTAAGGCCCTTCCATCGGTACTTCATCCTCGTCCAAATCCGGAGGGGGATCCTCATAGAGGAATACTTCACTATCGCCTGTGAGACCTGTTTCCTCTGTTTGCATAATCCGGAGCTCTATTCATCTCGCGATGCATGCCCTGCCGGAAGAATGAAATTTCCCAATAGTCACCCATGTTGTCGACCGTCACGGCCTCATCCAAGTCACAGATCCAAACAACGAGAGTCGGAGGTTTCTACTGAGCTGTCAGAACCATGATCCAACTTTCAAGGGCAAGGGAAACTGCGCCAAATGTCAGTCCACCGGTCAATGGACGGAGACAGATTTGGCGGACCCTGAGCATACTGGGATTGCTCTTTGCATCCGTTGCTGTTGCAGCTTCGACATGAGGGGCATGAAGAAGCACATGACTGAGAGCTGTTGTCACTATAGCACAGAACGTCGAAGCCAAAGAAGATGTGCATTCCGTATGAAATAGATCGGACCCCGAGCTCAGATTGGGTTATGACTTGCGATGAAATCGTCTCAGCTTGAAACTTTACGTCGTAGGCCGTCCAGCTCCTGCTCATCTCAGCCTTAGTTGCCGCAGTGGAATCAGCCCGTCATCTTCCCCAATCATGTCCAAAGCTTCACCATCCATCAAGCCGAGAACAAAGCATTCTCCTACAAGAACGAAACTGTCCCCGTATGGACGAAGAATCAGAGGAAGTGGGCATCCAGGCAAAATCCAGATGCCGTCTCCACTCTGGATTATTGATGAGGCCAGGCCCATATATCCGTTCTTCGTCATAAAAAGACACCGGCCTCTAGTGGTTCGTGACTCTGTAATCGAGTACATCTTGGTGCTGCGCCGTCCTCGATGCATATCTGTCTCCACACCCGGGAAAACTGGGCCGAAGTAGGTATCAAGAAGCTGTTGAGTGGGCGTGTTGACATGCTCGCTCTCAACAAGTTTAAGGAATCCCAGCACGTAGTCTGCCTTCTCTTCTGCCTCCACTGCCTCATAAAATACCTTTCCATCGTCATAGATAAATCCCGGGAGCAAGAAGAGAAAAGACGCAGCGAAGTTGGCGAACTCTTCCGAGCTGGGATCCAGGCGCGGCATACCTGGACCAGAACAATCCGCCAAAAGAGTGCGGAAGAATGCTTGCAGCCGCGGGATGCCAGTTGGATAGGGAACGGACAGGCCAGGTCTCGTGGCAACTTCGAGCCATCGTCTCTTCTCCTTACCCAGGAAGGGCTGGAAAACAATATCCGCTATGGCATCTATCATAGCCCCGCTAGCACACAGTTCTCCTGATGCGAAATGACATTCAGGCCGCGTCGATGGCGTGGCGTTGTATGCGGATGGATCAATCCTCGAGGTTTGCAAGCCCCATACCCAGTGAGGCGCCCAGGACGGTAAGACGACCGAGTCTAGGGGGAATCTGGCTCCCACTTCTGGGGTGATGACTGCGCTTCTGGCGTAGCACAGCAGAGCAAGAGACCGATCGCGGCTGATGATGGTGCGAGCATAGTTCTCGTACACCCTTTCAACAGAGCTGTTATAATCCGGCTTCCCAAAGTCTCCGGCGTCCTCAGCCATCCCCATTACGGCGTAGAAGCGGTCCCGTGGGTCAGTGCTTTGCCTGCTTAGACAGTTCCGGAGGAGCTGGACCAAGGTCGGTTGGGCCGTCAGCTGGGCTTGGGTGTGTCGATTCCAACGGTCGATGACCAACGATGTCCAAGACGAAATTTCCATGACGACGACAACCTGGCCTGTGTCTCTAACTTCCAAGTATTGCGCGTTGTGTGGGAGAAGCAAGGCACGCAGGAGAAAGTAGGCGCTCGTGAGTTCGTTCCAGTGGATTGAGGACTGTCCACAGCGAAGGATGACATTGCGAGCCAGGATGACTTCCTGATAGATCCACAACCTGGTCCACCAAGCCCTCATGAAGAGCTTGGCCATCGAGACCCAAGCTCTCGACTCGAAGGCGTCAGAAACGCCTCTCAAGCCCTCACCGGGATTAATCCTCCTGTCCATGTGGCTCATCCAAACACCGGAGAACTTCGAGATCATGTCCAGAGCCATAGCACTGTCATCCTGCTCTTCTCCGAGCCAGGCCACGACGACATCAGCTTTCTGGAATATCTCAGCCATGAGCATCACCTGCTCGCCCCGCTCTGAGGTGTCGGCCTGATTGATGCAGACACCGTCGATCCAGAATACCTGGGAGTCGGTAGGATGGCGAATGTATCTCAAAGCAGTGTCAAGGCTTGTCGTTATTTGCCCCTCGGCTCCATCAAGCACTATAGAGGCCGTGCTTGAGGAATTGCCCCATACGTATGAAAGGGCTTTGTACGCCTGAGCAGCAGAGACTGGCGTGCGTGCCAAGGTACAGTGAATGGGATCTTCTCGGTCCTGTGACGGTAAGACCGTCAAGAGCCTGATTTCTTGGACATCTTGATCCAATGGGTCATAGACATACTGCGGCAACGAGCTCATCATGGACCTGAGAGGTGCGTGGGACTGAATGCTGTGCGGCTGAGTCCGAGTATCATGATAACAACAGCAAGCGGTCAGCCGCGGCAAAAACATTTCCGGCGATTGTTGCCTGTTCTTGGGCCAAGTTAAAAGTGGCTTTGGGGGCAAAGCACATGCGCTTGTCGACATGCAGTGGCGGCGATGGCTGCATTTTCTACTTTCATCTGGACTGTACTTTATCACTCTATGTTGTCCATCCTCCAGCTACACACAAACAGAATGTCCTAATCCAGCAACACTCATCTAAAACGCCTAATCGTAGATTGCAACGCCCCTGCCTTATCCAACCACGCGGCCACCTGCGAGAAGTACTCCTCACTTCTACCACTCTTAGCAGCAAACCTCTTGACTTGATCCCGGATAGAAACTACACCATGCGCGGAATACGCTTTCGACTACTAAACTCGTGATACAGCAGAAACTGCACCGTGGCTAGCCTCTGGCTCACCTCTTATTCAGGCAATCCGTTGGGAGGCTTGAAATTCTCCACCATATAGTACTTGTACCCAAATACCGCGTTCTCCAACATTCCTATAGCGTTCTTCGGGGTCCACTGATAACGCAAGCTCCTTCGCGCCCGGACCTTTCTCCTCACGTATGGAAGGATGGAAACTGGGCTGTCAGGCCGAGAAACGTGTTGGGTAGCCCTCGCCTGTGATCAAACACATCTTGTCTTGATGACCAGTGCGTCTCGGGCCCTTGAAGTTGATACGTCATGGGCCAGGTCTGTTGCACTCTGCAGTAAGCGTCTAACGTGGCTTCATTAAAGTTATCGAGTGCTTGTATCAGGGCTTCGTGTATCTTGCTGATCGTCACCACCCAACCGCCCACGACAGCCACCTTAGCGGACCAACACGCACCTCCTGTGGCACGACGACGGAGCCTAACACTCATTTCCATCATTGCCGTTCCATTCATAACTAAACATATGGTCATATATGGGTCCTCACTACTTCGCTGTCCGGCCCCATCACCTCGACAACGTTTGCGACGGTCCTACCACGCCGATATGCAGAACAGAACGGCATCACCCTCCACGCAACCGACCATCAGATGCCTGGCATGTCACACAAACAAGGCCACAAAATATCATGGATTCCAGACAGAATTGCCCACTGTCGCCCCTCCCCCCAATAGGGTGGTAGAAGACTGGCCGCCTTTTGCCACTTAGCTAACCAGAGTCTGAGGACGCCGCGCGGATGGCCATGTACTCAGTAATTCAGCGTGTTGAAACGAGTGGAGCATTGCACTACGGGAAGCGGTTGGCGGCAGCCATGGCCGGCATCGCCTAGCGGTTGCACATACGGAACAAACACAGGGTCACATAGGAACCTGGCAGCAGGCAACAGCAACAGGAATGCACGGAATACAATTTACAAATAAGACCCTGGGGCACGAGGAAGGCCAACAAACAGACAAAGCCGATGGCCAGGGGGAGACAGCAGGTATTACTGGCGCATATATGCCGTCGTTTGACACCGATAGAGCCGCGACACAGAGGAACCCAAATAATGATACTTCGAAAAACGACAGATGGAATTCCTAGGAGAAAGATATTGGACAATAAACGGACTCTTTAACAGAGGGACATGTACCTAGCGAAGCAGAATGGATATGGCAGGAAACCTCGGGACGGCTGGCCTTGTTCCAACAAGGCGAAATGGGGTGCCCACAAAGATAGACAATTCAGTTGTCAGCCAGGACCTGCTGACCGGCATGGCTGCCGGATAATGGCGGCTAAAACCGAGTAGGAAAAGAACCTGAACCTGAACCTGATTTTGGACTGTGGGACTAGGTAGTCCTTCCGAAACAGTATGCCACCGGAATCCGATCAGGATGCAAACTCCCTCCGTCGCAGCCTTACTTGGAAATCAAGAGGCTTCACGAACCAGTAGTTCTGTGTATGCCAGTCTTTCCCAAGCAAGCTCTCGTGCAGGGTAAAGTCGAAGTCTCTCACTAGGCTTGGTATAAGCTTACACATCTCAAGCATAGAAATGTGACGGCCGATGCAGGTCCTAGAACCAAGACCAAACTGGATACGGTCAGTTTTTACAGTTCCATGAGAAGCCTCCTGCTGGAGAGAATGATTTGGAGGCTCACCGGCATCCAGAAGCGGTTCATCAAAGCTACCTGGTCAGTATCGTTTTGGAGCCATCTCTCTGGCATAAATTCGTTGGCATTTGGCCCAAATGTGTGGCGGTCATGATGTGCGACCCAGGTATTAATTCCGACGATAGTCTAGAGCTCTGTCAGCTATTGTCAAGTTTCATTGGAATCCCCCTTGGGCACCACTTACGCCCTCAGGGAAGAAGCGGCCAGCAATGGTCGCGCCCCCCTTGGGGACGACGCGTTCAAGGGGTAGCCCAGTCGCCGGATGTAGTCGCAGTGCCTCCTTGATAACAGCTTGGAGGTACGTCAACTGTTGAGTCTCTTTGTACGTAGGATGATTAGAGAGTTGACCTTTGGCAGTGAAAAGGTCGACTTCTTCCCGCAACTTGGCCATGCACGCCGGGTTCTTGAGAAGATAGTACATGACAGCCGAGAGACTGATTGCAGTGGTGTCTGATCCCGCAACCATATTGGATACGCAGCCGGCTAGGACGTGGAATGACGTAAAGGTGCTAGGACTGGTAGAATGCTTGGCTAGGAACTTTGAGAGGAAATCCTGCGTTTTGACCTCGTCATCTTCCAAGGGCATTGCCTTTGGGTTCGCTTGCACTTCTTTTATCCTTTCCTGCGTGAAAGCAACGACGTACGCCCGGCCTGCGCCTTTGACGCCTGCCATAAGGTTCTTTAATGAAAATAAAATCCGATGTAGGCCGGGAAAGATGCCGACCACTGAAGCATAGCCGAGAAGATCGTCAAGTGCACTGATAACATTGCCTACGTCCTCTCCCCGGTCGAGGAAGCCCAGGCGCTTCCCGTATGTGATCATGCCGATGACGTCGAAAGCGTAGCATTGGAACCAATGACGCATGTCAACGGCTTGGTTCAAAGCGGATAGCTCAGAAAGGCGACTTTTAAATAGGTCGGCACAGCTGTCCACAAAGGTTTCATAGTGTATCAAAGCAGACATAGAATAACTCGCTTGGTACTGCTTGCGTTCGAGTGCGTGTCTGGTCAAGGACTGCTCGCTGAAGAGAGTGGTCTGTCCCGGGTTCGCTGAGGTTGAGTACCACGAAGATTTTGAGAAAGAGGTGCCAAGGCCATAGATGACTTTGACCGCATCCAGGTCACTGATGCTGTAGCGATTTGGCGCGTAGCGCACGATCGGACCTGGAATTTCTTTTTTAGCATGAAACCTTTCCTCGGCTCAACCCTGTGAGTCATGTATTCTCAGCCAGTTGCAGCTTACCGTATCGCTGGTGTAATTCACGATTGACCTTGTGAAAGGAGCCTTGACTGACCTTCCAAGCATACCAGCCGGAAGTGAATCTTGCGAGCCAAGGGCCCTGAACGGTGCGAAGGTGAGAACGTAGATGCTGGATCAAGGCAACGGCGATGCTCAGCAACACGAGAATTGCAAAAAATATGATGACTAGGTAGATATACATGTTGACTACCGATGAAGCTCTGAGTTATGCCAAAGAGAGGCGTATCGGTGCAGCCGAGTCTTTTATATTTAGGGCGAACCGTCACAGAATGTCGAGTTCGGCTCTCACGGGATGTCATCACGCCGGCAGTGTTCAAGTAACGGCTCCTAGATGCGGGGAATCCTATCTCCCCGCATTCATCTAGTTGCAAGTCTGAGCCGAGCGGATCGCGGGGACGTCAACCTCGGCTTGAAGTTCCTGTTGGCAGTCTGCTAATCCGCATATCTTCCTAACGAAAGAGCAGACCGCTAGATGCAGTGATAGAGCAACGATTTCACCGACTAGACATTTCAACCCCGTGGTCTAGATCTGACACATGTAGGCGGTATATTCATTAACTAGGGCATCCTCCGTCGGTGGTATCTTCTTTAATGCTCTTGCACTTTGACGGTTGCCACGGGAAATTATGCCTTCTTGATCGTTGAAAGGCCGCCCCTAATACAGCTCAATCATAGGCACCCGAAATAGAAGTGGGCCCCATCCCTGCTGGATCAGTGATAGGGCCGTGATTAAAGAAACCTGTACTTTGTGGGTCCTTGGTTGTATTGTTACTGGAAAGCGGGGGAAAACACCTAGAAGAAGAATAAGAACACGGGCTCGAGGACTTGATTTGTCTCTCGTCTGTGAAACAATTAACGTCGTTTCTATTAACATTAACCTTGCTCGCGTATCTAACAATCCTCAGTCACTAATCTAATATCTGCCAGCCCCGCTGAGTAACAGACATCAGCGCTTCAGGAGGACTGCCTTTCTCCTCGGGTGGTATAGAAAGCACCATACTATTTCTCTCAAACCCATTGCCGAGGTATCCGGTTATAACGGGTAGCGTTGCGGGGGCTCAGGCTGTATGAGGGGAAGAACCAACCAGCCACTGGCGTTATTATTATGACGATCGTAGGATTCCCAAGGGATACAAGGTGCAGGAATCAAACCCCTGACCTTCGCGCCGCGAGAGACCCACGGTTGCGGTTACTAATTGTAAGAAGGTAGAGGCATGCTACTTCTTATAATAGACCTAATTAACCATTATGCCAATAAGATCCTCGAGTAACCGCAATTGCCTGTTACGGTTGCTCTGCCTCATACCACCTATAACGGCCTTGTGATAGGCCACGTTACAGGGTATAAATGGCGAAAGCGAGTATATACCGATAGGAAATAAGTCGAAAATAGTCTGTAACTTGGAAATTAAGCAAATAATGTCTTGGCGAATCTCAATAGCGCCTTTTAATGCTTCTATAGGGCGGTGCACCTACACATAAGAGAATACACGATCCATACTAGAACACGAAATCTTTCAGAATTATTAGAGTATACAAATATGCCTGAGGGACGATGTTCGCCTGATCATGGCGATACTAAATAGCTAGCAACGGAGCAAGCTTCTTCTCACCCAGCCACTGATTAACCTCGATAATCGTATTCTCCCACAGCCCTTTAACTTGCGCAGCATCCTCAGCGACAGGGTTAGGAGCTTCCAATTTCCCAACTGGAACCAGAAACTCCCCCTTGTACTTTTCAGCATTCTCCCTGACCTCGGTCGCAGCAGCTGCAAACAACGAGTTTGCGGCACCTTGCTCAGCACCGACGAATGCCATGCGCGCTATGGCCCCGACGAGAAAGTTGTTTACTGATACCAAGCCTTCGGTAAAGACCTCTCCAGGATGGACGGCGATGCATTTTATCGCGAGGCCTTGCTCGTCGAACCGACGCTGAAGCTCTTTTGTGAACAGCACCACTGCAGTTTTTGACACGGCATAGCGAATCATGTCAAAGGCAAAGAAGAATCTACCCAAGAATCTCCACTGCCAGGGATAGGAAGTCACCGGATCTCTGAAGGATGCGGATGAGTCAAAATTAAACTTGAAGTGACTTGGCAGCAGGCTGGTCTGGGCTGTAGAGCTGACATTGACGATCCTGACATCGGCATCCTTGGAGGTTGAAGCATTTTTGAAAAGTGGTAAAAGGCGGTTCGTGAATAGGAAAACTCCCATGTGACTAAAAGTCATTAGCCATGCGCTCTATCTATAAGATAGATCACCTTACTTGGCAGCCATGTGCTGTTCATATTTGCCGTCTACTAATTCACGGGATGCTGTTGACGCCGCTGCATTGTGGACTAGGGGTTTGTCAGTAACGATAGCATCAATCAATGTCAGGACCCGAGTCATACTTAGAATGTCAATTTTTGTCTCCCTTCTCTTCAACTCGTCGGCGGCTGCAGTGATGCTTGCTGGGTCGAACAGATCCAGCGTCAACCATTGAATATTGTCCGGATCGATATCAGGGTCTTCGACCAAGGCCTCTTTTGCTTTTCGAGCCTTTGGTTCGTTTCGTGTGGTCAAGTATACCTTGGCTCCCTTCCGGGCAAGTTGCTTGACAGTCGCAAATCCGATTCCATTCCTGTAGAAAAAGTGCATCAGTTAAAGCCCTACTCCGTACAGCGCTCAAACCTACCCGGCTCCCGTCACGACAGCAACCTTGCCGCGTAGATCTGGCAAATCTGTCGAAGGGTTCCACTGTTCTGGAGTCATAATGTGCAAGTTCAATTTGATGGGTGGAACGCAGGATGAGAATGTCTGCGAGAAGACGAACAACGACCCCTCAGAGACCAGCGTCCCGTTTTGAGCTTCTTTAAAGCACATTTAGTATCCACAGCAACTTGTCAATCTACAATTGCTACATTGTTACCCATGGTAGAGTCCTGGTCGCTAAACTACTTGAAACGGCACCGGCGGAGTTGGCGGAGCGCTTGCGGAGATGCACTGGCACTACTTGAACCTAAAACGCGTATCCCTTTCACCTCCGACCCAGTTCCGCAGCAACTCCCAAAATCTACCAGACCCATCCTCCGCATGACCTCAGTTTGAAGGGGAACCCGATCACTCCCTCCGCCGTTATCGCCTCGAATATTCGCCATGGGTCGGCGGTCCAAGCAAACGTCTTGCTTCGCGTGCGTCGACACCAAGCGTCGATGTGACAAGAAACTCCCATCATGCTCGCGCTGTCTAAATAGGGACATGGTCTGCACATATCCTCGAGTGCCGCCAAGACCTCAAGGCCCGCAGTCCGACCCTGCCCACATCGAGACTACTCCAGACGTTGGCTTCAGTGATGTATGGGCTCCCATTGACTTCAATGCCGGTGAAGGCAGTGCCAGTCACGTCGAGCTTGTGCCGGATTCGGCACTGCTTGACTCGGCGTTGGCTGCAAGTCTAACGTGTCCATCTTTCAATTTTTTTCCAACACCATCCTCGAGTACCATGGTTGATCCCCCAGCATCTGTCCAACTGACGAGGAGGTTTGGAGACTTGGATTGGTTCCTCCAACCTCAAGCTTGGACAGTAGCGTTCCATTACCAACCACCAGATGCAATACCTCCGGCGTCTGTCTTCTCAAACTTCATCCGGGGCCTACAAGACTGGTTATCACGCTTTGTCCGCAACGGCCACAACCCGTTCATCCACCGCCATCTCTATTCCGAGTCAGGTTACCCGCAGTGTATACAGGATGCATACTCTGCTATTGCGATTTCAAACGCTGCCACTGCCGAGAACGAGAACATCATCGGCGCTATCTCGTCCGCCCATATCTCCAATCTACTCAACTCGGAGTCAGCTTCAAATTCCACATCCTTCAACACACTCTCAGCGAGAGATCATCTAGCCCGGACACAAGCTCTTCTCATTCACATCCTTCTTGCACTATTCTCCTCCTCCATTCAACGTCGTGCCCGAGCTGAAAATCTCATGAGCACGCTTCATAACTGGAACACTCAGCTATGGGATTCTGTAAACCAGGGTACAACTTTCGCTCCTCTGTTAGCAAACAGTGCCTCAGCATATGGCGGGACTCATACAGGAGACGTCGACCCCGTCCCAGCCCTGTACCGAGCCTTTGTCCTCTCCGAATCCATCCGTCGAACTTGGCTGCTCTGCAACCTTGCCACAGGTGTCTACAACAGTCTCAGAGGCGAACTCACCGAGGGGTGTGGGGGCGATATTCAGATCACGACTCATGCAAAGTTGTGGGAGGCGCCCTCTTCAGCACGTTGGGAGGCCGTTGCTCGCCACACTGATCCGTTGTTCATATATAGTCTTCATGGTACCTCCCTTCTAGAACGCGGTGTCGGTGCTGCCCAGGTGGACGAGTTTGCACGGCATTTGTTTACAGTCATGTGGGGGATGGAGAAAGTAGAAACTTGGGTAGTGAGAACAGGGGATGAAGTCTCAGTGGTGTATTAAGGTCAGTAATCGCGTCCCTTGCCGTCTCTATTTCTGTCACATAGCGCCCCGATGTCATGTTAACAACTATAGGCATATCAAGCTAACGGCCCTCACAGAGATATTTATACATTTTCGTCTAGTCCAGCTATGAAGCCTATTCCCAATTCTATACCCGGACCCAGCCGGTCCATACGAATCCAACAACAGCTGGCACTCTCATCCTTAGAAAGTGCTGCAAACACAAGCCCTGGCAGCCAGAGCCCTAGTTGAAAAAGACCTTGAACATCCTGACAAACTTGCCGACGGGCGATGAGAGTCTAGGGGCGGCAGCGCTGGGGACGTCGGTGCTAATGGCGCTGGGGGTGCTCTGGGCGCCGTTGGTGTTGTCGGCAGAGGTGCTCTCGGCAGAGGTACCCTCAGCAGCAACGCCCTTGGTAGGGGTGCTCACTGCGGTGGTTTCGTCGACAGTGGTTCCATCGGTAGTGGTTTCCTCGGCAGTGGTGCTATCAGTAGAGGTCGAAGGAAGCTTAGAAGACAGAGGAGTTGAGGGGGGCGTGATGCTACTAGTGGTGATGGTCGCCGCAGTCTTGCCGTCGTCATTGTCGACCACCAACTCGATGCCCGTGTTGAAAACACTGTATGCGTCAGGCTCCTCACCACCGCAAGCCTCCATGGGATAACCAGAGCATGGGTAGTTGCACTGAGTGTCTTTGACCAGGGCCGACTCGGGAGGGTACGTGTCGGCGCAGTGGCAACCGTCGGGGCTGGTAATGGCGACATATTTTTTCATGTCCTGGCAGGCTTGGTTGCAAAATCCCCTGCTAATGAATGAAGCCTTGGCCTTTACAAATTCAGCGCTGGCCGGGAGCTTGTTGAAGCAGCCCTGTGAGGTGGTCTGGCCAAGGATAGGAGTCGTCGCGGGTTGTTGTTTCGCATCGCGGGCGACGGCCAAGGTGGCCCAAGAGAAAAGAACGGCGTGGATGAGTCTGGTCATTGTGATAAACGGGCTTCCTGGTTAGAGGTAACGACTGTGGTGAAGGAGATGAAGATTACTGAGCGATGCCCCGAGATATTTGAGGTTTTGAATCGAGGCGCAGGAACAGGATGATATCCTGTAATCTAAGCATGACCCACCTGACGCTGCTTGCCGATTGGTTGTCTGGTCGGCGATCACCATGCATTGTTGGTTGTCATGGCCTTGAAGTATCAGCTAGGCAGGGATAAGTTGTCTTGTCACTGTTGAAAATAGGTTGGAAATAGGGCATTTAGCTCAATAAACTCATCTTATCCAGCTTTTCTACAACAGCAATTATCACAAGCCATTTTCAAGCATCAAAAACATGTGAAAATGTGAGGCTGAGCTGAGAAAACAGTTTCGGTCATTGCTTCTTTGAGCAAGGAGGATCATCTGTAACGTCAATGCATCCAATCAAACCTCGTTCCTTCAGAGACTCAGGCCACTCTGTACGGGTTAGCGCAAATCCTTCGTTTCTAAACCTGCTTCCAATACGATGACCCTGGGTCTCGTAACTCAAGCATCAGACGAAACAAAACACTGAGCGAAATTGCGATTATTATCGTGCCAAGTGAATCTTACTAAACAAACGCAAAGGGAGGGGTTATTGAGAAAAGAGAAAAGACTCTCACTACTTGGTCAACAATCCGTTCTTTACGCAATTCAAAGGCTCGATGTGAACAGGGACAACCAGCAAGAGATTCAACATAGCACGAAACCCAATGCCAGCACATCCTTCGTATAGGGATCAGACGGGAAGTGGGGTGTAATCCCTTAGGGAGCATTCTCACTCGCACAGATCGCTGTCCTTCAGTAAATGTTCATCCAGATTCCCCTGTAGGTGGAGGCTTGCCCAAACCTTGGCATTAGTCAGTAGATGGGCTAATCTGCCGAAGGACTCGAAGGATCAGGAGAATACAGAGAAGAGGATTGGGTCACAACAAGGGCCAGGCGCCATAAACCCTTCTTAGACATAGTTTCGAGGTTCGTCAACCTAAGATCATGACATTTAACCCCACAGATCTCCCGAGCCATGTTTCTTATAGAAGGCTAGGATTCCAAGCCCAAGGTTCCGGGATTATGGGGTAAGTGAAGAGCTGCCCAATCATACTCCCTTGTTTTGTTTTTCTGGTTTCTACTCCCAGCATTTAAAGCCATTTCAACGTGATCTACAAGACTGTCACGTCAACTCCAGCGAACATGTCTTGGAGAATACAGCTAGCCAATGCGAATCAGAACCTGATAGGACCTCAACGACTCTTCTTGGAATGTGATGCAACCATATGCACCTGAGGGGGTCTACTTAAGCATGTGGACTGCCTTGTGCCGAGGGCCTTATGCCGAAGAAGCGTCACACCCGGATCTACAATCACCGGTTAAATGCAATCCCAGCACAACCAACATCGAATATGGTTTCTGACATGTATATTTACTGCTCACTAACACATTTTCGACCTAAGTGAGTGGCACTTCTTTACCCAAAACAGGGAAAGCCATGTTATGTACAAGAATCAAAGACCGTTCAGACCGTAGGCACACAGCGAGTGTACACCCTCAGGCAAGGTGGACCTAGGATCCAAGGACCGACGAAAAGCTCCTTTGCCAGAAACATCCCCCCCATCAGATTCCTCAGCACGTCAAAAGCCGTTCAACTTCCTTAAGAAACAGTCATGGTGGCAGAGCCAGAGCTGTAGTAACCCTCAACAGCAAGAATCTGGTAATCAAAAGATCCAAGGTTCAGGCCAACACTGCTCCAGGCGTTGAAGTGAGCACCGGTGTTGACAGAGCCGCTGGATCGCTTGCTGCGACGGACGGACCAGTACTGCTGGAAAGTGCGTGTACCCTCAATAGAGGGAGCGTTGGTGCGGGTGCTGGTGTAAATGTCATAGACGGAGCCGTCGACGGTGACCTCTCCCTTCTTGGTGGCGCCAGAAGAGGGGTTGTAAGTTCCAAAGTTCTCGACGATGTAGTACTCAATTAGAGGGTTGCGGGTCCAGCCGTAGATGGCGAGGTAGCTGTTGCCGTTGGGGTTGTAGGTGCCAGAGTACTTGATAGTTCTGAGTAGGTGTCAGTATACAAAGACTTGTAACTTTGACTGAGTTCTTACCTAGCAGCGCCGGGGTTCCAACCCTTGCCACCAACAAAGTTGCCCTGGTTACCACTCCAGGAAACGCTGAACTGGCCAGCGTTCTGGTTGGTGTAGGTGACAGTGTTGGGGTTGTCAGTCCAGAAGGAGTAGTAGTAACCGCCGTGGGTGCCGGTGGAGCTCGGAGTACGCTTAGAGAGAGCAGGGTTCTCAGAGGTCTCAGCCGTGGGGACGGCGAGAACGCTGGTGAAGGCAGACACAGCTGCGAGGAGGTAGCTGAAAGAAACCATTTTGACTTGTGGCGGTGATGTACTTTGGGTTGGCAGAAGATGTTGGATTGCTATACCAAGAAATGGTCAGCAGGGAGTCTTATATAGGTCACTTGAAGATCTTCTCAGCCTGAAGTCGAAGATGTAGTCGGTATAGTTCAAGCTATTAAGCTTCAAGGACGAAAGGAATTTCCTAAAGGAACCTACCGGAACAGAGGAGAATAGGGTCCGTCGGGCCTTGGCTAGATTTATTTTACCGGTGAGGAGACCTAGAGAACAAAAGAGATCATCAACAAGCCATGCGGTCGCTTTTATTGTAGGTACTCTACCGGAGCTCCCTCATGTAAATTACTCCGGGTGGATCCACCACTTCCTTCGGAGCCAAGACGAGACGAGGCACTCATCTCCGAATCACGAAACCTTGAACTAAAAAGAGGGGCTCGCTTTACCCGGTCCACGTTTGCACTACCGGAGGATCGAGGCCCGGGCCGTTCGTGTGAGACCTTCCCAGGAGGGCAACTGAGTGAGGCCATCTCGGCACGAAAAGAAGTCCACATGACAACACCGAGGGGAAGGGCTGATGGTTCCGGCTATTCTGGACAACGAGGTACGGTAACATCGGCATCCCCGCGCAGTCCGGGACTTGAATTTACCCGTCCAAACATTAGCTGGGGAAATTTCCGTTAATGGTAAGGGGTGGTCCAGGGGGTGTCCGGGAAAATTCAGCCTGAAACCGCACGTTTTGTTTCAGGCACATCTTCCGAAAAGAAGGGTGGTGCATAGTATAGCTGATGTATATTAAGCACTAGCCGCGGCTAAGTCTGGCCGGCATCTGCTCATGTCTTGTCAAATGACATGATTGGTTTGTGGGAGAGTGTTGTATTCTAAACCTGATTTATGGAACTTTTGATTTACTTGGTGCAGAGTTGTACTCAGCTATATAGCCTCCTTGAAAGTCAACATTTTTCACGGACCACCTCATGGTCTGATCTAGTCCTACTCCATAGCATCCTCTCTTTCACCCCTTCACTTTCTTGCACATACTTCATTCGTATAGCCAAAATGCCTTCATTTTTGAAGACCGCTGTCAACCTCCTCCTTCTTGCAGCTAGCGCTGCTTCTCTCCCCGTTGCCAATCCTCTGGACGTCTTCGAACGTCAGGCATCACCTGGTGTTGTCATCCGTCAGTGCAGCAAGCCCGGTGTTCTGGCTCTCGCCTACGATGACGGCCCAGCTCAGTACACCAGCCAGCTTGTAGACATCCTCAACAAAGCTGGTGCCAAAGCCACCTTCTTCTGGACTGGTACACTCTATGGCTGTGTCTACAACCATAGGGACGCCATCAAGGCTGCCTACAACTCAGGCCATCAGATCGCCAGCCACACCTGGACTCATCCCCAGAACTTTGGCAGTCTGAGCACCAATGACCTCACATCGCAGATGCAGCGCTTCGAGCAAGCCATGGTCAACATCATCGGCAAGAAGCCCGCGTACATGCGTCCTCCATACCTTGCCACAGGCGGAAATGTGCTGCCCACAATGAAGTCGCTCGGATACAAGGTCATTACCAACGATGTTGACTCTGGCGACTGGAACGGCCAGACCGCCCAGCAGAGTCAGCAGAAGTTCCAGCAAGCCGGTGCAGGCGGCAACGGACATATTCCTCTGATGCATGAGACGTATGCCAGCACGGTTCAGACACTTACGCCTTGGTTGATCAACTGGGCCAAGCAGAACAACCTCAAGCTTGTCACTGTTGGTAAGTCACCCTTCAACTGAAGTGAGCGTGATAGTTTGAGACTAACAATTCACAGCGGAATGTCTTGGAGATGCCAGCGGCGCTTATCAGCCTGGAACCTTTACCGGCAATGGCCAGTCTACTTGCTAGACGCAATAAAATCCACAAGGTCCAGGTGACATTTGCAGTATAGTTGACCCGGTGTCGGAAATGGGAATTTTGAATTGGTCATGTTGGATATAAAATTACCCAAGAGGGAATCCAACTGTATATATGATGAGATCTTTGCCAGGTTACGAGATTGAACGATGTTTATGTCATGCCTTATGAAATGAATTGACCTTTACGTGATCGTCGCTCTCTGACCAGCCCAAAGATTTGACCCGAGGGCTGCAAGACATAAGCAGTCGAATGTTGAAGTAAGCGCTGATAGAGATGCCGCGGAGGAAAAGTGGCTTGTCTGTTGGTGTGACTTCGGCTCAGAGCTCGTTGCAACAGTCTGTAGAACCGTGTGACAGCGAACGGTTGCTCCAAACACAGCCAGCGGGAAGCATGCTGATCCCTGACACAAGTGGCTGACTCTGCATGAGTTATGTACCTGTTGAGCATGGGAAGAATTGACAGTTATCCGCCTAGGAAGCAAAGGTATAGTTGGTTTCAACACCTGACCACATCCGAGAAAAACAGCAGATATTGAGTCAATCAACAGCGCTTGTGCTACACATTTTGGCCAGGTTATACGAGCCCCTTCGTTTAGTAGTGATGTGATAACTGGTGGTCGTTAATGAGTCGACTCAAAGACCAGTGACAACCCGACGTTCACAGCATCAGCCTACAATCAGTCAGGTGATGCTTGTAAGCTTTCTTACAGCTAGGAGACTCTATCACCAGCATCATGACTTGCCCGTGATTGTCCCCTCAGCTTCTTATGGTTAAGGTATCGTGGTGATTCATAACACCAATCACTTGGAGCCGTCGTCAGGCGCAGGAGAGCGAGAGTCATCCAACCAATCTGAGAATGAATCAACGTCGAAGAAGAAACATATAAGCCCCACGATGTATTGACCCAGGAACTTTTCCAAATCAAGCAAATATACTAACTCTCTACTCTCAACACAACTATCTCGGTCTATATACCACCACGGCTAGCAACCTCTAGCTCCTTGCCGGAACCAAAAATCTACAACAACCATCCCGCGAAAACTATAATACACCATGGGCGGCTGGCGATGCACCAACGATGGCTGCGCAACAAAGGCGCCGAATCCCATAGGGTCGTCAGTATGACTGCACTGCGGGTGCCGATGGGGCGTTAATTCATACAAGACGACAGATCCCCCCGCCCCAGCGCCTGACAACAAGGACAAGAAGAAGGAGACCGAAAAGGGAAAGGGGAAGGACAAGGACAAGGAGAATGATCCAAAGAAGTTGAGTATTTGTCGCCTGGTTCGTTGACAGTTCAGCGGTGCGAGGCGGCGCGCATGTCTCAAGCGCCAGTACGGGCACTCAATACTGCCGAGCTTGGGGTTCAGGCGTCTAAATGGGACTGGAATATCGGTTAGTATGAGTAAGAGAAATAGCTGGCAGCATGAGCATCTAGTTCACTAATCACGAAATGGCGACTGGCTGGGACTCTGACAGTGACTCCTGAGTGCATTCCCTTGGCCTTAGATGACTTTTGTCAGAGTGAAATCTATCCATAGGCTAACTATTGTCATATATCTTAATTTTAATGCTATTATTGTGTTCGAGAATGTGTTCCTTTGTGTGTGTTGCGATGCGATCACGTCTGATGCTCTTGTTTTCTTCAAGAAGTGGAATAGTTTCTTAATTGTAAAGTTTCCTGACATTTCATTTCATAACATTTGATGCGATTACGTGTTGATGAATGTACCTTTTACTGTTGTGGCTGATCGCCTCTTCTGGAGACGTCATTGGTGACCACGTCGAAGTGAGCTGGTCAGCAACACCTCCCACCTACCAAACCTTTGCCCCGCAACATCTACGATTCCCTTTACGAGGTTCGGGCACCTTTTCGTGCTTTTTGATCATCGTTCGTAAGCTCCTGTTCCCCATCCCCAATGCGTGTTAGCACCCTCTTGGGATCCAGAGTCTCACGGCTTCCACCTCACTATATTCAAAGCAAATGAAGCTGGGATATGAGGACTCAATGCTCTTGTTAAAGACTGACTGAAGATTAGACTGTAAGGGCCTCGTTCAGTTGTCAGCTCTGAGTAAAAAGCAAGCCACCTATCGCAGAATTGGTGACAAGGCTGAACGCATAGAATTTAGCCAATGTAACTTACCCTACATCCAGGGTTAATGGCAGCAAGCTAAACTTAGTCTAAGGAAGGTACCAATTGAGGAGAAGTCACCGGTGTGGTGGTAAATCGCGCAAAACGTTGATGGACGAGGGCAAAAAGGTCAAAAATGAAATTTGGGTTGAGGGACAAGGGATTTGAACCCTTAACCTTCAGGAGATTCCGGTTTTCTGGAATCTGACGCGCTACCGTTGCGCCAGCCCCCCTGGTTTGTTGAAGAAAGCCTTGAGAAATATTGATCAAGAATGTGGTGTTGCAGAACTCCTCGTCCAACCTACACGATCTCAACGCTCTGGAACGCCAGTTTCTGAGCAACTTCGCCGTACATGGCTCCTTCCACGTAAGTTTCGCCGACCAAAATCCATCCCCCAGACCCTTGGCGCAACACAAGAGGTACATGAGCCCCTGCTACTAGGCCCACCACATCGCCAACCCCCATCCTTGCTGGGCCGAGACCCAAGTATCCTTTCTCAGTTATAAACAAAACCCTATCCATCCCAACATCATTCATGGCTGCAGGAAATATGTCTCCCTCTTCTGGATCCGGCTTCTTTTTCAAGTGCAGGTCATGCTTGACATCCGACGCAGACCCTGAGATTCGGGCCAGGTAGTTTGCAAAGTGAGCTTCGCAACCTTCCGGCGCAGGATGAGAGGTGAGCCAAATGTTCATCAGCATAGTTCGACATAGTGCGCTCGGTACAGTGGTGGAAGGCTGGGGTTGATATGGAATGTCCGTCAGACGACTCTTCTTGGGATACCATGAACGAAAGGCTTGATAGAAGCCCGGCTCATCCTCTTCAGTCTTGGGCAGTGCAACAGCGGCTTTGACGGTGTCCAGCAGATGGGCTTCTACTGAGAGTCTCATCCCATCGGAAGATAAAGAGAACCCCCTCTGAATCTTTGACGCGGCATGAAATACCCTCCAGCTGGGATCATGAAGAGCCTTGCCTCGAGCCTTCTGAGCTCTCATTTCCCTCAAGAAAATAGGTTCCATAGCAACAGCGCTCGCCATCTTGGGAACCCAGCTTGGATATCCCACGCCTTTGCCACTCCAGTCCGGTTGCAACGCTTCATCAAAGACGTCTTCTTTTGGAGGCGCAAACTTCGGATCTTGCTGAGGGAGGCGCTTCTTGGTCTTGTACTGGTCCAGAAGACGGTTACCGATTGGTTTCTTGGATTTGAACTTGTATGATTCGCGGGGAAGGGGGTGGTTCACAAGTGAGAGAACAAGTAGCCCAGCATCACCCCGCAAGAGACGCTGAGCAAGGTCGATGTAAAAGTCTCCCATGTTCCGGTTATTGTAATCTGGCTTTAGAGGAGGTTGACCGATAGAGCCCGGGTCGGTAATTCCCAGAAAAGCCCAGGCTTTGTCTCGCGGGTCGCCCGCCATCCTCGTTGCTCCAAGCATAGCAACATCGAGAAAGCTCAGTCTCGCCCCGTGCTGTTTGAGGTCAAAGATGGATGGCTGAAAAGTGACCCAAGAAGGAATGAGTTCGGAAGAGCAATTGATTGCAACAAAGTAAGTCCAGTCCATTGCCTTCTTGAAGTCTTCAGTCGGTACTTGAGCTCCGTGGTAGAAGAAGGCATAGTCTTTTGAGAGGATAAACTCCTGCACTGTCCAAACCCGGCTCCACCAACTCTCAGTGACAATGGTGAGAAGCCCGATCCAAGATATGAGTTCGGAGCCAGTTGAAGTTGCATCAAAGAAGGCCTTGGCTGTGTTGTATTTCTTCCCATGGAACTGGATGTTGGCGTTGTCTGGGTTGGCAGGGAACGAAGGCCACACTTTAAGAATCCTCAGAGCAGTGTCCCGTGTTGTGTGTTTCCGACCAAGCCAGATGAATACCTTTTCCGCAGCGCTATATATCTCCCCCATGCGGGCAACTTGTATAGCTTTTTCGTTGCTATCAGTTTGGTTGATACACATGGCATCTATCCAGATAGGCCTCCCATCGAGATGCTGATGGAGGCCAAGCAACGCAGCGTGCAAGTTGGCCCCAATAGAGAATCGACGATCGTTTAGGATAATATCGGCGCTGTCTGAGTGACTAAACATGGGCACTTCGAGTTCAGTCTCACGAAAGTCGCGGCCTCGATTCATCATTGGACCGAAGTCGGCCCAGACGTACGAGAGGCAGACATAAGGTGGGATCTCAGAGGACGAGTAAGTCTCGAGGGTGCATCGTAGCGTCGAATTTTGGACATCAACATGAACGAGACGAATCCCTTTCGGGTCTTGAAGTGGAGAGTGAGCAAACTCCTCCACAGGCAAAGCCTAGTTGTGAGTTAGTTTCAGGGTCGTCGTATGCGTTGTTTGGGACCGATAGGAGGCACTTACCGCCGGTTTCGACGAAGAACCTTGCAAAGAAGCCAAAAATCCACTCAACTTCTCCTTTGATGACTGCCCATATGCTTTATACCCAGCCTTGACACCCTCAGCCGTTGAGTAATCCCATAGGAACTTCGCTAGCGGGAGTAGACCTTGTGTGTTGTCTTGAGGGTTGAACTTGGGGTCACGCTTAATACGGGCTTCCCACGGAATCTCCATCATGGTAATGTCTACGCAGGATGCTTTGCAGATACGAGAGATGCAAGTGCCAAGATTCGAGTTGATATATCTAGGACTTGTCGAGTCTGACTCCTCTGACGTAATGGTTGCCAGGGTGGCGTGTCAATCTGTGAAACATTGGGGGCGCAAGGATGAGCGCTAAAGGGTTGATCGTTGGCACTGCATGACCAGGAATTTCTCTATTGAAGCCATCACTATTCGGTATCACAAACAACGGAGAAAAACTACAATGTAACGCTTGACATTTGCTTGTAGTCCTCTCAAGGTTGCCAAAGAACAAACGTTGCGCGTCCATACAAGGGCTGTCGGGACAAAGACCCAGTTCTCACAGTGCCCCGTCCAATCATATCGCCCACGTGCATACCAAATACAGCGGCTAATTTCAACGTACGTCGCCAAAACAGTAAAGGAGGTCCAGCTCGAACATCAAGGTCCCATCTCCCGTCAAGAAATGGCGCTCTTCTTTCCCAGATTTCAGCTCCGTCGTGTTGCTCTCACGGTCGTCGTTCTAGCCGGAGCCTTTTACTGCATGAGCCAGTACATCAACATGTCTTCTCTACCCAAAAGCGGCCTCCTAGCTGTCCTGACGGCTTCTTCGGGAGTCGTCACACAAGCCGTAGACCCCAAGTGGTACCCTCCGAGCAGTAACCAAATAAATAACCTCACCGGTGTACTTCACGGTGAGGGGATTTACGGCTTCATATACAACACTTCACATACACCTGATGACAAGTATGGCGTTTACAACTGGTGCAACATGCCTCATGCTCGCAAGAAGGAGTATGTGAAGCCTTCTGACGATCATGAATTAATCTACGTCGAGGTGGTAAGTCAAACTTGGGGTTTTCCTAAACGAGCTATTTGATTCTCAACAGTTGTCTACAGATTCAAAGACATCACAAGCGCACACCATATGCAGCCAACGCTTTCCCTGTCGAATCATACCGATGGGACTGTAATAACCAAGGTCTATACTACTTTGGCAAACCCTTCGACGAGGGACATAACCCTCCCGCTCAAGGATATTGGTCAGGCTTCACCTCCGACATCAACCCCTTCACCCCGTACGGGTTTGTGGGATCATGCCAGTTCCCTCAGATCAGCGCTGGAGGTCTAGACGACTCATGGGTCCACGGCAAGGACCTGTATGAAGTTTATCATGATCTACTTCACTTTATCCCTGGTCGTGACGAGGACTGGCGCAGCAAGGTCAAGTTCAGAGTCACCAACAACCAAATCACAAGCCAAGTCGCTGGCATGTTCCTCAACGGCATGTGGCAAACAACAGACTCTGTCCCTCTGCTTATCCAGCAAGCAGACATCGACAGTCTGGAACCCCGATACAGCTGTGCCGTTGGAAAGAAGCTGACCAATGCCATCATGTCACCATCCAACCGTGAGTGGCAGAAGCACTTGACTGAAGGCCAGGGTCTTTTCGATACGTTGGACGATATTTCAGGTGTTCCCAAAGACGACCAGAGCTTCCATGTCAGCTTCGATCATTACTATGATAACTTGTCCGCCCGTCAATGTCACGACAAGCCCCTGCCATGCAAGCTTGTTGATGGCAAGAACTCTTCGACCTGTGTTGATCAAGAGCTCGCAGAAGCCGTCTTCCGCATGGGACAGTGGGAGTATTCGCAAATGTACCGCGACGCCCCTGCATCTCTCGCCGCCTCTTTTACATCATACGGCGTCTGGATTGCCGAGCTGGCGAGCCATCTCCGTGGAGTCATGGCCGGTAACAGAGAAACCCTCTACTTGCACAACTTTGCTCACGACGGGCCTATGAGCCGAGTCTTGAGCATTCTGCAAATCGACGTCATGGTCTGGCCCGGCATGGGTAGCGAGATTGTATTTGAGCTGTACAAGAAGGGTTCTTCGAAGTCAAGGGACGAGAGCAGCTCGAACGGTGAGCCTGGATACTATGTGCGAGTTCTGTTTGGTGGTAAGCCGTTGAAGTCATCGAACCCTAACTTGGGGTTGATGGAGATGGTACCTGTTGAGACTTTGCTGGCATACTTTGATGGTCTAACGGGCAAGGATGGCAATGAGGTGAAGGGCAAGTGTGATGGTTCCATCCCAACTTGAGGATGAAGAAAAGGAAATCGACCAGGACCTAATTGTGGAATCAATCAACACTATGGGACATAATACTGCAATAATAAGCAAAAAATAAGAAACCAATGCTACTCCCGTTTTATCTGTGGCAATTCTCATTGCTGTCCTGTTGGTCTGAATCCTTTCAGCCCAAAGCTTGATTACAGAATAGCTCCTTGTCCAGAAGTACCGTCTTGATTCACAACACAGGAGCCAGCCAGTAGAGTTATGCAGGCAAATTCATGTAGATTTGAGCAGGGACATGGCCAGCCGTGGTTCTAGAGGAGGGCGGAGCGGTCGATAGAGCAACAGCTAAGATCCTCCTCCCAGCCGCGTACAACTCCGTCTCGATGACCTCAGCCATGATGCTCCCTCGAAACCGGCCTCATCTACAAAGACACCCATTGGAGGATTAAAAGCATTTCTTGGCGGTGGAAGCCCAAGATTCGAATACAGCCGAGCAATATCCTGTCAGCATTCCATCTGATGAGGCCAGACGCAGGCTTGAGCCGAGTCAAGCTGAGGCACCGTTCTTGGAAACAAATCCGGTGAACGGGCCTTCGGGTGCCAACATCGTCACCACTTGGGGTTGAGTATCTAAGCCATAGAGTCAAAAACTAAGACAAGACAACTCTAAGCAGCCCGAGGTTGGGTCATGCATCATGATCTGACTCCCGGAAAGACACGCTGATTGCCTATCTTCGAGCCCCAGCCTCACCTTTCTTCTTTCATTGACGAATCCTAACGCCAGAAATAATTCCAAGACAGGCTTCTTCTTCTTATTCGTTCTACTGATCCGCCATGTTACAAAATGTCTCTCCTGGAGCCACCAACCTCGACATTCACGGATTCATCAGCCCAGGATCAACAGAAATGCCCAAGACCAGTTTATAGGAGCATGCTTAGCTCAGAAAATCACGGTCATTTAGAATGTCTCTGTTATTGTTTGGCTGGCTGGCTGTCCAGCCCAGATAATATTTGTCTGGTCATCAGACCAGCCAGCCAACTCCATGTCTTAGTTTCACATGTCCTTCACCACTCACGTCTCCCCCCGTCTGCCAACCTAATCTCCGCATTATTCTGGACGTTTCAAACTCATCTCTGTCTTATCCTCCAACAAGCCTTACTCAGGGAACGAGAAACTGTCTATGCCGTTTGAAGCAGCTCCTTGACAAAATATGGGCCGAGTTTGAGTCTAAATTTGGGATGTTTCAAGCCATCTCCTTGGCTCTCTCTTCTGGAGGACCATTCGGGCGGGAAGGTCGGTAGTCGTCAATGTTGTCTTCACCGGGGAGGCCGGATTTGTGCCCAAAGCAACGGAGGCTGGATGATCTGCTCTCAATACGAACTTGGTTGCCCGGGTTCTCTCTAATTTGAATCAGATTTGTTTCACCAGAAATCAAGCAGATGGTAGTTCTCCTATTCTCTTTACAGACTCTCTGGAAGCCTGAAGGAGGTTTTGTATTTAAAGGGTAGGCCAGGAGACAGCAAACTGCACTCCAAGCTTCATCTTCACTACCTCTCAGTTTCAGCTGTTTGACTTTCTTCCATTACAAGCTGGCCTTACTCGTTTCTGTTCTTAACGCACTACCATGGCTCTCGATCCTGTCCAGCACATCAAGAAGAAGACACAAAACGACATTGACGGGTCCAAAAAGATCGTCTCTCCCTCCGTCCGGTATCCATCCCTTTCTGACAGGCTACATCACGATATTCTAACAATTCACTCATATTTTAGTCCTCTCAAAAGAGCTCCCCCTCGGTGAAGGAAGGCAATGCTATGGCCGCCTCACCTAAAGGCTCTTAGTAACCTTGTCTCCATGGTTTCTGTACATGACCTACAGGATGAGACAGGCTATGCCTTACCATACATTCTTTTGCTTTCAAAAAAGGGGGCAAAAACTGTTACTTTCTTATTCGCCTAGAGACGGAATCCTATTGAAAGCTCCTTATGGTTGAACCACGACACACTACCCAGGCGTAGAGGTGAAGCAACCTGAAGAGTAAGGGCCTGGTGCCAGGGTTCAAAGGACAGGGAGACATTGTTTATTTACATCAAGGTTCAACATTACTATTTGAAGGAACATTGGTTTCTTAGGAGCAAAGTGTTGTCTATTTCTTTTCTCTGATCAAGCTTGGTATACTATCTACTGCCCCGTAACACAAAGGATCAAGGTGTGGCTTCTTTCCCTTCATGGAATCTTCCTTAGTTAAGCGCATAACTTCTTGACTCACTCGCTTTAAAGCAGTCATCTCCAAGTGAGAAACCATGTTCACATCTACCACGTGCCCAAACAACAACGTTATGATATTTGGTCATCCTCAAACCAAGTGCGCAGGCGGAATCTCGACGACGAATAACAACATACAGCATAATCATGTCTAATTTATCAATGTACTCACATTATATCTCATATCTAATCCTCTGTCCAATTTCGCGGGCCTAGGATACGTACAAGACCTGGTCCCCATACCCTACACCAACGACTGTTTCGCGACTTTTTGCTATTCCTGAAAGTTTACCCCCAACATGGTTTTGATATCCATTTCAAAAGTGTATTCAGTCACTTACATAACGTAAATGCTCTAGGGTACCAACAGGTGTGATCTAACTTGCTGGGCAGTCATGGCGGATAGTCCTTTCGGAAAGCAAGGCAACCAAGGCAAACTACCAACAATCATCAAATTGCTTCTGCGAGATACATGCGAGGACAGCCACTACTTACTCATACACTCCACTTTCAAGACAAGAAAGAGTGCCATGTCGTCATTGTCCCGACCAACGCACGCCTCATTCAGTGTGCCCCAAACCACCACGAGGCTACCTTCCACTTCTCCGATCGCCCTGCTTTTTCCACCGACTAGGCATCAAGGTGCCATCAAGTGCCAGGGACGATAGCCGTCAAATCAGAACGCCAACTGTCGCGCTACATGGGTGACAGGTGGTGACGAGTTCAGCATGCGGTTTACCTACCTGGCCAATGATGGAAACGAAACTAGTCTGGGGAAATTGGGACTGCGGGATATTAGCCGGTGATTACAAAGATGCGAACTTATCAGTGTCTACGAGGGTGGGAGGTCTGGATGGCCATATTTTGTCCCATATCGCCTGGGTAAAAGTGACTCGGCTGACTGGGCGGCGACATGGGCCTCCCGATGGCAGCACTGTACTGGTACCTTTCTTGAGGGGATGCAGCAGGGTGGATCAGATGCACTCCAAATCCCGACATTTGTCTTTTCGAGTCGGGGCGAGTTGTAACGAAGCTCGTTTTGCTAAACACGGGTGTAGAAACCTCCGGCAGACCCAGGCAACTCGGGCCCGCCGCTCCAGCATCACTTGAACAAGTCGATTTCAAGGGACCAAGTCGTCAATCTCAAAGAGCGAGCGAGCGACCGAAGAGACGGAGGCTATGAGGAATGTGTGGACCCTCGGTCGGTCCATCCATCCGGGTCCGCCCATTGATATCCCTGTCACTCCGAATGGTAGCTGAGGATCGTGTCAGCAGCACGAGCAGCTGCAGCGGGAGCAGAGAACTTGGTCATGGCTGTGCACTTTGGAAGTCATCCATGATCTTGTCCTCAAGATATGGCTGAGAATACCATTGATGTGATAGGGAGTATGTGCCGACAAGCTGACGGATAGGTCGCGATGTGGGTGACGAGAGGTTACGCTAGCTTGAATGCTGTAACTGCGGCATGAACATCTTCTCACAGAGCCAGTCTTCGTAAATATCTCGCCGCCAAGTTACAAGTTATCGTGGCTGGCTGAGGCACTGACTGTGTACAAAAATCGATGTAGATGTAGTAGCCGGCCATCGGGAAAAAGTCGGGGTGCCTACTCCGTACAGTACTCTACACGGAAGTTGATACTTGGTAACGCGCCGCCCGGATGTGATGCTCAAAGTCGATATCGAGCGTGGACGATTTTGGATGAGCCACGCTTTGCATCCAGAACACAGATGAAAAAAAGTGTAATTGTATTTGCCAGTCTCGGCTTGTTGCTCACGTCGTCAGGGATCGTTGAGAATCGACCCATGCGGGCAGCCGCTGTAGCTGGAGGGTGGAGGTTACCTACGTATGGTCTTCAGGTATTCATGAGAGGGCCAGATAACGGCCCGAACACAATCCTCCGTGGTTGATAAGATTGAGAGAGAAAGCCCGGACACTGTTGCCAATTCTAGCTCCCGGCATGGTATGAGGTAGTTGGCGTTCTGCATGTGAGTTGGCCGCTCCGGAACGTCTGAACGGAGTGCCGATGAAGTGATGCTATGCGCTGTCCATTTTGCAGCGGCAAGCTTGATGTCGTAGGGACCGCGGTCCGCCTTGCGAGCGAGAGCCTGGGCAAGATGACAAGCGCAGAATGGCCATGTACCAGGCAGGTGACATGATTGATTGTGGTAGCTGGACCCTTGCTGCGAAGTTCGAGGCGTGGTATCCCAGGCCATGCATGCCATTTAACGCACTGGGTCCATCAGGCATATCATGATGAACAGCGCCTTAAGAGTTCTATACGATGCGATACGGCTTCAAGGTCCTGGTCTGGGGTTCAACGGGCACCAGGCACGAGTCAGCATCAAGCCCGGGCGTGTTAGCCGATACCAGAAGAAAGGCGGTGCGGCACAGTTCAACACCGAGGCGGACTTTCGCGGAATTGATCTCTTGACCGGACATCAAATGCGGCTAAGGATGAGATGTCCATGAGAGAGCAGGAATTGCAGGCGAAGGAATCGCGCAGCGCAGCGCATCGCATCACGGGCGCACAATGCCCTGTTTGAAGAAGGTGATGAACCTGAAGGTTGCAGCAATCAGGTGCAGGGCAGCATGGCGACGAAGCAGCAACGCTGGTTAACGACACGATGGTCGGCTTACGGTGACAGAAACTGCAAATTCAACGAGAACAAGCCGGCATACAACACCGTCCCCGCTTAAAAACCCCCAGGTCCAGCACAATCAAACCCGTGGCGTTGGGAAAAGGGGGATGCCGCTAGGACACGAGAGTCGTCAATGTAATTTGGTCCCCACATCCTCCAGATGATGGCCCATTGTTAAAGTTGAAAGGACAACAAAACCGACGAGTTGAAAAGACAGGAAAGGAGGACGAGGCGCCGATGAGTGGGAACATGACGTCCTCTTACAGCGGACAGTGTAACGAGTCGATACTGATAAATTAATCCGGTGCAATATGCCGCGAGGTGTCCCTGTTGGTAGCTGAACAATGCAGCGGCTGCGGACAGCAGTTGGCAAGGCTGTCTGTGGTGGCAACGGCAGATTGCATGATGCTATCGAATATGGGATTCTCGGAGGTGGTCATCAATGATGAGGATTGCTGATGTCGGTTGCATCGATTCAAGATGCACGTCAGTCCTTGGGTCGCGGTCGAAAGACAATTGGGCTGTATGGAACGGTTTGCGATGCCTGAACCGTGCACCGGGAAGCCAGACTCAAGGATGTAGACATTAGAGAGTGTCCTAAGCGTTGCGAGGACTGGGTTTGAGTCTCGTGCGAGCATGGAGCAGTAAAAGGCCAAGGGCATCCTAGGATTCGAGGAGCGCTGCAAGCGTTGCAGGGTCGTGAATGGCGCGAGCTACTTCGGCCGAGGCCCAGACGCAGGAGAGGACATTGAAGAAGAAAAACCGTCAAGGGAATCTGCATGTCATGAATTAGTCAATGAAGAAGGAGTTGGAGATCAACATTGGTGAACTGACGTGCGTAGCCGTCTGCGACCATCGGGCTGATGATATCCCCATCGCCGAATGGTTTCGCATTCACACCCAAAGGGCACAATGTATTCGCACAGTGTTCTCATTCCCCGGCTGCACTGGCAACCCACCCGCCGTCAACTGGCATCGTGGAGCACAGAGTGCGTTGCTGGCAAAAGGGCCAAGAAGAGGCACCCCCCACACGTCGTCATTTCAGTGTCCGTCATTAGCCCGGTTATCAAATCAAAAACGGATTGGGGCGGGCGTCTGGGCGTTCAACGGACAACGGGCGGGCAGGGCCGGGGGGGGCGGACGAAGTCGCAGAGACATCCAAGCTGCAGATGGTTGCGCAAGAAGAAGAAGATCGGTTGTGTTCTAGAAGAGAGCAGGGCATGGGGAGACGAGGCACAAGGCGAGGAGAAATTCAACATGGGGAGGAGGTAGATTCAGGTCTTGGTAAAGGGGAAGGCGCAGCCTGGATGGATGTCTCGAGTTCTCCTTCCCCGAGGTCTCAGTGTCCGCATCTCGAGGAAGGGCCCAGCAGCTGTACCCAGTACAAGCACCCTTTCTTGCCTCCTGCCTCTCCCTGTTCTGCGAAACGAGGTACGGGTGGAGCAGGTACCTCTCTCTCTTAAGTGGGAGAGCCATCACTAAGAGAGGCGGCCTCCAGTTGTCTTGCAGTAAATCCCACCCACTATTTGAGCATTGGGCAAGCCCCGTAAAGATCTCATCAGGGCATTCGACCAGCCTGCCGTCCTGAGAAGGAGCGTTGGACCAGCAGGACAAGGTACAACCTCATCAAGTACCTGCAGCCTTCGACAGCACCTTGCACCTGGCACCTGCCAACTGCGCGCCCCAAGCGTTGCCGACCTGTGCCCACTCCCCACGACGTGACTTCCTGATTTGATTGATGACTTTTGGGCCTGGCTCCTTCTCCTTTCCCACCAGCCCAGCACCAGGCCCTGGGTTTTTCCTCCCCCCATCACGCCTTGTCCGTTGACAACTTGTTCACCACCATCTTCGGCCTCTTGTTTCTTTTTCCCTCTTCCTCCTCTCCGTCTCCGTCTCCCTCTTTTTCTCTATTAGACTTCCCGTCTGCTCTGCAGCGGTTTTCGCCTCGAGTCTTCCTGGTCTGTCGTCTTGTCACCAGCTTCTGCGACCAAGCTTCGTGCCTTTTCCGCCTCCCCGAACTCTTTCGTGGTTTATTCCCGACTCGCGCGGCCCGTGGTCATTCACCCCTGCGCTCTCTTCCCGCGAACGAAGCTGAACTACTCGACGACGAAATATCCTGCCGCATAGGGTGAGTGGATGATTTGAAGCACAGTATTGCCGGCGGTTTGTCAACGTGTTGCGACGAGGGGGTCCTGAGGGCTTGGTGGTTGTCGATGGAGCCTGTCTCAGATGGCTGATGCATCGCATCCTGACGTCGGTCACGGCGGCAATTTTCCTCCACCACCATCCCTCATTGTCTTGTGTCCCGGTACCCTCATTGCTTCGCGCTGCACCTGGTCATCGCGAACTGTCATCTATCGATTTGTCGATTTCATCGGGCTAACCCGTCATTGTCGTCACTAGACCCTTTCGTTGCGAGATTTGAGAAATCTTCGAACCGACACCGTCCCGGTTTTTCCCACTCGAGTCCAAAATTCTACAACATGTCCTACTACGACAACCCGCAGTGGTCGGCTTCGACCCAGAATAACTGGGAGCACCAGGGCTCGACTACTCCCGTTCGTGCAGGTACGGATGGAATGCGAACGCCTTCCGATCCCAGGATGCCCATTAACTCGCTCATCCGCTCAGGCGCCAGTGGACCTCAGCCCCAGGACGACTACGCCTTTTCGTATCAGTTTGACGGTATGTTCTCCATTACCAACGTCGGTCTTGTTCCCTCCGGTTTCTGTTGGTGTTTTTTGTGACGGTTGCTTTGCTGTCGGGTGGTCGACCCGAACCTGAAATTGGAGAGAACTCAGACTTGACGAGTTGTGCGTCTCGCACAGGAACTAATCCTCCTTCGCAGAGGTCGATCGAGCTTATGAAAACTTGCAAAAGTCTGGCAAGGGCTATGGAATGGGCGGCCGACGTGAGTTTTCTGATCTACACCGTTTTGCCCTGCCAGCATCCTCCCAAGCAAGACCTTGGTGAGTTGACTGGGACTGGCAGGGCGCCTTGAGCGCCCCAACTGACCATATTCCGATGCAGACTCGCGCGCCTCCCACCACTCCTCTGGCTCTCGCCCTCACTCGGTTAACAACTTTGACGACACCCGAGGTTCTCAGGGACCCAACCTCCAGAACTTCTACGCCAATCAGCGTCACCAGCCCTCGCGAGGCTCAAACGAGGCAGAGCAGGTCATGCAGGCGAAGAGAAGGATGGCAGCTCAGCGGGAGCGAGAGCTTCGAAACCTGCACACTGAGCAGCAATACCAGCGAAGTAGGCCACCCTCTACTGTATAGCACATTCCTACTATCGCAAAACCAAAAGAAGATGCCAAATAGAAAAAAATTGTGGTCATGGGCGGCCGATGATTGTTGGCCGGACGCCGCTTATGTTTTCTTTCTTCTTCACTCGCTTCTCCCGAACACACATGTAATCCGCGTCGAGTTTGTTGAGCTTGGGCTAACAGCTTTTCTACGTAGCCGTTCTTTCCGAGTTGACCCTCCCGAGCAACAAGCACATGTCTGAGGAGGAGACTCGGGACTTGATCGCCCGCCAGCGCAGCGCCTTGTACGGTGAGGGACCGTTCGCTGAAAAGGCCGGATATGTTGACGAGACTGGTAACGTCCGCACTGGCGCCCCTGGTCCTAGCGGACCTTCCAGCATCCGCGGACACTCGCCCTTGGCCTTTGACAGCATCGGCCGCGCCCCTCCTTCTGGTGATGCTGGTACACCAGGCTCTACTGGTGACGCCCACGGCCCTCCTGCCGAGCCGGCCTCTCGCCCTCAGAGCACAGCCAGCCCCCAGACCTCTGGACCCACGAACCGGGTCTTTGACAACGCGGTTGGACCTCAGAGCCGAACCAGCACCTCCAGCCCAACCGGCGGATCACCTTCGCGCGATCTCGCCCCTGGATCTAAGCCCAGCCAGTCTGGAGCCTCTGTTGCCCCCATCGGCACCCGTCCCTCGGGCACACCCGCGACCACAGCTTCCTCCAAGAGGTCGACCACCCCCCTCGCCTCCCCTGGCGGCTGGGGCCGTGGCAACGGCGTCTGGGGTCAGTCTTCGGGCCTCGGTGCCCCGGCTAGTGTCTGGGGTTAGGATCTGAGAGACGGTTTCGGGCGTGCTGGTAGGCATGGGCGTTGACAGTTGCATAGGGAATGGCGCTTGAGGTAAAAGATGCATCGAGGTTGGTACATTTGAGTTGTGACAGGGACAGGGACAGGGACGGTGTCTCTGCAGCTCTTTTACGGCTCCTGATTTTCATGTTGGGGGCACTCTGGCAATGAATGGGGAACGGCAAACACGCAAGACTACTCGGATCTGGCTAGAGCTGGGTGGTTCCATTGAGGTCACAGGTGTTGAAGGAACGGCATCGACAGAGGAGTTGTCATTTGTTTCTTTTTTCGGCTGAAGGGCTTGGACTGGTGAAATGGGAGTTGCATTTGATCATCACAATGGGGCGTCCGATGTTTAGGGATGTCGACTTTGCGTTCAACAGCGGATGGACAAGGAAAAAGAGGTGTGTTTAGTATGGATGGACGGACAGGAAGGGACGTTTTCGAAAACATGTTTGGACGAAGTTCTGGGGAAGGCTACGGCCTGGGGCGCTCATCATGATTGTGGCGGGACGGCTCAGCGTCCCGACGGCAACGACGGATACCCAAGGGAGCGGAGCTTGAGGCGTTTACGCTGTTTATCGACCAACGACAGGACTACGGATCGTCTGCGGCGAGTGCAAGCAAGCAAGCAAGCACAGCCGGAGCTACGGTCTCGAAGTCTCTTTGACGATGGGAGATATTTGATTTGTCGGCGCCAACACACAAAGGTTCTGGAATGAAAGGGATTATACGGATCACCAATCCTTTACTCGGCAAGCGAAAACGCAGGTGTTTATATACGACAAAAACACACAAGACCCAAAAACGACACAAAAAAAGGAGGGAGATAAAACAAGGGCATTTCTTGGGGTTCAGGGTGGATATAGGGTCAGGACTGTTTCGGTGTTCATTTTCCTTCGCGTCTCTCGTTTGCGTTACGTGCTTTTGGGCAGGTTTGTTCGGTGCAGGGCTTGGGGTATACGGAGATCGGTTCTACAAGGGTTGCTTGGCCAGGGAATGGAGAAATTGTTTGCTGGTTTTGCGACGACATTCTGGAAAGGGAGACAAACATTTGGGGAGACAGTAATTGTTAGGGCATACATTTATGGGAACGGTTCGGGAGTTAATAAGACTTGTTGCGAACGTGATTGATTTGACATTGCAGTAGAGGCATTCTTCAAGGGTCCTTTCTATTCCAAGACGAGTAACCACCAAGTCTTTGACAGTCTCGAGTTACACACCATGACGCCAAACTTGGACGACTCGGGCATGTGCGCGTCATCGGAAGCTCCCGTCTGTCGTCTCCCGTCTCCCTTCTCCTCCCTTCGGCGACAATAACCCCCACCCGATGCCGTGCCCGCCCGCCGGGGAGAAAGCCGCTCCCCGGAATGGGGATTCCGTGTGTGGAGAAGAGGAGTCGAGGGAGAAGGATATAAAAGGACGGGAATGGATGAATGACGGGTACACTGGGTGACGCGATCTGTTTCTTGTGTTACTGTACAGATAAAAAGCACCCTCGGACCGTTACAAACATTCACGCTGCAACGATTGAACCTCGCAAAAGAAACAATGCCTCAGTTTGACGAATCCAAGGCGTATGCTAAGCAGGAAGACACCGTCTTTTTCGACGACGGTCGAGAAATTGAGCTTCTGCACTATGTCTATGGTCGAGACGACATTGATCGGCTACGTGGCTCGCCGAAGCGGATTCTACAGGCCATTGATGAGTTTGCTCGCACAAAGAAGTATCTCATGAATGTTGGCGAGGACAAGGGCAAGATTGTTACCGACTTGATTGCTGAGGTGAAGCCCAAGGTCATGGTAAGCTGAGACATGGCAGCAGATCTTATCTGGAGGTAGCTGAACGTGCGTCCACAGGTTGAACTTGGTGGTTACGTGGGTTACTCGACTCTTCTCTTTGCCGACGCTGTGCGTTCTTCAGGTGGTTCACACTATTATTCTCTTGAACGCAACCCCGAGTTTGCTGCTGTCATCACCTCACTCATCGACCTCGCGGGTCTACGCTCCGTCGCCAGCGTAATCGTCGGTCCCAGCGATAAATCCCTCTCACGCCTGCACGCCGACGGCACCTTCACCAAGATCGACCTCATGTTCCTAGACCACTACAAGCCCGCCTACCTCAGCGACCTCAAGCTCTGCGAGCGTCTCCGCCTCGTCGGGCCCGGCACCGTTCTCGCGGCCGACAACGTCATTAAGCCAGGTAACCCGCCGTACCTGGCCTACGTGCGGAGCAGCGTGGAGGAGAAGAGGGCTGGACCAAAGAGTGCAGGTGGCTTCTTGGATAAGACTACTAAGCAGTATGAGAAGAGGGAGGGGGAGGAGAAGTTAGACGAGGCGGAGGGAGATCCCAACTTGGTGTATGAGAGTCGGTTGATCAACAGCTTTGAGCCGACGGGTATTCCGGTGAGTATGCCGACCAGCTATCAAGACTCTTCAACTGACATGTATAGGATGGTGTTGAAATCACAAGATGCACAGGCAGAGAGAATTAGATACATCGAATCAATGCCTACTGAAGTTTCTCAACACCAACGAGCCATGACTGCCCCCCTCACAACATGATCGTGAGACCCTCAGCTTTCAACAAATCCGGTTTCTGCCCGGTTAGCTCAATCGGTAGAGCGTGAGACTCTTATGAGTACACACATCTCAAGGTTGCGGGTTCGACCCCCGCATCGGGCTATTCCTATACAAATGATTGAGATTCTTTTTTTGCTGGTCAGTTTTTTTTTAATTTTTAATTTTTAATTTTTATGTGTTTTTCTCTTGAGGTTTTGGTGAGTATGTGCTTGGGCATCGTCAGTAACTACAACTACTCGATGTGCTCTTTTTGCATCTATACCATGGCAAGGAAAGACTTTGAGTATCTTTTAACGGCGGATAGATCCCTGACGAATTCATCGATCCTGTCTTTGATCAACTTCTAGTGAGCTGCGAGTAGCCAAGCATCATTGACAGTTGCAACTTGGGCTCGGTCAACTAACAGCGCCTTGGACTAAACGGCCACTTTCCGTTATCATTGTTGACTGCGTCTTGAATTGGCACCCCGAAAGGCTGAAACTATCTTCCTTGTGAGTACCCGGCTGGTCGCTTCATACACTACTTCAACATGAGGTCAACCAGGTTCTCCACCACCTTGGGTGTGATTGCTAAAGCCATCCAGGTTCCTACATGCCCCGAGACTTGAGGCTTCTGCCACGGCTCTGGCACTGAGAGGAACCTCTTTGGCCTCTTGGGTGCCGCTCGCAGGTTGTCCTCACCCTCCCAAAACTGAATATTAGTCTTCTCAATACCCACTCCCTGGTCGTTGCATTGACTGCAGTTTCACCATTGAACAGCGTGAACCAACGACTGCTAGTACGGATTGCCAGTCAACCTGTTGGTGTGCCCGCGCTACCTGCATTCACTTGACATGGTCGACTTCCCTCAAAGCGACAAGCGAAATGCTTGCTGATTAAGACATGTTAGTCCCGGACAAGAACCCAGGCAATCGCCGGTGTTATGGCATATGCCATGGCCTGGATCTTAACTTCGGTCCCCGATTACTGCTATATGATCCACGAGTTTTATACCATCGGTGTTTAGGGCTACTCAATGGGCTCTGTCGGATCGACTTCCTGACACCTACCTCGACTCCAACCAGCAGCATCAACTATCCTGAGTCTCCTCAACGACCTGTACACCCAACAGCATTGACAAGCCTTGTCCACCCATAGGTAGAGTTCACAACTTGAGACCGTTTGTGAATGATGCTCTACAGGACTGTCGCTGGTGCGATCATGCCCCCGCCTCTCAGCGGAGCGAGACCAATGCTCATCTACTTGGACAATCGTTGGTGTTGGGTCGAATCGACAGGGTCAAGGCGTCATGTTTGAGTCGTCTTTTGGAAGGACATATCGCTACGGTTTCGTTCGCTTGGGCAATTCGGCTTCGTGGCCAGTAGTGAAGCGTCCTTGAGGACTTCTCGGGCAAGTATAAGCTTGTGGCTGATGACAGGTCTTTCTGAGATGTTAGCGCTGGCTGTCGTCTCATAAAGGATCGAACAACTATGGGAGAATTGCTTAATTGGAGGTGCTGTGTGGGTGAAGTAGGCAAGTCGATTGATCGTTGTCACTCCTGGGTGCTTCTACGATCACCAAAGCACGAAACTTGGCAACGCGGCCGGCCACTTTTACATGCGCCCTGACTACCCAGCTCAAAACAACGTTACTCCTGTCCAAGCATGACATGTCCTTAAATAGCTTCCTCTCCATTACTTGTAAAAACTCTCCTCTTCATGTTAAACCATCAACTGCAAGACCATGCCCAGGCTCGTGCGCAAGCCCCCATTCCTCACTAGCGGCCTCCGGAAGTTTCACAACACCCGCAGCCTCAACTCCACGTCGTCAACACCAGGGCCATGATGTGATCTGATTACAATCTCTCTCTGTCTTTCTTTTCATCAATTACCGTTGAATCACACCCCTTGTCATCCTCGGCCCGAGCCGCAACTGCAGAGCTGACTTGTTCAACCTGTGTCCACCCCTTGCATCTCTTTACCCCTGTCCTTGTATCACTCTGTCCTTTTTTCTCTTCTTACTCTTCAGCCGACCCAATGCTCTCCAGCCTCACAACAAAGCTGGCCCTCAAAAAGGCCGGCATCCCCCGCGACATCCTTGACTTTCAGCAGCAGCCAGAAAAGTCATCGTCCAAGTCAAACCAGGATGATCAGCCCCCTCAGAGCTGGGGATCCTGGATGTCGATCCGATCTCTGCCGCTCACTGTCCAGCCTTGGCTGAACCCTCCGCCTCCGACCGTGGCCGTAGGTCGCGTACCGGGCATTGGTGACAAGGCGCCCGTAGACAGGGAGAGGAGGATCGTGCTAGGCGGCAGGAGGAGGACGCTGCTCGTCTTTCTGCGCTGCGTTGGCTGCGCGTGTATGTTGTCAAATCTCCCAGTTCCCCACGTCGATGCTGCACCTTTACTTTTTCCACTTCTGCACGACATTCTCTTCATTTCACTCAATAGCTCTTTAAAACTCATCAGCTGACATTGAAAAAAGTCGCACAAAAGACATTCATCAACTTGCGCACTCTGTCGAACCGCTACGGTGACGCCCTCACCTGCATAGCCGTCTCGCATGCCTCTGAGCAGGCCACCCAGAAGTGGGTATCCCTCCTCGGCGGCAGCTGGGGCGTCCGCGTCGTCATCGACGAGGACAGAGCCCTGTACGCAGCCTGGGGACTGGGCACCGGCGGCATGTGGTATCTCTTTAACCCTACCACCCAGGTCCAGGGCTGGAAGGAGACGGGGTGGCTAGGGGAAAAGGTGGCCGGGGCCATCCAGAGGAAGGGCCTTGACGAGAAGAAGGTCCCAAAGAAGGTCACCACATTGGATGACGAGGATGAGGACGAGGATGGGCCCTTGACAGTCATGGGCAACAAATGGCAAGAGGCTGGCGCTTTTGCTATCGATGGGACTGGGACTGTTATTTGGGGTGGCAAGGCTATGAGGGCAGATGATGTGATGGAGCTTGAGGATGGGGCTAGAATTTTGTTGGCATAGCAAGCGTTTTCTTTGACATTTGGATTGTATGATTGTGTATGTGACCATAACAGTCAAGCTACCTGAATAGAAGTTGTATAGAATGGCATGGTGTATCAGATGGTCAGGCTGCAGTCAACGTCAATTGCTGAATGCCCAACACATCCGATTCTCTATTCTACAAAGAGCCAAGTCCAGTACCTAGTTCATCTGGCTCTACCGTCTCCTGCCTGGCATCGATTGTCGAGGACATAAGCGACTCGAGATGACCTAGCCGATCCGATCCGATCCTCCCCCACAGATTCCCGAACATACCTGTGAAGCCCAGGCCGGCATTCACAGACCCAAGCGGCTGTGATCTGTCTAAGACTTGAGATTTTCATCGTACGGATGTTATCGTAGTTGCGGGGGACCCTAGACTTCTTGATGGATAGCCTGTCCTTGGATGAGTGGACCGTTTCTTGTCATGTCGTAAATCCCCACTGTCAAATGTGACAAAGTCCGCATAACTTCGCCGAACGCCGTAGAAGCGGTCGACTCCGGGTTGTGGGCAATTACCGTAGAGTTTGCAGTGACTAAATAGCCAATGAGCTGGTTAAAGTTCCGATTTCGACACGAAAACGAGGGCCAACCTTTTGCTCGCAGAGAAGTGGTTCAGCTTGAGCCTATTTAGTAGGACTTCAACACACCAGAAGGACTGCATAGGCCGAATACCGCTCTCTTGCTGCTATCGAAAGACATCTCAAGGTGTATGCCAAGCCCAAGTTCAGTTCCAACACCCAAGGACAATGGGCTTGGGGGATCGGATACTGCAGCCATGGTGTCTTGCTATGGTTTGGGGGACACTCTTTTCAGGGGCTTGAAGTACAAGTAGGAAACTAGGTTTGATATCCTGGATGAGCCGTAACTGTCATTCGCCTTTTGCAGAGGAGATTATGGAGCAACTTGCATCGTATATCCACTCAGTGACAACCTGCGCGTATTTCCTTGATCGCTTGACAGATGGCAGACACGTCGAGACGTAACCCAATGGGCCGAGACTGAAATGAAGATATCAAGATTGAAAAGGAAATTAGTTGTGCCTAATGGCGGTTTGAAGTCGTCCCTGGTTTGTGACGTGGCACGCCGATGGCTGATCCAGCTTGGTCAAGGCGATGCATTTGCCACGCTGTCAAAGATGGCTTCGAGTTGTCTCAACTGAACAGAGGAATGTCGCCATCAGGGCCGAATGTCTACGTTTGAGATGTCCCTTTCAGGCTGTACCCTCGAACTCGGGGTCTGGGTAGGTTAGTAAACGAAGTGAGTAGAGGAACTCTTCCAATCATATGTAAACCTCGGCATGCCTCTGAAGGACTTGAACGTCTCGAAAGTGAAAGAGGCTAAGACTGCACCAGGGGTTAATATCGCTGCTCCAACAGATCTTAGCCGAGACACCCAACACTCTGAAGCAGGGCAGTGGCCGGCTATGATCTGTTTCCCTGCCTGCTTTTCATGTCGTACAAAGGGACCAGCTGAGCCGGATGAGGACTGACGTTTGATCTGGCCAAATAAAAATGCAGGCATCTCGTTTGCTCAGCAAGGATCATGCTCGTCAAGGCTGATCTATCAGGCTTCCCGCGTCAGGCTGGATCCAATACCGCGAGATATATATTTCACCATCACCAGCCCCGGCAGTGGTGAAACCGGCAAACGGCCACTGGACCAGTCAGCTCCAGACGCGTCGGAGAGAAAAGAAAGCCACGTGAACTGTCAAGTGCCGGCCAAACACACTATCGACAGTAAAGTGACCAGGGGGTGATGAGTGAGGCCTGCGTTATCGAGCCCAACTAGACGATTTTGGCCAAGGCGAAAGCGCTTGCTTTCATCCCAACGGGCCTGGAACGATTCAGCTGAGCTGAAGTGTGAAATGACCACTTGGTCGCCAAGATAGCTCGAGATTGGTGTTTGCAAGCCTCAATTGCACGTGGATGCGAAACAAAACAAGGCGGATGAATGCCTCACAAGGTCGAGATGCGCTGAGCCTTGCTTGCACGCTTCGAGACTATGAATCATGGTCAAGTAAACAAACAAGGCAAGGCATCAGTTGAGAAGGTGACATTACGAGACGAAAAGAGAAGAAGAGAAACCAAGATGGTCGGGGCTGTCCTGTCGGGTCGTTCGTTCAGCCAGCCGCCTGCATCAGCATCAGGTAAGTCGATGCAATTGAGTTTTCGCTCGCACCTGCGCATCAATGCAAGACCGTCAGCCACGTATCGTCAGCCTGAAGTCAGCTTCAGTGGGACGACAAAGTCAAGCAGAAGCAGAAACAGGGCCTGGGCGCTGAGTGGCTGCACCGCACACTGTGCTTCAGGAACCGTCTCTTGAAAATGTGTGGTTGTACCCGACCTGAGATGGCGGCCGCGAGGCGTTTACAAGTGCGCCATCGGGAAATCCGAACCTGGGCTGGGCTGGGCTGAGCTGGTAAGCGGGAGAGGAGGGAAAAAAGAGACACCAGCTAGACTATGCTGGCCAGCGAATAGTCTGATCTACTCGTAGGACTATAAACGGCCTGGGATCTTGAGCATTGACGGGAGCCTCGTGATCTGGACGTGGCTGACCGAGACCCGATACTCTTTTTGCTGAGTGAGCAGGTCAGCGCGAACGCCAGGAATAGACACGGAGAATACGCAGGTGCTGTATCCGTGGGTAAAGATAGAATACGAAACCTATGGCGGGAGGAATACGACCAGCTCAAAGGTAGCCTCGCGTCGGCCCTTTTGCGTGTTGCCGTCATCTCGCAGGGCGGCGCATCCACAGGTGCAAGGGACGAGCTTGTTTTTGTTGCTTCTTGAGGCGGATCGGATCTCGGATAACCCTTTTCCAATTCGATCGAGACGAGAACCTAACGCTGCAGAAAAGGGATGGCCCAGAAAGCCTGGCGGTGGCCAGGAAGGGAGAATGACCACACGAGTCTGATCCGAGAGGTATGACGATGGGGCCAGGTCAGGTCCTGGGATGCAATATCAAAGTGTAAGAGGCGGGCATCGATGAGACATGGTCAGTCTCCTCTCCTGCTGAACTGAACTGGAACTGGACTGCACGATACGAGGTGCACCTTTTGGATAGACGCTGTAGATCAATCCCCTCTCTCCCTTTGATACATAGCCTGTGCTACACACGCAGCAGCCGCACCAACACCAACTGACCCCCCCGGTCCATTTCCCCGTACCACCGACCGGTCCCCGGAGCAAGTGGGAAATGGGAAGAGGGGGGTGTGTCTCTTTTCCTCCGGCGGCGCGTCAATTAGTTAGGGACAGCGCGCTAGACTCCAGAGTAGCGAACAAAAGTCAAATCGATAACTTGGCCTCTGGAACCCTGAGAATTCGATAGTTTGGTGGAGAATGAAGATTTGTTCAGCCAGCCCGTGACGACAGAGTTGATGAAGAGGGGACTGACTATTCAAGATCGTCATTGCTCTCTGGAAAAGGAGAGAGAAAACAACCTTTGTCGGTTGCTGAAGGTTCAGCATCCTCGCCGTCAACGATGCAGCCCAGGTCCCGCCTCCGCTCACTCGCAACTTCGCGACAACAACTAACCCCTGCTTGGCTTCTGAGCCTTGACCTGACGCGCCCCGGGCGTGACAGATGACGGGCTCTGAGATGGGCCATCCGTGTGCTGGCCTGGCAGGACCGCAATAGGGAGGACAAGGAACAGGAGCAACAGGAGGAGGAGCATGTGTACACGGGCCTCGAGTGGGCTCGTTCATCAATCAATTCCATTCAAATCTTCTGGCTTGTCTGTCTATTTTCGCCTCCCGTCATTTATACGAGTGGCCCTCATAGAAAGTAAAGGGAACGGCCGGGTCCGAGTGCAAGCGGGTATTCGATCAAATCTGATTCACTTGTGGACAATCGAGGGCGGGATATCTTGCAGTTGGTCTCAGTAGAACATGATATGATAAAAGTAGAAGAAGAAAGGAACCAACAAGCTACATACCTGCAGAGTAAAGAATATGATTCCAACGTCGCCCTTTGATTCCCAAAAGGGGACACGCGAGGTGTCTCGCCTCCGCACACACGCACATGCCGACACCGACAATGGGACATGGCAAGACAAGCTGGAGCTCTGTAGCTGCACGTCTCTCTCCGCAATTATCATGCGCTGTCGGCCTTGTTCATTTGAGGCTGCATCTCAATAATTACCCGCCACGGACGGACATTTACGGCGGCAGCAGAAAAGGGCCTTGCTAATTGCTAATTCTGGGCTTTCCATCTGTCGGTCGCACCGGTCGCGGTACCTGATTCTGCCGGTCCAATGTCTCCTTGGACAAGAGACGAGCCAAATCCTCCTCCCGTAAGAAAACAAAGGAGAAAGTCCTGAGTTTGAGGGGAATTGGAGGACCGACCCCTCTGAATCCAGAACCCGCCCTCACCAAGAGAGAGCCTCCTTGATGGCTGGCTACCGGTCGGAGAGGTACCGGCCGAGACTGTTCTCTCTGGATCAAGCTCCTCTCCAGGGACGGGTCGTGACTTGGCAGCGCCGTAGCAGCACAACAGGGCAAGGGCCCAAGGCATGGATCACGGCCAGGAGTCATCCATGGGAGAGACGCGGGTGGGACACACGGGGCGCGTCAGGGGGGGTAGGAGAGTACAGAATCAGGGTCCCCGTTCGGCAGCGCATCGGCCAAGGCCCCTGTAGAGACTGACACAACGCTAGCCAGGAAGTGCAGTTCTAAATTGACAAGAGGATGGCCTGTTTGGAGGAGGAGGAATATCCGTACGTATCTTGGGTTTGATGGGATGGGTTGAGGTGCACCTAGAGAAGGAGAAGGCAATCTTGGGTGCATCTGCAAGCCCGCGTCCGTCCCGTCATCTCGGCCAACGCTCCAATGGCACAGTCGCAACCTCTAACGAACCGCACACAGTGCATCTCTCTTCTTTGGAATCCCTGACGGGCTTTGTCCATGGATCCCAGTGGCCCTATTGCTTCGCTAACTATTGCGGAGGCTTCTGCCACGCGCTGGACGGTACGGTACAGTAGGCATGGACAGGCGGGTGGATCTCGCTATTCCACGGGGCATGTCGCCCCTAGCACACGCCGGGAGCTGGGCCTGGCTCGAGATGGCCCCGTTCTGCGCCCTGTTACTGCTGGAGGAACCTACTGATTCCCTCCCCCCCTTTGCCTTCAATTACCATCCCATATTGCCTATCCCATCCCATCGCCCTCTCGGGTGTCCCGCGTCCCTTTTTCCATCTTCTAGAGGAGCCCTGCTGAGGCTGTCGCTTGGCAGTGGGACCTCTCCGCTCGCTACCGGCACAGACGCCCATTGGATTTCTGGCCCGCCCGCGCGTGGGCGGATGGATGTTGCCCGTGTCGGGTCATGGAAACACTGTACCGGCACTGTGATGGATTGCCCTGCTAAACGGCCAATGTTGGTTTTCCACACTTTCTGACGAGGCGTTTGGTAGCAGAAATGTACCGAGTTTGTGTCATGATCAGGACGGGACAAACTGGCAAATGCCCAGCCTCCCCACCGCTGAGGTGAGAGCGAGCATCGAAATGAGTGAGCTTATCCCGGGGCTCCGAGGGATGGACGACGGTTGCACATGATGATAATACCGGACAATTCATGCAAGTACAGTGTGCAAACCAACGTCCTCGCACCTCAGCCCATCCATGGACAATCCCCTCCCCTCAGTGGCACTCACTCCCATCGACTCGCTCAGTGAAGGGTGGGCCATCCCATCTGCTGGACTTATGAGGTACCAACTGTACTAACTCCCGTCCTCCTCACGCACAGCTCACACACAGCACACCTGCATCCGCCATACTACATTGGAACTCCAATCCCAATCCCAGACCCAGATCCAGCCAGAAGCACTGCACCAAAAAGGACGGCACTTGGAGGACGGGCTCGGTCTCTCTTGCTTGTGTGTGTGTCTCTCTCTCACTCTCACTCAGCCTGTCCCGCTTGGCTCTCTACTACTACCATTCGCATTTTGTTGCTTTGTTTCTTTTCTCTTTTCAATCATCATTCTCTCTCCCCATCTTCTTCGGTACTACTTGCTCTCGCTCTACGTTCTCCTTCGCATCATCTCAGAAACCAACCCATTCGCCCTCTCCCCCACGAGGTGAACCGGCGTCCCTCGCACCGAGCGACCCCTTTTGGCAAGGACCCCCCCACAAGCAAGCGTCTCGGTCCCATACACAGTCCACGTCCATCCGTTCACCATCCTCGAATCCTCCATTTCCATCATTATCCCGCGCCCCGGGGCTTCGCCGTTATACCAAAAAAAGCTGCCTCGTCCCTCGCACAACAACAACAACACCCACACACACGCTCTTCGAATCTTTGAAAGGGCGCTGTTCTCGTTTCTTGCCTCCTTTCAACGACGGTTCTTTTTATTTTCGCCAGTAGCCTTGCTTCAACTGCTTTGTCTAGACGATTCATACTCGCTATTTCCGCCGTCCGCCTTGGCTTTTCCCCGAACAGCGCCTCGTGGTCATCTTCGCCCCCTGCTCCTTCGACTGTGCATTGGTTCGGATACAGAGGCCTAGACACTCCCTTCGATCCTCAATACTCTCGCCGTCGCTTCTTTGCTCTCAATTTCCATCATCTCTTGTCTGCCTCAGAAGAATACCCCCAAGACTCTCTATAGACAAGACAGCCTCGTCGACGCCTGTTGTCGCCTCCCCGCACTCCTTTGAAACTGTCCCGGGGCTCGCTCGCTGCTCCATATGGACACCCAGACCACAACGGCCGAACCTCAGCATCCCTATCCCCCAAGTCCTTGGAACACGGTCTCGACGATAACATCGAGCACGACGAGTTCGACGACGGCCTCGACGACGAGCAGCCACAGCGCTCCCGCCGCCGACGGCTCCTTCTTCCCCGACCCGGCCGCCACCCAGTTTCACTCTCATCTCGACTTCCTCCCCTTTCTCCTCCCCCAGCAGTCCAACATCTACCACGCCCAGCTCCTACACTACAACAAGCTCATCTCGCCCGCCCGCGGAGGCGGCCTGCAGACGCCGCCGCTTCCTCCCGTCGTCTCGGCTCCTCATATTCAGGCCGCGCCCAGGTCGCGATCTTCTAGCAAGGTGTCGCTCAAGGACGCATCCGCCGGTAAGGGGAACACAGGAGGAGGCCATGGGAGCAGGTCACATCAGAACTCAGACAAGAGTCGCTCGGTTGTAGCCTCCAAGGAGGTTCCGTCCAAGATGCCTTCCAAACAGTCGGCCGACTCATCGAGGCCTCTGCCTCGTCGATCCGCGCCCTCGGCTCAGTCCCATTCCAGCTCTGTGCCCTCGACGCCTCATCAGCACGCTCGTCAATTCTCCTTTGAGGATCGCGAGCCGTCCCCCACCGGCACAAACAATCACTCCCCCCGATCCGCCTACTCCGAGACAAATAGCACCCTGCCGTCGCTGCGACCCTTGCCACCGCGATTAGGGGGCTGCAAGTATGAGACGGCCCAGATCAACTCCAGAAGGAGGATACCTTATTCGGTCGGCAACGACCGTCTTGAGAAGCTGGACTTGCAGACGGTAAAAAGCAAGCTGACCGAGGATGAGGAGCGAAAGTTGGCGACCGACATGCGAGAGGTTTATGACCGACTGCTGCCCACCGCCGCTGTCGAGGAGAACCGCAAGAAGCTGGTACTGAAGCTTGAAAAGATCTTCAATGACGAGTGGCCTGGACACGACATCCGTGTTCATCTCTTTGGTTCTTCTGGAAATCTCCTTTGTTCGGATGACTCTGATGGTTTGTTGACTCCGCATTTCTCGTAAGCCACATCTAACCGGACCTAGTGGATATCTGCATCACCACCTCGTGGCGCGAATTGGAGGGTGTTTGCATGATCGCCGACCTCCTGGCGCGACGTATGTGCCTCGCCCACCCACCCAACTGTAACCTGCTGACAACACATAGGGGGAATGGAAAAGGTTGTCTGCATTTCAGCAGCCAAGGTGCCAATTGTCAAGATGTGGGATCCTGAATTGGGCCTTGCCTGCGACATGAATGTCAACAACACCCTTGCTCTCGAGAACACCCGAATGGTTCGAACATATATAGACACCGACCCTCGAGTTCGTGAGCTTGCCATGATTGTCAAGTACTGGACCCGGAGGAGGATAGTCAATGATGCGGGTACGTTTTACTTTTCGTCTTACTGCACATCTGGCTGACCGTTATAGCGTTTGGCGGCACATTAAGTTCTTACACTTGGATTTGCTTGATCATCGCGTTCCTGCAGCTCCGAAGTCCTCCCGTCCTCCCCGCGCTGCATCAGCTGTCACACAAGCTTCCTAGACCGGACGGTACTATGCCCGACTTTGCCGACGATCTCAAGAAGCTGTCTGGTTTTGGAAACAAGAACAAGTCATCGGTCGCCGAGCTTCTGTTCCAGTTCTTTCGCTTCTACGCGCACGAGTTTGACTACGATAAGCACGTTCTCTCGGTCCGTCTCGGAAAGCTAGTTACCAAGCATGAGAAGAAGTGGCACTATGCGATTAACAACCAGCTCTGCGTCGAAGAGCCGTTCAACACCTCCCGTAACCTCGGGAACACGGCCGACGAGTACTCGTTCCGGGGATTGCATATAGAACTTCGACGAGCGTTCGACTTGATTTCAGTGGCCAACTTGGAAGAGGCGTGCGAAACGTACGTGTTTCCCAAAGAGGAGGAGAGAGTATGGTCCCGACCACCACCACAATCTCGACCTGTCCTACTGCGCAGCTCGTCGCAGACACATTCTGGACGTGGCGGTCGTGGAAACCACCGCGGCGGACGACACAACAACAATTTTCACCGGAACACCGGGGGGAATCGGCGAGCATCGTCTGGCGTCCCTCAATATGATGCCAACAACAACACCAATAACGTGTATATCCCGCAGGTCAACATGCAGCAGGACTTGCAGTGGTATCAGAACCCGCAGTTCCAGCAGTTCCAGTATACACAGCAAGATCTCATGACTCAGATGGCAGCATATCACCAGGAGAACTTACGGCTTTTGTACGCTTCTCAACCAGCATTTATGCAGCAGCAGGCCCAAGCCCAGGCTCAAGCCATGAACCAGCAGCAGCAGAGGATGTCGACCAGCACAGGCCCCAATCAGCAGCAGCAGCAGCAGCAGCAGCAGTCTACGGACCGTTCGAGGACGAATTCTTTCGACAACCCGCCACTGAGTGCACCCCTGCGACCTGAAGTGTATGCCATGTATGGAATGACTCTGGGAGGGCCTTTCTTTCCTCAGGCAGGTGGTTACGGAACGTATCCTTCGTCTCCAGCTAGTACCAATGGCGCAACCCAGGACTTTCGTCGTTCCATGCAGCGATCAGGAGCGAACAATGAGGCAGGTGGCTCAGCAAACGGTACTCTGCGATCACACTCTCAGCCCGCATCCCGGTCTCCGTCAGCGCAGGCAGCTGGGAACTACTTTGGTAACCAGCAAGTCAATGGCACTGCCAACCCTCGTAGCATGAATGGTGTTCCAATCCCGAGTTTCATGTCTGACGACACAGATTTCGACGAGACCCCCAAGGCTCATACCGACTCTCCACAGTCGGAAGAGGGCAAGTATGCCGCGTTTTACTTGACAGAGAGCCCCAGCCCTGGTAAACAGTCTCAAAAGTCGCAGCCTGGTTCCAACGGTATTGCCTTTGGGGATCTCAGCCAAAACTCCAGCCCAGGACGTCGACGGCTCTCGACAGATCAACTCCCGCAGACGATTCTTGACCGTAGGATGAGAAGGACGTCCCGATCGCCCTCGCCACTGGGTCACTCGCGAGCTTTCTCTGCAAGCACCGCCTCGGCGCCAATTGCACAGGCCCCTTTCCCTGGAAGCCAGAACAAGAATCTCTCTCGACCCTTGGTTGTCAATGGGTCATGTCTGAAGACGAGTGTCCTCCAAAGCCCGCGCCAACCATCAGGCTCAGAGAGCAATGCTTCAGAAGACTCTTCCAACTTTGAGAACCCCCTCCAGATTAACGCTGGGAACGGTGTGCCAAGTTACCCAGTTGATGGTCCAATTGCCTCGTCAAGCGCACCAGAAGAGGCAACGGCCAAGCAAGGTGTTCCTAACCAAGTTCCTGTTGTAGCAAACGGAACCACACCGCATATGGCCCCGTCATCAACAGCTGATGATCCATCATTCCGAGAGCGCATCTTGATGATGAACACGTACTACATGGCCGCCCCCAATCTCGCGCAAGAACCCGTGGCGGGAACGTCACGTCTGTCACCCTCGACCCGACAGCGCTTGATGTCCCGTCAGCAAAATGGAATTGCGCCGCTTGACCTCGCCATCGCTGAGCACCGTATTGATCGTCCTGTTGGTCAAGATTTTGCTCATCTGTCTCCAGTGTACGAGAACCGTACTCCTTCTCCCACAGTGGTTCGAAAGCCGGATGGACCTTTGAAATCAGACAAGCAGGGTGCACAGAACAGCCCCAAGGCATCACGGGGAGATGGTTCCAAGGCAGGCCAGAAGCCTGACGAGCGAGTGCAGGATTCCCAGGATGGATCGAAGCCTCAAAAGGGCCAGAAAGCCAATGCGCAGTCTCAAAAGGTCAACGGAGTTCGAGAGAACGGCCATACTCGCGGGGCTAAGAGCGAAAGTGACGGAGGCTGGCAAAAGGCGGGCAAGGGAAAGAAGAAGGGTGCCAATAATGCCGCAAATCAAGGGAACGGCGAGCAGCTTCCCAAGCTTGAATCCGAGCGCAAGGGAGGCTGAAGTGGATGCCACACCGGGAACTACCGATGGAATATCTCGTGTAGTGACACGCAACCCAAGGTGGCAAGGACACCTCACGGGGTTTCGCCCGGGACGACGACGATCGCTTGATTTATCAACTGGCATATCACGATTTTGGATAGGACGGAATGCAGCCTCGACGCCGCTCCTAGCCACCGACGCCATATCAGGGATGCTTCGCGGGACGAGAATGGGACACGTTGGACACTATTCTGGATGGGATCCGAATAAGTGGAAGATGTTGACATGTGTAGCAAGTGTGTACGATTGATGTCGATGGAAGCCATCATCACAGCAACTTATACCACATCGGGTAGTGGTGTTCAGTTACAGATTGGCATGGAAGGGGGGTGGGCTGGGGGAGGGGACGGATGGAAGAATGACTGAATGGCCGGCTGGATGGATGAATGGATGGATGCAAAGAAAGGATGGAAAGGAGAGGCGTTGGCGTCTTTCTACACATGGCCGGTTGGGAGGCGTTTTATATACAGTTGCAATTGCATCGAGACAAGCCCATCTGGAAGGGGGGAGGGAGGGAAGCCAGTTTATATCTACAGGCTACACAGGCAGAGGAGGGACCAGCGTTTTTAGATGGTTGTCAGAAAAAGCATGACAGATGTAACGGAGCACAAAAATGACATACCTGAAAGTTTTAATGAATGAATGTTTATAGAATGGTAGTGAATTAGGATGAGTGGCTTGCTAAGTGATGAAGAACTGATTGTAATCTCAGCCCTATCTTGTAGGCCCAGTCACACTAACAATTCAGCCGCTCGGAATGTCTCACGACGCTCTTCTTCGAGAACCCTTGAGGTTTCCTTGGGTGGGGTAGTTTTGTGTGCTCCATGGGTGAGTTGAGCGGCATGATGCCGAACTTCCGTCAAGATGACTCTTGCTTGCCATCTCCTCACTGCAGCTAACCATGTCGCAGGCTGCAAACAGTCACAATCCGATAATCATCAATACTTTGAGTACGCAAGCTGCAAGGTTGCGTTTACATGTCTTGACAAAGATCTGTAGTCAGAGCTTAGCAAAGGAATGGTTTCATTAGTAAGGCTTAGTGTGAGGGTGGGCTAGGCAAAAGCGGCTGAAGTGGTGCCTACGGTGAATTGGACGGATATTGCGGCGTGTGCGGGATATGGGATTGAGGGCGGGGAGAATTGGGTTTGGAGGTGACGTTTGATGGCATGAGGGGAATGAGTATAAAGAGATGGGATTGTCTCGTTTGTTTCTGCCCTGGTTGTCACAGTTTTTGTCAATTTCTAACTTGTACGACATACGCTTTCACAATGAGTATGCTTTCTGCTGAAGTCGCGGAATGGGGCGCTGCACCAAAGCCCATGAGGATCCTCCCTCCTCCCGCTCCCATCCACGAAGAAGAAGTCGAGATTCGAGTCCTCGCTGTAGGCCTTCACCAACTTGTCCGCACCCGAGCCGCGGGCAAGCACTACACCTCTACCTCTCTCCCCCACGTCCCCGGAGTCGACGGCGTCGGCGTCAACGTCTCAACGGGGAAGAAGTCCTACTTTACCACACTTACTACCGGTGAAGGCACTTTTGCTGAGATTGTTAATGTCCCTGTTAAGGATGTTACGGAGCTGCCTGATGGTGTTGATCCAGTGGTTGCGGCTGCGCTTATGAATCCTGTCATGAGTAGCTGGATGGGACTCAAGAAGCGAGTGGATTTCCTCAAGGATAGAAAAGGCAAGGAGGGAAAGCCTTGGAAGGTCCTCATCATGGGGGCTACAAGTGCAAGCGGAAAAATCGCAATCAAAGTTGCCCGCACTCTTGGAGCAACACAGGTCGTCGGCGCGGCTCGTAATAAGGATGCTCTCGCCGCACTTCCTCTCGATTCGACCATCGTTTTACAAGATCCGCCTACGTCTACGGATTTTTCTGCAGCGGCGGATGCTGACGTGGTACTTGATTACCTCTATGGACCGTGGCCAGCAGCATACTTGACAAGCGCCTCAACAGCGTCAGCAAAGAACGCTCTTACATGGGTAGGAATCGGCGCCATGGCCGGTGACGGAGCCCAGATCCCCGCAGCAGGTCTTCGACGACGAGACGTCAGTGTTCGAGGTGCTGGGCCAGGAGCGTGGAAGCTGGAGGAGTACGCGGCCGAGGTTCCGGGGATGTTGAATGTGTTGGTTGGAGAAGGGGATGAGGAGATCCGGAAGGTGAAGATGGAGGATGTTGAGGAGGGGTGGACGAGTAAGGAGAAGGGGAGGGTTGTGTTTGTGTTTGGGGATGAGGGTGTTTGAAGGTGTTTTGGGACGGAGTTTTATGGAAATTTGTGAATCAGAATGAGAATGATGACCTGACTTGATCTTTCCCGTCTCTTTTGGGCTGCTTGCCACCGTCTGTTGTGCTGTTGTTTGTGTGGTTTGGTGATGTGTCTGAGCTGTAATTGGGACGACAAACGCACCATAGGAATGCCCTCTTACAAAAGATACGAAGGAAAGGAAAGTCTGATCCAATAATTGGCACATCAATTTCATAAGTTCTTAGGTATAATTAGTTTCGTTGCCTAATCTGTCGTATCCTATGCTCATCCTATATCTCACGATATTCTGTTCCTATTCCAAGGCATGGTAAATCCTCTGGTCAAGGACCGGTACCCGCGAGATGCCGGGTTGATCTTCTAATCCATGCTCATATGTACCAATGGAAGCTGTCAGCACCATGGTCAGATTTCCAATTTGAGGCATATCACCACGGTGCCTGGCTTCATCCATGATCCGGCCCCCAAACACCACCTGGCCCGTCCACCAGCCAGCCCCACGGAAGACCCGGTAGACAGACCGGCACTCCAAAAATAGTGCCGTCAAACCCCAGACAAGAGGGCCTCGCAAAAGTCTGGAGAAAAGACAGGGCGGACGGGAAGTTCTGAGGAATCAGCATCGTTTTTATGTCGGAGCCTAGGTAAAAGTGGGTGTTGGCAGGGGTTACGAGAGGGCCTTGGGAGATCTGGTCTAGATGGAGGGGTGCGATATGAGACATTGTGTTTCAGCGAGGCGGTTTTTGGTCTTGGTGTTTGTGAAGGGCTGGATCTAGGGCTGTAATGGTTGTCTGAGTGGGAGTGAGGCCAGCGATGCTGTTTGGACGAGGTGCATATAGAGCTGCCTTGGATACGACTAGGCATCTTTCGAGTTGAGTGAATACGAACTACGAGAATGCCTTTAGTGAATACTTGATACATCTATTTCTGCAACCCTGTTTGAGGCTGGCTCGTTGACACGAGGCTCTGGCGGGTACCTTGACCGTGAGATGGTCTGGTCTAGTCCACGATCCATCATGGTGGAGCTTTCACGAGCCATGAAGACAAGCCGAGGAACACATGTTAGAGTGAACAATCATGTATACAACAGAGTAAAGAGACAATATATGAGGCATTCAAAACATGGCTCTGCATTAGTTAGACGTCACTTGTCATTGATCGTGGCAGATAGGTATAGATCAAGGCAGTCTCGTGACCTAGGACTTGAACGTCTCCTCCCCCGCAATTGTCTTGGCCCTTTTCGTAGCAGAGCCGGCAGCCTGTACTCCACAGAATAAACGGCTGCCCCCCTTTCGACGAAACCCCACGGATCGTCTATTAAAGCACCTCGAAGGGATATAAAGTTCTAGAGTCCTCGATACAAGCCGTTGTATGTTTATTGGCTTCAGTCCTAGGGAGTTCGCCCGGAACGGTCCGTACTGTGTCAATTGGCTCAAGCACTGTGCCTCCACCCGGGCAGTCTAACCCCCGGCTTTAGGCCATACGTCACAATCCATACAGTACGAGCCAAGAAGGCATCCAGCCGCGCTCACCATCCATCTCATCTCAGCCTCCGATCCTCTCCTCTTTCACTCATCCCGTCTCATCCCACCCGCAGCGCATGCATCTAAAAACGCGTGTCCTTGCGCATCTAGAAGCCTCGTCGTCGCAAGGCCGCTAACACAGTCCAGACAGTCGATAGTCCTACTCCAGTTAATCGCCCCGGTTTTCAACCCCAGTCTCACCAAGCCCGCTAGTTAGCGACCTTTCCTTTTGGCACCTGCTCTCTCCGCCTTCCGCTCAGCCCAGGCCCTGTCCTTTGGAAACGACGACAATAGCCGAATCCCGACCTGACCTTTTGGCTGCCGTATTGCTCCTCTACAAGCGAGCGTCTTGCTGTTGGGGATATTCTGCCGTCTTTCGTAGACCCTGTCAGCCTTGCCGCTTGCTTCATCGCGACCCATATCCCCGGAGACTGTGGGGTTACAGCGACCGCCGATAAGTAGCGATTATCAGTCCCCGTCCCTCCTGCGCCCACGATCCGACGACCCCGGCTTGACGGCCTCTCACTGCGTCGCCACCGAACAACGCCGAAAACCTCAAGATACGATAGTCACGGGATCACACGGGCAAGTCTCTAGCAGTCTTTCCGGCCCCTCTCGTCCCGGAGAGGCGCTCGCTTCCTCACGGTGGCTATGATGCAGTGGTCTCGCGCCGGCACTGAAGCTGTGCAAGTCCTCGAGGCCTGATGCGATCCCACCGGGCTTCCGTTCCTTCCGGCGACAAACACTCCAACATATCTATGAGGGTCGACATGGTCTCGAGGACTTCAAGCGATGGCCCTCCCCGGGCGTTGGCGGAAATGGAACTCTCTGATCAACAAGATCCCAAGGAGAGGGGTACGTCGAAGCGATGCTTGGCTTGGTGAACCCGACTAACGTGTGCTGTGTGACAGATCAAGATAATAAGTCAACATGCACCCGACACGAGCACTTCAGACCTAGGTCTCAATCCCAAATCCCCGAGTCCCATTCCGCCAATCCTCTCGAAACCCAAGAATCCAACATCCGCCAGCTCCAGAGCCTGGTCGGGCGCATGCCGCGCAACATCCCCCCCTCACCCGACCATGTCGACGCCGCCTACAATGATCTTAGAAAGGTCAAGAGCAATGCGCTACGCTATGTCGACAAATCCTCACGGACGAGCTCCGTCGCGCCCGCGGCGGGGGTGAAGTTCCGAACCGCCGCGATTCATCCGTCGAGTCCCCCGCAGTCCCGGTCACATATACGATACAAGGAGTTCTTTTAGTGGGAGGAGTCTGGCCGAGGTTGTTTCCGGGAGTGCTGTTAAGAGTATTCACCAGAATGACGCTTGGCTTACGGCTGTTCGCGATTGGAAGAACTACCTCGAGTCCCTTGCCGAAGCATGTCGAACGAGTCTCATTGAGACATACAAGAATAATGAGCGTGAGGCGACACCGGAGATGGTGGAGGCCCTGTTTACAAACAAGCCTTTCCGCAAGGAGTCTGTTGCGCGCATGCGCAATGCCAGTGTGACCCGGGTCATGTCGCCAGACCCTCAATTCGTGAGTTTACTCAACCGTTCACTCTCGCGACCTCGGCCTGACCTCTTCTAGTTCCCTAAATACGAGATGCGCTTCTACAACTACGAAAGAATAAAGCAAGAGTTGACTGAGATCCGGCAAATGCTTCAGTCCGGTGAATCGGGCATTTCCCCCGACCGCATCATCAACGAGTATGTCATCTCTCAGCGAGGTGATGCTGTTCTCGAGTTCGCAAACACCGCCCCCGAATGTGGTCCCAACGATCCGGCGCTTCGATTCCGAGTATCGTCTTATATGCTAGCGGAGACTTCGCCCATCTTTGCTCGCATGTTTTCGGGGCAATCCAGTAGTCTACATCCCAACGACGACGACGATCTCTCGACCCTATTACCTTCGCCCCCAACAAAGTACTTTTGTAAAGACGGATCAGAGGTCAAGCTATACCGCATGCCACAAGTTGAGCTCAATCGCTTGAGTTCTCTGGAGATCCTTTTGCATGCAGCGCATATGCACAATGAGAGGGTTCCAAAGGAAATCAGTTTTGAGCAATTCGTCGCCATTGCCGAGTGCTGCATGAGATACAAGAGCACATCACCCCTAGAACTTGTCGTGGAACATCTGTGGATGCCTCAATGGATGCACAAGGGTGCTGACGACATGCCTGATGGACTCTTGGTGATCAGCTATGCCTTTGGGTTACGACAACTCTTCTCGCGAATGTCCAAGACCACGATTCTCAACCTGGTTGACGAAAAGGAGCTGCAGGCTAAGCCTTGGCCACAGAAGATCAAGGACAAGATTTGGGCCGTTCGATGCGCCAAGGTCGCTCAGGTTCATGACTGCTGTGTTAATGCCATTCAGGAATACCTCAGAGCCCCAACGCATACCTCGGTTGAACCAGGGGCCTCACCGACGGAGTCAAACAGCTTGTCATCCGATATCGTGGCCCCAATGATGCTCACAAGTACACCCAGATGTCCCAAGGGCAGCCATTGGTGCGACGCTACAAATCTAGGATGGTTAATGCTGGTTTACAATGAGATGGGCCTGTTATCACACATCATGCGACCAAGTGTGCTGAACCACCTCCCCGAGTCACAGCCACAGCCTAGGAGCTTGGCCCAGATGGTTGATGCCTTGAGGAGGGTACCGGCACCGCCAACCCCTGTTCATCGTGGCGTGTGCGACCTAGGCCCGGCTTTTCGGTCGTCTATCAACGACATCTACAACAGCGTGTTGGGCCTGACGCTATTTGACATTAGTGGCAAGAGCCATGGCTGGGCCCTCTCGAAACACCGCGAGCGGGAACCCCAGACTCAGCTCAACAAAGGATTGAGTGGCATGGCTGCGAACGACCCGGGATACAGTGTTGCAACTGAGTTTCCAGAGATTATTCGACTCCGCGTTATGTGCGAACTCGGGGAATTGGAGGATCTTCATGCGGCTGCCATGATTAACCGGGCGTATTACGAGACGTTCAAGAAACATGAGCTCTTCTTGATGAGGAACATCTTGCGTATGGACCGAAAACGAGCAGGGACAAGACAGCACATTCCCATCACCATCAACACTAATGAAGAAAAGGTGCTCAAGGAGGAATCGGACATCTTGAAGACAACAGCAGGCGATACAGCGGACGCCATGACCATCATGACGGAAGGAGACGATGACGATGTGGAATACACGGACTCTGATGATGATAGTCTGTACTCGTCACAAGCACCATCCGTTCAGCGGTCGGTGCCCAGGAGTTCGTTCTCAAGAGGGCCTGATCGCCGAGGATCTACAGAGCCGTCCGTGGTGAGCGCGGGCAGCCCCGTGCGGACACCACGGCCACGACCTGAAACACCCACCTCAAGATCAATGAGGAGCGGAACTCCAACTACGCCACGACAGGCACCAGTGGATTTACCGCCGGCTGCGACCTCTCCTGCAAAGCCGACGGTCGACCATAACGAGGAGATTGATGAGCCACCGCTCACAGTGGAAGAAGCACATCGAATTCTCTGGCCTGATGCAATCATCGAAGCTGTAGCGCCACCTCCGCCTCCTGGGGTTGAGGGAATACGAGAAAAGTTTCGAGCGGGCGATCCGGCGTTTGAAGAGAGACTCGAAGAGAAGACTCTTGTCCCAACTGGAGACAAACAATTGCGAAGTGAGCATGACCGCAGAGTTGGGCTGCTCAAAGGTGACCCCTGTGATGGGGATGGTCCACGACGAGGAGGTAAATAAGTGAAAGAGATGGAAATATCACGACATTTTGAATAGGCAGTGGACAAACGAGATTTGGATGAAGCATCTCGATATATATTATTGCCTTTTGACTACGACGGGCGCTGGCTGGCTCTAGCATAGGGCGCTGATACCCTTGGCGCTAGGAGTTGGGATAACTTGGATCATGCATGGGATATAGCGGAATCGGATATTTAGCTGAATTATTAATGAATGAATGCATGAGAAGTCAAAGACACCCTTTATGCGCCGAACTGTTGTTGGTGTCAAGGACCTCGATCATGCTGTATTATGAAGGGTGATGAAGGATAACCTCGGATGAGGAGGTCTTTTTTGCTTCGGATAACCTTCATGGCAAGCCACGTCACTCAGTCAAGAAAACACCCTGTCAATTCTCAACCTTCGTACAATGCTTCCTATGTCAGGGTTTGCTCAACCATGGTCTCACCGCACACCGGAATTCTTCGTGAGGAGAATATTGCTCTTCGACAAATCCTTGCGATGCCATCACATCTTACCAATTTATTAATCGAGATTCACGGCCGTGCAAATGGGCCGCCAAGAGATTTCTCTTTGGAGAGACGGAGATGATGACACTCGACGACTTTGCATTGCGGATTTCCTTGCTCATCAAGGATCGTGATTACGTCTTAGTCGGGCATGGGACTGGGGAGGGTGTTAAAGTTCTCAACAATATCGACCCCAAGATTGTGGGCCGAGCCTCTTACGTCTTGAATACAGTCAAGTCAGCGCAGTTTCTTCTGCAACTGTCCTATCGCTACAGCGTTGAGAAGCTTCTCGATGAGTTTGGGATCCGTTGTGCAAAACTTCACGCTGCTGGGAACGATGCTCATTTTGTGCTCAAGGCTTTACTGATGATTGCTGTCCGCGATGGATGGATGGTGCAGGAGACTGCTAAGTCTGGCGACGAAGAGCTGTTTCGTTACCTTGACGCTGTTGCGCATACCCCGTGTGGTTTACCCGTATGGACTGACACCCCGCCGGTCACTTCCACATCGCCAAAGCCGAACGTAAAGTTGGGTGTAAAAGCAAAGGGTCAATTGCGTGCGGAAAGAAAGGCTGCTAGACGCGCGCTTGAGGAGCTACCTTGGGCCGAGGAGTCAACGACTCAGCAGACTACGGACGAGTAGTAACACCAGACACCTGTCACATAACCCTGGAGGGGGCCCCTTTTTACGAGACAGAATGAATCCGGGATCGCCACGGAGAGTCGAGGAAGATTCTGAGTCTAAAGAGCTTATCTATGAGGCTGATGGATGTAGTTGGCACAACCCATGAGGGAGGATACAGCGATGAGAGGGTCTGTAACAAAACAAACACCCTGATAGACAATCTTGAGCAACGTAACCATCTGCTTGCTTCAGATATTCCCGGGAAAACCCAATACTAGAGTTAAAATAACGTTGGAATAAGCTCGGATAGAGGAGGATTTACTTTTGCACTCAAATGCCGTAGTCCACGATGTCGGTATGTCTCAATGCGGGGTCATCTGACTGTCGTTGAAAGGGCCGAAGCTGAGGATTGAAAGGAGGGGTATTGTCGCTGAACTTTGTCCTGTAGGCATCTAGACACTTCATCACTCTACGATTTTATCGTGGTGTTTCTTGCCTTCAAGCCAATTTTCGCCTTCACTTACAGACGCTATGTCGCCTTCAGAAAGAGGATCGCGCTGGTCGGGTCGCAGACGGCGGAGATCTCATCAAGGGAACAAAAGACACGCCCACCAACAGCCGGCGACCGGCCCTCACCCAAGACCATTTCGAGAAAACCGTCGTCGTCCGCGCCGCCAAATGGGACGGCGACCACGTGAGCAACCACGTGAGCCACCTGTTGTCTGTCCAGCTTGGGTATTCATACCATTTGCCAATGTTCAGTAACTCTCCCTACGTCCGTCGTCCTCTTGTGCATTCCGCTGATTATCTCTGCAGCGTGGCCCGTGATCGTGCTTGGTTCAAGGACGACTACGTTCCTTACCGGACACAATTTACCAATTCCCAGGGTGAAGAGCTTACAGCTATTGGCGTCGGGACTGTTGCCATCACCATCAAGTGGTTAGATGGCGAACGTACCGAATTCATCCTGAGGAACGTTCTGCACTCTCCAGACGCTGCCTGGAACATAGTCGGGCACCCGATCATTGAGGACTACTACATTGATCCTATCGAGCTGCCCACCATATCTGGAAAGTGACAGACAAAGGCTCTCCCATCGCGCGCTTCAGACGCTGGGGAAACAATGCCGTACTCAGTCTCAGTGAACTGCCTCGGGGCACTATACCGGGTCCCGATGTGCCGCCAACGGAGAAGATCCCGGCGGTGTATTGGCCCGAGATCGAGAGAGATCGGTTCGCAGAGCTCCACAAAGGCCAAGTTCATTTCCTGTTTGACACCGAGAGAGCATGGCTGAAGGAGAACTGGGGCGACGAGTTCCGGTTTCTACGGGAGCATGGACTGAACATGTACAACGAGGACGAACGCCACGAGGGGTCAGTTATAATGAAGATGACCATGGCCGAGGAGTCTGACCGACGTCAAAAGCGTAGAGAACGAGGATATGAGGATTGGATTGAACAAGGCGCCTTCGCAAATATGCCCGAATTGCTTCTGGATTGCATCAATTCGCACCTCGCCAAGCGACACTTTTCGGATGCTGAGCGAGAATGGATTGACGATCGTTATGGGGATTTGAAGACCTTTCTAGATTGGTTCAGATATCGATTGTATGAGCCTGATGAACGCGAGGAAGCAAAGGAAAGGCTGGAATGGCTCATGCGGATCGATGCAACGTTGAAAGAGGTACCTGTGTGTTACGGGATGCGATGAATGACTGTCGGAGCTGGGTATGACTGTTGCTGAAGAGGCGGCTACTGGAAGACTGTACGAGTCGTCTTGTTTTGTAATGTATGAAGGGAGAAGGCTACCCGTTCACTTACCGGCTGGTACTGGCTGATTGATGCGGCGTTTGGGTACTTCTGCGCATCTCAGAACTAAACGAACGTCTGTATAGACTTGAGAAACATCTGAACAGCAGCCTTTATTCTTGAAAATACGGAGATGGCTTTGAGTAACGACAAACTTACCTCGCACTGCCGCCAGAGCTGAAACACACGGGTTGAGGCGTTTCCCACGACATCTCACCAGATTCTGCTCTGCATGTAGGCTTTCGAATCAAACAGTATACAGAACCGCCAGCCCGGTCTTGTGATGGGAGCCTGCAGCAATATGCATCCAATCGTGCGGGTTTATGGGTTGTACCAGTTGATCCTTCATTCTCAGCTTCTTGGCAGCCTGATTTTGAGAAAACATCCACAGCCGAGCAACAGAGATGGATAAATGGCCTGGAGATTTCTTCTTTCTCGAGAGATGCTTCATCCTTTTTAAACGCTTGCTTCTCTGACCTGACTCAGTTATCAATTGCCCTCTCTTCACCCCAGCTCAACATGATGCACAAAGACAGGCCAGAGCAGACTGAACCAGGCCCATTGGAAGGGCCATGGGCTTTCAAAAGACTCCTCACTACCGCCCTCGATCTCGCTCTTGCCATTGCTGCTCTGGCCTTTGTTCTCTTCGGCGGCCTGATATACGTGAGCGACGGAACACCGGCCACGCCAGGGTCGACGGGTAAACTCTTGCTGGATATAGCCAAATATGTATGGCTGTTTCTTTCCATCTAGTGTCATGGTATCTTACAGTTATAGGGCCCAACCGTGTTCCCCGTCCTCTTCGCTGCCATCACCGGCGCTGCGTTAAAGACGTTTGCAACCTGGCGGCTTCAGAACGGCACTCGCATCGGGCTGATTGAACAGCTCGTCGGCAGCCATACGGTAGCCGAAGCAATATTCACGCAAGCCCGGCTCAAGGCGTTCAACCTCCTCGCCATCGCCATTCTTCTGTTGTGGTGCCTGTCGCCCCTGGGTAGTCAGGCTGCGCTGCGGGCGATAAGCACCGACCAGGCTTTCGGAAACGGCACAGGCAACTTGACGGTTCTGAGTACACTTGCTCCGTACAGGTTCTTATTGACCACCAGCGACACGGCACAGGCCAGGAGGATGTTGGTCCCGCCCACCGTTGCGACCATGATATCCGCACGATTGCTGCAGGGCAGAAACCAAGATCTCTGGGGAAACATTCGTGTCCCTATGATCGAGA